>QXEO01000200.1:1810971-2410971 GCA_007115705.1 Dactylis glomerata | reverse complement strand
TATGGCCTTTGGGCCATGGAGGCGCGTTGGATCTCGGCCCTTGATGTCTACACACGCTTCTGTTCTTGTAGACAGTGTTGGGCCTCCAAGTGCAGAGGTTTGTAGAGCAGCAGCAAGTTTCCCTTAAGTGGATCACCCAAGGTTTATCGAACTCAGGGAGGAAGAGGTCAAAGTTATCCCTCTCAAGCAACCCTGCAATTACGATACAGAAAGTATCTTGTGTCCCCAACACACCCAATACACTTGTCAGATGTATAGGTGCACTAGTTCGGCGAAGAGATAGTGAAATACAAGTAGTATAGATGATTATAAGTAGTAAATGCAATTTGGAATAAAAATGGCAGCAAGCAAACAAGTAACAAAACAGGAAGTAAACGGTGTGCAAAGCTTGGAAACAAGGCCTAGGGATCATACTTTCACTAGTGGACACACTCCCAACAAATATAACATAATTGAACAAATAAATAACTTCTCTTCACTATGGTACTCTGAATTACTCTCCTATTGAATAACACTAATCATTGCGTAGGGCTACGAAGCACTCCTCAAAGTTCATCAAGTACTTGACAAACACCACTCATAGAGATATCCAAATCAATTCACAACTCAAGATAAATATTATTGCAACTTAGACCAAGTACTAACACGGTGCACACACTGTCAACATTACACCATGAAAGGAGGAATAGATCACTTCAATACTATCATAGTGATAATTATTCTCATAATCCATAAGAGATCACAATCGTAGCCTAGACCAAGTACCACCACGATGCACGCACTGTCACCGTTACACCATGGCAGGAGGAATAGATTACTTTAATAACACACTAGAGTACACATAATGAAGAAGAGTAACATCTACTTATTCAACATGATACAAAGCTCACGATCACATAAAGATCACATGATGGGAGAGAGAGGTGAACCACATAATGGAGATGGCGATGAGGTCAATGGAGATGGCGGTGAGGTCGATGGAGATGGCGGAGACGGCGATGGAGACCGATGGAGATGGCTCCGGGGGCACTTCCCCGTCCCGGCAGGGTGCCGGAACAAAGACTTCTGTCCCGTGAAATTTGGCTTTGACGGCGGCGGCGCTGCGGAACTGTTCTGGAAATTTTGCCGACTCCTCTAGGGTTTTCCGTCCCGAGGCTTTATATAGGCGAAGGGGCGTCGTCTGAGGGAAGCCAGGGGCTCCTCACACCAGGGTGGCGCGGCCAGGGCCTGGGCTGCGCCACCTATATATGTGTGAGGGTGGCCTCTGGCCCCCTTCCGGCTCTCTTTCGGTCTTCGGGAAGCTTCCGGGGAAAATAAGACTTCTGGAACTTGTTTCGTCCAATTCCGAGAATATTTCCTGTGTAGCTTTTCTGAAACACAAAAACAGCAGAAAACAGGGAACTGGCACTGTGGCATCTTGTCAATAGGTTAGTTCCGGAAATCGCATAAAAATGCCACGAAGTGTAACGAAACAGTAGGCAAATGGTGTAAAAACAAGCATGGAGCATCAAAAATTATAGATACGTTTGAGACATATAAGCATCTCCAAGCTTAACTCCTGCTCGTCCTCGAGTAGGTAAGTGATAACAAAAGAAATAATTTTTGAGGTGACATGCAACTACACAATCTTGATCATATATGTAAGCATTTGTGAGCTGGGATCAAAAGAACTTAAAACATGGGCATGAAAGACATAATCTTGACAATAAGAACTTAGCAACCATGTTATAAACATGAAAATGAACACAAACAAAAGATCATGAAAATGAAACAATGAAAGTCAAACGTGTGTTCAAATCATAAGGAAAAACATACAAATGGTTTTCAGCTTGTCCTTCATGGAGAGCAAAACATAAATGCATAGGACACCTTCAAGTTTAAGAGGGCGATGATGGTGCCAAGTTGATGAAGTAAATAACCGGCCAGTTGGGAACCCCAAGAGGAAGGTGTGATGAGTATAGCAGCTTGTTTTCGTTTAAGAACAAGTGAAACCTACAATATGAATCAATCAATGATAAACTTTGGGACAATGCACATTATACTCAGAATGACAACTATGCTCTCTTAATGGTGCATAAAGGTAGAAGGTGGTGACTCAATATAAAAGTAAAAGAAAGGCCCTTCGCAGAGGGAAGCAGTGATTAAACATATGCTAGAGCTTTTCATTTGTAAAACAGAGAGATAAAAATTGGTTTTGAGAGGTGGTTGTCTTTGTCAACGACTGGCAATGGGGTTCTTACTATCTTCCATACAAAAATGAAGCAAGTTTTTGAGAGAGAGATTGGCACTTTTGTGCTCTTTTATAAAGCTTGGCACTCCTCCCCACCTTTTTTCCTTTCTCAAACCATGGCTAACCGATTCCATCGGGTGCCCACCAACATTCACATTCCATGGAGGAGTGCCTTTTTTTTTCTTTTTTTTTCTTTTTGGAATAAACAATATGGAAGATAGCAAATCCGACCACTACGTCCCCATGAGCTGAAAACAGTGTCACAAAACGAGAAGTGTTTTGAAGGTTTTTTGAAAGGTAGCACATGAAAATTTACTTGGAATGGCTTACAAATACCATGCATGGGAATTTATAGTGGACACAATGGCAAACTTGGTTTTTGGGAGTTGGATGCACGAGTAGAGCTCATACTCAGTACAAAATGAGGGCTAGCAAAAGACTGGGAGCGACCAACTAAGAGAACAATAATGGCCATAATCATGCAAAGCGACAAAGCGACATTAAAAGAAGCATAAGATGGCATCAAAAGTCAAAAACTAAATTATCATAGAGGCTATAGGCGACTTATTTTGTAGTCAACATGGTGTAAGCATGTGCCAAGTCAACCCAAATAAAGCATCAAAGGAGAAAACCAAATAAATGCTTCCAAACGATAAAAAACAACGCATGATTTTTTCAAAGGCTCATTAAGCAATCTCAGTTATTTGAGACAAGTCATGCTACAGCAAAACCACTAAGCATACTATCAAAAAGACATCAAGCATGACATACAAAAGCCTAGGCCGCAGTCTACACAAGCTCCTTCTTGTACCACTTTTTTGCACAAAGCTTTTTCTCTTTTCCAACACCATTCAAACCTTTTATAAACAACTCTTTTGAGGAAAACCAACATATACCAGAGGTCCAAATACACCTTGATGCAAAGATAAAACAAGATCTGAACAAAAATCAAGGCAAAAAATGCAAGCTAAATGCAGTAGCAGAAAAAGAGAACACTCATTGAACGATAAGAGTAAAAACTAGAGTGTTCTTGGCAATGAAAAACGAGTTCATCTCCTCCAAAAGAAACATGATGTGATCTAACCATTTATTGCAGCAAACAAAACTAAACTAACTAAGAAAACTAAAACAACTGACGCTCCAAGAAAAACACATAGTGCATGAAGCAATAAAAATATAGTGTCTTGAAAGGTGACCTGATTTTTGTCGATGAAGAAGGGGTGCCTCGAGGGCATCCCCAAGCTTTGACGCTTGTACTTCTTGGATATTTCTTGGGGTGATGCATGGGCATCCCCAAGCTTGAGCTTTTTTCCATTCTTCAACTCATCTCATCATTCTCCAATCCCTACATTTGAAAACTTCCTTCATACAAAACTAAACACAAATCTATTAGCAACATTAGTGTAAGCATAGTAATGAATCAACCCTTTTTGCTGCAGGTTTCAACACAAAACCACCACATATATAGCATATACTACTGTAGCAACTTCCCCAAAAGTTCCATGATCAAAAGAACTCAAAAGAAAGCGATAAAGCGGCAAACACAAATATTGGCAGAAATCTGTCAAAACAGAACAGCTGACAAAGGTCGAATTTTTGAGGGGTTTTATGTTGCTCAAATCAAAAAGTGTTCAACTAACGAAAGTTTGGATATAACCTGGGGCATATGCACAAGAAATCTCAGGTCCAAAAGATATACAGAGAATTTTCACGAATTTTTACGGTGCAGCACCAAAAACAGTTTCAGGACAGTAACATCCCCAAATCTTTACCTCACTCAAATTAGAGGCTTCTCTTGGCACAACAACGAAATAAAAAGGATAAGGAGCAGTTATTACAGTATTAATAACTTCCAAGACTCAAATAAAAGAAAAAGTACTGAAAATAAACAATGGGTTATCTCCCAAGAGTGCTTTTCATTAACGCCTTTGAGCTAGGCGCAGAAATCTACAAAGATGCTCATGTGGGCGCCATATAAGAGCTTGAGGCAAATGCGCCATATAGGAACTTAAAGCAATAGAGAGCATCAAAAATCAAATATGAAAGACATTTAAATCTAAACCACTTCCTATGAAAAATAGTCTTGTAAAGAGACAAGTCATGAAAGCGCAAAGCAAAAAGCATAGGAAGGCAAAACAAGTATAACTTCAAGAATTGCAACACAAAGAGGGGAAAGTCAATATTGTTGAGATCCATCAAACCATGTTTCCCTCTCTCATAATAACTTTCAGTAGCATCATGAATAGAACTAACAGTATAACTATCACATAAAGCTTCCCTATCATGAGCCACATGCATAAAAGGATTAATACTCCCCACATGAACAATAGTAGTAGGAGCAGATTCAACAGAATAATTGTTCTCATCACCATAATCATCAAAAACAGGAGGCATATTGCAATCATAACTAATTTTCTCCTCAAAAGTAGGTGAACTGAAAACATTATACTCATCATCATAACCATCATAAACTAGAGGTTCAGTATCATCACAAGCTAGAGAACTACTATGTCGCAAAGCATACTCATCAAACATATCATCATAAGAGGGAACAGGGATAGCACTAATGGTACAACAATTATTAACCTTAGAATTGGTACCAAAAAGATTTTCAATATCAAAAGTAGAGTGCTTTTCCCAATCATGATCACTAACATAGGTAACAGGCATAGGAACATCATCCCAATCAGAATTATCATAATCTATAGCAGGATCATAACGCTTAGGGGAAGATACCATGTCCTCTCGCCTTTTACTCCTCTTCTTCTTCTTCTTCATACTCTTCTTACTCTCTCCTTTAGGAGGGAGAGACTTGAAGGGCATCTTCTCCACATATTCTTTAGGAGGGAAAGGCATCTTCTCCACATAATCTGGTTTGCTGACAGAAACAACAGAAGAAACTTTGGAGGATTCCTCCTCTCTATTAATAATATCGAAACATCTATTAGTCCTGTCATAGCTTGGCAAAACATCATGTTTTATAAGATCTTGTAAGTAAGTATTTGCGAGGCAATCTTTAGCACAATAGAGACGACAACCACGAAGGGTGCTATTAATATCAACATCATTCATGTCTACCAAAGCAATCTTTCTAGATATCTCTTCACAATTCAAAAACAAAGTAAGCTCATCATACTAATTGAAATTAATCTTATCATCACAATACAAATCTGCGGTACTTGTACGATTAATTGGGCATTGAAAATTAAAGTGCCCCTTTTCACTGCAAAATTCACAAAGAAAAGGATAAAGCTCACAAACCCTTTCACCAAGCACATCTAGATCCTTGAGCCACATACTGGTTTCTTCATTTGCGTGGGTGATGCAATAATCTTCCTTGTTGTAACTCTGTTCACAAGGTCTATGTATTCCACAAAAATTAACATGCTTATAAGAAATAGTACTTTTAGAAGTTTCAGCATGTTTATTGCAATCATCAATAACAATATCACTTTCTATGCAAGTATCCTTAAAAGGTTCATGATACACGTCCCCATTTCCTTTAGGAACATTCATATGGGAAGCAAAGGCTTTAAAGCAATCAACCATAATTTGAGGATCAAGACCATATTTAGCACTAAGCTCTTGAAAATTAGCAGTTTCAGCGAAAGACTTAATGCAATCAAACTCGTAATTCATACCTGATCCTTTACCTTTGTCGCTATCCCAACCTTCAATATTGTTTTGAATTGTCTCAAGCAGATCCCACTTGGTGTCAGCATCCTTGCTTGTGAAAGACCCATCAAAGCATGCATCTAGATAGTCCTTGTAATATCCTGAAAGCCTTGCATAAAAATTATTAATAACAATATTACGGGGAAGATCATGAATAGGACATTTGAGCATTACTGACTTCAATCTTCCCCACGCTTGGGCAATGCTTTCTCCATCATGAGGCCAAAAATTGTATATCTGATTACGATCTTTATGAATCTCACTTGGAGGATAGAATTTAGAATAAAAGAGAGGTACAATTTCCTCCCAGCCAATAGATGGACCATCCTTAAGCAGCCGATACCATTCCTCAGCTCTGCCTTTCAGTGATAAAGAAAATAGCTTCTTCTTAACTTGGTTCATTGAAATACCTGCACACTGGAACAACTCGCATAATTCATATATAAAGAGCAAATGATCACCAGGATGGACAGTTCCATCTCCTGAATAGCAGTTATTCTTAACACATTCAACAATCTTCATAGGTATTTTAAAAGGATGAGGAGCACAAGCATCACTAGAAACATCACATATGGGAGATAAAATATCATCAGAGCAAACTTTCTCCACTAAAGCTGGGGAACTAAAAATATCATACTTAACAAAACCAGCTTCCCCAAGCTTAGACTTTTCTATAGCATTAGCATTAACGGTATTCAAAGCATTCGTACTAATAACATTGCTATGCGAAATAAGCTCCAAAGGATTTTCAATTTTCTCATCAAATCTAAACTCAGGAAAAAGACTAAAGAACTCTTTATTTTCCATTAAGCCTAACTAGTGAAAATAAAAACAAGAAACAAAAAGATATAATTGCAGAATCTAAAGGAAATAACTCCGAGCACTCACACAGGAGGATGCGAGTACCTTTTACCTTACCTCCCCGGCAATGGCGCCAGAAAAGAGCTTGATGTCTACACATGCTTCTGTTCTTGTAGACAGTGTTGGGCCTCCAAGTGCAGAGGTTTGTAGAGCAGCAGCAAGTTTCCCTTAAGTGGATCACCCAAGGTTTATCGAACTCAGGGAGGAAGAGGTCAAAGTTATCCCTCTCAAGCAACCCTGCAATTACGATACAGAAAGTCTCTTGTGTCCCCAACACACCCAATACACTTGTCAGATGTATAGGTGCACTAGTTCGGCGAAGAGATAGTGAAATACAAGTAGTATAGATGATTATAAGTAGTAAATGCAATTTGGAATAAAAATGGCAGCAAGCAAACAAGTAACAAAACAGGAAGTAAACAGTGTGCAAATCTTGGAAACAAGGCCTAGGGATCATACTTTCACTAGTGGACACACTCCCAACAAATATAACATAATTGAACAAATATATAACTTCTCTTCACTATGGTACTCTGAATTACTCTCCTATTGAATAACACTAATCATTGCGTAGGGCTACGAAGCACTCCTCAAAGTTCATCAAGTACTTGACAAACACCACTCATAGAGATATCCAAATCAAATCACAACTCAAGATAAATATTATTGCAACTTAGACCAAGTACTAACATGGTGCACACACTGTCAACATTACACCATGAAAGGAGGAATAGATCACTTCAATACTATCATAGTGATAATTATTCTCATAATCCATAAGAGATCACAATCGTAGCCTAGACCAAGTACCACCACGATGCACGCACTGTCACCGTTACACCATGGTAGGAGGAATAGATTACTTTAATAACACACTAGAGTACACATAATAAAGAAGAGTAACATCTACTTATTCAACATGATACAAAGCTCACGATCACATAAAGATCACATCATGGGAGAGAGAGAGAGAGAGGTGAACCACATAGCTACCGGTAGAGCCCTCAGCCCCGGGGATGAACTACTCCCTCCTCATCATAGGAGACAACAAGGTTGATGGAGATGGCGGTGAGGTCGATGGAGACGGCGGAGACGGTGACACGTCTCCAACGTATCTATAATTTTTGATGCTCCATGCTTGTTTTTACACCATTTGCCTACTGTTTCGTTACACTTCGTGGCACTTTTATGCATTTTCCGGAACTAACCTATTAACAAGTTGCCACAGTGCTAGTTCCCTGTTTTCTGCTGTTTTTGTGTTTCAGAAGTGATACATAGGAAATATTCTCGGAATTGGACGAAACAAGTTCCTGAAGTCTTATATTACCCGGAAGCTTCCAGAGATCCAAAGGAGAGTAGGAGGGGGGCCACCAGGGCCCCACACACAGGGCTGGCGTGGCCAGGGCCTGGGCCGCGCCACCCTGGCATGAGGGCGCCTGGCTCCTCCTCTGACATCGCCTATAAAGACCCCCCGACGGAAAAAACCTAAGTACCCGATCACTTTTCCAGAACACATCGCGATCCGCCGCCGCCGTCGACCCGAAGATCAGGAGGGTCCAGAAGCTCTTCCCGGCACCCTGCCGGAGAGGGGAATCGCCACCGGAGGTCTTCTTCATCGCCATGCTTGCCTCCGGAGCGAGGAGTGAGTAGTCTACCTTGGACCATGGGTCCATAGCAGTAGCTAGATGGTTGTCTTCTCCACCATGTGCTTCATGTTTAGATCTCATGAGCTGCCCTACATGATTGAGATCACCGTTATGTAATTCTACATGTTTGGTTTGTTGGGATCCGATGAATATTGGTGTTTATGATTGAGTTGCTGTACTGAATATTATCCTTTGTTTTCTCTATGTTGTTTATGATCTTGCATGCTCTCCGTTGTTAGTTGCTATCTTGGCCGAGTAGTTGCTAGTGACTCCAAGAGGGGGTATTTATGCTCGATAGTGGGTTCATGCCTCTATTTAACCTGGGGGAGTGACAGAAACCTCTAAGGTTGTAGATGTGCTGTTGTTACTAGGGAGAAAACAACATTCGTATGCTCAAGGGCATATGCTTTGTTTACATTACACACTTTGCTTAATGCAATTATCCGTTGTTCGCAACTTAATACTCATGGGGTGTTCGGACGATATCCCCGTGAGTGGATTATTAGTCATAGATGCAGTTGGATGGCGGTCTATGTATTTTGTTGTAATGCCCAGAGTAAATCTCATAGTGATCTTCTTGACATATCACGTTTATCTTTATTCTATCAATTGCCCAACTATAATTTGTTTACCCAGCATGTGTTATTTATCTTATGGAGAGACACCACTAGTGAACTGTGGACCCCGGTCCTATTTCCATCATATTGCTATCACCTGTTTACTTTACTCGCACTGTTTACCTTATTCGCATACTCTATTATTTTCCACTCGATACGCTCATAACCTTTGTTTCAAGCAAACCGATGAGATTGACAACCTCATCGCAAGTTGGGAACGAAGTACTTGGTTGTGTTGTGTGCAGGTTCCACGTTGCTTCTGGCCGAAGACGAGTCAACAAGAATCGTTAAACGGCGCCCTTGTTGGAGTATTACTAAGCCAGTCCGCATCACCTTCAGTCATTTGTCTCTCCTCTCCAAGAACGATAAACCTTGGTTTCTTAACTGAGGGAAAACTAGCTGCTATACTCATCACACCTTCCTCTTGGGGTTTCCAACGGGCTGGTCATTCACCACGCATCAAGCCAATTTTCTGGCGCCGTTGCCGGGGAGGAAGTAGAAGACTTCTGCGAGGGGAGTTTTCGCACGCACATCCTTTACTTTGTTTTATTGTTTTGCTTTACTTTATTTATTTTACCTGCATCATTTTATATCAAAAACCCAAAAAAATTAGAATCCTTGGTAGTTGTTTTTACTTGTTTACTTTCGTTTTGCTGAAATGGCCAATCCCGAAAACACCAAGTTGTATGACTTTACTAGCACAAACAATAGTGATTTTATCTGCACTCCTACCTGCTCCTGCTGCAAACTTTTATGAGATTAAGCCTGCTTTGTTGAACCTTGTTATGAAAGAGCAATTCTCTGGTGCTAGTACTGAAGATGCTGCAGCTCATCTCAACAATTTTGTTGAGCTATGTGAGATGCAGAAATATAAGGATGTAGAAAGTGATATTATTAAGCTCAAGTTGTTTCCTTTTTCTTTGAGAGGAAAAGCTAAAGATTGGTTGCTGTCTTTGACTAAGAATAGTATTGATTCATGGGCTAAGTGTAAGGATGCTTTTATTGGTAGATACTATCCTCCTGCTAAGATTATATCCTTGCGTAGCAATATTATAAAGTTTACTCAGTTTGATAATGAACATGTTGCTCAAGCTTGGGAAAGAATGAAATCTATGATAAAGAATTGCCCCACTCATGGACTGACTACTTGGATGATTGTCCAAACTTTTTATGCAGGAATGAATTTTTCTTCAAGGAACCTACTTGATTCAGCTGCTGGAGGCACTTTTATGTCCCTTACCTTGGGCGCCACAACAAAGCTACTCGACAACATGATGGTAAATTATTCTGAATGGCACACCGAGAGAGCTCCACAAGGTAAGAAGGTAAATTCTGTTGAGGAAACCTCTTCCTTGAATGATAAGATTGATACCATTATGGCTATGCTTGCTAATGATAGGACTCATGTTGATCCTAATAATGTTCCTTTAGCCTCTCTGGTTGCTCAAGAAGAGCATGTTGATGTGAATTTCATTAGAAATAATAATTTTAACAACAATGCTTATAGGAACAATTTTGCTAGTAACAATTATAGGCCATATCCTTCTACCATTGGTAATGGTTATGGTAACTCTTATGGTAATTCCTACAACAACACTAGGGCCGCACCCTCTGAGCTTGAGGTAATGCTCAAGGACTTCATCGGTAAGCAAACTGCTTTTAACAAGTCTGTTGAGGAAAAGTTAGGCAAAATTGATATTCTTGCTTCTAAAGTTGATAGCCTTGCTCATGATGTTGAACTTCTGAAATTAAAAGTGTTGCCTAATGATGTGAAAGAGAACAATGTTTTTGCTACCGCTAATGTTATTCAAGTTGGAATTGATGAAAATATTAGATTGTTAGCGGAATTGCATGCCAGGTGGGAAAGAGAAGATGAGATGGCTAGAGAGATGAAGGTATGTACCATTACTACCTCTAATGATGTTGCTCCTAATGCTAGCAATCCTCTTACTTTTATTGGTGTAGAGAAAACTCCCACTCCTTGTGTTAAAAAGCCTAAAACTGCCAAAACTTTTTCTCAAAAGAGTGCTGAAATTTTTTGGAGTGTAGGAGATGATAGCTCTATTTCTTTTAATGATTTTGATGTTGATGGCTGCAATATATCTGAAGTTATTTTTTTCTTGCAAAAGCTTGCTTTGACTCCCAATGCTAGTTCTTTAAATATTGCTTTTACTAAACATATTACCAATGCTCTCATAAAAATTAGGGATGAAAAGTTGAAGCAAAAAGCTTTTGTTCCCAAGAAGTTAGAAGATGGTTGGGAACCCATCATTGATATGCATGTTAATGGTTATGATTGCCATGCTTTATGTGATCTAGGTGCTAGTATTTCTATCATGCCTAGAAAGATTTATGACATGCTTGATTTACCACCGCTTGAAAAGTGTTATTTTGATGTTCCTATTGCTGATGTTGCTAAGAAGAAACCTTTGGGAAGGATTAATTATGTTCTTATTGTGGTTAACAATAACCTTGTTACCGTTGATTTTCTTGTTATGGACGTTGAATGCCATGCTTCATGTCCTATTATTTTGGGAAGACCCTTTCTTCGAACTGTAGGTGCTATCATTGATATGAGGGAAGGCACTAAATATCAATTCCCACTAAAGAAAGGTATGGAACACTTCCCTAGGAAAAGAAATAAATTACTTTTTGACTCTATTCTTAGAGAAAATTATGAGCTTGATGCTTCATCACTTGATATTACTTGATTCGCAATTTTCTGCGCCTAGCTCAAAGGCGTTAAAGAAAAGCACTCTTGGGAGATAACCCAATGTTTTTATTTTCAGTACTTTTTCTTTTATTTGAGTCTTGGAAGTCATTACTACTGTAATGACCGCTGCTTATCTTGTTTATTTCGTTTTTGTGCCAAGAGAAGCCTCTAATTCGAGTGAGGTAAAGATTTGGGGATGTTGCTGTCCTGAAACTGTTTTCAGTGCTGCACCGTAAAAATTCGTATAAATTCTCTGTATATCTGTTGGACCTGCGATTTCTTGTGCATATGCCCCAGGTTATATCCAAACTTTTTTTAGTTGAACACTTTTTGATTTGAGCAACAGAAAACCCCTCAAAAATTCGACCTTTGTCAGTTGTTCAGTTTTGACAGATTTCTGCCAATATTTGTGTTTGCCACTTTATCGCTTTCTTTTGAGTTCTTTTGATCATGGAACTTTTTGGAGAAGTTGCTACAGTAGTATTTGCTATATATGTGGTGGTTTTGAGTTGAAACCTGAAGCAAAAAAGAGGATTGATTATATGTTATGCTTGCACTAATGTTGCTAGTAGAATTGTGTTTAGTTTTGTATGAAGGAAGTTTTCAAGTGTAGGGATTGGAGAATGATGAGATGAGTTGAAGAATGGACAAAATCTCAAGCTTGGGGATGCCCATGCATCACCCCAAGAAATATCCAAGAAGTACAAGCGTCAAAGCTTGGGGATGCCCCCGAGGCACCCCTTCTTCATCGGCAAAAATCAGGTCACCTTTCAAAACACTATATTTTTATTGCTTCATGCACTATGTGTTTTTCTTGGAGCATCAGTTGTTTTAGTTTTCTTAGTTAGTTTAGTTTGTTTGTTTGCTGAAATAAATGGTTGAACCCCAACAAATTTCCTTTGGAGAAGTTGCCTTGCTTTTCATTTGCCAAGAACGCTCTAGTTTTCACTCTTATTAAAAATCGAGTGTTCTTCTTTTTCTGCTACTGCTTTTAGTTTTCGTTTTCGCCTTGATTTGCGTTCAGACCTTGCCATATCTTTTAATCAAGGTGTATTTTTGCATCTGATATTTATTGGTTTTCATCAAAAGAGGTGTCTTTAAAATTTCAAATGGTGTTGGAAAAGAGAAAAAGCTTTGTGCAAAATAGTGGTACAAGAAGGAGCTTGTGTAGACTGCGGCTTAGGCTTTTTCATGTCATGCTTGATGTCTTTTTTATAGTATGCTTAGTGGTTTTTCTGTAGCATGACTTGTCTCAAATAACTGAGATTGCTTAATGAGCCTTTGAAAAAAATCATGCGTTGTTTTTATTGTATGGAAGCATTATTTTGGTTTTCTCCTTGATGCTTTATTTGGGTTGACTTGGCGCATGCTCACACATGTTAGACTCTTACAAAGTCGCCAATAGCCTCTATGATCATTTAGTTTTTGACTTTTGATGCCATCTTATGCTTCTTTTAATGTCGCTTTGCATGATTATGGCCATTATTGCTCTCTTAGTTGGTCGCTCCCAGTCTTTTGCTAGCCCTCGCCTTGTACTGAGTATGAGCTCTACTCGTGCATCCAACTCCTAAAAGCCAAAGTTTTCCAAAGTTTCCACCATACATACCTACTAGCAATTTGCTATTCCAAGTAAATTTGACTTGCTTTTATTTTCTCTTCAAATTAAACTCTTACCAGTGTTATGCGAAATTCGGTCAGTAAAGCTCTCACGAACCGGAAGGCACACTTCTTAAAAATTTGACATTGTGGTCTCTTATATTGAGTTGTTATGCTTGCAAGTTGTAAGTTGGAGACTAGCCCAGCCATGCAGTCATGGGCAAGCTTTCAACTTTGCACTTCTTATTTGAGTTGATATCGTGATCTTTTGTTTATGGATGCCCGCGGTGTGAAATGAATTGGGAATCTTGTGGGGATCATGGAGTTTGTATATGTGTTAGGGAAACGCCGGGCCGCTAATCTAAGCCATGCATAATTCATGGTGGAAATTTGCAGCATACCCATGGTGAACATTCGACGACGCATCTCACAATAAAAAGCTAAAAAATGGCAAATAAAAGAGATGTCGAGGTGTTCATTGTCTGCTTGTCCTGTCATTTTGGTGTGGGCTTGTTCCATGTCATCGGGCACGGAGGTACCCCATTGGCGGTTCTCAATGATATGCATATATTTACAATGACAAGAGCCTTGCTTGGGACTCTAAGTAAAGTAGCATGAGGTTTGGGTACACGTATTCACGGGGCACGAGGTTTTCAACTTATGATTTGTCAAGCATATGCATCATAATTGTTCTCGCATTAACTTTAACCATTCAAGATGCTTATGATGGGGGCAATGAGAGCTCAAAGCCGGTAAATACCATAATTTTTGAAGGTTATAAAACTTGCAATCACTGCTTCCCTCTGCGAAGGGCCTTTCTTCTACTTTTATGTTGAGTCACCACCTTCTATCTTTATGCACCATTAAGAGAGCATAGTTGTCATTCTTAGTGTAATATGCATTGTCCCAAAGTTCATTGATTGATTCATATTGTTGGTTTCACTTGTTCTTAAATTATTTGTATCTAGTCGCCCTGTTAAACTTGAAGGTGTCCTATGCATTTATGTTTTGCTCTCTTTGAAGGACAAGCTGAAAACCATTTGTATGTTTTTCCTTATGATTTGAACACACGTTTGACTTTCATTGTTTCATTTTCATGATCTTTTGTTTGTGTTCATTTGCATGTTTACAACATGGTTGCTAAGTTCTTATTGTCAAGATTATATCTTTCATGCCCATGTTTTAAGTTCTTATGATCCCAGCTCACAAATGCTTACATATATGATCAAGATTGTGTAGGTGCATGTCACCTCAAAAATTATTCTTTTGTTATCACTTACCTACTCGAGGACGAGCAGGAGTTAAGCTTGGGGATGCTTGATATGTCTCCAACGTATCTATAATTTTTGATGCTCCATGCTTGTTTTTACACCATTTGCCTACTGTTTCGTTACACTTTGTGGCACTTTTGTGCATTTTCCGGAACTAACCTATTAACAAGTTGCCACAGTGCCAGTTCCCTGTTTTCTGCTGTTTTTGTGTTTCAGAAGTGATACACAGGAAATATTCTCGGAATTGGACGAAACAAGTTCCTGAAGTCTTATTTTACCCAGAAGCTTCCAGAGATCCGAAGGAGAGTAGGAGGGGGGCCACCAGGGCCCCACACACAGGGCTGGCGCGGCCAGGGCCTGGGCCGCGCCACCCTGGCTTGAGGGTGCCTGGCTCCTCCTCTGACAGCGCCCCTTCGCCTATAAAGACCCACCCGATCACTTTTCCAGAACACATCGCGATCCGCCGCCGCCGTCGACCCGAAGATCGGGAGGGTCCAGAAGCTCTTCCTGTCACCCTGCCGGAGAGGGGAATCGCCACCGGAGGTCTTCTTCATCGCCATGCTTGCCTCCGGAGCGATGAGTGAGTAGTCTACCTTGGACCATGGGTCCATAGTAGTAGCTAGATGGTTGTCTTCTCCACCATGTGCTTCATGTTTAGATCTCATGAGCTGCCCTACATGATTGAGATCACCGTTATGTAATTCTACATGTTTGGTTTGTTAGGATCCGATGAATATTGGTGTTTATGATTGAGTTGCTGTACTGAATATTATCCTTTGTTATCTCTATGTTGTTTATGATCTTGCATGCTCTCCGTTGTTAGTAGCTATCTTGGCCGAGTAGTTGCTAGTGACTCCAAGAGGGGGTATTTATGCTCGATAGTGGGTTCATGCCTCTATTTAACCTGGGGGAGTGACAGAAACCTCTAAGGTTGTAGATGTGCTGTTGCTACTTGGGAGAAAACAACATTCATATGCTCAAGGGCATATGCTTTGTTTACATTACACACTTTGCTTAATGCAATTATCCGTTGTTCGCAACTTAATACTCATGGGGTGTTCGGACGATATCCCCGTGAGTGGATTATTAGTCATAGATGTAGTTGGATGGCGGTCTATGTATTTTGTTGTAATGCCCAGAGTAAATCTCATAGTGATCTTCTTGACGTATCACGTTTATCTTTATTCTATCAATTGCCCAACTATAATTTGTTTACCCAGCATGTGTTATTTATCTTATGGAGAGACACCACTAGTGAACTGTGGACCCCGGTCCTATTTTCATCATATTGCTATCACCTGTTTACTTTACTCGCACTGTTTACCTTATTCGCATACTCTATTGTTTTCCACTCGATACGCTCATAACCTTTGTTTCAAGCAAACCGGTGAGATTGACAACCTCATCGCAAGTTGGGAACGAAGTACTTGGTTGTGTTGTGTGCAGGTTCCACGTTGCTTCTGGCCGAAGACGAGTCAACAAGAATCGTTAAACGGCGCCCTTGTTGGAGTGTTACTAAGTCAGTCCGCATCACCTTCAGTGGTTTGTCTCTCCTCTCCAAGAACGATAAACCTTGGTTTCTTAACTGAGGGAAAACTAGCTGCTATACTCATCACACCTTCCTCTTGGGGTTCCCAACGGGCTGGTCATTCACCACGCATCAGACGGCGATGGAGACCGATAGAGATGGCTCCAGGGGCACTTCCCCGTCCCGGCAGGGTACCGGAACAGAGACTTCTGTCCCCCGAAATTTGGCTTCGACGGCGGCGGCGCTGCGGAACTGTTCTAGAAATTTCGCCGAGTCCTCTAGGGTTTTCCGTCCCAAGGCTTTATATAGGCGAAGGGGCATCGTCAGAGGGCAGCCAGGGGCTCCTCACACCAGGGTGGCGCGGCCAGGGCCTGGGCCGCGCCACCTATGTGTGAGGGCGGCCTCTGGCCCCCCTCTGGCTCTCTTTCGGTCTTCGGGAAGCTTCCGGGAAAAATAAGACTTCTGGAACTTGTTTCGTCCAATTCCAAGAATATTTCATGTGTAGCTTTTCTGAAACACAAAAACAGCAGAAAACAGGGAACTGGCACTGTGGCATCTTGTCAATAGGTTAGTTCCGGAAATCGTATAAAAATGCCACGAAGTGTAACGAAACAGTAGGCAAATGGTGTAAAAACAAGCATGGAGCATCAAAAATTATAGATACGTTTGAGACGTATCAGCCCTCATCGATGGGAGGGCTCCGCCCCCTATTTTGAGGGCTTTGTTCTTTGTTTTTAGGGTCAAGGTTTGTAGGGGCAGCGCTCAGGTGGTGGTGGTGGTGCCTCGTGCAATAAGATCTCCTCGGCTTCAACCCCATCTCGCCGGCAACATCGAGAGGCTTGTGGGAGTGGTGTGGTCTTCGAGGATTTCATCTAGCTGTGGGGATCTTCAGATCGTCAAGGAGCTTCATCGGCAGTTCTTCCTTTACAGATGTGGTCTTCTTGACCCTTTCGGTGACTTTTCGTCCGCAACCAACAACGTCAGGCCGACTCAGGTAGGAGTGGAAGCGGCGGCGCGCTATCGACACGGTATGGAGGTTGAAGATGAAGGGCTTCTTAAGGATCTCGCTGTAATTTACATTTTTCTTGGGGTGCTTTGTATTGCTTGTTTTTTTAATGCTAGAGTCCTATTCGCAAAAAAAAGTAAATTTTGAAAGATCCTATTCACATCCCCTCAAGCACCGCTAGCTTTTTGGGCCACTTCACAACTTACAACTATTAGAGTTATTATGTCTTTATTTATACGTGTATATTTCCCCATTTGTATGAGGGTTTTTCTGCACTGCAATTGTGGCCTTTAGCCCCTGCAAATACAAGCTTCTCTTTCTTTAACATGTTGTTAGAGGCTAAGGCATTTTTTGATCTCTTATTCTATGTCAACACCTTTGGCGGTCTATGTATGTCTTGATGGCCGCTCTTCATCGACTCGACGCTCCACGTCGACTCGCGCAACTCTGATGCTTGCTTCCTGCTTAGGATTCTTCACCGATAGGTTTTGCAAGTCCGCGAATGAATTTTCTCGACCGAGAGACCGTCTTCTACTCATTCAGTGTACATCCTCATGGGTTCTTGATATTGGAACTTATTTTCATATGACTTATGATTCTTCTGTTTTGGCCTCGATTCGACCTATTGAGTCTTATGTTTATGTTCTTACTATTGATGGACTCCCCTTCCAATAACTAGTCAAGGAACTCTTAGCTCTTTAGTGTTTTGTGTTCCTCCTATTACTCATATTCCTCGACTTAGTTGACTCTCATTGTAGGGTCAATCCAGACTTGGATTCATGTTTGTTCAGGATCGTCATGTGCGTTATGCTTGGTATTGGTCCCCAATGTCGCGCTGGCCTCTAGGATCTTGAATGGCTTTGTCTTCCCTACTATCTCTTTTCCGTAGAGGCATCATCATCTTGGACATTTACGTGGTTCTAGTCTCTCTTTTTTAGTTCATCGCGGTGTTCTGGGCTTATCTCCAAAACACTACTTCAGACTTTCTAGTTTTTTGGCTTGTTAAGCAAATTTAGCCCCCTCCTCACAGTGAGTCAGTGTCTGAGCATACTTTTGATCGTAATCATTTAGATGTTTGGGTCTGGCACCCTTTGCTTGAAAAGGGAGTCATCTCTACTATATTATCTTTGTAAATGATTTTTCTCGCCACACATAGATTTATCATGTCTTCTAGTAGTGAAGTGTTATTTCTATATAAAAAATTCTATCATAGTTTGTACCTAGTTCTCCATTCATATTCATGCTTTCATGCCGATTATATTGGTGAGTATATCTCTTATTCACTACGAGCTTATTTTGCTGAGCAGGGTACTCTTGCTCAACTCTCTTGTCCAGATGCTCATGCTAAGAATGGTGTGGCTGAGTTCAAGCATGATCACCTTCTTGAGATGAATCGTGCATTTATGATTGTGGTTCTCTCCGGACTCACATTTTTGGCTAGGATTGTTTCCACCTCCATGTATCTCATCAATATTAAGCATTTTCTTGCTCTGCAAGGTGGTATTCCTCTCGAACGTCTTCTATGGGGTTGTTCTCCTGATCATCGGATGCTTTTTGTTTATCTAGTTAGATATGCTACCTCGTCTTGCCCCCTCTCCCCCTCCTCCCCCTGCCCCCATGAACACACCAAACCGACTACTTAGTATGTTGAGTGTGTTTTTCTTGGATACAATGATTAACATAAGGGCTATCGATTTTGGGATCCCAGCCGATGGATGCGCATTTCCCGTGATGTGACTTCAATGAGTCTATACCCTCTCCCCACGTCCATTCTCCTCGACCTTTTCAATAGAGGATATTTCTTTTCTCACATTTCTCGATACACCTCCCTCTATGTCTCGTATTCTTGCTACTCATCATCCCATTGTAGTAGATTTGACGATGTCCTCTCCTACGATTTATTATTCTACCTTGTCACATGACTCTCCACCTACATCATCGACAACTTCTCAGTGTCCATCACCTCCTACTCCACCTTCATTGCCAATGACTTCCCCATCTCCATCACCTCTGGTGATTCCTCCTTGTCTATCTTTTCCTTTTCATTATACTCGTCGTCCCATGTTGTGGAGGAGTCTACTGGCATGCCATCTGCTTTTAATGTGCCATATTGCATGCCTAGCCGACTTATGGTCTTCGTCCTTGGCCTCTACCCGATAGATATACTGATCGCTTTGGTCTTTTTGTCATCCTTGAGCCGACTTCTTATCAAGATGTTATTCATTCTGAATGGCAGATTGTGATGGTAGAGAAGATTGTTGCGCTTGAGCGCACTAGCAAGTGGGATCTAATTATCTTCCTCAGAGTCTTCTTCCCATCACTTGTTAGCAGGTCTATTAGATTAATTAAGACTCTCTCTGATGGCTCCCTTGAGCGTGGAGCATGGTCGTGATTATGATGAGACATTCGCTCATGTAGCCCACATGACCACTAATTGTGTATGTCTCAACTTGATGTTAAGAATGCTTTTCTTAATAGTGAATTGCGTGATATTCAGCTCTCGGGTGTGGTGACTGGTGCTGGTTTTTTGTCCCTCGTGACCCATCGTTATTTGTCCACTCTTCTCCTTGTGGTCGGACTCTTCTTCTTATATATCTTGATGACATGATTATCATTGGCGACGATTCTAAGTACATTGTCTTTGTCAAGGCCCATCTCAGTGAGCAGTTTCTAATGTTGATCTTGGTCCTCTTCACTACTTTTTTTGAATTTAGGGTTCTTCTATATTTGATGGCTTCTTTATTTCCCAAGAAATTAAACCAAGATCTCCTTACTCATGTAGTCGAGTTACTCTTAGTGATGAGCGCATTATTGAGACTCCTATGAAGCTCAATGTTCATCTTCATCCTTTTGATGGTGATACCATGTTTGATCCAACTCGTTACCGTTGTCTTGTCTATCTTGTAATCACTTGTCCGTGTATCTTTTATCCTTTCCACAAAGTTTAGAGTGTGAAGTAAAACATGGACAAGTTTGAAGAGGAGGGTGTCGTAAAGTGGACTTCCCTCGGCACATAGTTATCGTCATCCCAGAAAGGGCTTGAGCGTGCTAGGGATCTCCCGTAGACTTGATGACAGTCATCGGTAATACTTCATCTATTTAACAATATAGTTTGCTTTGGCAAGCTGTTTTAGCTTGCTAAACCTACTACGTTGTGAAATATAGGAAGTACTCCCTCCGTTCAAAAATATAAGATGCTTTAGCCTATTATTAATATATATGATGCTTTTAATATATAGGTTCACTCTTTTTGTTTCTAATCTTCACACTAAAAGATATCTACATACATGTATATCAATGATAGGTTAAAACATCTTATACTCCCTCTGTTTATAAATATAAGATGTTTTAGCTTTGTGAAGCAAATATATCTAGACATTTTTTAGTGTGTAAGTTTCACTTGAATATACACAATAAAATTTGTCTAGATACATTTGTTTCATAAACCTAAAACATCTTATATTTATAAACGGAGGAAGTATTTTGAAACGGAGGGAGTACCAAAAAACCAATGACGCGAGGCCACCATCAGATCAATCGAAGCTGGACGGAAAGAAACGGAGATTCAGATGTTCAGTTACTTAATTACCTGCACGTACAGTGGATTCAGAGGGCGCGGCTGGCTCATGCAGACATTCACTGTGTTATACAAGACGTTTGTCCACACGCAGTTCACCACGAACTGAACACTCTCTCAGTTTTAGACATCTTTTCCTTTCAAGGATCCTCAAATCGACCTATACCTGGGAATGACTGGTGGGGAAGTGGGAGTGCCGTTTATGAGTAGGTTCCGTGATGGTTTGACCCAGACGGCCAAAGACTGAAGTGGCCGGGAGTCCTGCAGCTAGACACAACGTGCTGGAGCAGAAACACTCTCCATTTGCCAGTTAGCACTAGCTATGCATTTTTCACCAGAGCTAACATCGTCCTCGGACGCAAAATGCACAGCAATGCTCCAGCGATTATTAACACAGCATAACCTCCACCTATATCAACACATCACCATACCTAACTGAGATGCCGCCACATAACTCCGGGTTCATCACCGTACCCGTAGCCTGCCAAAATCTAGACGCCTGATCGAGCATAGTTCTAGCTATTAATACTAGTATAGTATGGTTAATTAGTCGGTTTTCCATTGCAGAAACACACAGCAGGGAGACCTGAGAGGAACCAAGGTAGAGAGTTTTGATTTCTTGCTTCTCTGTCAGCCACCCGGCAACGACAGCTGCTTAGTTTAAACTCGCAGCTCCTCCGCCGCCTTCTCGGCCTTCCTGCAAACAACTCCCAAAGATCAAAAAGGCGTCGAATACATCTCCACAGGCAGATCAAATGAATGCTCATGGTAATAACCCCTAGCAAGCAATGTCGTCGTTACCTCAGCGCTTCCCTAATCTCCTCACTCTTAGGGTCGAGCTGCAGCGCCTCCCGGAACGCGTCAGCTGCGCCTTCATAGTCCTGGGCATATTAAGGGAATATCAGTACCACGAGAGAGAGATATATACAAGTGCAAAGAATGAGTTCGATTGCAAGGGTCAAATCAATAAAGGGCTGCACCTTCATGAAACTCAGGGCTGCGCCTTCACGATACCAGGCCTTGGACCAACGGGGCCGTATCATTCTGCACTTTCGCGCTTCTTCCAGAGCTTGATCCCCATTTTTCACACGCAGCCAGCAGAGGCTCTTGTTGGCAAATATGGTGGCGTCAAGTGGGTCTATGTTAGTTACCTGCATTTACAATGAGCAGGCATGCACTCAGTTTAGCTCAACCAACAGGCTCTGTGGAGCATGTCATTGTCTTATCATTAGTACCCAACTAGCACAGTGGCCCTCGCAAATGCGAGGGTATCATCTATAATATTATGAAACTAAGCAAGAAATATGTTTGTAGTTTCATAAAATTATGTCAAATAAAGTATCACATGTGCATAAAACATGTTCAATCATCTTCAGTTTTGTTGTCGTATTTTTTCAGGAATGGTCGAATTATGATTATTTTCTAGAGTATGTTTCAATCATGGAAAACACATTTTGTCATCTTTAATTATGTACCAATCGCAAACCTCATCCTAAACTTACTTCGGAATATGTTCGAGAGCTTCCATTGCAATGCGTCTTTCCAAAAATACTTGTTATGCCTTTTCCTGGTCAAAAGGTTTGTTTGGGAAAGCTTGTAAATCTATGGTTCATGTCCCTAAAAAAACCCCTCCTTTGGATTTTATTGAGTGTAGTTGAAATCCTCGGGGGTGAAACGCGAGGATTTTCTTAGCGCTTGTTTTGAGCAAGATTAGTTTATAAAAGTGGCTTTGTGCCCGTGTGAAATGACTCTTTGAACCAAGCCATTCACTTACGATGCTTTTGGTTTTATTGGCAATTTTTTGTTGTTTAACTTTTTTTATTTGTGACAGTATGCAATATTCTACGCGTATCTCTAGATCATTAATTTAATCAACTTAGTATGAGAGATATACTAAAAAAATATCGTTAGAAACTTAAGATGTTATATTTCCTAATGGTATAGTTTTTGTGCTATATAATATTTATTATATTATATCGATCAAATTAACAACTTAGGAACACGTGTAAGACTTATAAACTCTGACAGAGGGAGTACTTCTTAAACATTAACACAAGCTTTGTGCTGAAAGTTTGACCACTATAGATAGATATATAAAGTTGATGGGCTTTCTTGAGCTGTGAGGTACTCTGCTACTGTTCATCATGACCAATCGTTGCGCGACACGTTTAGTACGCGAACAGTGTTCACGTGTACGTATAAACAGTGTTCACGTGTACGTATAAACAGTGTTCTGGGCCCGCTTTTTTTATTTTTTTCCAAAAAAATTTATTTTTTCTGGTGGTAATTATTTTAGGTAATTTTTAATATTGCGTAACTTCTCAATGATAATTTATTCCAGTGCATGACAAGTCGCTTCTAGCCGTGACGATGATACGTAACTCTCCAACGGTAATTTCTCACTTATGCACGAACAAGTCGCTTCTACCCGTGACGCAACGGTAATTTGTCAGTTGTAAATTCTCAGTAGTAAATCGATGCGGCAATTCTCCTGCGGTAGATATCTTACGTTATTTCTTCGATGATTATACGCAACTCTCCAACGGTAATTTCTCACCGATTCATGAATAGTAATTTTTAGCAGAAGTTTTCACCGCTAACGGTTATTTCCAAAGGATGGTTTCCCGGTAGTAAATCTCTGCGACAATTCTTCGATGTTAGTTAACCTTAAACTCTCCGGCGGTAATTTCTTATCGGTGCACGAATAGTCATTTTCAGCAATGACCAAAAGTTTTGGCCGGTTATTTCCAAGCGGTGGTTTCCCGGTAATAAATCTCTACGCCAATTCTTCCACAGTAATTACCCTCCAATAATTCTTCGACCATGTGTAACTCCCTCGCGTTAATTTTTCACCGGTGCATAAATAGTTATTTTCACAATTAACTTATAGACTTCGATATTCGTCTCTATGGACAAAGCGGTCCGAAGCGGTCCACAAGATTATCATCTAGAACGACATGGTCATTTTGCCCCACCTCTCTCTTCTTTGCTTATCCACTTATTCGAGATGCGCTAGCGTTCTCTCTCTTCTTTGCTTTTTCACTTATTTGAGAAAGTCTTGAAGGCACGCCATACTTCGCTCCATCGGACCGTACCACATAAAATATACCACTCCGCAAATTTTCAGAAGATATAAAAGAAGATAGTTACCACTAACTACTAATGCTAGAAGATTAAGACAAGGGACGCGGCGGCGGTCAAAA
Source organism: Dactylis glomerata (assembly GCA_007115705.1). Lineage (NCBI taxonomy): Eukaryota > Viridiplantae > Streptophyta > Magnoliopsida > Poales > Poaceae > Dactylis > Dactylis glomerata. Next base: position 2,387,048 of record QXEO01000200.1, on the reverse strand, counting down.
TTCCTAGTTTTATATATTAGCATGCTGCTAATTAAATACATAATTAAGACAAAATTAATCATATAATTTTTCTTCCAATAAATTTGTTACTCCCTCCGACTACTATTACTTGTCTCTTGTAAGATGTATCTAGACACTAAAATGTGTCTATATATATCCACATAGCGATATGTAATCATGGTCGGAGCGAGTAATATGCTTATACATTGGTATTTTTTTGCAGGTAATACATCAGTACTTAAAGTTAGATAAGTTTCACTTCAAGTTAAATTTAATGATAAAATGCCCTTAGAGCGATTGCTTCTATAGGATTAATCATATACCCTCTCTCTCATGTTTGCTTCTATAGGATTAATTGTATACCCTCTCTCTCTCATGTTTTGCTTCTATGGGGTATGTGCGTGTCCTACCTACACCTTTGGTATGTAATTTAATTGAAAGAGTCCTTGCTTAGCACCTACTCTTGAAACAAATTAACACGTACTCTCTCCGGCTTTCTTTGAACGTGCTTTCCTATAGCACAACTGTATTTCGTTCCCTAAAAAAACCAACTGTATTTCTAAATGACTTTTTCTTTTTTAACACATTGTACACAAAATTACGTGAATTTTCTTTGATAAAGAAAATTACGTGACTTAATTATGTACGTGACATATGACTTATGTTACTTGACTTAGAACTATGTGATTAGTGTGTTTGCAAATTGATGGGCCCTCTTAATAGTCTTGGTCATCTAGACTAATGCACCGGGCTAGTCAGTTTGGGTTAAAAAATTCTAATGGACTACTGGTGGAAATAGGCACGTTACATGGGGCACGACCCAGGCTACAACACGGTCTTTTTTTTGCGGGAAAGCTACAACACGGTCTAATTGGGTGCGGTTCTGAATATGTCACGTGTCCATTATTTACATAAATTTAGATCTATTAAATCTTAGGTGTTACCAATAAAATCAAGGGTATATTTATTTCTAGCCTATGTGGATTAACGTGGTGGCTCTATTTTAGACTCACATATCTTGCTTTTAGTTTATAATAGATAATAGATGTACCAAAATCATGGATACATGTCTTTGACGGACTTAAGCAAAGAAAGGACATCTCAAGATGAACTGCTAAACTCTTAGTGTGGTTGTACGAGAAAAACACTCCAAAGTGTCATTATTTCATATTTGGTGTATGGCAGCAATTGCTCTACAGATATAGATAAAACACCAAATTTTCAATCATGAGCCAGATGTTCGAGGACTATTATTTGTTGTGGGATCTTCGCAACTGTTCCAAACAAGTATTTCCTCCAATCGGAAATAAGTGTCAGCGATTTTGTACTAGCTTAGTACAAAGTTTGTACTAACTCCCCGACACTTATTTCCGATCGGAGGGAGTACTAGATAGGCTCATGCACTTACCATGCAGTAATAGTACATTGCTGTAAAGTAGTCCTCCTTTGCAAATGCTTCCTTTCCTCGTGACTTCAAATAAGCAATTCTTTCTTCCACAGAAACTGAATCCTGAACAGAGTCACATGCTCAGCTACAGTATGTACAGCACAGTAACAGTTTAAAGTTTGAAAATTAAAGTATTGTGTTGATTGATCCAAATTTCTTCAACCCCTATCTTGTTAGTTTTAGAAACCTGGGCAGTACACATACAACCATTATGACTAAAATGTGCCAGTAACTTTCTTATTGAACAAAACATCAACTCAAATTTGAATACCTAATTCTCTTTTTACGTGTAAATAATAACATCTTCCATCCAAATACATTAAGAGGAGACTGTACCAAGGATTTATGAAGAACTTACAAGCTTGCAGACAGAACAGGGAGGCTACAATTTCACAAATGTCATCATATACATAACTTCCCTATTTCTTCCAAGGAAATAAAAGTGGAAACAATGGAAGGACCATGGAGATCCATGCATGTAAACAGAGTTCACGAGTATGCGCACTGTGAACTATTGAATTTGTCAAGGAGAACACGGCATAAGCTACTATTAGAGAAGAACGAGTTATTGTAGTCTAAGTAGAAAATACGAAACAATCACACATTAAGCTTCATGAGTATAAATAGCAATGAAATAATACAAAAACATGTACATGCCTGAAGAGATTTGATATGTGGAGAATTCACGGTTCTGATTATACCATCAACACTCCAATCTGGCAGATATGGAATTGGTTTTGTCCTAGGAAACAGAATTTCAACAAGGTCACGTCGACCTTGAGCTGCAGCTTGCTCGACTGGAATTGCACCATGCTATATCATAAGAAAACATAAGATGCTATATAAACAAAGAATCAATGTAACTAGATTTTCTTTGAGAGGAAAAACTTCGATAGAAAATGAGATATTCATGAATTCATCGCACTGGCAATAACAGTTTGTACATAAGGACTCAGAGGAACACCCCAGAAGATATCTTCCCAAGTCACAGTCTGAACTTTGAAGCAAACCCAAACAAATGCACTTGAACACAAACCTAATGTAGAGTATTTAGTTGAACATGAACACTCTATATAGTGTACTTCCATCTCAGGAAGACCTTAGAAAGGGACCAAGACTGCAAATCGCAAAGCATACAAGATAGCAAACAGAGAGATGAAGACAAAGATATACTTACCCGGTTAGGAATGTTAGGGTCAGCCCCAGCCTCTAGGAGCAACTTGACAAAGTCGGTTAAGCCATCATTAACTACTTGCGTTAAAGGAGTTGGTGCAGAGTAAGGAGCATTCACATCAGCACCAGCCTATGGATAACAGTAAAATAGCTTTAGACACAGAACTTGAACAAGTAATCATGACACATCTAACCATAAAGAACAAGTTATTCTACAGAATCAGGACACGGTCATAACATACAAACGTAAGAAAATACATGAAGTCGGCAAATTACTGGACCTCAATCAGTAGCTTCATGCATTTCATGGACCGCTCGTAACAAGCCAACAGGACAGGTGAATAGATTTGATTAGCCACTTTATTTGGCTGAAAAGGAGAAATGAATCACACTTATGGAGTTACTTAGATCAGATAATAATATATCTTTATAATGACCCCACCAAGTATTCCGATGCACCTCCAAGAATAAACCATTACATCATCAAGCCAAGTTCACTTTATCGCATCAGCATTCCCAACCCAATTAGGTGACAATGGAACAGACAACTTACATCAGCAGCATGCTCCAGAAGAACCTTCACAACTTCAACATGGTCATGTATAGTAGCCAAGTGTAATGGCGCCCCCCGATAATCAACAGGATCCACAGGAACTCCTTTAGACAGCAATAGCCTTACAGCCTCACAGTGTCCTAGAGGCACAAAAAAGATAATACAAATGCACATAGTTCAGAATCAGAGCATTTACAGAGTATATAAATACAAAAACAGAGCACAATAGTTGTATGCAAGCAAGGCCATCTCTTAGATTTCAGTGAACGAAGAGCGAACTTGAGAATTAGAAAGCGCACCTTGCAGAGCTGCATTATGCAGCGGTGTGGAGCCTTTCTCGTCGGGCATCACAGGGTCACCACCGCGGTCAAGAAGGTACCTCATAACCTGGACATTCCCCTCTTGTGCGGCGTATAACATTGGTGTCACACCTACAAGGGGACCCATGACATCGCTGTGAGAGAAGAAACAGAGTTGAGACTTCTTGGTGGCACATGCACGTGTGGGGACCCCGGCTTACCACCCGGGATACCCGTTATGCATACAATTCACGATCCCAGGAGACCGTCGTGAATCCACATAACAGAGTTGGCATTACAGACACATCATCCATTACATAAATAAGTCGTTAAGTCTTACATAGCCGCTTGGCTGAATACACACGCCTCACAGGGCAAGTTCAACAGACACACTAATAATATAGCAGCGGATACACATAGCGTAGTGGACCAAGTCAGGCCTACTACCCTACAGGCGACTGACCAGGAAACGAATCCTAATTCGCACCGGCGTCGTCATACTCCTCGTCATCTTCATAGTAGTCATCTCCGAAGTCTGGCCAAGTTAATAGCCAGGGACAAAGCCGTGAGTACATTTTGGAATTGTACTCGCAAACCATCTAAGAGAGAGAGTTCACATGCTATATGGCTGTAGCAAGGAGGTTGGGTTTCAAGTGATCATGTGCTACTAACTTCTCGTGTCGATATAGCATGTCCCACGACATTTCTATATCCTTGCTAAAGAAGACTTTTAGAAAACATTTAGTAAAATCTCTAGGGAAGGGGGAAACTCCTTTAAAGAATAGACCGGTGGTCAATCAAATCATGACCACCCCAAAGCATCGGCAGTACCCTCCAAGTACTCCGATCCACCTCCGTGCCACGACAGTACCCTCCAAGTACTCCGTCCGGCACAAAACTCCATCTTTCTAGTAAACCATTTATAAAACCAAAACCTGACATTGGGCAATGTAGTGATCTCCACAACCGTCCATGACCGAGGACGCGGCTATTCGAATAGTTTTACACTCTGCAGAGGTTGTACACTTTACCCACACCAAACGATCAATCCGCCGGGATACCACCACGGACCGTCATACACAAGTATGCGGGGTTCGGATAATCGATCAAAGCCGTCCATCTATCCACCTTAATACGGGTGCCTACCCTATGGAGTATACATCCCCGGCAAACCCTGGCCGTCTACCTCTGCCGAGCGTAGTTCCAGTGCCACGGCGGGAGAAACCCAAGTGTCTTCCGGACGGGTAGCCTATTGGCGGGCCCGCTACACTGTTGCCCATGACTTGCGACAACCCGGATTCCGGGGTCCTCCAGACCCTTATATAGTGCGAGGCTCCCCGCACTAAGGCAGATAGACTTCAAACTAAGCCCGTCCCATACCGGGTAATGTGGTTGCACTGTTTAATTGTTTCGAGCGACTACAAAGAAACACCGATGCCTTTTTTCTAAATCCACCAACTCCTTTTCTCCATAACCCAAGTGTCCATTTGTCTAAAAATCATTTAGAAAACATTTCAGTGGAGTAGTTACTACTCCAAGGTTTTCGTAACCACTTTCGAAAACTTTTCCGGAAGTTATCCCATCCTAGAGTTTTTTGGCTCCCCTACAAGTGTTTCCCAAAGACGTCGATGTTAATCATCGAGTCTCTACTTTCAGGGTAAAGAGTAGGTGCTAAGGGTGTCATCCTTCCGGGATGATAACAATGTGACCCGTGGAGCTAAGCCACCATCTATTGCTAACTAGGGATAATTAGCAATATAAGAAAAACAATGCATAGTAGTAAGAGTAAGAGTAGTAATAATGCATAGTGCTGTGATAGGATTCAGATATGAGTCAAATAGATGGCTTGCCTTGATGGGCTTGTCCCTGATCACCTTCCTCCTGATACTCGAATACCTCTCCCTCCTCGGCACAGTCGTCGTTCGATTCTATCGCCGGAAATAGAAAAGAGCATACATGCAATAAGCATTCATGCATACAAATAGTTTCATTCAACCACACCAAACAACACAGGTATTTTGAGTATCAGAAGCAAACAAGTTTAGATTTCTGAACATATAACTAATTTATAAAAGAAAATAATCACCAACATATTAGTAAGCAAATTTCTAGTTGCATGGTACTATTCAATCATAAGCAAACACTTGCATACATCAAACATAATACAACATGGCATCAGCACACTTACAGGTAGTTGATAACTTTTACAGTAGCAACACATTTGGAAACACCCTTAAATACTATAAAGGTGATTTAATAAGGATTTACTATATCTAGGAATCACTAGATTAGCAAGATAATTCCTAAAATTAATCTGTAAGTCCAAAAATTCTCAAAGAGGTCAATCTGGAAAGCTAATAAGATGCACAACATTCCAGAAGTGGAATCATTTCAAAATAAACAATATTTTGAGCACAATAAATCAATTACTGCAGGACATCATTAACACCATAATAATTACTGCAAGCATAATACAGATCCTAAAGTGGTAAAACTAGTTTCTACAGATCAGGAATATAGTAAGCTAACAGTGAAAATTGGTTTCATCACTTTTTGACAAACAGAGCATCACATTTGCAGATAAAGGGATTAATCAATAGATCTAGAAATATTAATTCTCAAATATCATTTAAGATCCTAAAAATCCAACATGCAGCACCAGTTGATTAACAACTTTGTAGAGAAGCCTAAAAAATTCATCTCATAATTTTCTGAGCACTAAAACATTTTTAAAACGAATAAAAGCACAGCACATAAGCAGTAAATGAATTTACCAAAGAATAGAGAAAAAGAGAAAAGGCGGGGCAGGCCGGATCTGGCCAGGCTCGGCCAGATCTGGGCCGGATCGGCCCGAAGCCTCGCCGGCCGGCCCGGCTACGGCCGAAAGGGTACGGGGAATCCTCGTCCGCGTGATTAGAAGAAGATCGACGGCCGAGAGCCGTCGTCCTCGGCGTCGGCTGCATGCGCGGGAGAGGCTCGATCTAGGCTAGGGTTTCGTGGGGGAGATGCTTACCGAGGTCGTCGCACTCAGGTGAGGGCAGGAATTGGTTGAGTCAAGGTCGGAGATGGCAAGGGTGGTCGCAGAAACTGCATGCAGGAGCTAGGGCTAGGTCGGGGGCTCCGCCGTGGTCTGGTTCGTCTACGGTGACGGCGACGTCGGTTCCACCTGCTTCCTGCACGAGAGCGAGGACAGGGTGAGATCTAGGTGATGCAAATGGTGCTCCAGGTTTCAGAGAGGAGCAGAGAGGTGACGATCTCGACAGCAACCTTCACCCAAGGCCGGCGGCGATCTACTCGAGTAGCTCGAGCGCTCCGGCGGCGTTCTCTCTTTGGCTAGGCGATGTCGAGTCTCTGCAGGAGAGGGAGAAGGGGAGAGGAGGCAAATGAGGGGGACGGAGGGTTCCAGAGAGCTCCCCCAGTATATATTTAGGGGACATGGTCTCGGTCTAGGGTGGTTTCACCTGGACGCGATTGGTCGGCAGGGGCGGTGCTTCTGGACGGCGCCGTGCACTGAGTTCAGGGAGGTAAGTATCTGCGTCGGTGGCGGTTCGGCTTGGCCGGGATCCGGTCGGGTTCAGAGAGGGTGCGGTCGGAACGGGGCGTGGCTAGGGCGTGACGGTGCACGGCAAGGCAGGGCGATGGTGTCGTGGTGTTTCTGGCTCGATGCCGTGCAGGTGTGTGCGTGGTGTGGGGCTGGGCGAGGCGCAGGTGCACCGGAACGCCGCTGCGCGCTCTGCGTGGACTGGGCGTCCAAACGGGCACACGTCGGCGTGGTCGGGACGGCTCGCACTGACACGCTCGGGGGATTCCGTTTCAGGGAATTGATTCTATGGTTTGAGACAGGCCTGGCGGCGAGGTGACGTCGCAGGAGGTGGTCGGTGGAGTGCTGGCCATGCCGGAGTGTCCACGGTGGGCGTGACGATGGCTAGGGCGGCGTGGGGTTTTTGGCACTGAGTCGCTGCGAGGTGGGATCGTGGTAGGGTAGTTGCTGGGTGGCGTGCTTCAGTTGGGGGTTGATGGCGGCAGGGTGGTGAGATCAGAGGGAGAGGGAAACCCTGGCAGGGTTTAGCCTCGGGCTACCCTTCTCCTCCTCGATGCCAACCGCATACGACAAGGGGAAAAGATTTTCCCCCAGATCCCTTCGGTCTCAGAGAAAAGATCCAGGTCGATCTCCTTCCTCCTCTTGGTCGGCTAAGGAGAAGAGAAAAAGAGAAAGAAAAGGATGGCTTGGGGGCTAGGGTTTGCATATCCGGAATTAAAATTTGAATTTGAATTAATCAAACTTGTTTTGAAAATCTGAGTTAGGATAATATCCAGGGGTATCCAAGGTACTCAAAAGCATAAGACCAAGGTTTGAAGATTTTTGGAGCTAGAACACTAGGGTTTTGGAGAAGCTCCTAATTTCAAATAAAGAAGCACAAGAAAAGAAATAAAAGAAGAAGGATTGATAACAAGCAAAGGACTCTATGCTAGGTTCTATAATGAGCACCAGCAAAACTAGACTCATTATTCCATGCAAGGAGTCATAACCAAAAAGTTCAAGCATTGGAAGGCTTAAATAAGAAAAACAAAGACATGCAATCATACACTCATATGCTCACATAAAATCATGCCTATGAAAACACGTGAAATTACACATGCTAGCACACACACATGAAATCATGCATTTATGGAAAAACAAACACAATGCTTAACAAAAGTTTTAATTTACCCTAACAGATACTTAAGCAAGTGCAAATTTCCTGATCACCAAAAGTGGGATGTTACACACCTTCCCCCCTTAAAAGAATCTCGTCCCGAGATTCTGTAGCTAAGCGTGAAGTAGATCGGGGAACTCTCGTCGAAGATAATCTTCACGTTCCCAAGTGGCTTCGTCTTCGGTATGATTACTCCATTGCACCTTATACATCTTGATCTTGCGTCTTCGGGTAAGACGGACGTCTTCTTCAAAAATGCGGACAGGTCTCTCCCGATAGGTGAGGTCAGAATTTAGATCAATGGAGTTGTGATCGATCTCGGTGAAGGTCTCGGGTTTGTTGGGTACTTGGAGGCATTTACGGAGTTGCGACACGTGGAAGACATCATGGAACTCGGATAGCTCAGGGGGTAGCTCCAGTTTGTAGGACATGGTGCCTTTGCGCTCCAAGATCTTGAATGGTCCAATGTACCGGGGCGCAAGTTTGCCCTTGACATGGAAGCGTTGCATACCCTTGAGTGGTGTGACTCGAAGGTAGACAAAGTCTCCCACATTAAAGGTGACGGGTCTTCTCTTAGGGTCAGCGTAACTCTTCTGTCGGGACTGGGCTGCTTTCAAACGGTTGCGGATGAGCTGGACTTGCTCTTCGGCCTCCCTGATAACATCGGGTCCAAATACCTGACTTTCCCCAGTCTCAGACCAGTTGAGAGGGGTACGGCACTTGCGTCCGTAGAGGGCTTCAAAAGGGGCCATTTGCAAGCTAGCTTGATAGCTATTATTGTAAGAGAACTCTACGAAAGGTAGACAATCCTCCCACTTGGCTCCATAAGAAAGGACGCAAGCTCTAAGCATGTCTTCGAGGATTTGGTTTACTCTTTCGGTTTGGCCACCAGTCTGCGGGTGGTAGGCTGTGCTAAAAGAGAGTTTTGTCCCCAGGGCTTCGTGGAGTTTGTTCCAGAATCTTGAGGTGAACTGAGTGCCCCGATCAGACACAATTCTCTTGGGCACTCCATGGAGGCTAACAATTCTGGACATATATAGATCAGCTAGGTCTCGGCCTTTATGGGTGGTCTTGACGGGTAGGAAATGGGCGACCTTGGTTAGGCGGTCAATGATAACCCAGATGGAGTCGTGACCTCGATTGGATCTAGGCAGCCCAGTGATGAAGTCCATCCCTACCTCCTCCCACTTCCACATGGGCACTTTTAGTGGCTGCAATAAACCTGCGGGCTTTTGGTGCTCAGCCTTGACTCGCTGACAAACGTCGCACCGGGCAATATAGAAAGCTATTTCCCGCTTCATACCATGCCACCAAAAACATTCCTTCAAGTCCTGGTACATTTTTGTTCCTCCGGGATGAATAGAGTAAGGAGTATCATGAGCTTCCTCCAGGATGGACTGCTTCAACTCATCGACATTAGGGACGCACAGGCGGCCATTATACTATAGCACACCGTCCTGGTCAATCGAGAACCCAGGTACTTCCTCTCGTCCCATTCTACGCTTGATACCTTCGATACTCTCATGTCCTTTCTGGGCTTCTTTAATGATATCCGAGAGAGTAGGTCGGACTTCCAGATTGGCCAGAAAACCGTGACTTACAAGCTGAAGTCCAAACTCCTCACACAAGGTTGGTTGGCTAGATTTTAATATTGCATTAAGAGAGCAGGGCTCTCGGCTAAGGGCATCGGCGACCACATTCGCTTTACCAGGATGGTAATGAATGCCTAGGTCGTAGTCTTTGATAAGTTCAACCCATCTTCTTTGTCTCATGTTCAGCTCCTTCTGGGTGAAGATATACTTTAGGCTTTTGTGGTCGGTGTAGATCTCACAACGGTTTCCCATAAGGTAATGTCGCCAAGTCTTGAGAGCATGAACAACGGCGGCAAGCTCAAGGTCATGAGTGGGGTAATTCATCTCATGAGGGCGCAGTTGACGGGATAGGTAGGCAATAACTTTACCGTCTTGCATAAGGACACTTCCAAGACCAAGCTTGGACGCATCGCAATAGACGTCAAAGCTTTTGGTAATATCGGGCATGGTCAGGATAGGGGCTGACACAAGTCTCTTCTTGAGCTCTTGGAAACTCTGCTCACACTTCTCAGTCCACTCGAACTTCTTATCTTTCTTGAGTAGCTGAGTCAATGGACGGGCAATGCTGGAAAATCCTTCTACAAACTTCCGATAGTATCCAGCTAAACCAAGGAATGCTCGGACTTCGGTTGGGTTGGTTGGGGCTTTCTTTTCCGTGATGGAGGTGATTTTTGAGGGATCAACGGATACTCCACCAGCTGAGAGTACATGGCCAAGGAATCCAACCTCTTTTAGCCAAAATTCACATTTGCTGAACTTGGCGTAGAGTTGGTGTTCTCGCAGGGTTCCCAAAACTAGCCGCAGATGCTCGGCGTGCTCTTCTTCAGTCTTAGAGTAGACCAAGATATCGTCAATGAAGACCACTACAAACTTGTCGAGGAACTTCATGAATACCTTATTCATGAGATTCATGAAATAGGCGGGGGCATTGGTTAGGCCGAATGACATGACTGTGTACTCAAATAGGCCATAGCGAGTGGTGAAAGCGGTCTTGGGAATGTCAGACTCTCGAACCTTCAGTTGATGATATCCAGTGCGGAGATCAATCTTGGAGAACACTTTGGCTCCATTCAGCTGATCAAACAGGTCTTCAATCTTCGGGAGTGGGTACTTATTTTTGATGGTTACCTCGTTGAGTCTACGGTAGTCCACACACAGTCGTATGGTACCGTCTCGCTTGTCCACAAATAGAACAGGCGATCCCCATGGTGAAGCGCTGGGACGGATAAGGCCTTTGCTAAGCATATCAGCAAGCTGCTTCTTTAACTCCTCAAGTTCTTGGGGATTCATACGATAAGGTCGCTGAGCAATGGGAGTTGTTCCGGGAATCAACTCAATTACGAATTCGATATCCCGGTCAGGGGGCATACCTGGCAGCTCCTCAGGGAAGACGTCGGGGTACTCACATACCACTGAAACTTGATCAATAGTCGGCCCAGAGACAGACTTCTTGTAGTAGGCTCTACGAGAGGGCATAGTCGCGATGTGCTCAATCTTAACTCCTTCACTATTGGTTACGGTTATCGCCTTCCGGGCGCAATCAATGTGCCCCTGGTACTTGGTCATCCAATCCATCCCAAGTACCACGTCCAATCCCTTGGTACCAAGAATAATCAGATCGGCTTGGAAAGGTATACCATGAATATCTACGGGTACTCCTTCGCAGGTCAAGTGTGCCCTAACTTGAGAACCGGGAATTTGAACTATCATGTTACAAGTCATTTGAGACGCGGTCAACCCACCCTTGGACACGAACCTCTCGGTAACAAAGGAATGCGAAGCTCCAGAATCAAATAACACTTTTGCGGGAACTGAGTTGACGAGAAACGTACCCAGAACAACATCAGGTGCTTCGGCAGCTTCCTCCGCAGTCACATGATTTAAGCGGCCTCTGGCATTGTTGGCTTGAGTCTTTGGGTTCCTTCCAGTGGGTCCACGGCCTTGACCCTGATTGGGTTTAGGCGCGCTGAGGCTCGGTGCTGAGGGTTTCTTCAGGGGGCATTCCTTAGAGAAATGCCCAGGCTGACCACAAGTATAGCAGCCACTACCTTGGCTGCGGTTGGCAGGGTTGAAAGTGTTGCGATTCCCTCCAGAAGGATTTCCGCCAGAGGGGCGGTTGCTTGAGTACTGGCGGTTGGGGTTGTTAGGCCTGGGTGCTTGAGAGGCGAACCTCTGAGGGGGTGGCCCAGACCTGGATGGGGGCATACTGCGGGATCTCTGACTGCTTGGTCCACCCTGACTCATCATTCTCCTCTTCCGGCTTTCACGGGCAGCCTTGTTCTTGTCCTCCACCATAATAGCAGCATCAACCAGGGACTCCAGATCATGGTATGGCACGGCAACCAGATAAGGCTGCAGGTCTTCCTGAAGTCCATTCAAGAAGCGCTCCCGCTTCTTCTCGTCAGTGTCGATGTCGTTAGGGGCATACCTCCCCCAAGTGGTGAACTTGTCGAGGTATTCAGTGACACTCATACCTCCTTGCTTGAGGTTAAGGAACTTGTCACGCATTATCTTGATGAGTCCAGATGGAACGTGGGCCTTGCGAAACTTGGTCTTGAAAGCTTCCCAAGTCATCACTTGGCCCTTAGGCTGCATGGCACGGACGTTCTCCCACCATGCGCCTGCTCCGCCAGCTAGGAAATGGGTGGCGTAGAGCACCTTCTCGTTTGCTCCAACTCCCGCATACTCGAGCTTGTTCTCGATGGTGCGGAGCCAGTCATCGGCGTCCAAGGGTTCGGTAGACTTGGTGAATGTGGGCGGGTTGGAGTTTTGGAAGTTCCTAAGCGTGTTGCGTGGTTCCTCATCATCGTGGCCACCATTGTTGCTGCGGTTGGTGGCCATCTGGGCGAGTTGCTGGAGTGTAGCTAAGTTAGCTTGACGCTCGGTGCGTGCGGCTTCACGCTCCTCCAACAGGAGCCGCAGCACCTGCGTCATGTCGGGCTCAGGAGGTGGGGGCGGTTCGTTGCCAGAGTGGGCACCAGTCTCCGGAGCCATTCTGGAGAGGAGTGAATTGGTGAGATTTATAACAAGGGGACTTATGCAGATTTCATAAGAACGAAAGAACTACACTCATGCATAGCATACATCCATGGCAACCATACATAACATGCTCCAACAACCATGCATAACAAGTCCATGCATACATAATATATACAAACAAAAGGGTGCCAAACATGTCCAGGCACACACACATACCACACATAGTCGCACACAACAACATAGCAAATGGTTCTAGATAGACCATACAACACCGATACGTAGAGGGGTCAAACTAAACACTACGCGGCATCCTAAGTGAGAGGTAGAGTGGTGAGACCTACTCGTCGCCGCTAACGTCGGGAACTCGCTCCTCGGGGTCCTCCTCGCTAGGAGTCTCAGGAGCGTAGAAGTCGAGGATAGCGTTGCGGTCATCACCGCTCTCGCTACCACGGTCGTCGTCGTCGGTAGTCGCGGGCTCCTCGTCGAACGCCTCCTGGCGGTCGTCGTCGCGGCCGAGTACCTCCTCGTTCTCCTTGCGGAGCTCGGCGGTCTCCTCCTCCAACTCGGACACGTGGCTCTCAAGAGAAGCCAAGTGGTCCTCCAGCTCGCGGACGCGCCTCCTCAGAGCCTTGTTCTTCTTCACGATCTTCCTCTTGGCAACGAGGAGACGGTGACGTGAGAAGATAGACTCCTGGAGGTCCTCGCGGAGAGCAGCGAGCTCGAGTCCCCTCTCGTCGGCGACCATCCGGACATGGTCCAGATGCTCCTGCGTGTGGTGCAGGTAAGCCTCAGTGTGGCAGAAGTGGCGGCTGAAGGGAGTGGGCACCGCGGCCTGGTGGGGAAAGCCATTGGCGTCGACTCTCCCGTAGTGCTCGTAACGAGTCCCAAGCAACTCGTCGAAGTGGAGGTGGACTAGGCGCGAGATGGCGTGACGCAGAACGCGCATCAGGCCATCGCCCCAGTTGTGCTCGATCACCTCGAAGGTGAACTCCGGTGAGGTGGGCGGAACCTCCTTCCCGCGGACCTGGCATACCACTCGGATAGCCAGCTCGCGGGTGCCCTCCTCGAACAGCTGATAACCGCGCACCTCGGGACGCGGTCGTCCAAGGAGCGCAGTCAACTCCACCAGGTCCCTCTCGAAGACCAGCACGTCGTTGTGGGTGCCGACCTGTCGGTGCGCGGTAGGAGGGTCCATCTACACAAATTTTAGAGTAGAGTTTGTTAATGACTTAACCCAGTGTGCCAAATTTATACATAAGTAAAAACTTGAATTTAAATGCAAGTAATTAAAGATGCTTAAAGAGTAAGGGAAGAGATGAGAGCAATATATATATTTACCTTTGATATATATAGCCATCTCTTTTACTTTAAGAAAGTAGTTTTTTTTTTGGTTCGGTCTAACGCCCATGCTAAACTAGGGTTTCCTAAGGTCAGGATGGCTCTGATACCAACTCTGTGGGGACCCCGGCTTACCACCCGGGATACCCGTTATGCATACAATTCACGATCCCAGGAGACCGTCGTGAATCCACATAACAGAGTTGGCATTACAGACACATCATCCATTACATAAATAAGTCGTTAAGTCTTACATAGCCGCTTGGCTGAATACACACGCCTCACAGGGCAAGTTCAACAGACACACTAATAATATAGCAGCGGATACACATAGCGTAGTGGACCAAGTCAGGCCTACTACCCTACAGGCGACTGACCAGGAAACGAATCCTAATTCGCACCGGCGTCGTCATACTCCTCGTCATCTTCATAGTAGTCATCTCCAAAGTCTGGCCAAGTTAATAGCCAGGGACAAAGCCGTGAGTACATTTTGGAATTGTACTCGCAAACCATCTAAGAGAGAGAGTTCACATGCTATATGGCTGTAGCAAGGAGGTTGGGTTTCAAGTGATCATGTGCTACTAACTTCTCGTGTCGATATAGAATGTCCCACGACATTTCTATATCCTTGCTAAAGAAGACTTTTAGAAAACATTTAGTAAAATCTCTAGGGAAGGGGGAAACTCCTTTAAAGAATAGACCGGTGGTCAATCAAATCATGACCACCCCAAAGCATCGGCAGTACCCTCCAAGTACTCCGATCCACCTCCGTGCCACGGCAGTACCCTCCAAGTACTCCGTCCGGCACAAAACTCCATTTTTCTAGTAAACCATTTATAAAACCAAAACCTGACATTGGGCAATGTAGTGATCTCCACAACCGTCCATGACCGAGGACGCGGCTATTCGAATAGTTTTACACTCTGCAGAGGTTGTACACTTTACCCACACCAAACGATCAATCCGCCGGGATACCACCACGGACCGTCATACACAAGTATGCGGGGTTCGGATAATCGATCAAAGCCGTCCATCTATCCACCTTAATACGGGTGCCTACCCTATGGAGTATACATCCCCGGCAAACCCTGGCCGTCTACCTCTGCCGAGCGTAGTTCCAGTGCCACGGCGGGAGAAACCCAAGTGTCTTCCGGACGGGTAGCCTATTGGCGGGCCCGCTACACTGTTGCCCATGACTTGCGACAACCCGGATTCCGGGGTCCTCCAGACCCTTATATAGTGCGAGGCTCCCCGCACTAAGGCAGATAGACTTCAAACTAAGCCCGTCCCATACCGGGTAATGTGGTTGCACTGTTTAATTGTTTCGAGCGACTACAAAGAAACACCGATGCCTTTTTTCTAAATCCACCAACTCCTTTTCTCCATAACCCAAGTGTCCATTTGTCTAAAAATCATTTAGAAAACATTTCAGTGGAGTAGTTACTACTCCAAGGTTTTCGTAACCACTTTCGAAAACTTTTCCGGAAGTTATCCCATCCTAGAGTTTTTTGGCTCCCCTACAAGTGTTTCCCAAAGACGTCGATGTTAATCATCGAGTCTCTACTTTCAGGGTAAAGAGTAGGTGCTAAGGGTGTCATCCTTCCGGGATGATAACAATGTGACCCGTGGAGCTAAGCCACCATCTATTGCTAACTAGGGATAATTAGCAATATAAGAAAAACAATGCATAGTAGTAAGAGTAAGAGTAGTAATAATGCATAGTGCTGTGATAGGATTCAGATATGAGTCAAATAGATGGCTTGCCTTGATGGGCTTGTCCCTGATCACCTTCCTCCTGATACTCGAATACCTCTCCCTCCTCGGCACAGTCGTCGTTCGATTCTATCGCCGGAAATAGAAAAGAGCATACATGCAATAAGCATTCATGCATACAAATAGTTTCATTCAACCACACCAAACAACACAGGTATTTTGAGTATCAGAAGCAAACAAGTTTAGATTTCTGAACATATAACTAATTTATAAAAGAAAATAATCACCAACATATTAGTAAGCAAATTTCTAGTTGCATGGTACTATTCAATCATAAGCAAACACTTGCATACATCAAACATAATACAACATGGCATCAGCACACTTACAGGTAGTTGATAACTTTTACAGTAGCAACACATTTGGAAACACCCTTAAATACTATAAAGGTGATTTAATAAGGATTTACTATATCTAGGAATCACTAGATTAGCAAGATAATTCCTAAAATTAATCTGTAAGTCCAAAAATTCTCAAAGAGGTCAATCTGGAAAGCTAATAAGATGCACAACATTCCAGAAGTGGAATCATTTCAAAATAAACAATATTTTGAGCACAATAAATCAATTACTGCAGGACATCATTAACACCATAATAATTACTGCAAGCATAATACAGATCCTAAAGTGGTAAAACTAGTTTCTACAGATCAGGAATATAGTAAGCTAACAGTGAAAATTGGTTTCATCACTTTTTGACAAACAGAGCATCACATTTGCAGATAAAGGGATTAATCAATAGATCTAGAAATATTAATTCTCAGATATCATTTAAGATCCTAAAAATCCAACATGCAGCACCAGTTGATTAACAACTTTGTAGAGAAGCCTAAAAAATTCATCTCATAATTTTCTGAGCACTAAAACATTTTTAAAACGAATAAAAGCACAGCACATAAGCAGTAAATGAATTTACCAAAGAATAGAGAAAAAGAGAAAAGGCGGGGCAGGCCGGATCTGGCCAGGCTCGGCCAGATCTGGGCCGGATCGGCCCGAAGCCTCGCCGGCCGGCCCGGCTACGGCCGAAAGGGTACGGGGAATCCTCGTCCGCGTGATTAGAAGAAGATCGACGGCCGAGAGCCGTCGTCCTCGGCGTCGGCTGCATGCGCGGGAGAGGCTCGATCTAGGCTAGGGTTTCGTGGGGGAGATGCTTACCGAGGTCGTCGCACTCAGGTGAGGGCAGGAATTGGTCGAGTCGAGGTCGGAGATGGCAAGGGTGGTCGCAGAAACTGCATGCAGGAGCTAGGGCTAGGTCGGGGGCTCCGCCGTGGTCTGGTTCGTCTACGGTGAGGGCGACGTCGGCTCCACCTGCTTCCTGCACGAGAGCGAGGACAGGGTGAGATCTAGGTGATGCAAATGGTGCTCCAGGTTTCAGAGAGGAGCAGAGAGGTGACGATCTCGACAGCAACCTTCACCCAAGGCCGGCGGCGATCTACTCGAGTAGCTCGAGCGCTCCGGCGGCGTTCTCTCTTTGGCTAGGCGATGTCGAGTCTCTGCAGGAGAGGGAGAAGGGGAGAGGAGGCAAATGAGGGGGACGGAGGGTTCCAGAGAGCTCCCCCAGTATATATTTAGGGGACATGGTCTCGGTCTAGGGTGGTTTCACCTGGACGCGATTGGTCGGCAGGGGCGGTGCTTCTGGACGGCGCCGTGCGCTGAGTTCAGGGAGGTAAGTATCTGCGTCGGTGGCGGTTTGGCTTGGCCGGGATCCGGTCGGGTTCAGAGAGGGTGCGGTCGGAACGGGGCGTGGCTAGGGCGTGACGGTGCACGGCAAGGCAGGGCGATGGTGTCGTGGTGTTTCTGGCTCGATGCCGTGCAGGTGTGTGCGTGGTGTGGGGCTGGGCGAGGCGCAGGTGCACCGGAACGCCGCTGCGCGCTCTGCGTGGACTGGGCGTCCAAACGGGCACACGTCGGCGTGGTCGGGACGGCTCGCACTGACACGCTCGGGGGATTCCGTTTCAGGGAATTGATTCTATGGTTTGAGACAGGCCTGGCGGCGAGGTGACGTCGCAGGAGGTGGTCGGTGGAGTGCTGGCCATGCCGGAGTGTCCACGGTGGGCATGACGATGGCTAGGGCGGCGTGGGGTTTTTGGCACTGAGTCGCTGCGAGGTGGGGTCGTGGTAGGGTAGTTGCTGGGTGGCGTGCTTCAGTTGGGGGTTGATGGCGGCAGGGTGGTGAGATCAGAGGGAGAGGGAAACCCTGGCAGGGTTTAGCCTCGGGCTACCCTTCTCCTCCTCGATGCCAACCGCATACGACAAGGGGAAAAGATTTTCCCCCAGATCCCTTCGGTCTCAGAGAAAAGATCCAGGTCGATCTCCTTCCTCCTCTTGGTCGGCTAAGGAGAAGAGAAAAAGAGAAAGAAAAGGATGGCTTGGGGGCTAGGGTTTGCATATCCGGAATTAAAATTTGAATTTGAATTAATCAAACTTGTTTTGAAAATCTGAGTTAGGATAATATCCAGGGGTATCCAAGGTACTCAAAAGCATAAGACCAAGGTTTGAAGATTTTTGGAGCTAGAACACTAGGGTTTTGGAGAAGCTCCTAATTTCAAATAAAGAAGCACAAGAAAAGAAATAAAAGAAGAAGGATTGATAACAAGCAAAGGACTCTATGCTAGGTTCTATAATGAGCACCAGCAAAACTAGACTCATTATTCCATGCAAGGAGTCATAACCAAAAAGTTCAAGCATTGGAAGGCTTAAATAAGAAAAACAAAGACATGCAATCATACACTCATATGCTCACATAAAATCATGCCTATGAAAACACGTGAAATTACACATGCTAGCACACACACATGAAATCATGCATTTATGGAAAAACAAACACAATGCTTAACAAAAGTTTTAATTTACCCTAACAGATACTTAAGCAAGTGCAAATTTCCTGATCACCAAAAGTGGGATGTTACAGCACACACCTGTTTTTGATACCACATTGACATCAATCCCAGATTCCTCCACCAGGAACCGGCAGATCTCCAGGAACCCCTTGCCCGCGGCAATATGAAGAGTCGTATCCCCATCCACGTCCTTGACTCCCCGCAGGTCCAACTTCTTCCCCATTTCTGAAATTCGCACGAACAGCAGAAGTCAGACAGCACAACCGTTCCAACGACCGGAAGGTGCTAAACTAAAACGAGCCTTGCGCAAAATCAGCCCCAGAAATTGGGGTTTCTCCCTTCAAAATGTTTTTGGGGGGTTTCTGCCCACAAACGAACGAATCGAAGTTCACTCGGAAAAATTGCAGGTAAACTAGGGATTTGCAGCCACTCCGCCCGAATTCGTCGTACCGCACAAGCACCGCGCGAGTTTTCGGGGAGAAAGAGAGGGGCGCTTACTCTTGAGGAGGCTGAGATTCCCGTCAAAGGAAGCCTAGAAGGCGATATCGCAGGGGGAGGACGCCATGACGGCGGCAACCCTAGACGGCACACAAGGTTCTGGTTGGGCTCCTCCTCGGCGCGTGGTGTAGGGTTTTGGGGAAGGGGTGGGGCGTACCGAGGAAGGCGAGGAGACCACGGTTCAGGCGACGGCAGCGAAACTTGAAACGGACCACGGTTCGGTGCCAGTGATTTGTGAAGGACCCATTGGTACCCTGCAGCTCCCTTTGGGCTCACTGCGCGCAGTGCTGGTAGGCCTAGGTCGCACCGTATGATGTAAAGGCTAATTTAGACGTTTTGTTTAGTTGCATATAACACAATGAAAAATTTAAGACACGGAAGAGAAAGTTGAGCGGTTAATTAGTTAGCAGCGCTGGCCCTTTTAGAGCTTGGGTGTTTGGTCGTCAAATGCGCCAGAGGCGGAGCTGCACCTAAGGCAAGGCTGGACACGAGCCAGCTCGGGCTGGGCTCGGTGCGAGCCAGCAATTGGCTCGTTGCAAATGGGCTCGGCTCGGGCTAGCTCGTTTTGCAAACGAGCCTACAAAATGGGCTCGGCCCGAGTTGGCCTCTGGACCGGTCCAGCTCGACCAGGCTCGCGAGCCATGATGGAAAAAAAAGAATAAAAGCACACAGAACATGCACGTGTTGAAGATTTTGTGCATCAAATTAAGCAAATATGTATTCATAATTTGCCAAAAAATACATAGTACATTGCAATTAACATAGAGACTATTCAATTCCATGAAAAAAATCAACAATCTGAGGAAGTTTGCAAACATGCACAATCTACATGAACCTTGCCTGTACTGTAAGTATGTAACGTTGCCTGAACCTGAACATTAAATCTGAACCTGTACAGACTACAGAGCAAGTTATTCCCAGAAAACATCCATATGGAAAAATCTAAAAAACATAAACACAATAGACAATCATATAGAGTACTTTAACACAAATCACAACACGTCGACATCAATACGGTTACAAATTAGGTTCCAAGTACAACACAAATCAAATTAAATAGAATTCACTTGCAAGGTTTCCAACTCAATAACACTAGTTCAAATAGTAGCAACTCCATTCTCCAACTCCATTCTCCATGATCCAAAATGGCAACATCCACATGAGAAGATAGTCTACAAATTATAGTAGGCTTAGTTCATTTTTTCCACATATGACAAGTGATGGTCTCCACAATTTTTTGTTCTATATACTTACCAATAGTTGTTATTCATCGCATTCTTAGGCAACTTGATGGTCTCCACATTTTCCTCATCATCTTCCTCCTTCTCCTAAATTAGAGAAAGTTAGTTAGAATATGTGAGAGTTGAATATGTGAGAGTTGAATATGTGTGAAGGGGTTGGAAATCATACCGTCACATTCAAGTCACTATGAGCACCTTTAATGTAGCTTGCACCACACACCAATGCCTCCACCATAGCCGGTTTGAGAGAACTCCGATAGTCATCTAACACCCTTCCACCGGTGCTAAAAGTGGACTCCGAAGACACCGAACTAGCGGGAATAGTCAAGAACCGCCTTGCCATCTTTGCCAAGACGGGGTACCTAAGTGAATTCACTTTCCATAACTCAAGCAAGATGAATTTGGGATCCGGATCCTCAAGTGAATCTTCTAAGTAGTTCCTTAGTTCACTCTTTGATGATCTTGGTGTGGTGTTTCTTCGGTGGGCTTGGAAGGCATTATCCGATGCGGGCATTGAGCTACTTGTAGTGCAAATAGTGGATGGTGGGTGGGCTGTTTTCTCGGCCTCCTTATTTGCGGTATCAAACTTATCAAAGAGCTCTTCCAACTCCACTCGCACATCGGCAATCTCATCTAAAGCCGTGTTCAAGTCATATAGTTCTTTGAAGGCCCAATCTATATAGAACATCTTGTACCTTGGGTCAAGAATAGTAGCAAGCACCATGACATTGTTCTTTTCCTCCCAATATTTGTTGAACTTCTCCATCATAGCTTCTCCCATAGCATTGTAAGTTGGATTCCTATGAGCAATGGCTTTTCTCAATTCAATCTTGATACTCACTATGTGGCGGTAGAATATGTTTGCGGTGGGATATTGTTGTGCTGAAAAGGCGGTAGTTACTTGAGCAAACGCGAAGAGCACTGGCTCAATAAGCTCATACAACTTCCATTCCTCGCTTGAAGGCTCCCGCTTGTAGTTGAGATCCGACTTGGCATAATCTTTCAATGCCTCCTTATATGGGCGGCCAGTAGCTATCATCTTGTAGGTTGAACTCCACCTTGTGCAAACATCCAAGGTCAAGTGAGCACCAATAGTTAGAGCTAAACCCCTGCAGATCTCAACAAACTTGAACAACCGACTAGTTGACTTCTTGAAGTACTTCACCGTCTCCCTCAAATTTGTTATCAAAGTAGACATACATGCTGTCCCATCTTGCACCACCAAGTTGACGATGTGTGCACAACACCGGACATGGAAATAAACCGCCTCAAATTGTTTGCAATGCCGGAAAATGAATTTAGCCTTCAAGTCTTTGACAGCAACATCATTGTTTGAAGCATTGTCTAGTGTGATCGATATCACCTTGTTCTCTATCTTCCATTCAGTCACACAATCCCAAACCGCATCCGCAATCACATGTCCAGAGTGGGGTGGGTCTAGCTCCATGAAAGAAAGCACACGGGTTTGCATCTTCCAATCTGTATCTATATAGTGTGCCACCACACACATATAGGCTATGGTCTGATTGCTAGTCCACAAATCTGTAGTGAGACTAATGTAGTCCACATCTTGGAGTGCTACTTTCAACCTCTCCTTTTCTTTCTTGTATACCCTCATGCACTCAGCTCGGATTGCCTTCCTTCCCATGGGTTGATATAGTGGATTCAAGTACTTCAAAACAATGTTGAACCACTCATGTTCAACCATTCGGAATGAATACTCATGGACCATTATCATCTTGGCAATGAGTTCCTTCACAATAGCTTGATCAAAACCAACATGTCCCGGGCTTGATGCGGGAATGTTTGCATTACCATTGACGGGCTTGAAACCGAGACGGCTTTGGATCAATTGCCTAGCAATCTTTGCATTCAACTTCTTGCATTTCCCTTTCCAATGTCGGTTAAGGGTTGTTGTGCTTGAACCTTGAACATATATATATTTCTTAGAGCAATGACGACACCTTGCCCTCAACACCTTAGGTCCATCGGGGTTTTCTTCATCAACAATGAACACCTTCTCAAAATATTTCCAAGCCTTTGAATTCTCGGAGACATTTGTTTCCTTCCTTTTTTTCTTCCCTTTGACTCTTGCTTCATCTTCCCCGGAACTAATATCAATTCTTGCGGTCTCTTCTTCACTAGCATGAGAACCACCTAGAACATCATCCTCAGACATTTCATCATCATGGTCATACTTGTTGTCTTCATCATCCTCATCTGGAGCATACATCTCATCTTTATCCTCCTCAACAAGATCATTGTCCTCTTCCTCCTCCTCATCATCATCATCAATCTCCTCTTCCTATTCCAACAAGCAAACAACAATTTAAATCATTGCACATTTGCATACAACTCATTGCACATCTACATAACCACTAACAACATTTGCATACAAGATATAACTCATTGCACATTTGCACCTAATTTTTTTGCATTCAACTTATTGCACATCTACATAACCACTAACAACATTTGCACACATTTTTTTTGCATACAACTCATTGCACATTTGCACCTAAAATATTTGCATCCTAACAAGAACATTTGCATCCTAACAAAATTATGCAAGAACTAAAATTGTGGGCAACCTCGGCACTCACCACCACTTTAGCCTTCGACGGAACGCCGGAGTCAACCTCGACACGGCCAGCCGCACCTCTGGCTGCAGCGATGTGGGCAGGGAGACGGCGAGGCGGAGGAGGGTGCCGCCGCTTTAGGGAGGCAATGCTCGGGTTCTCCTCCTCCGAGCTGGGCATGGGGCGGACGCGGGCCGAAAGCTTCTTCTTCTTCCTCACCGTCGGGTCTCCATACAGAGAAGCCAATGGCTTGTGCTTCTCCATGCCCGCCGGCGCACGGGGCCGACGGCGCTCCTGGTGGGGGCAGTGCGAGGATGCAGCGACGGTTGGGGAGGGACGGCTCGTGGGGGCCTAGGGGGACGGCTCGTGGGGGGTCGCCAGTGGGGTGACAGGGGCTGGCGGCTGTCGCTGGAAGCCTGGAACGGTGCGGGAAGGGACGAGAACGATGACTCCACGAGCGTGAGTGCGTGACCTAATCCTCTCGTACTCCCTACTGGCCCAGAAGGCCCGATTCTAATTATTTCGAAAAAAAAGAGACGAGCTTTCGAGCCAGCCCGGGCCGAGCCAAAAACTCGCAACGGGCCAAAATTATAGGCTTGACTCGGTCCACTCTTTTCACGGGCCGAGCCCAACTCGAGCCGAGCCGACATTAGCTCGGGCCGAGCCAAAAGCTCGGCCCGTACGTCCAGCCTTAAGCTGGAGCTCAAGTCACTCTGATGCACCACTTTAATGTGGTTTAAAGTTTTAGCGATAAAAAATTCAAATACCTATTATATTAGACTATAGTAAAATACTATGTATGAATCCAAGAAGGGAAATACACTTCTAATCCTAGCTACATATGATCCCTTTATCTGAAAAATAAATTTTATAATGTAAAAAATTTAGAAAAAATATTCGCATGTAGATATCCATATTCTATGTGCTCACACACAGTTTCGTGAAAAATGGTATTTTGTTGGGTTGTGCAAAAAGACAAAAAAAATGTCGTGAAAAGACTTATTTTGGTAATGAATTTTGTTATTTTTACACAAGTCACATAAAAAGTCCTTTTTTCTTAAAACCACTCTTGGTGGACACCTAGTACATGGATATGTATACACAAATCTTGTTAGAATTTTTTATATATTCAAATATGTTAAAAATGCATTTTGAGCTTCCTCTTGCTTGGATCATATTGAATGTACTCTTTCCAATTGATGCCTTTCGGAACATCTTGTTATAGTATTTATTTTCCTTTTGAGAATAAGCTTTTCATAACATACCTATGCTTGATAAAATAAATATTTGACAGTTTGCCTAAGAGAATGAAGCATACTATAATTACATCTACGTATACCCTACTCTAGCCAATTTATTATGAGATGTCATTTGCTAGACATAATTTTTCGTAAAAAGGGAAATTTTACCAACAGGAGGAATCGAATCTGTGGAATTTGTTGATTGATTGATCAAGGGTGGGCCCTAGCCACCGAGACTGAGACTTCAAGGCAGACCACTAACCATGGGTAAATAGAAAAAACTAGATAGACCTTGCGCGCTTTGCAGCGCCATTTTATGTTCTTACCATTTCCTAATATCGTTGGTTGTGTGTGGCATGCTTGAGATGACTCTGTTTTGAGTGGCGATGTTGGGAGCTTTTCCTCTACTATGGTGTCAGGGTATGAAGCATTCGGAACTGGATCCTCTAACATGGAGAAGCGATGTCAGAGGAAAGTAAGGATGTTTTTATCATTGAACACCTAATTAGCACACTATATAATTACTCTAGCAGATTACTGTAGATCTAAAAATATTAAACTTATTTTTATTACATTATAATTTTGTCTGTATGTAATTAATCTAAATGCTTAGCCGAAATTTGTATTATGAAATAAATTTGAATGGTTTTAGCCTTAATTACATGATTTGAAAGAAGAAAATTCAGGGAATTGTTGCTTACTTGACGTTGCTCTGCAACGTTAGAGGATCCCGTTCCGAAGCATTCGGTGCGTTGCCATCTGGCATAGGGTTTTTTTCCTTGATGATGCCACAAGAATATGTTGATTTGCTGCCTAACTATAAGAGAGCTGGTCAGGGGGGGCCGATGTCACCATGTTGGTAATAGCAGTTTGTGGTTGGGCACATAATCTCAAGAGAACCAAACTATGGCAGTTCTTGAATCAATTTTCTATGAACTATATACGTGATGAATCATTGTTCTTGTCAGCTGACAACCTTATACACATTTTACACCAAGGGTGAAACTGGTACAAACTAAGATAACAATAAGTACTGATGAAGTAATAAACAAATAAAATGTCATTACAGTAATATTTGTAGCGATGCATAACAATGTTTTAGCTTTGCTTTCCTCAAATAGAACTTGCTCGGCTCCACTGAACCTTCACCTTTTTATATGCCTGTAGTGAATAGTGATGTAATTCGCGAAAACCACTATCACACAAGTACATGCCTTTAGATGCCCAGTAAAAGAAACATGCATTAGACCAACCTATCAGTATCACACTATCAAAAAACAATCAGTTTTGATTATTCCAGGATAGTATGTGTTAAACTGGTAATAGTCTGGTTAATTTAGGTAACGGTTGTAGATATGTGGTTTTGTAAAGATAAATGATGGGTAGTGCCAAGTTTAAATTGAGCTGCATTTATAAAGAACAGGTTTGAATACAGTTTTAGAGAGGCTTGATTCGTTAGCCACTTACCTCTGAGCTACACAAGAAATGATATAAAAGTAAGAACAAATTACATGCTTGAACCAAATAAGACACTTTTAGAAAGAACAATAGAAACTTGTGTGATATACCTCTATCTTTGTGAAATGTATTATTCAAACTATCACATTCAGGTGTGAATCAGCTAAGCGACCATCGATTCAGTGTTGCGTCAGTGCAAGCAGATATCATGCTATGGCATCCCAAAGCCCTGCTTCCCAAAATCACAGATAAATAGTTCTTTCTTGTGCCCGATCATATATGGAAAATAAACTGAGTAAACATACATTAGTTTTAAGCAAATGTGAAAGTTAGTAATTTAATATATGCAAGAAAACATCATGTAAGTGTAAAGCATTATTACAAAATCCTTGGCATTGTGTTAGATAGGGCAGCTAGTCTAATTTATAGAATTCAAGGGCGGATTCCAGAAATGTCTGATTTCTAGCCTAATGGTAGCAGAACTATGGAAAAATAGTGAAACTACCTAGCTTCTGTTACATATGGTTAGAGCTAGTGAACTAGAATTATGAAAACAGTACACATATTATGCAATTAGAAATATCTGTAACAACAGTTAGATAATATAATGCGATCTTCAGAAAAATATTCGAGGGTGTAAATTACGGAGTATTGTCTCGCTTGTTCTTTTCAATTCTCAGATAACAGAGTCTACTTATAAATATTATGCAATTACCGAGTGTTATCTTACATGTTCTTTTCAATTATCAGCGGAGAAAAAAATATTAATCAAGGAACCAACCAAGGAAAGAACCATTGGGTTGAGGGAATTATTATTTAGATGATCATTTCCTACGTTTTTGGTATCCCGGCGTTTTTTATTCCTCCATTCTGAACGGGCCCTTTTCCTGTTTCAATGGGGATGAAAATAGATATCCTCTGTGAGATATGCTGCATCATGTAGAACCATTGTTTATTCCTATCCATCCTCTGGAATACAATACTTCAGTTAGCTGAAAGTTGCAATATGTTTCATTTGGTCTGGTATAGGTAGAACTTAAGTCAATGTTTGTTTTTTGAACCATTGCATCTTGCTTATGATATTCTCTCAGATTTACCTAGGCATGCAAAAACTAAAAATAAACCAACTTAACATACTCCAAAATCATAGGATATAATAGAACGAAATTCAGACATCATAGATTCTATTTTAATTTTCATAAGAAAGAGAATGCAGAAAAAGGCACACCATATCAAAGAAAATAAGCAATCCAATTTGAGTTCTCTAGGCTCAGCAAGATTGAAAATAAGTATTGTCTCATTATTGAACATAGATTATGAACCAAACAAATTTCTAAAATTAGAGAGAGAGAGAGATATAGAGAGAGAAATAGATCTATACCTCTTTAACCTGTTGTAAGCCTTATGCCAAATAGGTTGCGGCACATTTCGCTTTTTGTTGGTTATGCAGCAAAGCAAATTCAGCTTATGTCCATGTGACAGCCCTCCAGATTCTGTGATGCTCCTCTGTCAAAACTCGACCCTGCTGCACACATGCAACTCAATGCATCCCTCATTAGATCCGAGCTCTAGCACACCTTCACCACGATCTGTGATCATGAACGGATGAACCCCATGGCTGCATGATCAATCTCATGCATCCCTCTTTCTCTTGTGAGTCGGCGGTCTCCTCAAGGGTGGAATCGTGGCGCTTAAACTGGAATCGGTCGCGTTCCACCAAACTCCCCGAAGATTCATCGTTCGAAGACCTGAAACGCGTGACAGAATTACGACAAGATAAAGCCATCTAGAAAGAAATTCGAGAATAACAACTTACGATGCGTCAAGACCGAAGTTTGGAAGAACTTTCTTCCTAGCCTGAGGAGGAGGGCGACTGTCTAGAGGCTTGGCAAGAATGGCCGCGTCGTCGTCATCGCCAGAGGAAGGAGAGTGGGCGCCCAGCTCTTCTGAGTCCTCGACTTCATCAACGTCTTCGACATCTGGGCGCTTTGCCGAAGTACGTGACGTGGTGGGCGCGGCCGACGCCGACTCTTCTAGAGTTTCATCGAAATCACGTCCAGGATATTCGCCATTGATTGCTATTGATGGCGCGGTGATGAATGGTGCCAAAGAACTTGTTGGCGTGTAGTTGATGAAGTAAATGACCAGCCAGTTGGGAAACCCCAAGAGAAGGTTTGATGAATATAGCAGCAAGTTTTCCCTCAGTTATGAAACCAAGGTTTAATCGTCCAGTAGGAAAAAGCCAATACTCCTGAAGGTGATGCTTGCTAGCCTAGTGACACTCCAACAAGGGCGCCGTTAATGATAACTTGTTAGCGCGTCTTCAACTAGTAGCAACGTGGAACCTGCATACAACACAACCAAATACTTTGTTCCTAACTTACGATGAGGTTGTCAATCTCACCGGTTTGCTTGAAACAAAGGGTATGAGCGTATCGAGTGGAAAGTGATAGTAGTATGCGAGTAAAGTAAACAGCGCGAGTAAAGTAAACAGGTGATAGCAATATAATGGAAATAGGACCAGGGTCCACAGTTCACTAGTGGTGTCTCTCCATAAGATAAAATAACACATGCTGGGTAAACAAATTAAAGTTGGGCAATTGATAGAATAAAGACAACGTGATATGTCGAGAGGATCACTATGAGATTTACTTTGGGCATTACAACAAGATACATAGACCGCCATCCAACTGCATCTATGACTAATAATCCACTTGTGGCGAATCAATCCGAGAACTCCACAAGTATTAAGTTGCGAATAACAGATAACTGCATTAAGCAAAGTGTGTAATGTAAACAAAGCATATGCCCTTGAGCATATGAATGTTGTTTTCTCCCTAGTGGCAACACCACATCTACAACCTTAGAGGTTTCTGTCACTTCCCCAGATTAAATAGAGGCATGAACCCAACTATCGAGCATAAATACCCCCTATTGGAGTCACTAGTATCTACTCGGCCAAGATAGCTACTAACAATAGAGAGCATGCAAGATCATAAACAACATAGAGATAACATAAGATAATATTCAGCACATCAACTCAATCATAACACCAATATTCATTGGATCCCAACAAACACAGCATGTAGAATTACATAACGGGTATCTCGATCATGTAAGGCAGCTCACGAGATCTAAACATGAAGCACATGGTGGAGAAGACAACCATCTAGCTACTGCTATGGACCCATAGTCCAAGGTAGACTACACACTCATCGCGCAGGAGGCAAGCATGGCGATGAAGAAGACCTCCGGTGGCGATTCACCTCTCCGGCAGGGTGCCGAGAAGAGCTTCTAGACCCTCCCGATCTCGGGTCGACGACGACGGCGGATCGCGATATGTTTCTGGAAAAGTGATTGGGTGTTTAGTTTTTCCCGTCGGGGGGTCTTTATAGGCGAAGGGGCATCGTCAGAAGTGGACCGAGGCAGCCACACACATAGGGGGCGCGGCCTAGCCCTGGGCCGCGCCGCCTGTTGTGTGGGCCCCTCGTGGCCCCACTCCATCTCTTCTTTGGTTCTATGGAAGCTTTGGTGAATTTCTGGATGTTTGGCTTTTGTTTCGTCCAATTCCGAGAATATTTCCTGTGTAACTTTTCCGAAACACAAAAATAGCAGAAAACAGGGAACTGGCACTGTGGCATCTCGTTAATAGGTTAGTCCTGGAAAATGCATAAAAACACCACGAAGTGTAACAAAACACTAAGCAAATGGTGTAAAAACAAGCATGGAGCATCAAAAATTATAGATACGTTAGAGACGTATCAGCATCCCCAAGCTTAACTCCTGCTCGTCCTCAAGTAGGTAAGTGATAACAAAAGAAATAATTTTTGAGGTGACATGCACCTACACAATCTTGATCATCTATGTAAGCGTTGTGTGCTGGGATCAAAAGAACTTAAAACATGGGCATGAAAGATATAATCTTGATAGAAGAAACTTAGCAACCATGTTATAACATGAAAAAGAACACAAACAAAAGATCATGAAAATGAAACAATGAAAGTCAAACGTGTGTTCAAATCATATGGAAAAACATACAAATGGTTTTCAGCTTGTCCTTCATGAGAGAGCAAAACATAAATGCATAGGACACCTTCAAGTTTAAGAGGGCGACTAGATACAAGTAATTTAAGAACTAGTGAAACCAACATCATGAATCAATCAATGAAAACTTTGGGACAATGCACATTATACTCAGAATGACAACTATGCTCTCTTAGATGGTGCATAAAGATAGAAGGTGGTGACTCAACATAAAAAGTAAAAGAAAGGCCCTTCGCGGAGGGAAGCAATGATTAAACATGTGCTAGAGCTTTTCATTTGTAAAACAAAGAGATAAAAATTAGGGTTTTAGAGGTGGTTGTTTCATGTCAACGACTAGCAATGGGATCTTACTATCTTCCATAATAAACAAGTGAGAGCGGTTCCGAGTTCTTTGAAAATTTGGCACATTGGCGCGCTTTTATAAAGCTTTGGCACTCCTCCCCACCTTTTTTCCTTTCTCAAACCATGGCTAACCGATTCCATTGGGTGCCCACCAACATTCACATACCATGGAGGAGTGCTTTTTTTCTTTTTCAGAATTAGATTGCAATGGTCTGACCAGCTCTCATGCAAAATTAATGACGAGAAGATGAAGCTGCCTAGTCGAGGGGTACTTAATTTAATATGGAAGATAGCAATTCTGACCACTATGTCCTCATGAGTTAAAAATAGTGGCACAAAATGAGAAGTAGTTGAAAGTTTTGAAAGGTAGCACATGAAAATTTACTTGGAATGGCTTACAAATACCATGCATAGGAATTTATAGTGGTCACAATGGCAAACTTGGTTTTCAGGAGTTGGATGCACGAGTAGAGCTCATACTCAGTACAAAATGAGGGCTAGCAAAAGACTGGGAGCGACCAACTAAGAGAGCAATAATGGCCATAATCATGCAAAGCGACAAAGCGACATTAAAAGAAGCGTAAGATGGCATCAAAAGTCAAAAACTAAATGATCATAGAGGCTTATGGCGACTTTGTATGAGTCTAACATGTGTGAGCATGCGCCAAGTCAACCCAAATAAAGCATCAAAGGAGAAAACCAAAATAATGCTTCCAAATAATTAAAACAACGCATGATTTTTTCAAAGGCTCATTAAGCAATCTCAGTCATTTGAGACAAGTCATGCTACAGCAAAACCACTAAGCATACTATCAAAAAGACATCAAGCACGACATGCAAAAGCCTAGGCCGCAGTCTACACAGGCTCCTTCTTGTACCACTTTTTTGCATAAAGCTTTTTCTCTTTTCCAACACCATTCAAACCTTTTTGAAACAACTCTTTTGATGAAAACCAACATGGACCAGAGGTCAAAATACACCTTGATAAAAAGATATAACAAGATATGAACAAAAATCAAGATGAAAAATGAAAGCTAAACGCAGTTCTAGAAAAAGAGAACACTCGTTGAACGATAAGAGTGAAAAACTAAGTGTTCTTGGCAAATGAAAAGCAAGGCAACTTCTCCAAAAGGAATTTGTTGGGGTCCAACCATTTATTGCAGCAAACAAAACTAAATAAAATTGAAAACTAAAAACAACTGACGCTCCAAGAAAAATGCATAATGCATGAAGCAATAAAAATATAGTGTGTTGAAAGGTGACCTGATTTTTGTCGATGAAGAAGGGGTGCCTTGGGGGCATCCCCAATCTTTGATGCTTGTACTTCTTGGCTATTTCTTGGGGTGACATGGGCATCCCCAAGCTTGAGCTTTTTTCCATTCTTCAACTCATCTCATCATTTTCCAATCCCTACAATTGAAAACTTCCTTCATACAAAACTAAACACAATTCTATTAGCAACATTAGTGTAAGCATAGCATTAAATCAACCCTTTTTGCTTCTGGTTTCAACTCTAAACCACCACATATAAAGCATTTACTACTGTAGCAACTTCCCCAAAAGTTCCGTGATCAAAAGAACTCAAAAAGAAAGCGATAAAGCGGCAAACACAAATGTTGGCAGAAATCTGTCAAAACAGAACAGCTGACAAATGTCGAATTTTTATAGGGTTTTATGTTCCTCAAATTCAAAAGTGTATATCTAATGAAAGTTTGGATATAACCTGGGGCATATGCACAAGGAATGGCAGGTCCAAAAGATATTTTGAGAATTTTCACGAATTTTTACGGTGCAGCACCGAAAACTGTTTCAGGACAGCAACATCCCCAAATCTTACCACACTCAAATTAGAGGCTTCTCTTGGCACAAAAATGAAATAAAAAGGATAAGGAGAGGTTATTACAGTAGTAATAACTTCCAAGACTCAAATAAAAGAAAAAGAACTGAAAGTAAAAATATTGGGTTATCTCCCAAGAGTGCTTTTCTTTAACGCCTTTGAGCTAGGCGCAGAAAATGCGAATCAAGTAATATCAAGAGAGGCATTAAGATCAATCGTAGGAGTCTTTTCAACAATGAATTGAATTGTGTCCAAATGAGTTTTTGTGTATCCCTTATAATCACACTTTGGTACACTATTTTCATCAAAAAGATTTTCAGGACAAATCCAACTAAAATTCTTTTCCAAAGCATCATTGATGACCCACAAGTATAGGGGGTGTATCGTAGTACTTTCGATAAATAAGAGTGTCGAACCCAACGAGGAGCAGAAGGTGTTGATGAGTGGTTTTGATCAAGGATTCACTGTAAATACTAGCAAACAGGTTTTCAGGGGTATTTGGTAATACGAGTAAATCAAGTGCGAGTAAATAAAGAACAGTAGTAACAATTGCAACAAGTGGCCCAATCCTTTCTTCAGCAAAGGACAAGCCGGTTGTGTAACTTATAATAACCAAACGTTCTCGAGGACACACGGGAGTTTCTGTCAAGAGCTTTCGCTTCATAAAGCCAATAGTCTTTATTGGTTTGATAGGTGTTATGGGGGTGAACCTGTGCTAGCGCACTACCCTTACTAGGATAAATACACACTTGTGATTATACCCCTTGCAAGCATCCGCAAATACAAGAAAGTAATTAAGATAAATCTAACCACAGCCTTAAACTCTAAGATCCTACGCTCCCTGATGCAAAGGTTTCCCAGCGGAGGTTTAGGTTTCTGTCACTCCAGCAACCCCACAATTGGTAGCCAAATACACAATGCATCTCACTAGGCCCATAAATGGTGAAGTATCATGTAGTCGACGTTCACATGACACCACTAGTGAAATAGCACCACAACAATATCAAACCATTAAATATTTCTCAACAATAATTCACTACTAACATCTTGACTTCTCCCATGTCCTCAAGAACTAAACGAACTACTCACAAGACATCATATGGATCATGATCAGAGGTGAAATAATGGTAAATAACAATCTGAACATAAACCTTAATTCAATGGTTCCACTCAATAGCATCAACTACAAGAGTAATCAACACCGGGAAAGTTTCCCCTATGAATATAACAAGATCCAACTCAAGATGTTACAGTGGGATGGCATGGTGATGGTGGAGATGAAGGTGCTGGTGATGGAGATGATGATGATGATGATCCCGATGATGTCCGGTGCGATGATGATGACGATGGCGACGATCTCCCCTCTCCGGGAAGGAATTTCCCCGGCAGATTTCTGCCTGCCGGAGAGCTTTTCTCTCTCTGGTGTTTTTCACCCCGCAGAGGCGGCGGTGTCTAACTCTGAGCCTCTCCCTTGACTTAGGTTTTTGGGGACGATGAAGTACGCGAAGGGGCGAGACCATAGGTGGGCCAGGGCGGCCTCACACAGGGCTGGCACGGCCAGGGGCCAGGCCGCGCCACCCTGGCGTGAGGGCCCCTCCTGGCTCCTCTCGACTCCTTCTTCTGGCTTCCTGAGTCTTCTAGGAAAATATAATTTCCTGGTATTTTTCTAGAATTTTCCTGATCTTCAAAATATGGTCCCTTGATGGTCATTTTTCTAGCAGAATCCTGACTCCGGCAGCAATTCCTCCAATGATCATCAAACATGTGAGAACAAAGGAAATAACATAAGTATCAACTCTAAATATGAAATATATCAATGAATAACAGTAAATTATGATACAAAAAAGTGATGCAAAATGGACGTATCAACCCCCCCCCCCCAAGCTTAGACCTCGCTTGTACCCAAGCGAAAACTAAACTTGGTAAACATGACCACAGGTTTATGGAGTGAAGTGTCAATAATCAAAATACGGACAAGAAGCATCACATTCACTAAGGCACAAATTATAATAGACAGCAACTTCCCTTTATAAGATATAGACTTGCAATGGGTAGAAGGGAATCACATGTAAAGATGCACAAGGTAAACTATAATTGGCAATGGCAAACCTTAGTTCTTGGTCAAAGTATGATGAACAAGCTATTCTTTCTTTTAAACGGAGCCTTTTGAAACATAGCTAATATAGCAAAGACCATATGCTCAACAAGGTAAACTTTTGCATTCATAGAAAGCTTTCAAAGATATATTCCTTTAGACAAAAGCATTATACAAAACAAGGAAGATAGTAAACATGATTAAACGGATCAACATATGGATGAGTGAAACATAACAACTCAAATGCTTGCTTTAGATAGAGGGAAATAGGTTGACTCAACATAAAAGTAAAGATAGGCCCTTCGCAGAGGGAAGCAGGGATTAAACATGCGCTAGAGCTTTTCATTTGTAAAACAGAGGTAAAAATTGTTTTGAGAGGTGGTTGCTTTTGTCAACGACTAGCAACGGAGTTCTTGATATCTTCCATACTAAACAAGTGAGAGCGGTTCCGAGATGTTTGATTAATTGGCACATTGGTGCTCTTTTATAGCTTTGCACTCCTCCCCACCTTTTTTCCTTTCTCAAACCATGGCTAACCGATTCCATCGGGTGCCGACCAAACTTTCACATACCATGGAGGAGTGCTTATTTTTCGTTCTTTTCTTTTAAGATTATAATGGTCTGACCAGCTCCCTTGCAAAATTAATGACGAGCAGATGAAGCTGCCTAGTCGAGGGGTACTCAATTTAGTATGGAAGATAACAAACCCACCCACTACGTCCTCATGAGCTAAAAACAGTGGCACAAAATGAGAAGTGTTTGAAGGTTTTTTGAAAGGTAGCACATGAAAATTTACTTGGAATGGCTTGAAATACCATGCATAGGAATTTATAGTGGACTCTTTGGAAGTGACTTGGATTTTGGGAATTGGATGCACGAGAAGTATTTCCTCTCAGTACAGGTTTTTGGCTAGCAAGGCTGGGTAGCAAGCATAAGAGTTGCATGTAACAAACAAGCATACATATAATAAGAACAATCATGCAAACTCCCTTGAAGGTACAACGATTTTGACTTCAGGAATAACAATGCTTATAAGCCAAACATAAGGAAAACTGAAGTGATGTAACTACAAGCACTTCTTTATTCTTTTCTACTCAAACCTCAAGGTAAAGTTGCTACTGACCAAGCTAGGTTTGCCAAAACCAACTAAATTTACTCATGCTCCCAAAGTGATACCAATACCAATCAATAAGACTAGTCATACAAGAGAGATTACAAACTAACATAAAGTGCGCGGAAAGTAAACGATAAAACTTCTCATTAATATTTTATTACCGCAACTCACACCAAGGGATACATAGATAACCAACTAAGGAGGATACTTCCAAACTGCAAACTATTCTATAAGATAACTTGTCTATTCATGATATGACTCTACTTGAAAAGTAAATGAGCAAAAGGTAATGATGTGATACCGTGGCACTCCCCCAAGCTTGGAACAAGCCAAGGGGATGCCTATACCGATGACGAATTACTCCTTTGACGGTGGCGGTGAATCTTCATCATTGTCATACTTCCAAGGCAGAGGTCCTCCATCAAGGAAGGATGTCTTGGTCTCCAAAATCCTGAAACTTGCAGCAGCACTCATTTGTTGAAATCTAGCTTCATACTCACAATTTTGGTTCTGCACGTCATAGAGTTGTGCTTGTAATTGGCTAGTCGTCTCCTGGAGTGAGAGGATATCCCTCCAGAGCTCTGTAGTCTCCTTCTTGTACTTGGCAACAAGCTCTTGATTAATCCTATAGATAATGTCCACCTCGCGTTCTGCCATCTTCTTGTATTTGAAAACTTCTTGTTCCAGTGCTTCCATCCTCGCTTCGAGACTCCCTTCTCCCTTGGGTCCTTGAACATCTTTAATCTGCAACTCCCCATCCTTGAGTGACAACTCCTTTAGATGCATCCTCAGCTCCCTCATGTACGGATTGATGGAATCCGCAAGAGGGTTCTCCTCAGATGGACCGGCCGAAGACATTGTAACTCCAAAGCTGAGAGCAATCCCTGACAGAAACAGCTCGAAACAAAAAACGACGAGAAAACGATATACAGACCTCGGGGACTCCGGGGGGTTAAATTGGCAAAAATTATACATCGAAACGAAATCACAGGAGGAAACCGGGACGAAAACGAGTTCCGGGGTGTTCTCACACCTGGGTGGCGCGGCCAGGGGTGGGCCCGCGCCACCTATGTGTGAGACGCACACGGACTCCTTTTCCTGCCCATTTTCGTCTTGTGATTTTTCATATTTATTAGAAACAGTAAAAATATTAAAGAAAAAACTTTTCGCGAAACTTCTCTGACTAGAACTGTTACCTATTCGAAAACGAACTCTGCAGGTACCTGCAATTTGTCTTGGATGAATTCTTCCGGAGAAACTGTTTCAATAACATCAACATCTTCATTATAAGAATCTCCAGAAATATAATGTTTGAATCTTTGCCCATTCACCACTTGTGTAGATTCATCTTTCAATGAAGCAATATTAATAGCACCTGAGCGGTACACTTCCACAATAACATATGGTCCTTCCCATTTTGAAAGTAATTTTCCTGCAAAAAATATGAGACGAGACCTATACAAAAGAACTTTCTCACCAACATGAAACTCTCTCTTAAGAATTCTCTTATCATGCCATTGCTTGACTTTCTCTTTAAAAAGCCTAGCATTCTCATACGCTTCCACTCATCTAGAGAACTCAAATCTAATAACCTTTTCTTACCAGCTAGTTTAAAATCTCTATTAAGCTCTCTCACTGCCCAAAAAGCTTTATGTTCTAATTCTAAGGGCAAGTGACACGCTTTTCCATAAACTATCTTATAAGGAGACATACCCATGGGGTTCTTATAAGCAGTTCTATAAGCCCATAAAGCGTTGTTTAACTTACTAGCCCAGTTTTTCCTAGATCTATTGACAGTCTTCTGCAAGATAGACTTGATTTCTCTATTAGAAAGCTCTACCTGCCCACTAGTTTGGGGATGATAAGCAGAAGCAATTCTATGATTGACATCATATTTAGCAAGAGTTTTTCTAAAACCACCGTGAATAAAATGAGAACCTCCGTCAGTCATAAGATATCTAGGCACACCAAACCTAGGAAAAATAACATCCTTGAGCATTTTTAACAAAGTCTCACCATCGGCACTCTTTGTAGGTATGGCTTCTACCCATTTAGTAACATAATCAACAGCAACAAGTATATGGGTATAGCCTTTTGAAGGAGGAAAAGGACCCATAAAGTCAAATCCCCAACAATCAAATGGTTCAATAACAAGAGTGTAACTCATAGGCATTTCATTGCATCTAGAAATATTACCAACTCTTTGACATTCATCACAAGATAAAACATACCTTCTGGCATCTTTAAAGAGGGTTGGTGATACGTCTCCAACGTATCTATAATTTTTGATGCTCCATGCTTGTTTTTACACCATTTGCCTATTGTTTCGTTACACTTAGTGGCACTTTTATGCATTTTTCGGAACTAACCTATTAACGAGTTGCCACAGTGCCAGTTTCCTGTTTTCTGCTGTTTTTGTGTTTCAGAAGTGATACACAGGAAATATTCTCGGAATTGGACGAAACAAGTTCCCGAAGTCTTATTTTTCCCGGAAGCTTCCAGAGATCCGAAGGAGAGTCGGAGGGGGGCCACCAGGGCCCCACACGCAGGGGCGGCGCGGCCAGGCCCCTGGCCGCGCGGGCCCCGTGTGAGGGCGCCTGGCTCCCCCTCTGACGACGCCCCTTCGCCTATAAAGACCCCCCGATGGAAAAAACCTAAGTACCTGATCAGATTTCCAGAACACATCGCGATCCGCTGCCACCATCGACCCGAAGATCGGGAGGGTCCAGAAGCTCTTCCCGGCACCCTGCCGGAGAGGGGAATCGCCACCGGAGGTCTTCTTCATCGCCATGCTTGCCTCCGGAGCGATGAGTGAGTAGTCTACCTTGGACTATGGGTCCATAGCAGTAGCTAGATGGTTGTCTCCTCCACCATGTGCTTCATGTTTAGATGTCATGAGCTGCCCTACATGATTGAGATCACCGTTATGTAATTCTACATGTTTGGTTTGTTGGGATCCGATGAATATTGGTGTTTATGATTAAGTTGCTGTACTGAATTATATCTTTTGTTATCTCTATGTTGTTTATGATCTTGCATGCTCTCCGTTGTTAGTAGCTATCTTGGCCGAGTAGTTTCTAGTGACTCCAAGAGGGGGTATTTATGCTCGATAGTGGGTTCATGCCTCTATTTCACCTGGGGGAGTGACAGAAACCTCTAAGGTGGTAGATGTGCTGTTGCTACTAGGGAGAAAACAACATTCATATGCTCAAGGGCATATGCTTTGTTTACATTACACACTTTGCTTAATGCAATTATCTGTTGTTCGCAACTTAATACTTTTGGGGTGTTCGGATTGATATCCCCGGGAGTGGATTATTAGTCATAGATGCAGTTGGATGGCGGTCTATGTATTTTGTTGTAATGCCCAGAGTATATCTCATAGTGATCTTCTTGACATTTCACGTTTATCTTTATTCTATCAATTGCCCAACTGTAATTTGTTTACCCAGCATGTGTTATTTTATCTATGGAGAGACACCACTAGTGAACTGTGGACCCCGGTCCTATTTCCATCATATTGCTATCACCTGTTTACTTTACTCGCACTGTTTACTTTACTCGCATACTATATTGTTTTCCACTCGATACGCTCATAACCTTTGTTTCAAGCAAACCGGTGAGATTGACAACCTCATCGCAAGTTGGGAACAAAGTATTTGTTTGTGTGTGTGCAGGTTCTGCGTTGCAGCTAGCAAGCAAAGCTTGGACGAGGCGCCATATATAAATTGTCCTGAGCTGTTGCAAGCTAGCAAGCATCACCTTCAGTCGTCATTGTCTCTCCTCTCCTGATCGATAAACCTTGGTTTCTTAAACTGAGGGAAAACTAGCTGCTATACTCATCATACCTTCCTCTTGGGGTTCCCAATGGGCTGGTTATTCACCACGCACAAGGACCGTCTGCTCCCACGTCAACCACACGCCATTAACTCGGTAGCAGTTGGCCAATAAAAACCTGATTGTAGAACCTTTTGCGCGGTTCTATCTCCAGCATGATGCCCTCCATAAGCACTGCTATGGCATTTTCTTAATATCTCTTGTTGCTCATATTCCGGTACGCATCTTCTCATAATACCATCAACTCCTTCTTTATATAAATGTGGGTCATTCCAAAAGTAATGCCTCAAATCATAAAAGAATTTTCTTCTTTGCTGAGCTGTAAAGGTTGGAGGCAAATACTTGGAAACAATAAAGTTAGCATAATCAGCATACCAAGGAAGGTCTCGCGAAGTTACATTTATTGCAGCCAACTGTTCATTTGGAAAACTATCGTTAACAGGAATAGGATCAAAAGAAATGTTTTCCAACCTAGACAAGTTGTCAGCCACAGGATTTTCAGCACCTTTCCTATCTACGATATGCAAATCAAATTCTTGTAAAAGCAACACCCATCTAATAAGCCTAGGCTTAGCATCCTTCTTAGTCATAAGATATCTAATAGCAGCGTGATTAGTATGAATAGTAACTTTAGAATCAACAATGTAAGATCTAAACTTATCACATGCAAAAACAATAGCAAGAAACTCTTTCTCAGTAGTAGCATAATTCTTTTGAGCAGCACCAAGAGTCTTACTAGCATAATGAATAACATTCAACTTATTATCAACGCACTGTCCAAGAACAGCACCAACAGCAAAATCACTAGAATCACACATAATTTCAAAAGGTAAATTCCAATCAGGTGGTTGAACAATAGGAGCAGTAGTTAAAGCCTTCTTAAGAGTTTCAAAAGCTTCCTTACAATCATCATCAACGACAAATGGTACATCCTTTTGAAGAAGATTAGTAAGAGGCTTTGAAATCTTAGAGAAATCTTTAATAAACCTCCTATAGAAATCAGCATGACCAAGAATACTACGAATACCTTTAACATCTCTGGGACAGGGCATTTTCTCAATTGCCTCCACTTTCGCTCTGTCAACTTCAATACCTCTTTCAGAAATTTTATGTCCAAGGACAATTCCTTCATTTACCATAAAGTGGCATTTCTCCCAATTAAGAACAAGGTTAGTTTCTTCGCACCTCTGCAAAACTTTATCAAGGTTGTGCAAACAATTATCAAAAGAAGTTCCATAGACGGAGAAATCGTCCATGAAGACCTCCACAATTTCTTCACAAAAGCCATGAAAAATAGCAGACATGCATCTTTGAAAAGTAGCAGGAGCATTGCATAAACCAAACGGCATACGTCTGTAAGCATAAGTTCCATAAGGACAAGTAAAAGTGGTTTTCTCTTGATCATCCTTCTTAACAGCAATTTGAGAAAAACCAGAATAACCATCAAGGAAACAAAAATGAGTCTTCTTAGACAACATTTCTAGCATCTGATCTATAAACGGTAAAGGGTAATGATCTTTCTTAGTAACTTTGTTTACCTTCCTATAATCAATGCACATCCTATAACCAACTACTACCCTTTGAGGAATAAGCTCGTTATTCTCATTAGGCACAACAGTCATACCTCCTTTCTTAGGAACACAATGAACAGGACTAACCCATCTACTATCAGCAATAGGATAAATAATACCAGCATCAAGGAGCTTTAATACCTCATTTCTTACCACATCCTTCATCTTGGGAATTATGCGGCGTTGATGCTCCACGACTGGCTTCGCGTCTTTCTCCATATTAATGGCATGCTGACATAAAGTGGGAGAAATCCCTTTTAAATCATCAAGAGTATATCCCATAGCTCCTCGGTGTTTCCTCAATATCTCCAATAGTCTTTCTTCTTCCTTTCCTGAAAGTTTAGAGCTAATAATAACATGATATATTTTCTTATCATCTATATAAGCATATTTAAGATTATCAGGCAAAGGCTTTAATTCGAACACAGGATCTTCCTTAGGTGGCAAAGTGGTACCAAGATCCTCCACAGGTAGATTATGCTTGATTAATGGTGGTTGACGAAGAAGAATATCGTCAATTTCTTCTCTTTCCTTGCGGAAAACATCACTTTCGTGATCTTCCATGAATTGCTGCAAGGTATTATTTGGAGCAAGAGCAATAGAAGCAAGTTGTTCAACTCGAAAATTTTCATTAGGCGTATCATTTTCAAAAGAAGTCTTAGCAAACTTGGAAAAATTAAACTCATAAGACTCTCCATTAAACTTAGTAAAGATTTTCTCCTTCTTACAATCTATCACGGCGCCACAGGTGTTCAAAAATGGTCTACCAAAAATAATAGGACAAGTTTTACTAGCCTCCTTACCAAGTACTAGAAAATTAGTAGGGTATTTAGTCTTACCGCAAAGAACTTCCACATCTCGAACAATACCAAGAGGCCAAACAGTCTATCTGTTAGCAAGCTGAACAACCACATCAATATCTTCAAGTTCACAAGCGCCAATCTCGTGCATGATTTCTTTGTAAAGCTCTAAAGAAATAGCACTTGCACTAGCACC
This sequence comes from Dactylis glomerata, assembly GCA_007115705.1. Classification (NCBI taxonomy): domain Eukaryota; kingdom Viridiplantae; phylum Streptophyta; class Magnoliopsida; order Poales; family Poaceae; genus Dactylis; species Dactylis glomerata. Next base: position 2,345,505 of record QXEO01000200.1, on the reverse strand, counting down.
AATATCACATAAACCATAATAGCAATGATCTCCAATCCTGATAGAAATAACAGGAACACTTGTTTTCCTATGCTTTTTAGGATGTGAGAGAATGTTAGAAGCATCTTCACAAAAAAGAATATATTCATCCCCTACATCTTTAGTAACAAGATCCTTTAATATAGCTACAGGAGACTTAATAGTAATTTGCTCATCAGGTTCTGCAGCTTTCTTAGTACTTTTATTAGACACACTTACCAAAGTAGAATACTTCTTTACCTTAGCAGGGAAAGGTGTCTTCTCAAAACAAGGTTCAGGCACAATGCTATCAACAGTACAAACTTCAGTAGCTGCAGCAGGTATATGACTAATAGAGTCTTTATAAGGCGCATGATATTTGTTCCACTCTTTCTTTGGAACATCAAGATAAGAGGCAAAGGCCTTAAGACAATTAGCAAGTATTTGTGAATCAAGACCATAAGCAGTGCTAACACTATGAAAGTCATCAGTTCCCATAAAAGATTTAATGCATTCATAATCATAGTTTATACCTGACTTCCTACCTTTGTCGTTTTCCCAACCTTCAGCATTCTCTTGTATACGGTCAAGAAGTTTCCACTTAGCATCTTCTTTCATATGAGTAAATGATCCAAAGCAAGAAGCATCCAAGTAATCCTTATCAGGAAGAGTAAGCCGCGCATAAAAATTATCAATAACAATATTATTGGGGAGCTCATGAATGGGGCATTTGAGCATTAGTAACTTCAATCTCCCCCATGCTTGGGCAATACTTTCTCCATCATGAGGCCAAAAATTATATATCCGGTTACGGTCTTTATGAATTTCACTTGGAGGATAAAACTTGGAATAAAAGAGAGGTACAATATCCTCCCATGCCATAGATGGACCATCTTGGAGTAGTCGATACCACTCTTCAGCTCTGCCTTTCAATGATAATGAGAATAATTTCTTCTTGACCTGGCTTGGTGAAATACCTGCACATCTGAACAACTCGCATAATTCATGTATAAATAATAAGTGATCACCCGGATGGACAGTTCCATCTCCTGAATAGCAGTTATCCATAATATGCCCAACAATTTTCATAGGTATTTTAAAAGGATCAATTTCAGCAGGCGGTGGCGGTGGTGGTTCATCCACATGTGCAGCAGTAGTAGTAGATGTGTTTCCAAATAGGAAACCAAATGGAGAGTTCTCCATAGCAAAGTAAAATAAAAATAAAAGACAAAATAAAAACAATACTCACAGCGACGGTTACCTTTACCAATTCCACTCTTCAATAGCGCTACACTCCCCGGCAACGGCGCCAGAAAATAGTCTTGATGACCCACAAGTATAGGGGGTGTATCGTAGTACTTTCGATAAATAAGAGTGTCGAACCCAATGAGGAGCAGAAGGTGTTGATGAGTGGTTTTGATCAAGGATTCACTGTAAATACTTGCAAACAGGTTTTCAGGGGTATTTGGTAATACGAGTAAATAAAGTGCGAGTAAATAAAGAACAGTAGTAACAATTGCAACAAGTGGCCCAATCCTTTCTTCAGCAAAGGACAAGCCGGTTGTGTAACTTATAATAACCAAACGTTCTCGAGGACACACGGGAGTTTCTGTCAAGAGCTTTCGCTTCATAAAGCCAATAGTCTTTATTGGTTTGATAGGTGTTATGGGGGTGAACCTGTGCTAGCGCACTACCCTTACTAGGATAAATACACACTTGTGATTATACCCCTTGCAAGCATCCGCAAATACAAGAAAGTAATTAAGATAAATCTAACCATAGCCTTAAACTCTAAGATCCTACGCTCCCTGATGCAAAGGTTTCCCAACGGAGGTTTAGGTTTCTATCACTCCAGCAACCCCACAATTGGTAGCCAAATACACAATGCATCTCACTAGGCCCATAAATGGTGAAGTATCATGTAGTCGACGTTCACATGACACCACTAGTGAAATAGCACCACAACAATATCAAACCATTAAATATTTCTCAACAATAATTCACTACTAACATCTTGACTTCTCCCATGTCCTCAAGAACTAAACGAACTACTCATAAGACATCATATGGATCATGATCAGAGGTGAAATAATGGTAAATAATAATCTGAACATAAACCTTAATTCAATGGTTCCACTCAATAGCATCAACTACAAGAGTAATCAACACCGGGAAAGTTTCCCCTATGAATATAACAAGATCCAACTCAAGATGTTACAGCGGGATGGCGTGGTGATGGTGGAGATGAAGGTGCTGGTGATGGAGATGATGATGATGATCCCGATGAAGTCCGGTGCGATGATGATGACGATGGCGACGATCTCCCCTCTCCGGGAAGGAATTTCCCCGGCAGATTTCTGCCTACCGGAGAGCTTTTCTCTCTCTGGTGTTTTCCGCCCCGCAGAGGCGGCGGTGTCTAACTCTGAGCCTCTCCCTTGACTTAGGTTTTCGGGGACGATGAAGTACGCGAAGGGGCGAGACCAGAGGTGGGCCAGGGCGGCCTCACACAGGGCTGGCGCGGCCAGGGGCCAGGCCGCGCCACCCTGGCGTGAGGGCCCCTCCTGGCTCCTCTCGACTCCTCCTTCTGGCTTCCTGAGTCTTCTGGGAAAATATAATTTCCTGGTATTTTTCTGGAATTTTCCTGATCTTCAAAATATGGTCCCTTGATGGTCCTTTTTCCAGCAGAATCCTGACTCCGGTAGCAATTCCTCCAATGATCATCAAACATGTGAAAACAAAGGAAATAACATAAGTATCAACTCTAAATATGAAATATATCAATGAATAACAGTAAATTACGATACAAAATAGTGATGCAAAATGGACGTATCAATCATGAATTCCTACAAGTTTACAAGGTATTGGTACTCTAGATTCTTCATTGGTTGTACCAACAACCTCTATAGGCGAGCCAAGCTTATTAAATTTCTTAAAAACTTTCCTAGCTTCCATGACAACATCTCTAAATTCTATGTGCAAAGTTTCAAGGATAAAAGGCTTCTTTTTGGGGTCTTCAATATCATGAAGCTTAAGAAACATGTGTTGCATAAAAGGATTAAGGCTAGCAAACCTAGCTTCTAACATGTGAACTAAATAAGCAGAAGCAACTTCATAACTAGGAGCAAGCTCAGCCAAAGATTTTACCTCAACATCTTTATGCATACTAATATGATTAAAGAACTCCTCGATGTTACTTTTCCCAATAATAGAACCACTACCTACTGAGAGGTCCTCCAAAACGTACTTAGGGAACAACATAATGAACTAAAAGTAAAGAAATAACAACTATAAAGGAAATTATTTTTTTTATGTTTTTGATAAAACAATGCAAGTAAAAATAAAGTAAAGAAAAAATTAAAACAAAGTAAAGGATGTGCGTGCGAAACTCCCCTTGCAGAAGTCTTCTTTTTCCCCGGCAACGGCGCCAGAAAGACTTGATTGCTATTGATGGCGCGGTGATGAATGGTGCCAAAGAACTTGTTGGCGTGTAGTTGATGAAGTAAATGACCGGCCAGTTGGGAAACCCCAAGAGAAGGTGTGGTGACCCAGCATACCACTACATGTGTAGTATGCAAGTCGTTGACATAACACTAATGAAACACCGTCTCACTAGTATTACATCCATCAGAGTGGTACAACAGAAACATCGCAGGTCCATGGTATGTCTATAGGATTACAATTTTCAGCATACAGAAGTTCTTCAGAACCTCCTCAACAGGTAGAGGTTTAGTCCTGGCGACTACAAACGAGAAAGAAACAAGGAAGACTAAACTAAACTACAACTAATGCAATTGGCTTCTTACTCAAATACAGAATACTCTAACTACTTAGGATCTAGGATTAGGAAACTGGTTCCTTTCTAACCCTATTCTAGTTTTTCTCCAAGCTTCAAGCAATTGTAGGCTCCGCTGATAATCATGATGTTGGTAGAATGCTTCATCTTTATCTTCAATGTCTTGAGGTTGTCTCCTTGGGTTGCCTTCAATCTAATTCTTCATAGTCTAGCAAGGGTTTAAGAGATTGGGGTGAGTAACGAGCGTTACCTAGCAAGTTTCTTTAGAAAGAAGTTGTGTAATATGTACTAACTAAAGCCATGGACCCAAAAGAGTCATAGGCCAATGCAAGGTTTTATAAAATTTTCTTGAAAGATTGCTTTTACTTATAAAAACTATGCCCAACAGCCAACACAGGGTATTAGTGCCTTGAGAGCACCTTTCCTACGGCGTTCGCAGCTCCTTCCCGGAACAAGGGGTAACTGTAACAACTCAGAATTTGTAACCCAACTCTTATTAAATAAAGAGTCAAAAATTGGACCCAAATAAAACTTTTTCTTCAATATTGCATGCACACATGCATTCTCTTTATTTATATTTCTATGATTTTATGTGTGTTCTTTTGCTTGAGCATTGGTTAAACAATTCTAAGGGAACCAAGAGAAACAACTAAGAAAGACATTAGGAACCAAAAGAACCAAAAATAAGAATAGGTAAGAAAAAGATAAAGTTAATATGATCTAGAAACTATTAATGACTACACCACTTTGAGCCCTTATATTAAGAAATCTGCAGCTCACCTTCTTGTTTGGCCAACTAGTTGAGCTTAACCAAGTTATGGACTAACTCAACCAACAAAGAGCTACCAAAAATTCAAATTGGAACATCACTCAAACTTGAGCCAAAGTTTGAATCTGAAACAGCAACTATACTCAAATTTGAAATATAAATTTTTGCAAAACTCATTATTTCTCCAGAACAAAAATATGCCTGGGTACCTTATCCAATATGATGAGCACCCAAAGTGGCAAATTTGAAAAATTCGAATTTTTAGTTCTTGTAAGCATTTCGTCGAACACCTGCAGAAGAAAATCAAACCAAATCCAACTTCACTGTGCTGCACTGTGCTAGCTCGCTGCAGCCCTGTTGCCATGCCTCTGGACGGTGCCCTGGTCGAACCCAGTTCCCTCTGCCCCGACCCAAGCCCTGGAAGAAGGAGGAGAAGAGAAGCCAGCACCCCAGGACCCCCGCTCTTCTTCCCAGCAGCCTGCACGTCGACGACCACCCTGCCCTCGCCAGAGGAGACCTACAGGACCCCGCGGCCGACCCAGCAACCCCCCAGCACGCAAGCATGGCCGCCGTGGCCGGAGAGGCCGTCGCACGCCGCCAGGACCCCCGTGCAGTGAAGCTTTTGGTCGCCTGGTTCCTCGTCGCCTCGGCCTATATAAACCCCCCTCCGATCAAACGGAGATACTCACCCAGCCACCAGCTACCTCCCAGACATCACCGCTTCTTCCCTCTCGCTCTGCTTCGCCGTAGCCAACCTCGCCGGCGCGGTACTGGACAGGAGCAGCGCCGCCGCGTTCGAGCACCGGGAGGCAAACTTCTGCAGGGAATCGGAGGAGGAGGAGTACCGCAGCCGATCCCGAGCGTCGCCGTCGAGCCCTGCTTCCCCTACGCCTCGCCATCGCCGTCGAACATTCGTCTCTGCTCGCAGGTGAGCCCCCGCTGTGACTGAGGAAGAAGATGATCGTGAACCGTTAGATCGAGATCGGACGATAACTTACCGATTCGGGTTTTGAATTAGGTCTGACGTCGTGGCCCCACCTGTCAGTACCGATTTTTATTCCCCCGCCCCGCAGCGAAACGTTTTCTGGGCCGGCCCGTTCGGGGTCTGCTCAGGCTTGGCCCGTTTGGTTAGAAATCAACCCGATTCGTTTTTAATTAATTCCCGCCCTTTTTCTTTTATTTCAAAACTGTTTCAAATGGTATTTTCAAACTTAAATTCCTAGAGTTTTATAAGTCCAAATTTAGCAAATAAATATTCGTTGGAAAGCTTATAACATGCTCTATCCAATGGTACTGGTTAGATCTCCAAAACAGTTAAGAATAAAAATGGTTATGAATAGTGTGACCCTAGCTTGTGAATTAATGAAAGATTTCTAGAAAATTATTTAAGCCATCAATAATCATGAAAATTAAAATGTGAACTTACTAATGACCCCTCTTACTGTTAGCCAACACTAATCTACCCAAACCATATTAGTGTGACCATTTAGACCCTAACCCAAACCTATTTGTTAGCATCAAATGATAGAGCCCTAATGCACACTTAGAAGTAATTGCCCTCTTTACCCATTTCACTTAGTGGATCATTCCCACTTAAACTTGCCCTAGTAACCCTAAATCAACCCCAATGCTGCACCAGTGAACCACCTAGGCCACTTAGCAAAGAATCTAGTATGCACACTTGAAGAAAAACTTAGAAGAAGGACTTATCTACCAACACATAAAATGCAACATGACTCAAATTGCAACCGGAATTAAAATACAACCTAAAGAATATTGTTTGAAAGTAAGCATGAGTGCTTGGTGTGTTGTTAGCTTGGTGAAGTGATGGTGTGTTTGTGTTTATTCGTTATTAGACGCTAGTGTTGCCGAGGAGGATATTGGAGGGGATTATTATTATCAAGAAGAAGAAGAAAACCCCGGACACTTTGCCAACCAAGGCAAGCCATCTTTTGATTCATACTCCCACTACCTAGTTTTAATACTGCATTCTACTTGTTTTAAGTAAATTGCATGATTGAATTGCTAGAGTAGAATGATAGAAGTAAATTGCATGATTGAATTGCTAGAGTAGAATGATAGAAGCATATTGATGTCTTGGTTATCAAGAGCATCAAGCTGAGTTTATCCAACCATAGTAGTAGTACTATCACTCAATGTAGTTGCTTAGTCGCTAATAAAGGTTGAGGCTATCTCGGGAGGAACCCCATTTGAAAGGTGGTGACTTGACCTTGAAACTTGAAATGGGAGATTGCTCCTACATGATGGCTTTATGAAAGAAAATAATCTGGACTAAGAACTATGAAATGTATTTCTCAAATGACAACGAGTGATGTACATGGGTGCCAACTATACCGTACAACCACGTTACCCCTATATGGGAAGGGGCTTAATCCGTAGTTTGTTGATCTTAGTATGGGAGGTCTTGCATAAAATCTTCATGGAAGGACTCCACGGGCGGATACTTCTTGACCAAGTGGATTCCACTAACCCGGTCTCCGGGATGGGCATAACTAGAGGCGCCGGAGCGGGAAGTCCGTATCCCGGGCTCTAGGGAAGGATCCTATACTAGGATGAGCAAGTGAAAGAATTTGTTTGATTATCTGAAAGCCGCATACCTTTGTGTATAGCGAACCGTGGATTTCTCCCGGCAGATGTATCGAATCTTGTGGGTAAAGTGTACCCCTCTGCAGAGGTTTTCAAACTATTCGAATAGCCGAGTCCTCGGTCATGGACGGTTGGCAAACTCTACCTGGCTTTTGTCAAGAATAAAAAGAACAAGGGTGAACCTGGTGAATGACATGAATTTGAATTGACATGACTTGACCGGGATCTTGACACATTGAAGTTCCTCTTTAGAATGAACTTAGAGAACTAAACCTCTTTTCTACAAATGAGCATTCTTGGGAAATAAAACTAGCTTTTGCAAACCAACTTAGTGCTTAGTCCACTATACCCAACCTTGCATATCTACTTCATCTCTTCATTTATAAGATGGTTTGCGAGTGCATCCAATGTACTCACGGCTGTGTCCCTGGCTATCAACTTGGCCAGACTATGGGGAGGAATACCAGGAGGAAGGGTATGAAGAAGAGTTCCAGAACTAAGCTCGTCTCCGTGAGTCGCCAATTGCCTGTAGGGAGAAGGCATGGGCCGAAGACGGTATTTCCGCTGCTATATTGTGTTGTAATATGACTTGGTCTATATGACCATTGTATTTGAATCATCGTATTGTAATGTCTGTGGAACTGGTTACCAACTACGTTATGTATATCGCAACAATGATTCTGGGATTGCGGTGGAATACATAGCGGGCACTTCGAATTTGTTATCAAATTTGAGGTTGTCACAAGTTGGTATCAGAGCCTAGGTTGACCATAGGAGACCTTAGTTAGAATGGGCGTTAAAACAAAACCTTGTTAAAAGAAAGATACAAGAACGGTTGCAAAAATTGCTTAGTCTTTCCTCTCTAGTTACAAAGTTTTATACATACTTCAGTTTTAGCTTACTTAAAATTTTGCACACTTGAGTTGATCACTAACTTGAACTAATTTAAAATTTTGTAGATGGCCCTGGTATTCACTGAGCAGTACCAGTTGGGCCAAGGTGGCAGCCTTTGTTTCGAGCGCGACCTCACCACTTTGACCTTGTTCCTGAACCGTTTGTACCCGGAGTTCAAGGGAGCCGTGCTCAATGAGCACCCAGATGGAGAGCTACGGTGGCTCATCCGAGCTAGTTGCCGTGGCAAGAAGGGGATGTTGGGTTCTCCAAGGGTCAAGTTTGAGCTCGTGGAGAACACTTGGGCCGATGGTTTGGTCCGAGCGATGCAGGAGATGCACGCCCGCTTATGCGGACTGCACGTTGAGGAGGTTCAGGGAGGACGCTTCAAGGACTTTGCTCGGCGTGATGCGGATGGGCGTCCCGCAAACATGCCCGGGCAGAATGAGCCGAGTACCTACATCGACCACATGGACTTCTTGCTGTACTCCACTCAGCAGGAGGCCGACCGTGCCCGTACTAGGGCCAACCTCGAGCACGTTGCACTGGTGGAAGCAAGGAGCACTATCAGGATTCTTGCGAAGGAGCGCAAGAGCCTTCGTCGCCAGCGCGATGAGAAGGAACAGGACCTTGAGGAGTTGAAGGCCAATGTGGCGGAGTTGACTGCGTACATTGAGAGTCTTGAGGATCACCTTGGTGAGGAGGAAGGCATTGATCTCCGCAAGGAGGATAATGCCCTCATTAGTGATGAGGATGACTTCATGGAGGACCTCGACGATCCGGAGGATGGTGGTCACAATGGATTCATTGTGAGCGACGAGGAGGAAGACCCCGAGGAGCCCGCTGTTTAGGTCCGAGATCCACGTATTACCTAGCTATGAGTTCCACTTTATGATCACTTCGTGTAGGTGTGAGTTGTATTCCCCTCTCTAGTAGACGAGTCGCAATGGTTTGATGTAAACCATTTGTAATGTGTGAACTCGTATGTATGATATGTTTGATGAGTGATGAATGAAATTTGAATTTGGCCTCTAAGGCCTTAGTAAAACAAAATTGCATCATCCATGTACCTTTAAATCTTAGCAAATTAGCTTTTCCCTCTTATCTTACACACCTTATCTTCAGATGCCGCGAGCACCCCCACCCCCGAACCCGGAAATGGCCGAATTGCTAAGATTGATCATGGAAGACCGGGAAGCAGCCCGAGCTGAGCGCCAAGCCAACTTGGCCACTCTTCAGCAGTTAACCCAGATGGCAACGAACCACAACAATGGCAATGGCAATGGTGAAGGAGAAAACCATGGCAATGGAGAGCACCGATCCAAGTTAAGGAGTTTCCAGAACACCAACCCTCCTATATTCACTAAGTCTGAAGAGCCCTTAGATGCCGATGATTGGCTTCGTACTATGGAGAACAACTTGGCAGTCGCCGAAGTTGGGGAAAACGAGAAGGTCTTATACACCACCCACTATCTTGCTGGAGCGGCAAGAGCTTGGTGGGACAGCACCCGTGCCATGCAAGTCCCAGGGTATGTGATGCCGTGGGAAGAGTTCAAGAGCAAGTTTAGCAAAGCCCATGTTCCCAAGGGATTGGTAAAACGGATGAGAGATGAGTTCAGAAATCTGAAGCAAGGTTCTATGTCGGTGGTGGATTACCGTGACAAGTTCCTTACCTTGTCTAGATATGCCCCAGATGACACCAACACCACTGAGAAGAAGCAAGAAAGGTTTCTGGATGGACTTCATGATGAGATGCAATGTGTCTTGGTCAGCATTCCTTTTGCCGACCTGGAGTCATTGGTTGACTCTGCCATTCAGATGGAAGGTAAACTCAAGCAAGCTACCGAGAACCGCAAGCGCCGTATGATGTATCAAGGCAACTCGAGCAACTCGCAGAAGCCAAGGGGAAATGCACCAATGGGTTTCATCCCTAGACCAATGAGGCAGTCTGCACCTGCTCCGCGTCCCAACTATCCTAACCGCCCACCCGGCAACAACTTCAACCGTGCACCCCCAAGACCTAGTGGCAACAACTTCAACACCAATACTCCAAGGCCAAATGGCGCCCCTGTGTTACCCAAGCCTGGTGACAAGTCTGGTGTTACATGTTATGAGTGTGGACTAAAAGGGCATTACTCCAATGAGTGCCCCAAGAAGCTGAATGATGCATCCAAGACTGCTGCCCCTGCTCAGCAACAGCGTCGTGTGGGAAATGGCAAGAACTATCCACCTAGGAACCAGCCTCACTCTCGGGGCCGTCTGAATCACATGAATGTTGAAGAAGCTCAGGAAGCAACCGACGTGGTGCTTGGTATGTTCCCTGTTAACTCAGTTCTTGCAAGAGTCCTGTTTGATTCTGGAGCTTCACACTCATTTGTTACCCAATTATTCGTTGATAAAAGTGGACTTCAACCCACACCCTTGAAAGATGTCATGTCTGTGCAAATTCCCGGGTCAGTAACAAAAGCTAGTTGTACTTGCTTGGCAGTGCCCATAGAAATCCATGGGATAGCTTTCTTAGCCGATTTGATAGTGTTGGGAACCAAGGGTTTGGAAGTAGTTCTTGGTATGAATTGGATGTCTTTTCATCAAGGAGTGATAGATTGTGCCAAAAAGACCATCACCATGAAGAGTAGCAATGGAATCATAGTCAAGCATGTGTCCGTAAAACCACCCCAAACCACCAGATATCATAAGAGTATCTCAGGACCGACTTTGGAGCAAGTCCCCATCGTCTGTGAATACCCGGATGTCTTTCCCGATGAGTTACCCGGAATGCCACCGGATCGGGATATTGAGTTTATCATTGAGCTTATCCCCGGAACTGGATCAATAGCCCAACGACCCTATCGTATGAACCCAGCTGAATTAGTTGAGTTGAAGAAGCAATTGGATGACCTGTTGAGTAAAGGATTAATTCAACCAAGTTCTTCTGCTTGGAGATCACCCGTTCTGTTTGTGGATAAAAGTGACGGTTCTAGCCGACTGTGCACTGATTATCGCAAGCTTAACGATGTGACCATCAAGAACAAGTATCCTCTCCCGAAGATTGAAGATCTGTTTGACCAATTGACTGGAGCACGAGTATTCTCGAAGATAGATCTTAGAACTGGATACCACCAACTGAAGATCCGTGCAACGGATATCCCCAAAACAGCCTTCACTACCCGATACGGATTGTATGAGTACACCGTAATGTCATTTGGATTGACCAATGCCCCTGCTTATTTCATGAATCTCATGAATAAGGTTTTTATGGAGTTCTTGGATAAGTTTGTTGTGGTCTTCATTGACGACATTCTTATCTACTCCAAATCCGAAGAAGAGCATGCAACCCATTTGAGATTAATTCTAGAAACCCTAAGAGAGCATCAGCTGTATGCTAAGTTCAGTAAATGTGAGTTCTGGTTGAAGGAAGTTGGATTCTTAGGCCATGTGCTGTCAGCAGGAGGAATATCGGTAGATCCCAAGAAGATCAAATCAGTCCTGGAATGGGAAGCCCCTACCACTCAAACGGAAGTTAGAGGTTTCCTCGGATTAGCAGGATATTACCGCAAGTTCGTCGAAGGATTTTCCAGTATTGCCCGTCCAATGACCCAATTGTTGAAGAAGGACAAGAAGTTTGAATGGACCCCTAAGTGTGAAGAGAGTTTTCAAGAGCTCAAGAAGCGATTGGTGACCGCCCCTGTCCTAACCATGCCCGATATCACCAAGAATTTTGATGTCTATTGCGACGCTTCCAAACTTGGACTTGGTTGCGTACTGATGCAAGAAGGAAAGGTCATAGCCTACCTCTCTAGGCAGCTTAAACCTCATGAAGAGAATTATCCAACCCATGATCTAGAGTTAGCAGCCGTGGTTCTAGCTCTGAAGACTTGGAGGCATTATTTGATGGGCAACCGTTGTGAGATCTATTCTGACCACAAGAGTTTGAAGTATATATTCACCCAGAAGGAGTTGAACATGAGGCAAAGGAGATGGATAGAGTTGATCAAGGATTATGATCTGGAAATTCACTATCACCCTGGTAAGGCCAATGTAGTGGCCGATGCGTTGAGTAGAAAGCCGTGTTCGTTGAATATGAGGATCAAGGAAGAGCAACCTATGTTGCACCAAGAGTTTGAAAGATTTGGATTGGAGCTAGTCAGTCAAGGATTCCTCGCCAACCTTGAGTTTCAACCCACCTTGATGAGCCAAATCAAAGAAGCCCAGAAGGGAAATGAGAGTATTGAAGGAATCAAGCGCAGAATTGGTTCCGGCAAGGTGCCAGGATTTGAAGAAGATGATCAAGGAGTTCTTTGGTACAAAGGCCGTATTTGTGTGCCCGCTGACTCAGAATTGAAGGAAGTAATTATGAAGGAAGCCCATGAGACACCTTACTCCATCCACCCTGGTGGAACTAAGATGTACCAAGATTTGAAGGAACAATTTTGGTGGCATGGAATGAAGCGCGAGATTGCATCGTTTATATCCAAGTGTGATATCTGTCAAAGAGTCAAGGCTGAACATCGACGTCCTGCTGGTTTGCTGCAACCTTTGCAAGTTCCGGAGTGGAAGTGGGATTCTGTTGGAATGGATTTCATCACTGGATTTCCAAAGTCTAGCCGTGGAAATGACTCTATTTGGGTCATTGTGGATAGACTAACCAAAGTGGCCCACTTTATTCCTGTCAAGACCACTCATCGCTCAGATCAGCTAGCAGATCTGTATCTATCCAGAATTGTCAGTTTGCATGGAATCCCTAAAACCATAGTTTCTGATCGAGGAACCCAATTCACCTCGAGATTTTGGAAAAGCTTACATCAAGCTCTGGGAACCAAGTTAGCCTTCAGCACCGCTTACCACCCTCAGACTGATGGACAGACTGAAAGAGTAAATCAGATACTTGAAGATATGTTGAGAGCCTGTATCCTAGCTTATGGAGCTAAGTGGGAAGACTGTCTGCCCTTCGCGGAGTTTTCGTATAACAACAGTTATCAGGCCAGTTTGCAAATGGCCCCATTTGAAGCTTTGTATGGAAGAAAGTGCCGTACCCCTTTGAATTGGTCTGAAACCGGAGACAGCCAGATTTTTGGACCGGATATTCTGCAAGAAGCCGAGGAGAAAGTTCGCATGATTCGTGAATACCTCAAGGCAGCCCAATCAAGACAAAAGAGTTATGCCGACAAGAGACGTCGAGAACTGACCTTCCAGATTGGAGACTTTGTTTATCTTAGAGTATCACCTCTCAAGGGAATGCAAAGATTCCAAGTAAAAGGAAAGCTTGCCCCAAGATATATTGGACCCTTCAAGATACTAGACCGCAGAGGAGAAGTGTCTTATCAGTTGGAAATGCCCCCTGAATTGTCTGAAGTACACGATGTCTTTCACGTGTCGTTACTTCGGAAATGTCTTGAAATTCCGGAGAAGCCCGAAGTCTTCAAGAATATTGATCACCGTTCTGTGGACATCAACAAGGACTTGACCTATCGTGAAATGCCGATCCGTATCCTTGAGGAAGCTTATCGAACCACTCGAACCCGAAGCATCAAATTTCTGAAAGTTCAGTGGAGTAATCACACCGAAGAGGAAGCCACTTGGGAACGAGAAGATTACCTTCAGAAAGAATTTCCCAATCTTTTCAGTTCTTAATTAGTGAATCTCGGGGACGAGATTCTTTTTAAGGGGGGAAGATTGTAACAACTCAGAATTTGTAACCCAACTCTTATTAAATAAAGAGTCAAAAATTGGACCCAAATAAAACTTTTTCTTCAATATTGCATGCACACATGCATTCTCTTTATTTATATTTCTATGATTTTATGTGTGTTCTTTTGCTTGAGCATTGGTTAAACAATTCTAAGGGAACCAAGAGAAACAACTAAGAAAGACATTAGGAACCAAAAGAACCAAAAATAAGAATAGGTAAGAAAAAGATAAAGTTAATATGATCTAGAAACTATTAATGACTACACCACTTTGAGCCCTTATATTAAGAAATCTGCAGCTCACCTTCTTGTTTGGCCAACTAGTTGAGCTTAACCAAGTTATGGACTAACTCAACCAACAAAGAGCTACCAAAAATTCAAATTGGAACATCACTCAAACTTGAGCCAAAGTTTGAATCTGAAACAGCAACTATACTCAAATTTGAAATATAAATTTTTGCAAAACTCATTATTTCTCCAGAACAAAAATATGCCTGGGTACCTTATCCAATATGATGAGCACCCAAAGTGGCAAATTTGAAAAATTCGAATTTTTAGTTCTTGTAAGCATTTCGTCGAACACCTGCAGAAGAAAATCAAACCAAATCCAACTTCACTGTGCTGCACTGTGCTAGCTCGCTGCAGCCCTGTTGCCATGCCTCTGGACGGTGCCCTGGTCGAACCCAGTTCCCTCTGCCCCGACCCAAGCCCTGGAAGAAGGAGGAGAAGAGAAGCCAGCACCCCAGGACCCCCGCTCTTCTTCCCAGCAGCCTGCACGTCGACGACCACCCTGCCCTCGCCAGAGGAGACCTACAGGACCCCGCGGCCGACCCAGCAACCCCCCAGCACGCAAGCATGGCCGCCGTGGCCGGAGAGGCCGTCGCACGCCGCCAGGACCCCCGTGCAGTGAAGCTTTTGGTCGCCTGGTTCCTCGTCGCCTCGGCCTATATAAACCCCCCTCCGATCAAACGGAGATACTCACCCAGCCACCAGCTACCTCCCAGACATCACCGCTTCTTCCCTCTCGCTCTGCTTCGCCGTAGCCAACCTCGCCGGCGCGGTACTGGACAGGAGCAGCGCCGCCGCGTTCGAGCACCGGGAGGCAAACTTCTGCAGGGAATCGGAGGAGGAGGAGTACCGCAGCCGATCCCGAGCGTCGCCGTCGAGCCCTGCTTCCCCTACGCCTCGCCATCGCCGTCGAACATTCGTCTCTGCTCGCAGGTGAGCCCCCGCTGTGACTGAGGAAGAAGATGATCGTGAACCGTTAGATCGAGATCGGACGATAACTTACCGATTCGGGTTTTGAATTAGGTCTGACGTCGTGGCCCCACCTGTCAGTACCGATTTTTATTCCCCCGCCCCGCAGCGAAACGTTTTCTGGGCCGGCCCGTTCGGGGTCTGCTCAGGCTTGGCCCGTTTGGTTAGAAATCAACCCGATTCGTTTTTAATTAATTCCCGCCCTTTTTCTTTTATTTCAAAACTGTTTCAAATGGTATTTTCAAACTTAAATTCCTAGAGTTTTATAAGTCCAAATTTAGCAAATAAATATTCGTTGGAAAGCTTATAACATGCTCTATCCAATGGTACTGGTTAGATCTCCAAAACAGTTAAGAATAAAAATGGTTATGAATAGTGTGACCCTAGCTTGTGAATTAATGAAAGATTTCTAGAAAATTATTTAAGCCATCAATAATCATGAAAATTAAAATGTGAACTTACTAATGACCCCTCTTACTGTTAGCCAACACTAATCTACCCAAACCATATTAGTGTGACCATTTAGACCCTAACCCAAACCTATTTGTTAGCATCAAATGATAGAGCCCTAATGCACACTTAGAAGTAATTGCCCTCTTTACCCATTTCACTTAGTGGATCATTCCCACTTAAACTTGCCCTAGTAACCCTAAATCAACCCCAATGCTGCACCAGTGAACCACCTAGGCCACTTAGCAAAGAATCTAGTATGCACACTTGAAGAAAAACTTAGAAGAAGGACTTATCTACCAACACATAAAATGCAACATGACTCAAATTGCAACCGGAATTAAAATACAACCTAAAGAATATTGTTTGAAAGTAAGCATGAGTGCTTGGTGTGTTGTTAGCTTGGTGAAGTGATGGTGTGTTTGTGTTTATTCGTTATTAGACGCTAGTGTTGCCGAGGAGGATATTGGAGGGGATTATTATTATCAAGAAGAAGAAGAAAACCCCGGACACTTTGCCAACCAAGGCAAGCCATCTTTTGATTCATACTCCCACTACCTAGTTTTAATACTGCATTCTACTTGTTTTAAGTAAATTGCATGATTGAATTGCTAGAGTAGAATGATAGAAGTAAATTGCATGATTGAATTGCTAGAGTAGAATGATAGAAGCATATTGATGTCTTGGTTATCAAGAGCATCAAGCTGAGTTTATCCAACCATAGTAGTAGTACTATCACTCAATGTAGTTGCTTAGTCGCTAATAAAGGTTGAGGCTATCTCGGGAGGAACCCCATTTGAAAGGTGGTGACTTGACCTTGAAACTTGAAATGGGAGATTGCTCCTACATGATGGCTTTATGAAAGAAAATAATCTGGACTAAGAACTATGAAATGTATTTCTCAAATGACAACGAGTGATGTACATGGGTGCCAACTATACCGTACAACCACGTTACCCCTATATGGGAAGGGGCTTAATCCGTAGTTTGTTGATCTTAGTATGGGAGGTCTTGCATAAAATCTTCATGGAAGGACTCCACGGGCGGATACTTCTTGACCAAGTGGATTCCACTAACCCGGTCTCCGGGATGGGCATAACTAGAGGCGCCGGAGCGGGAAGTCCGTATCCCGGGCTCTAGGGAAGGATCCTATACTAGGATGAGCAAGTGAAAGAATTTGTTTGATTATCTGAAAGCCGCATACCTTTGTGTATAGCGAACCGTGGATTTCTCCCGGCAGATGTATCGAATCTTGTGGGTAAAGTGTACCCCTCTGCAGAGGTTTTCAAACTATTCGAATAGCCGAGTCCTCGGTCATGGACGGTTGGCAAACTCTACCTGGCTTTTGTCAAGAATAAAAAGAACAAGGGTGAACCTGGTGAATGACATGAATTTGAATTGACATGACTTGACCGGGATCTTGACACATTGAAGTTCCTCTTTAGAATGAACTTAGAGAACTAAACCTCTTTTCTACAAATGAGCATTCTTGGGAAATAAAACTAGCTTTTGCAAACCAACTTAGTGCTTAGTCCACTATACCCAACCTTGCATATCTACTTCATCTCTTCATTTATAAGATGGTTTGCGAGTGCATCCAATGTACTCACGGCTGTGTCCCTGGCTATCAACTTGGCCAGACTATGGGGAGGAATACCAGGAGGAAGGGTATGAAGAAGAGTTCCAGAACTAAGCTCGTCTCCGTGAGTCGCCAATTGCCTGTAGGGAGAAGGCATGGGCCGAAGACGGTATTTCCGCTGCTATATTGTGTTGTAATATGACTTGGTCTATATGACCATTGTATTTGAATCATCGTATTGTAATGTCTGTGGAACTGGTTACCAACTACGTTATGTATATCGCAACAATGATTCTGGGATTGCGGTGGAATACATAGCGGGCACTTCGAATTTGTTATCAAATTTGAGGTTGTCACAGTAACATGTCACAATAAAGCTTCATACAAGAGTTATTGCAAAAGACTATTATAGCAATGGGTGAAAACTTGAAAGTAACACTTTTAAGTAGTATCATATTTTTAGCAAACAAGTAGTTGCTTATGGACAAGCAGAGTTGAGGTAATTCTTATTTGATAAGAGTAACCCGTTAGTCTTAGGGTTGACAACAATCTTAAGACACAAATAAAGTTATATATGTTCAAGCTTAATGGAATGATTTGTTACTTTAAATGTCTCTTGAAAGAATTACATTTGAAGAACAAGTTTATTATTGATTAGAAGCACTGCATCTAAGGTTTAGTGTTCTAGGGTTTAGCATAGCTCTATCATAATTAAAGAGTAGTTATTAGGTGGAGCATAATAAAGAAACAAGTTAAAGTTTATTAAACATTGGAAGAGTTTTAGTGAAGCATGTTTATGGTTCACACTCAATTAGTAAGTCATGAACAAGTAGTGTTGAAGGAAACAAATCATAGTTGATTCTAGAGTTGTTAATACTCTTATCATGCAAAAGTCATTACTTGTGTCCAGACAAGAATGGGTGTGATTCTTATTTGGTATGTTCTTAAAAAGAATTACTTTTGAAGAACACAAGCCTTAATAGACATATTTTTATTACTTACAGAAATGGTAAATAGGTGATGTTAGGAAGATGATAGCTTTTAAGTTGCAACAAAGGTGTTGCAAATAGTTAGTTGGCTAAGGTATACCATGTTGAACTAGAACATTAAACTAACCACTTATGGTTGAAGTAGGAAGTATGGCAAGGCTAGCACAATTCCATTTAGTGTTAGTTGCTAAAGTTTGGAATTTAATTTCTAATGATCAACAATGTGATACAGGCACTTCTTATAATGGAATATGAATCTTAAATAAGCAAGATTCTATTAGTGGATTATAGTTGAGAATGAAGTCTAAACACAAATTAATCCTTCATTAATGTTTATCCTAGTTTCTTATCATTTAAGAAAATAAATTTTAGGGTTTAAGTCAAATGTTAGATGTTCTAAAATTGTCCTATAAGTTTTCACATTAACTTTCAATGAAGCAAACATTGGGAAAACAAGGTTAGAGTTGGGAAATAATTATTTTTCAAGATTATGATTTTTCCCAAGTTTTGCTAGATTGAATTTGTTTTAAGAAAAGATCATTTTAGGGATTAAATCCTAATAATAAAGTTTTTGGATTAATATTTAATAATAACAAAATATTAATTGGAATAATAATATTGAAGTAGTCAAATTTTGAAATTATTTCAGACAAGTATGCAAGATTATAATTTAAATAGATAGTTTATGTTTTTGTGATCATTTTCATATATTATTTACATTTTTCTGATTTTTAGTGAATTAGTTATGAATTTTCTAAGTACTAAACATTTTCTAGAATTTCTAATTAACAGGCAACACTTCTGCTACCGGGGCTGATCCTACCCCGAGCCACTGACTGGTGGGCCTAGGGCCACGTTGGCTGCCATGAGGGCACGACTGGGTCAACTCTGTTGACCCCTCATAGGAACTCACCGCCGGCGAGCAGCCAACGACGACGGCGACGCTTGAGACCTTCCCCGGACGAGTGAGTAGGCTAAAAAGAATCACGGAACTACGGTGAACCATTTAGTGGTGGCGGAATGACCGGGTGGTCACCGGAGCATCACCGGCGGCGTGTCCGCATGTTGGTGATCGGCGGCGATCGATGCGGGAGCTCTCCTGGACGAGATGGAGGTGCTTGAGGGCATGGGGAGGACCAAAAACTCACCACGATGCCGAGGAGCTAGTCGGCGAGGTTGCAGGAGGTCAGGAAGAGGAGATCGGCGGCGGCTGGGCTTCGGCATGCCAAGCTCGTCGGCGTCGACTGGGAGCTTTTCAGCTCGATTGACTTGACGAGGAGACAGAGAAAACCATGGCGGAGCTTCTGAGCTAAACGCCATAGCTCGGGGACGCTGGTACCGGCATCCTCTAAGCTCGCCGGAGCTAGGGTTTCGGTGACGAGGAAGAAATCGCGAGGGAGGAAAAGAAGTGAGCGGCTAGGGTTGTCCTGCGGCGGCGGTTCATCTTTTATAGGCGTCGGAGGGCGGTGGCCTCCATCCTGCACGTCCAGCAGCCGGTGGTGGATCGGATGCCTCCCAGAGCTCCACCGAGCTGCTTTGTCCTGAGGAAGACGAAGACTCGAAGCGGTATGGTGGCGTGGACCGGTTCTGGTCGTGGGCTGGGTTGACTCCTGGACCGGTGCTGGGCGGCGGCCTGGTAAGTCCCTCCTCCCTATTTTTTTCTTCTTCTATTCATTTTCTTTTTGTTTTATTTCCTGGTTTCAATTCATCCATTTGAATTAAATCTTATTTGCAGGATTTTGATTTTGGCTACTTATGAAACAAGTTTAGGTACTCAGTAACATCATGTATTGCAGTAGCATAACTTTTATGTGCATAAGCACATAAAATACTTTAAGTAATATTAGGGTGTGAATAGGAATTTAAATAAAAGTTATTTTTTTAATGTCATGTTCTTTGTTTTTTTAAATATTTTACTAAACCTTGAATAATTTGCTAGGTGATTACATAGCATCTGTTATTTGTATTTGAATGAAAATAAATTTACTATAGATGGTTATTCCCTCCACTGGGTTTCTTGTCTTGAGCATATGAACATGATTTCATGCTTCTCCAACTTTCTTAAAGGAATGAAATTACCCCATAGCCATGCCCAGGCTTTATTGGTTTCTAGATTATTTACCTTTATTAATTGAAGATAAATCATTAAATCTCATAGGAAAGACTTTAATGTCTTGAGACCATGATCAAAGTACACCTTTGTATGGATTTGATCTCAAGGTTAAAAGACTTGGTTGTTTATCTTATAGGAATTGTGGTTGGAACACAATTCTTAAATTCAAGGTTAAGCAGGGGAATATATAGATCTTATGATCATATGGTGATGCATAAGTTGGAGTGATACTTAGGAATGAATCCCCAAGTAAACGAATAAGAAGTTATGGATTTGGATAGATTGCTATTACACTCATCAAGGAAATAGTGTGTCCTCTAAAATATGATTAATGCAACAAAGGATCTATAGACTAACTAAGTTTCTAGGTCAAGGCTTAGGATCTGCTCTACCTATATCCATATGCTTCACTCAATAGAATCTTGTACCCAGATCAAGGTTTCTCATACATCTTTAACAAGATGGGTATCTCCTATGTGAGAGGTGTTTACGTTGGACTTCTACTCCACACTTGGTTTAAGGATGATATCTGCTTATCAGACTAGGTTTTATAGTTAACCTAGTTATCTTCATCAGCAAACATAATCATGTACTTGACATGATCATACTATTTCCTTCATCAACTCCCATAATAAATCCATTTTATTTCCTTCATCAACTCCCATAGTCTGTGCATCTAAACTTCCTTCATAAACTCCTTCTCAAAGTATTGAGATCAATACTACTACCAATACTCCTTGATATCTAGTGGGTCCAACCAAAACATTATCCTAAGTTTAACTTCTAAGTTTAGGGCACTTCACTACTCATAATTCACATTCCTATTATGGTTTATCCTAGTCTTTATTCTACTCCTAGCTAGGGACAAACTCTTGGTTGTTCCCGCCTTCTGAGATTGAAAATATAATCTCCCTCTTGGTGTTATTCACATTGGAGCTACTACCTCTTCATAACTCCACAAGTCTGGGTATTGGTTACTTCCTAAAGATGGTTCTAGTCTAGACCATAATTAGGGTTTATGATGTCATCACCCCCTCTATCAAATGACTTGTCCTAATTAGAATTTGAGTAATGTCTGAAGTCTCCTAGTTGGCCTTTATAGGATTGGCTCTAACATCCTTAAGTTATCTCACCTAGAGTTAAGGCAAATCTTATAGTCAAACTGGCATTGAGTTAACCTCTCCACTTCTCACATGTGGACTTACTAGATTAGGACATAAGAATATAGAATAGATCATGATTTAAGAATAAGACTTATGTTGACTTCTTTAGCATGAAAGAAGTAGGGTTTAAAGAATACCATGATGATCTTTGAGTGAATAGATATATGACCCTAAAATGGTGTGTCAAGCAATTTTAGTTTTACCACACTTAAATCTCTTATAACTTATATTGCTCTCTCTACCCAAAACAAAGTTTTAGCAAAGGTCATGTTGAAGTTTATCGCGCTCTAGTTGATGATCTACTTCAATTCCATCAACTTAAGTGAAGCTCCAATCACTTTGACATGTTTTATTTAAATGCGCGAAAATTACCGGGATTTTCTATGCATGAAATGCAATACACACATCTGTTGCCTCTATTTTATAACCTCTAATCCTGGGATATTACAGTCTCCCCTCCTTAAACTAAACTCCGTCCCAAAGTTTTTGCTCTCGTACGTTATTGGACGATCTTGTTGTTGGTATCACATGTCTTGAAGTTCCTTCACCAACTAATTGGGATATAGATGGTATCCTTTGTCCGGAGTGTTCCTCGAATCTTCTATTGTCTAACTCCAAACAATAGTCACTTGAATTCCATCATCTTGGTCTCTTCTTGGTCATACTCTCGGATTATCCCTGTTTGCAATACTTTCTGTGGCTTATAGGGTCCTACTAATTGTTCCAACATATCTTCCTAATTTGCTCTTGGTTTTACCACCTAAGAACGGATTAAACTCATGTAGTGTGTCCATTCAAGTTTTCCGATCCACCTCTATAGGTCTTATTTGGTCTTCTAGGTTCAAGATTATGGTTAACTCTAATCTCAATCTTCACAAGCGGCGGTTCATGATACCAGCTGCGGTTCATACTTGGTGTGATTAGGGTCAAAATCATCCCACTCCTCTGCCGAACTCCATAAGGTTACGGCAAATCTTGGAAAGAATTTACTTCCGACATACTTCATCCCACTTCCAACACTTTTGACTTTCCTGAACTCTTTCCCTTAGACTTTTCTAATGGCCTTCAAACTCATCATTCTCTAACTATTTGGACTCCATGATTAACTATAAGTTTTGGGTCGGTCTTACTACTATGTCTTTCTAAGGGTTTCTCGAAGAAATCTGCGGTGTACCCACACCATTGTGGAGAACCGGTACGAATTCCTTGATTATGTATTTAGGTAGGGTGTTCTATTCCACTTCTGGATGTTTGTACCTACCCAAGAGTTCTAGAGATTGACGAGAATTGGGTTTTCCCATCATTATCTATCCTAATTCAAAAGGTAAGGTTCATACAGAGCCACGGGAGAAATCCGGCAGAGTTTCTCTTGAACCGGAGGACATCCACGACAGGCAATTGCATAAGTTGATCAAAAATATGAAGTAACAGGGCCATAAACGAACCAATGGTCTCAACGGATCATTGTTGACACGAATCTTTACAAGTCTTAGTCCGTAGACAAGGACTACAACTCTAGGATAAGAAAGGCATTGCTAACGTCTTAACCACCAATCAACAATTCAAGATTTCGGGACTAGAGATCAAAGTTATACAGAGATGTTATGTGTCTTAGTCACGCTATCAACAAGGGTTACTGGGGTTACCACTCCTAGGCTGAATAAAGCAGCAGTCAATACCGGAATGGATCATTGGTATCACAACACCTCAATTGACCCGTGATGTACTAAGCATAACCAGGGCTGCATAACAATGAGCTCAAATACCTTAAACTCAATTGCGGTTACCTAATTAGTGGTTCTACTTAATAACCTAGAGTTACCTCTAGTATTTTAAGACCTAGGCTACTACTACTACTAAATTCCAATACTTCATCATACTACCACTTCATGATACTTCCATTAAGATTAGTTGATAGCTTCCTTCTTTTGGCTTAGTTTATCCGATGGTTCTTCATCTTCTGACTTGATTGCCTTAGGAATTCGTCTCTCCCTCACACGAATCCCTTAACCCTCTAGAACTATAACATCAAGTAATAACTCGATGATGCAAAATGCACTTGCACATCAAAGTCAAACTTCATGCATAGGTCTAGTCACACAATAAAATCCAAGAAAATCCAAATTTGTGCAGGCAACATACATCATCATAAGCCCATGAGTAAAACATCTCTAGAATTCAGGCTTAGATGTGTACCTTATAGCACCAAATATTATAGGTTTATATTGTGCTATATTGCACGTAGTGGTGGACTACTACTCTTTATCTCAATATTTACTCCAATTGCCCAATTGCGAATGAATAAATTTGAGAAAAGGGTTTGGGAACCACTCCAACGAATCCATATTCCTTTAAGACTACTAGTTCTAGCTAACCTTTCGTCCTACTGAAGGTGAATCTCACATGACCTCTCAAAACTTCTTACTTTCCTATACCTCATACAAACTTCACTAAAAATGGTTCACCCAACTCCATTGTGCTTTGGTAATATTCTCTAACTAAAGACTATGGTTATGGTACACTTGACCTGATTTGAACATTTCATTCACCATTCTCCTGGAGTATCTTCCTTCTCAGCTTGAAATTGCTGGTCTACTACAAAGTTCTACTCCATCATGCAAAGATTCTCAGGTGAACCTAACATGATTAAGGTGTTTGATCTGGTGGTACATCGTACTTGTATATGGCATTCTTGAGTATCCACATACATAACTAACCCTGAGGTCCTACTACGTCATATAGCTTCACTTCACCACTTAACATCATCCTACTACCGTTTCGGATGGCTTAAGTTTAAGGGATTTCTATTTTCGTGCCCTCGGGTCCTTAGTTGTACACAGTTTTCCCCAGCTCCTTAGTTTTTCCTCAGTTTTGTCCAAGCCCTTGTCTGAAACCATCACAAGTGCTGGAGAGGCCGGTTGCCCGATGGGTCAACACCTTTGACCGTTAACTGCTGACTAGTGGGGCCACGTAGAGCCCGCAAAGACACGTCAGAGCATCCATCTATGTTTGACCGTAAGCATCGCCATATCCCTGACCAAAACGTGGACGAGTGGGGCTTCGGTATATCGAATAACAAGTGGGGCCGTGACACTGATATAAGGGGCAATACACGGGTATGATTAGATTTTTAAACAGAGCTCTACAGTGATGGCACGGAGGAGGTGGCCTGCGGGGTGCCGCGATGAGATCGACATCCACAAAGAACTGCATGAGGCGAGACCAGACGTATTAGATAGATATGAACTAGACACGTTTAACCATGCAAAGAAGAGAAGAAATGGTCGAGGACATCGACGACGACCTCAACACTTTGACTGACGGTGTCGGACACGAACGTGAGCAATGTAGAGAAAACTAGTGTCTCTCCTTTCTGGCGTGTATAGATGGGTGCTAGGGGAGTGTGGTGGCGAAGGGAAAGACCTCGCGGTGGTCTGTGGCGTCTAGCATAGCGGGGCGGCATGGCCGTGCCCACAGCGGCGTGTATGTTCGACATTGGCATCAGGATGTACGTTCGTCATTGGCCTCGGCGGTATCTCTGGTGTGTCAGTGATCGAATGAGGGGACGGGATTGAGGGTTCATCCCGACGGTGACCTAGCAGCGGCGGCGAGCATGCATAGCCGTTCTGACCATGCCGATATCGGCATCGGCATCGTTTGGAGGCTGTGGTGCTCGAATCATGGTGGAAATTGCGATTCCCTATTATTTTTATATGCATAATATATAGAAAATAGCTAGATCTCTAAATCGATGCATATGAAGCTACATATATATTCTTGGTCATAATCCCCTTATCTAAAGGGGATGGATGCATGGTTTCACGTCGTCGTCGCTTTCATTGTCAGTATCTTCGTTGTCCGTGTAGTAGTACTTCCTGCACAATGTTATGTCGAACACCTTCACTGTGAGCACATCATCGCCTTCATATTTTAAGTGTAGGATGTAGCCGAAATCCACACCGTGCGCGATGGCGAAATTCTCCCTGCCCTTGTCGAGGTACTTTCGGCCTTGTCCATCAAATAGGACCTCCACGGTCCAGAGAGGAGGACCGCAGTCAGCTGCTCGCAGATACACCTTTGCGGGCTCCTGGCCGTCAAGATAGTCTGCAAACTTTTGTGGGAGTGCCTGCAAAGAGATCAAGCACCGATCGTTTGAAATTAAAGGCTTTTTGGAACATGCACATAATTAATCACATGCATCATATATGTGGGAACGCGTACGTACCTTCTTGGCCAAAGGGTCTTCGTAGATAATGATTAAGAACTCCTCTATGATCAATGGCAGTGTTGACGATGGTGGTGGCAATGATGATGATCCACCACCCAGGCCGCCCCTTCCCCTTCCCCTTCCCCTTCCGGTTGGCGTCCGAGACGTGGAAGCCATGGCAATGGATCAAGTGTATGTGAACAAAGAAGAGAGAGGCAGAAACGAAGAAGAGAGAGGCAGAACCTATTGACATGAGGGGTGGCCGTTGTGGGGGTTTATAAGGGAGAGATGACCGTTGTGGGGTTTACACAATAAATTAAGGAGGAGATGACCGTTGTGGGTGTTTATATCTCAACAAAAAAGTAATGCCTAAAAGAAATGGAAATGCGTGATAGTTTATCATTTTACCGTGAAAAGTAATGCCTACAAGAAATGGAAATTCGTGATAGTTTATCATTTTACCGTGAAAAGTAATGCCTACAAAAAGTGGAAATTTGTGATAGTTTATCATTTTACCATGAAAAGTAATGCCTACAAGAAATTCGTGATTACCAAACTTGTTGAATCCGGTGGCAAACTCGTTATTTAGCATACATAGAGGGGTAGTAGTTTGCCACCGACAGATAGAGAGAGGGTGGCACGATCCTGCCCGTTAGATCATAGGATCGACGGTAGGTGGGCATGATCCGTGTGACAACAGCTTGACCAATCAGGCCAAGTTTGGGCTTCTGTGAGAAGGGAGAGGGTAAAACTGAGTAGTATCAAGGATACAAGGGCAAGTAAATAGTAAACAGGCTAAGGAATTCAAATAAGAGATTTAGAAAAATAAAAACACATGTTTTGTACAATGAAACCCAGGTTGGCCTACCTCAAAGTATTAGCAAATCAAATATACATGAGTGTAAAAATTATGGCCTCATTCAAATAAACTATGTTTTGGGTATAGATGTTTTGAGAAGGGGTTTGAGTGGAAAGTCATGAATCTTCATAGCTACTAGTGATTTGAGAAGTGGCCATTTGTGTTAAAACTTGATTTATATATGATTGTCTACGTGGCAGGTCGCGTAACAAGACTCCATGAGTAGGAGGCACAATGATTTTATTTTTTTGAATTTTTTTGCGCATGAAATGACTCAATTAGATAGCTTAATCCCATTTGTTGACTCTCTGTTGACCAGCCACTTGAGGGTAAAACTGAGTATATTGCACTAGCCAGTATTAGTACTCGAGGGGAAAACTGAGTACAGATATTTTTCCAGTGTAAGACTCGAGGGTAGAACTGAGTACACGTAACGGTGCAGACGTGCAGTCCCACGGACGCGTGTCGCGGTGAGCAGCGGTTAGCCGCGCGGTGCGCGTGTTGAGACCAAACGTCAACTGCTGAGACGAACCGTCACTTTGCCAGTACAGAGCCCCTCTCTCCCTCCCTCTGCACACAGTCTCATTATAACTCGCGCACGCAACCACGCCTCTCACGTCCCATCACCTTCTCCAAATCCAAAAAACCCCAGCCGCCCTACGCGCGCTCCCCTGCCGGCGATGGAGAAGAAGAATGCGCCGGCGGCCGTCGCCCCCGAGCCCGTCGCCTCCGAGCCCGTCGCATCCGAGCCCATCGCCGCCGATGTCATCGCATCCGAGGGCGGCAGATCCAAGCGCGGTACCTCCATGAACTGGGCCTCTCTTAAGGGTGACGGACCACTTCACAAGATCGGCGACTGCTTACTGGCGAACGAGGAGTACGTGGACACCTACGCTGCGTTGAGGCAAGTTTGTACAAATTGGCGCTCAGATCTACCTGAGCCCGACGTGCACCTGCACAAATGGATCATGGTAGAACACGCCCTTCCACGCGCCACTGAGTTCTCCTTCCTCAACCTCTGCACATCCCGATACATCACCATCGATCTAACGGAAGTTCATGCAAGGTTCAAATTCCTCCATATCTATAGAGTTAATCTATTTTTATTTTCAATCATAAACATCTTAGTGCTGAATGTTATCTTCAACAACTCCCTTTTAGATACTACTTTGTCGGCTTTTACCGTGGCGTCATCGTGCTTGCCCAGAAGAACCAGCCGCACAAGATACGGCTTCTGAACCCACTCACAAAGACATTGAATGCTACGTTTGAGGCACACATGCCATCTATGATTGTGAAGTCAGTCGCTATAATGAAGTCCCCGACTATGGTCTTCATTTGCACAGGTTACCCCAATGAAATTGCTTGGGTCGATAAGAGCTCTCCAACTAAGGATATAGATGTAGATGATTGGGGAGAAGGAATATTTACGATCGAGGACCATTCTCTGCGTTGCATTACCCCGTTCAATGGTGAATTGTATGCAATAGCTATGAATGAGTTCGGAAGATTAGTGTGCACCAACAATGTCTAGTTGGAGCAGCGCGCGAGCACTGTCAACATGAAGACACTATTTTATTTCCAGAACTTGGAAATGATTATGATTCCAAGTTCTACCTTGTGGAGTCGGATGGTGATCTGCTGCTTGTGTTGTTGGGCAGCAGCACTGACGACAACAGGCATTTGGAGGAAGGTCAACCATTGGTGTACCATGTAGACACTGAGAGCCGCTCTCTCCATGCCGTCAGTAACATTGGCAGTCGTGCCCTCTTCGTCAATTTTATCCGGTGTATCTCCGTCGACACCAGAGTGCACCCGACAGTTCGACCTGGCCGCATCTACTACGCGGATTTGGGTTATATGAGAGAGTACTCTGATGATAGAAAGGCCTGGGATGAGTGGCCACGACGTGTGCATAGAATAGGATATGGTCCGAAAAATGAACAAAGGCCATACCGTTTGGAGGATGTATTGGCTGCACACTGCAGACGGAAGGAGTTCAGTGAATATTTCCTTCATCTCATGGAATGTATCGATGATGAAATATATGAGGAATGAAGAACAGATTCATTATTGGCTGCTGTATGCAGTTTATGTATTATACTTAGTTTTCTGGATTTATTATGCTGTTGTGAATTTATCCGATACTAGCTTCTAGATTTGCTACTAGATTTGTTACCATATTGGGCAAAAAACGAGGGCCAAAAGGCAACAATCATTGAAGAAAGATAGAAATAGAAGCTTCTCTAGATTTGATACTAATTTGGTGAAAAAAGAGAGAACTGTTACAGAGAGAGAGGAGAAAAAAGCGCTCTGAAAAGGCAATGCCAATTTGGCCCGAGAGAGACAGAACCGAGCTCTCACGTACAACCAAACGCGATCTCGTCCTGTCCCACGCGGTCCCTTTCTACCAGCCCCACGCGACGCGGCCCCACACGACGCAGCCCCACATGTCAGCACAAAAATGGTCAACTAAATGGAAATCCTCCCGTCCGAGCTCCTTCTGAGGGTTTCAGACAACGGCTTGGGGAAAACTGAGGAAAAACTAAGGAGCTGGGGAAAACTGAGTACAACTAAGGACCTGAGGGCACGAAAATAGAAATCCCTAAGTTTAACATAACGACTTTGGTATACTTCTTCCAATAGGATATTTTCCATTCCGGTGGTATCCTCTCTTTGGACTACCATGTATTGTATACCAAATATAATCCACTTCCATCCTTTATGTAAGGTTCTAATGATGTCATTCTACTTGGTATGGAACAAGATATCTAACTTCACTTAGGAAACATAGGTAAGAAATGTGACTCGAGTGTGTCAGGATTATTCTTTTATTGAATATCCATCCCAAGTCATAAGAAGAATTGGTTTAGATAAGATGGCTTCCTATAGTCACTTCCAAACCTACAGGTCTCCTATTAAAGGGTTTTAATCCTAGGGTCAAAGCGTTTGCTCTGATACCAGCTGTGGTGACCCAGCATACCACTCCATGTGTAGTATGCAAGTCGTTGACATAACACTAATGAAACACTGTCTCACTAGTATTACATCGATCAGAGTGGTACAACAGAAACATCGCAGGTCCACGGTATGTCTATAGGATTACAATTTTCAGCATACAGAAGATCTTCAGAACCTCCTCAATAGGTAGAGGTTTAGTCCTGGCAACTACAAACGAGAAAGAAACAAGGAAGACTAAACTAAACTACAACTAATGCAATTGGCTTCTTACTCAAATATAGAATACTCTAACTACTTAGGATCTAGGATTAGGAAACTGGTTCCTTTCTAACCCTATTCTAGTTTTTCTCCAAGCTTCAAGCAATTGTAGGCTCCGCTGATAATCATGACGTTGGTAGAATGCTTCATCTTCATCTTCAATGTCTTGAGGTTGTCTCCTTGGGTTGCCTTCAATCTAATTCTTCATAGTCTAGCAAGGGTTTAAGAGATTGGGGTGAGTAACGAGTGTTACCCAGCAAGTTTCTTTAGAAAGAAGTTGTGTAATATGCACTAACTAAAGCCATGGACCCAAAAGAGTCGTAGGCCAATGCAAGGTTTTATCAAAGTTTCTTGAAAGATTGCTTTTAATTATAAAAACTATGCCCAACAGCCAACACAGGGTATTAGTGCCTTGAGAGCACCTTTCCTGCGGCGTTCGCATCTCCTTCCCGGAACAAGGGGTAACATGTCACATCCTTTAACACTCCGCAGAGGTGTGTCCTTCCAAAAGAGATCAAAGCCTTCTTGCACAACCGAGTTGCATGCTCGTCCACACTTCCTTGGTGTGGGGCCCAGTCATTGATCCAAGCCAATCACTATCTTTTCCGCACAACGCATGCCCACCCAATTTACGCAAGCAGGTTGTGCCCCTGGTATTCACCCCCAATGATGAAGTACCTAGGCGTCCCTTGCGGACCATCATAGACACCAGTGGTCGTGGGCACTAAGGGGTCCCACCCATGTGCACGTATTCTCGCAAGACATACGGCGAACGGTAGCTGAGTGTCCGTTGACATGCGAACGAGAGAATATACAGCTGACTTTCCCGTCCCATTCCAAGTCTCTTGGACGACACGGTTTTTACGGCGCTAGAATAACAATGGCATTGGTAGTTAATCCTAGGTTAACTTTCCCGTGCAAGTGGAACCTCCACCACCACAATCTTACCGTGGTTCCACCTGCCAGCCCTCCTAGGTTATCACCACAGGTCGATAACCACTAGTCATGTTGCTTATGAAAATAGGTTTTCCATCCCTTTTGAAATGTTAGAGTTTGTAGTCAACACTTTGCAAGAAGTTTCAAAACCAGTGCAATCAAGAGATATGAGCAAGATAAACTTGCCTTTTTGACTGCAAGATTATGCAAGTCAAGGTCTTCAATACGTAGGAAATCCAAATATTGAAGTAGCACCATCATCTGGTAAAGATGATGTTAAAAGAACTGTAGCATGATATGCAAATTATATGCCATGCATCGCTCTAAGCGTATCCTAACCCCCATTGGTTTAGTATAAAAGGTTGTGATGACTTCTTTATAGTGAGTTGCACTTTTAGATTCACTCCACAACAAGGTTGTTAAGGATTTTAGATTGACTGACAAACTTTTAAATTAATAGAATAAAGCTTCATACAAGAGTTATTGCAAAAGACTATTATAGCAATGGGTGAAAACTTGAAAGTAACACTTTTAAGTAGTATCATATTTTTAGCAAACAAGTAGTTGCTTATGGACAAGCAGAGTTGAGGTAATTCTTATTTGATAAGAGTATCCCGTTAGTCTTAGGGTTGACAACAATCTTAAGACACAAATAAAGTTATATATGTTTAAGCTTAATGGAATGATTTGTTACTTTAAATGTCTCTTGAAAGAATTACATTTGAAGAACAAGTTTATTATTGATTAGAAGCACTGCATCTAAGGTTTAGTGTTCTAGGGTTTAGCATAGCTCTATCATAATTAAAGAGTAGTTATTAGGTGGAGCATAATAAAGAAACAAGTTAAAGTTTATTCAACATTGGAAGAGTTTTAGTGAAGCATGTTTATGGTTCACACTCAATTAGTAAGTCATGAACAAGTAGTGTTGAAGGAAACAAATCATAGTTGATTCTAGAGTTGTTAATACTCTTATCATGCAAAAGTCATTACTTGTGTCTAGACAAGAATGGGTGTGATTCTTATTTGGTATGTTCTTAAAAAGAATTACTTTTGAAGAACACAAGCCTTAATAGACATATTTTTATTACTTACAGAAATGGTAAATAGGTGATGTTAGGAAGATGACAGCTTTTAAGTTGCAACAAAGGTGTTGAAAATAGTTAGTTGGCTAAGGTATACCATGTTGAACTAGAACATTAAACTAACCACTTATGGTTGAAGTAGGAAGTATGGCAAGGCTAGCACAGTTCCATTTAGTGTTAATTGCTAAAGTTTGGAATTTAATTTCTAATGATCAACAATGTGATACAGGCACTTCTTATAATGGAATATGAATCTTAAATAAGCAAGATTCTGTTAGTGTATTATAGTTGAGAATGAAGTCTAAACACAAATTAATCTTTCATTGAGGTTTATCCTAGTTTCTTATCATTTAAGAAAATAAATTTTAGGGTTTAAGTCAAATGTTAGATGTTCTAAAATTGTCCTATAAGTTTTCAAATTAAGTTTCAATCAAGCAAACATTGGGAAAACAAGGTTAGAGTTGGGAAATAATTATTTTTCAAGATTATGATTTTTCCCAAGTTTTGCTAGATTGAAATTGTTTTAAGAAAAGATCATTTTAGGGATTAAATCCTAATAATAAAGTTTTAGGATTAATATTTAATAATAACAAAATATTAATTGGAATAATAATATTGAAGTAGTCAAATTTTTATTTGGTATTTGAAAACTTGGTTTGAATTATTATTATTGGGTTTAAATTCAAAATTCAAATACTACTTAAACAAGGTTTCAAATTTATTTTGAAATTATTTCAGACAAGTATGCAAGATTATAATTTAAATAGATAGGTTATGTTTTTGTGATAATTTTGGTATATTATTTACATTTTTCTGATTTTTAATGAATTAGTTATGAATTTTCTAAGTACTAAACATTTTCTGGAATTTCTAATTAATAGGCAACACTTCTGCTACCGGGGATGATCCTACCCCGAGCCACTGACTGGTGGGCCTAGGGCCACGCTAGCTGCCACGAGGGCATGACCGGGTCAACTCTATTGACCCCTCATAGGAACTCATCGCCGACGAGCTGCCGACAATGACGGCGACGCTCGAGACCTTCCCCGGACGAGTGAGTAGGCTAAAAAGAATCACGGAACTACGGTGAACCATTTAGTGGTGGCAGAATGACTGGGTGGTCACCGGAGCATCACCGGCGGCGTGTCCGCACGTCGGTGATTGGCGGCGACCGATGCGGGAGCTCTCCTGGACGAGATGGAGGTGCTTGAGGGCATAGGGAGGACCAGAAACTCACCACGATGCCGAGGAGCTAGTCGGCGAGGTTGCAGGAGGTCAGGAAGAGGAGATCGGCGGCGGCCGGGCTTCGGCATGCCGAGCTCGTCGGCGTTGACTGGGAGCTTTTCAGCTCGATTGACTTGACGAGGAGACAGAGAAAACCATGGCGGAGCTTCTGAGCTAAACACCGTAGCTCGGGGACGCTGGTACCGGCATCCTTTAAGCTCGCCGGAGCTAGGGTTTCGGTGACGAGGAAGAAATCGCGTGGAAGGAAAAGAAGTGAGCGACTAGGGTTGTCCTGCGGTGACGGTTCATCTTTTATAGGCGTCGGAGGGTGGCGGCCTCCATCCTGCACGTCCAGCAGCCGGCGGTGGATCGGGTGCCTCCCAGAGCTCCACCGAGCTGCTTCGTCCTGAGGAAGACGAAGACTCGAAGCGGTATGGTGGCGTGGACCGGTTCTGGTCGTGGGCTGGGCTGACTCCTGGACCGGTGCTGGGCGGCGGCCTGGTAAGTCCCTCCTCCCTATTTTTTTCTTCTTCTATTCATTTTCTTTTTGTTTTATTTTCTGGTTTCAATTCATCCATTTGAATTAAATCTTATTTGTAGGATTTTGATTTTGGCTACTTATGAAACAAGTTTAGGTACTCAGTAACATCATGTATTGCAGTAGCATAACTTTTATGTGCATATGCACATAAAATACTTTAAGTAATATTAGGGTGTGAACAGGAATTTAAATAAAAGTTATTTTTTTAATGTCATGTTCTTTGTTTTTTTTAAATATTTTACTAAACCTTGAATAATTTGCTAGGTGATTACATAGCATCTGTTATTTGTATTTGAATGAAAATAAATTTACTATAGATGGTTATTCCCTCCACTGGGTTTCTTGTCTTGAGCATATGAACATGATTTCATGCTTCTCCAACTTTCTTAAAAGAATGAAATTGCCCCATAGCCTTGCCCAGGCTTTATTGGTTTCTAGATTATTTACCTTTATTAATTGAAGATAAATCATTAAATCTCATAGGAAAGACTTTGATGTCTTGAGACCATGATCAAAGTACACCTTTGTATGGATTTAATTTCAAGGTTAAAAGACTTGGTTGTTTATCTTATAGGAATTGTGGTTGGAATACAATTCTTAAATTCAAGGTTAAGCAGGGGAATATCTAGATCTTATGATCATATGGTGATGCATAAGTTGGAGTGATACTTAGGAATGAATCCCCAAGTAAACGAATAAGAAGTTATGGATTTGGATAGATTGCTATTACACTTATCAAGGAAATAGTGTGTCCTCTAAAATATGATTAATGCAACAAAGGATCTATAGACTAACTAAGTTTCTAGGTCAAGGCTTAGGATCTGCTCTACCTATATCCATATGCTTCACTCAATAGAATCTTGTACCCAGATCAAGGTTTCTCATACATCTTTAACAAGATGGGTATCTCCTATGTGAGAGGTGTTTACGTTGGACTTCTACTCCACACTTGGTTTAAGGATGACATCTGCTTATCAGACTAGGTTTTATAGTTAACCTAATTAGCTTCATCAGCAAACATAATCATGTACTTGACATGATCATACTATTTCCTTCATCAACTCCCATAATAAATCCATTTTATTTCCTTCATCAACTCCCATATTCTGTGCATCTAAACTTCCTTTATAAACTCCTTCTCAAAGTATTGAGATCAATACTACTACCAATACTCCTCCTTGATATCTAGTGGGTCCAACCAAAACATTATCCTAAGTTTAACTTATAAGTTTAGGGCACTTCACTACTCATAATTCACATTCCTATTATGGTTTATCCTGGTCTTTATTCTACTCTTAGCTAGGGACAAACTCTTGGTTGTTCCTGCCTTCTGAGATTGAAAATATAATCTCCCTCTTGGTGTTATTCACATTGGAGCTACTACCTCTTCATAACTCCACAAGTCTGGGTATTGGTTACTTCCTAAAGTTGGTTCTAGTCTAGACCATAATTAGGGTTTATGATGTGATCACCCCCGCTATCAAATTACTTGTCCTAATTAGAATTTGAGTAATGTCTAAAGTCTCCTAGTTGGCCTTTATAGGATTGGCTCTAACATCCTTAAGTTATCTCACCTAAAGTTAAGGCAAATCTTATAATTAAACTGGCATTAAGTTAACCTCTCCACTTCTCACATGTGGACTTACTAGATTAGGACATAAGAATGTAGAATAGATCATGATTTAAGAATAAGAATTATGTTGACTTCTTTAGCATGAGAGAAGTAAGGTTTAAAGAATACCATGATGATCTTTGAGTGAATAGATATATGACCCTAAAATGGTGTGTCAAGCAATTTTAGTTTTACCACACTTAACTCTCTTATAACTTATATTGCTCTCTCTACCCAAAACAAGGTTTTAGCAAAGGTCATGTTGAAGTTTATCATGCTCTAGTTGATGATCTACTTCAATTCCATCAACTTAAGTGAAATTCCAATCACTTTGACATGTTTTATTTAAATGCGTGAAAATTACCCGGATTTTCTATGCATGAAATGCAATACACACATCAGTTGCCTCTATTTTATAACCTCTAATCCTGGGATATTATAGAAGGTTTGATGAATATAGCAGCAAGTTTTCCCTCAGTTATGAAACCAAGGTTTAATCGTCCAGTAGGAAAAAGCCAATACTCCTGAAGGTGATGCTTGCTAGCCTAGTGACAATCCAACAAGGGCGCCGTTAACGATAACTTGTTAGCGCGTCTTCAACTAGTAGCAACGTGGAACCTGCACACAACACAACCAAATACTTTATTCCCAACTTACGATGAGGTTGTCAATCTCACCGGTTTGCTTTAAACAAAGGGTATGAGCGTATCGAGTGGAAAGTGATAGTAGTATGTGATACGTCTCCAACGTATCTATAATTTTTGATGCTCCATGCTTGTTTTTACACCATTTTCCTAATGTTTCATTACACTTCGTGGCACTTTTATGCATTTTCCGGAACTAACCTATTAACAAGTTGCCACAGTGCCAGTTCCCTGTTTTCTGCTGTTTTTGTGTTTTAGAAGTGATACATAGGAAATATTCTCAGAATTGGACGAAACAAGTTCCTAAAGTCTTATTTTGTCCGGTAGCTTCCAGTTATCCGAAGAGAAGAAGGAGAGGGGCCACAGGCCGCCCTCACGCAGGGCTGGCGCGGCCCAGCCCCTGGCCGCGCCGCCCTGGCGTGAGGAGGCCTGGGCCCACCTCTGACATTGCCCCTTCGCCTATAAAGACCCCCTGATGGGAAAAACCTAAGGACCCGATCACTTTTCCAGAACACATCGCGATCCGCCGCCGCCGTCGACTCGAAGATCGGGAGGGTCCAGAAGCTCTTCCCGGCACCCTGCCGGAGAGGGGAATCGCCACCGGAGGTCTTCTTCATCGCCATGCTTGCGTCCGGAGCAATGAGTGAGTAGTCTACCTTGGACTATGGGTCCATAGCAGTAGCTAGATGGTTGTCTTCTCCACCATGTGCTTCATGTTTAGATCTCATGAGCTGCCCTACATGATTGAGATCACCGTTATGTAATTCTACATGTTTGGTTTGTTGGGATCCGATGAATATTGGTGTTATGATTGAGTTGCTGTACTGAATATTATCTTTTGTTATCTCTATGTTGTTTATGATCTTGCATGCTCTCCGTTGTTAGTAGCTATCTTGGCCGAGTAGTTGCTAGTGACTCCAAGAGGGGGTATTTATGCTCGATAGTATGTTCATGCCTCTATTTAACCTGGGGGAGTGACAGAAACCTCTAAGGTTGTAGATGTGCTGTTGCTACTAGGGAGAAAACAACATTCATATGCTCAAGGGCATATGCTTTGTTTACATTACACACTTTGCTTAATGCAATTATCTGTTGTTCGTAACTTAATACTTGTGGAGTTCTCGGATTGATTCGCCACAAGTGGATTATTAGTCATAGATGCAGTTGGATGGCGGTCTAT
Organism: Dactylis glomerata; assembly: GCA_007115705.1. Classification (NCBI taxonomy): domain Eukaryota; kingdom Viridiplantae; phylum Streptophyta; class Magnoliopsida; order Poales; family Poaceae; genus Dactylis; species Dactylis glomerata. Next base: position 2,308,706 of record QXEO01000200.1, on the reverse strand, counting down.
GTATTTTGTTGTAATGCCCAGAGTAAATCTCATAGTGATCTTCTTGACATATCACGTTTATCTTTATTCTATCAATTGCCCAACTATAATTTGTTTACCCAGCATGTGTTATTTATCTTATGGAGAGACACCACTAGTGAACTGTGGATCCCGGTCCTATTTCCATCATATTGCTATCACCTGTTTACTTTACTCGCACTGTTTACTTTACTAGCATACTTCTACTATTTTCCACTCGATACGCTTATAACCTTTGTTTCAAGCAAACCGGTGAGATTGACAACCTCATCGCAAGTTGGGAACAAAATACTTGGTTGTGTTGTGTGCAGGTTCCGTGTTGCAGCTAGCAAGCAAAGCTTGGACGAGGCGCCATATATAAATTGTCCGAAGCTGTCGCAAACTAGCAAGCATCACCTTCAGTCGTTATTGTCCTTTCTCTCCAAGATCGACATACCTTGGTTTCTTAACTGAGGGAAAACTAGCTGCTATACTCATCACACCTTCCTCTTGGGGTTCCCAACGGGCTGGTTATTCACCACGCACAAGGACCATCAACTGCATATTCACACGTCAACTTGACATCAGCAGCCTCTTTTCTGGCGCCGTTGCCGGGGAGATTGGAAGACTTCTGCGAGGGGAGTTTTTGCACACACATCCTTTACTTTGTTATTGTTTTGCTTTACTTTATTTATTTTACCTGCATCATTTTATATCAAAAACCCAAAAAAATTAGAATCCTTGGTAGTTGTTTTTACTTGTTTACTTTCGTTTTGCTGAAATGGCCAATCCTGAAAACACCAAGTTGTGTGACTTCACTAGCAAGAACAATAGTGATTTTATCTGCACTCCTATTGCACCACCTGCTACTGCTGCAAACTTTTATGAGATTAAGCCTGCTTTGTTGAACCTTGTTATGAAAGAGCAATTTTCTGGTGCTAGTACTGAAGATGCTGCAGCTCATCTCAACAATTTTGTTGAGCTATGTGAGATGCAGAAATATAAGGATGTAGAAAGTGATATTATTAAGCTCAAGTTGTTTCCTTTTTCTTTGAGAGGAAAAGCTAAAGATTGGTTGCTGTCTTTGACTAAGAATAGTATTGATTCATGGGCTAAGTGTAAGGATGCTTTTATTGGTAGATACTATCCTCCTGCTAAAATTATATCCTTGCGTAGCAATATTATGAAGTTTAGTCAGTTTGATAATGAACATGTTGCTCAAGCTTGGGAAAGAATAAAATCTATGATAAAGAATTGCCCCACTCATGGACTGACTACTTGGATGATTGTCCAAACTTTTTATGCAGGACTGAATTTTTCTTCAAGGAACCTACTTGATTCAGCTGCTGGAGGCACTTTTATGTCCCTTACCTTGGGCGCCGCAACAAAGCTACTCGACAACATGATGGTAAATTATTCTGAATGGCACACCGAGAGAGCTCCACAAGGTAAGAAGGTAAATTCTGTTGAGGAAACCTCTTCCTTGAGTGATAAGATTGATACCATTATGGCTATGCTTGCTAATTATAGGACTCATGTTGATCCTAATAATGTTCCTTTAGCCTCTCTAGTTGCTCAAGAAGAGCATGTTGATGTGAATTTCATTAGAAATAATAATTTTAACAACAATGCTTATAGGAACAATTTTGCTAGTAACAATTATAGGCCGTATCCTTCTACCAATGGTAATGGTTATGGTAATTCTTATGGTAATTCCTACAACAACACTAGGGCCGCGCCCTCCGAGCTTGAGGTAATGCTCAAGGACTTCATCGGTAAGCAAACTGCTTTTAACAAGTCTGTTGAGGAAAAGTTAGGCAAAATTGATATTCTTGCTTCTAAAGTTGATAGCCTTGCTCATGATGTTGAAATTCTGAAATTAAAAGTGTTGCCTAATGATGTGAAAGAGAACAATGTTTTTGCTACTGCTAACGCTATTCAAGTTGGAATTGATGAAAATATTAGATTGTTCGCGGAATTGCATGCCAGGTGGGAAAGAGAAGATGAGATGGCTAGAGAGATGAAGGTATGTACCATTACTACCTCTGATGATGTTGCTCCTAATGCTAGGAATCCTCTTACTTTGATTAGGGTAGAGAAAACTCCCACTCCTTGTGTTAAAAAGCCTAAAACTGCCAAAACTTTTTCTCAAAAGAGTGCTGGAATTTTTCAGAGTGTAGGAGATGATAGCTCTATTTATTTTAATGATTTTGATGTTGATGGCTGGAATATATCTGAAGTTATTTTGTTCTTGCAAAATCTTGCTTTGACTCCCAATGCTAGTTCCTTAAATGTTGCTTTTACTAAGCATATTACCAATGCTCTCATAAAAATTAGGGATGAAAAGTTGAAGCAAAAAGCCTCTGTTCCCAAGAAGTTAGAAGATGGTTGGGAACCCATCATTGATATGCATGTTAATGGTTATGATTGCCATGCTTTATGTGATCTAGGTGCTAGTATTTCTATCATGCCTAGAAAGATTTATGACATGCTTGATTTACCACCGCTTGAAAAATGTTACTTTGATGTTCCTATTGCTGATGTTGCTAAGAAGAAACCTTTGGGAAGGATTAATGATGTTCTTATTATGGTTAACAATAACATTGTTCCCGTTGATTTTCTTGTTATGGATGTTGAATGCCATGCTTCATGTCCTATTATTTTGGGAAGACCCTTTCTTCGAACTGTAGGTGCTATCATTGATATGAGAGAAGGCACCATAAAATATCAATTCCCACTCAAGAAAGGTATGGAACACTTCCCTAGGAAAAGGAAGAAATTACTTTTTGACTCTATTCTTAGAGCAAATTATGAGCTTGATGCTTCATCACTTGATATTACTTGATTCGCAATTTTCTGCGCCTAGCTCAAAGGTGTTAAAGAAAAGCACTCTTGGGAGATAACCCAATGTTTTATTTTCAGTACTTTTTCTTTTATTTGAGTCTTGGAAGTCATTACTACTGTAATGACCGCTCCTTATCTTATTTATTTTGTTTTTGTGCCAAGAGAAGCCTCTAATTCGAGTGAGGTAAAGAATTGGGGATGTTGCTGTCCTGAAACTGTTTTCGGTGCTGCACCGTAAAAATTCGTATAAATTCTCTGTATATCTTTTGGACCTGCGATTTCTTGTGCATATGCCCCAGGTTATATCCAAACTTTCGTTAGTTGAACACTTTTTGATTTGAGCAACAGAAAACCCCTAAAAAATTCGTCCTTTGTCAGCTGTTCTGTTTTGACAGATTTCTGCCAATATTTGTGTTTGCCGCTTTATCGCTTTCTTTTGAGTTCTTTTTTATCACGGAACTTTTTGGGGAAGTAGCTACAGTAGTATGTGCTATATATGTGGTGGTTTTGAGTTCAAACGTGAAGCAAAAAGAGGTTGATTATATGTTATGCTTGTACTAATGTTGCTAATAGAATTGTGTTTAGTTTTGTATGAAGGAAGTTTTCAAGTGTAGGGATTGGAGAATGATGAGATGAGTTGAAGAATGGACAAAAGCTCAAGCTTGGGGATGCCCATGAATCACCCCAAGAAATATCCAAGAAGTACAAGCGTCAAAGCTTGGGGATGCCCCTGAGGCACCCCTTCTTCATCGGCAAAAATCAGGTTACCTTTCAAAACACTATATTTTTATTGCTTCATGCACTATGTGTTTTTCTTGGAGCGTCAGTTGTTTTAGTTTTCTTAGTTAGTTTAGTTTTGTTTTCTGCAATAAATGGTTGGACCCCAACAAATTTCCTTTGGAGAAGTTGCCTTGCTTTTCATTTGCCAAGAACACTCATTGAAATTATAAGAATGAAAAACGGAGTTCACCGGGTGTTCTTCTTTTTCCGCTACTGCTTTTGGTTTTCGTTTTCGCCTTGATTTGCATTCAGACCTTGTCATATCTTTTAATCAAGGTGTATTTTTGCCTCTGATCTTTATTGGTTTTCATCAAAAGAGGTGTCTTTAAAAATTTCAAATGGTGTTGGAAAAGAGAAAAAGCTTTATGCAAAATAGTGGTACAAGAAGGAGCTTGTGTAGAGTGCGGCTTAGGCTTTTTCATGTCATGCTTGATGTCTTTTTGATAGTATGCTTAGTGGTTTTGCTGTAGCATGACTTGTCTCAAATAACTGAGATTGCTTAATGAGCCTTTGAAAAAATCATGCGTTGTTTTAATTATATGGAAGCATTATTTTGGTTTTCTCCTTGATGCTTTATTTGGGTTGACTTGGTGCATGCTCACACATGTTAGACTCTTACAAAGTTGCCAATAGCCTCTATGATCATTTAGTTTTTGACTTTTGATGTCATCTTATGCTTCTTTTAATGTCGCTTTGTTGCTTTGCATGATTATGGCCATTATTGCTCTCTTAGTTGGTCGCTCCCAGTCTTTTGCTAGCCCTCATTTTGTACTGAGTATGAGCTCTACTCGTGCATCCAACTCCTAAAAACCAAGTTGTTCCAAAGTGTCCACCATACATACCTATTAGCAATTTTCTATTCCAAAGTACATTTGACTTGCTTTTATCTATCCTTCAAATTAAATTCTTTTTGGTGTTATGCGAAAATTGGTCAGTAAAGCTCTCACGAACCTGATGGCACACTTTACTTTTCTCGTTTTAAAATTTTGACATTGTGGCTCTCTTATGTTGATTTTTTATATTTGCAAGTTGTAAGTTGGAAATTAGCCTAGCCATGCCGTCATGGAGCAAGCTTTCAACATTGCACTATCTTTCATTTGAGTTGATATTGCGATCTTTTGTTTATGGATACTCGCGATGTGAAATGAATTGGGAATCTTGCAGGATCATGGAGTTTTTATATGTGTTAGGGAAACGCCGGGCGCTAATCTAAGCCATGCATAATTCATGGTGGAAATTTACAGCATGCCCATAGTGAACATTCGATGACGCATCTCATAATAAAAAGCTATACCAATGGTAAATAAAAGAGATGCCGAGGTGTTCATTGTCTGTTTGTCCTGTCATTTTGATAAAAGCTAGACCTCGCCTTGTACTGAGTATGAGCTCTACTCGTGCATCCAACTCCTAAAAGCCAAAGTTTTCCAAAGTGTCCACCATACCTACCTACTAGCAATTTGCTATTCCAAGTAATTTGACTTGCCTTTATTTTCTCTTCAAATTAAACTCTTACCAGTGTTATGCGAAATTCGGTCAGTAAAGCTCTCACGAACCGGAAGGCACACTTTACTTTTTCATATTCTTAAAAATTTGACATTGTGGTCTCTTATGTTGAGTTGTTATGCTTGCAAGTTGTAAGTTGGAGACTAGCCCAGCCATGCAGTCATGGGCAAGATTTCAACATTGCACTTCTTATTTGAGTTGATATCGTGATCTTTTGTTTATGGATGCCCACGGTGTGAAATGAATTGGGAATCTTGTGGGGATCATGGAGTTTGTATATGTGTTAGGGAAACGCCGGGCCGCTAATCTAAGCCATGCATAATTCATGGTGGAAATTTGCAGCATACCCATGGTGAACATTCGACGACGCATCTCACAATAAAAAGCTAAACAAATGGCAAATAAAAGAGATGTCGAGGTGTCCATTGTCTGCTTATCCTGTCATTTTGATGTGGGCTTGTTCCATGTCATCGGGCACGGAGGTACCCCATTGGTGGTTCTCAATGATATGCATATATTTACAATGACAAGAGCCTTGCTTGGGACTCTAAGTAAAGTAGCATGAGGTTTGGGTACTCGTATTCATGGGACACGAGGTTTTCAACTTATGATTTGTCAAGCATATGCATCATAATTGTTCTCGCATTAACTTTAACCATTCAAGATGCTTATGATGGGGGCAATGAGAGCTGAAAGCCGGTAAGTACCATAATTTCTGAAGGTTATAAAACTTGCAATCACTGCTTCCCTCTGCGAAGGGCCTTTCTTCTACTTTTATGTTGAGTCACCACCTTCTATCTTTATGCACCATTAAGAGAGCATAGTTTTCATTCTTAGTGTAATATGCATTGTCCCAAAGTTCATTGATTGATTCATATTGTTGGTTTCACTTGTTCTCAAATTATTTGTATCTAGTCGCCCTCTTAAACTTGAAGGTGTCCTATGCATTTATGTTTTGCTCTCTTTGAAGGACAAGCTGAAAACCATTTGTATGTTTTTCCTTATGATTTGAACACATGTTTGACTTTCATTGTTTCATTTTCATGATCTTTTGTTTGTGTTCATTTTCATGTTTACAACATGGTTGCTAAGTTCTTATTGTCAAGATTATATCTTCATGCCCATGTTTTAAGTTCTTTTGATCCCAGCTCACAAATGCTTACATACATGATCAAGATTGTGTAGGTGCATGTCACCTCAAAAATTATTCTTTTGTTATCACTTACCTACTCGAGGACGAGCAGGAGTTAAGCTTGGGGATGCTTGATACGTCTCCAACGTATCTATAATTTTTGATGCTCCATGCTTGTTTTTACACCATTTGCCTAATTTTTCGTTACACTTCGTGGCACTTTTATGCATTTTCTGGAACTAACCTATTAACAAGTTGCCACAGTGCCAGTTCCCTGTTTTCTGCTGTTTTTGTGTTTCAGAAGTGATACACAGGAAATATTCTTGGAATTGGACGAAACAAGTTCCTGAAGTCTTATTTTGTCCGGGAACTTCCAGTTATCCGAAGAGAAGAAGGAGAGGGGCCATAGGCCGCCCTCACGCAGGGCTGGCGCGGCCCAGCCCCTGGCCGTGCCGCCCTGGCGTGAGGAGGCCTGGGCCCACCTCTGACATCGCCCCTTCGCCTATAAAGACCCCCCGACGGGAAAAACCTAAGGACCCGATCACTTTTTCAGAACACATCGCGATCAGCCGCCGCCATCGACCCGAAGATCGGGAGGGTCCAGAAGCTCTTCCCGGTACCCTGCCGGAGAGGGGAATCGCCACCGGAGGTCTTCTTCATCGCCATTCTTGCCTCCGAAGCGATGAGTGAGTAGCCTACCTTGGACTATGGGTCCATAGCGGTAGCTAGATGGTTGTCTTCTCCACCATGTGCTTCATGTTTAGATCTCATGAGCTGCCCTACATGATTGAGATCACCGTTATGTAATTCTACATGTTTGGTTTGTTGGGATCCGATGAATATTGGTGTTATGATTGAGTTGTTGTACTTAATATTATCTTTTGTTATCTCTATGTTGTTTATGATCTTGCATGCTCTCCGTTGTTAGTAGCTATCTTGGCCGAGTAGTTGCTAGTGACTCCAAGAGGGGGTATTTATGCTCGATAGTGGGTTCATGCCTCTATTTAACCTGGGGGAGTGACAGAAACCTATAAGGTTGTAGATGTGCTGTTGCTACTAGGGAGAAAACAACATTAATATGCTCAAGGGCATATGCTTTGTTTACATTACACACTTTGCTTAATGCAATTATCTGTTGTTCGCAACTTAATACTTGTGGAGTTCTCGGATTGATTCGCCACAAGTGGATTATTAGTCATAGATGCAGTTGGATGGCGGTCTATGTATTTTGTTGTAATGCCCAGAGTAAATCTCATAGTGATCTTCTTGACATATCACGTTTATCTTTATTCTATCAATTGCCCAACTGTAATTTGTTTACCCAGCATGTGTTATTTATCTTATGGAGAGACACCACTAGTGAACTATGGATCCCGGTCCTATTTCCATCATATTGCTATCACCTGTTTACTTTACTCGCACTATTTACTTTACTAGCATACTTCTACTGTTTTCCACTCGATACGCTCATAACCTTTGTTTCAAGCAAACCGGTGAGATTGACAACCTCATCCCAAGTTGGGAACAAAGTACTTGGTTGTGTTGTGTGCAGGTTCCACGTTGCAGCTAGCAAGCAAAGCTTGGACGAGGCGCCATATATAAATTGTCCGAAGCTGTCGCAAACTAGCAAGCATCACCTTCAGTCGTTATTGTCCTTTCTCTCCAAGATCGACATACCTTGGTTTCTTAACTGAGGGAAAACTAGATGCTATACTCATCACACCTTCCTCTTGGGGTTCCCAACGGGCTGGTTGTTCACTACGCACAAGGACCATCAACTGCATATTCACACGTCAACTTGACATCAGCAGTATGCGAGTAAAGTAAACAGCGCGAGTAAAGTAAACAGGTGATAGCAATATAATGGAAATAGGACCGGGGTCCACAGTTCACTAGTGGTGTCTCTCCATAAGATAAAATAACACATGCTGCGTAAACAAATTACAGTTGGGCAATTGATAGAATAAAGATAAACGTGATATGTCAAGAAGATCACTATGAGATTTACTCTGGGCATTACAACAAAATACATAGACCGCCATCCAACTGCATCTATGACTAATAATCCACTTGTGGCGAATCAATCCGAGAACTCTACAAGTATTAAGTTGCGAACAACAGATAATTGCATTAAGCAAAGTGTGTAATGTAAACAAAGCATATGCCCTCGAGCATATGAATGTTGTTTATCCCTAGTGGCAACAACACATCTACAACCTTAGAGGTTTTTGTCACTCCCCCAGATTAAATAGAGGCATGAACCCAACTATCGAGCATAAATACCCCCTCTTGGAGTCACTAGTATCTACTCGGCCAAGATAGCTACTAACAACGGAGAGCATGCAAGATCATAAACAACATAGAGATAACATAAGATAATATTCAGCACATCAACTCAATCATAACACCAATATTCATCGGATCCCAACAAACACAACATGTAGAATTACATAACGGTGATCTCGGTCATGTAAAGCAGCTCACGAGATCTAAACATGAAGCACATGGTGGAGAAGACAACCATCTAGCTACTGCTATGGACCCATAGTCCAAGGTAGACTACTCACTCATCGCGCCGGAGGCAAACATGGTGATGAAGAAGACCTCCGGTGGTGATTCCCCTCTCTGGCAGGGTGACGGGAAGAGCTTCTGGATCCTCCCGATCTCGGGTCGACGACGGTGGCGGATCGTGATATGTGATGGCGCGGTGATGATGGTACCAGAAAACTTGTTGGCGTGTAGTTGATGAAGTAAATGACCGGCCAATTGGAAACCCCAAGAGAAGGTTTGATGAATATAGCAGCAAGTTTTCCCTCAGTTATGAAACCAAGGTTATCAATCCAGTAGGAAAAAGACAATACTCCAGAAGGTGATGCCCACTAGCTGCTTGACACTCCAACAAGGGCGCCGTTAATGATAACTTGTTAGCGCGTCTTCAACCAGTAGCAATGTGGAACCTACACACAACACAACCAAATACTTTGTTCCCAACTTACGATGAGGTTGTCAATCTCACCGGTTTGCTTGAAACAAAGGGTATGAGCGTATCGAGTGGAAAGTGATAATAGTATGCGAATAAAGTAAACAGTGCGAGTAAAGTAAACAGGTGATAGCAATATAAAGGAAATAGGACCGGGGTCCACAATTCACTAGTGGTGTCTCTCCATAAGATAAAATAACACATGCTGGGTAAACAAATTACAGTTGGGCAATTGATAGAATAAGGACAACGTGCATATGTCGAGAGGATCACTATGAGATTTACTCTGGGCATTACAAGAAGATACATAGACCGTCATCCAACTGCATCTATGACTAATAATCCACTTGTGGCGAATCAATCCAAGAACTCCACAAGTATTAAGTTGCGAACAACAGATAACTGCATTAAGCAAAGTGTGTAATGTAAACAAAGCATATCCCTTGAGCATATGAATGTTGTTTTCTCCCTAATGGCAATAGCACATCTACAACCTTAGAGGTTTCTGTCACTCCCCCAGATTAAATAGAGGCATGAACCCACTATCGAGCATAAATACCCCCTCTTGGAGTTACTAGCAACTACTCGGCCAAGATAACTACTAACAACGGAGAGCATGCAAGATCATAAACAACATAGAGATAACATAAGATAATATTCAGCACATCAACTCAATCATAACACCAATATTCATCGGATCCCAACAAACACAACATGTAGAATTACATAAAGGTAGTCTCGATCATGTAAAGCAGCTCACGATATCTAAACATGAAGCACATGGTGGAGAAGACAACCATCTAGCTACTGCTATGGACCCATAGTCCAAGGTAGACTACTCACTCATCGCGCCGGAGGCAAGCATGGCGATGAAGAAGACCTCCGGTGGCGATTCCCCTCTTCGGCAGGGTGCCGGGAAGAGCTTCTGGACCCTCCCGATCTCGGGTCGACGGCGGCAGCGGATCGCGATGTATTCTAGAAAAGTGATCGGGTATTTAGGTTTTTCCCATCGGGGGGTCTTTATAGGCGAAGGGGCAGCGTCAGCAGTGGACCTGGTGGGGCTCACCATAGGTGGGCGTGGGCCAGCCCTAGGCCGCGCCCCCTGGTGGTGTGGCCCACCAGTGGCTCCTCTCCATCTCCTCTTCGGTTCTCTGGAAGCTTCGGTAAATATCTGGACATTTGGCTTTTGTTTCATCCAATTCCGAGAATATTTCCTGTGTAACTTTTTTGAAACACAAAAATAGCAGAAAACAGGGAACTGGCACTGTGGCATCTCGTTAATAGGTTAGTTCCGGAAAATGCATAAAAATGCCACAAAGTGTAACGAAACACTAAGCAAATGGTGTAAAAATAAGCATGGAACATCAAAAATTATGGATACGTTAGAGACATATCAGCATCTCCAAGCTTAACTCCTGCTCGTCCTCGAGTAGGTAAGTGATAATAAAAGAAATAATTTTTGAGGTGACATGCACCTACACAATCTTGATCATCTATGTAAGCGTTGTGCGCTGGGATCAAAAGAAGTTAAACATGGGCATGAAAGATATAATCTTGATAGAAGAAACTTAGCAACCATGTTATAACATGAAAATGAACACAAATGAAAGATCATGAAAATGAAACAATGAAAGTCAAACGTGTGTTCAAATCATAAGGAAAAACATATAAATGGTTTTCAGCTTGTCCCTCATGGAGTAGCAAAACATAAATGCATAGGACACCTTCAAGTTTAAGAGGGCGACTAGATACAAGTAATTTAAGAACAAGTGAAACCAACAATATGAATCAATCAATGAAAACTTTGGGACAATGCACATTATACTCAGAATGACATCTATGCTCTCTTAGATGGTGCATAAAGATAGAAGGTGGTGACTCAACATAAAAGTAAAAGAAAGGCCATTCGCGGAGGGAAGCAGTGATTGCAAGTTTTATAAACCTTCAAAAATTATGGTACTTACCGGCTTTGAGCTCTCATTGCCTCCATCATAGGCATCTTGAATGGTTAAAGTTAATGCGAATACACTTATGATGCATATGCTTGACAAATCATAAGTTGAAAACCTCATGTCCCATGAAATACGAATACCCAAACCTCATGCTACTCAACTTAGAGTCCCAAGCAAGCTCTTGTCATTGTAAATATATGTGTATCATCGAGAACCGCCAACGGGGTACCTCCGTGCCCGATGACATGGAACAAGCCCATATCAAAATGACAGGACAAACAGACAATGAACACCTCGACATCTCTTTTATTTACCATTGGTATAGCTTTTTATTATGAGATGCGTCATCGAATGTTCACTATGGGCATGCTGTAAATTTCCACCATGAATTATGCATGGCTTAGATTAGCGCCCGGCGTTTCCCTAACACATATAAAAACTCCATGATCCCGCAAGATTCCCAATTCATTTCACATCGCGAGTATCCATAAACAAAAGATCGCAATATCAACTCAAATGAAAGATAGTGCAATGTTGAAAGCTTGCTCCATGACGGCATGGCTAGGCTAATTTCCAACTTACAACTTGCAAATATAAAAACTCAACATAAGAGAGCCACAATGTCAAAATTTTAAAACGAGAAAAGTAAAGTGTGCCATCAGGTTCGTGAGAGCTTTACTGACCAATTTTCGCATAACACCAAAAATAATTTAATTTGAAGGATAGATAAAAGCAAGTCAAATGTACTTTGGAATAGAAAATTGCTAATAGGTATGTATGGTGGACACTTTGGAACAACTTGGTTTTTAGGAGTTGGATGCACGAGTAGAGCTCATACTCAGTACAAAATGAGGGCTAGCAAAAGACTGGGAGCGACCAACTAAGAGAGCAATAATGGCCATAATCATGCATAGCGACAAAGCGACATTAAAAGAAGCATAAGATGGCATCAAAAGTCAAAAAATAAATGATCATAGAGGCAATGGCGACTTTGTATGAGTCTAACATGTGTGAGCATGCGCCAAGTCAACCCAAATAAAGCATCAAAGGAGAAAACCAAAATAATGCTTCCAAATAATTAAAACAACGCATGATTTTTTCAGAGGCTCATTAAGCAATCTCAGTCATTTGAGACAAGTCATGCTACAGCAAAACCACTAAGCATTCTATCAAAAAGGCATCAAGCACGACATGCAAAAGCCTAGGCCGCAGTCTACACAAGCTCCTTCTTGTACCACTTTTTGCATAAAGCTTTTTCTCTTTTCCAACACCATTTGAACTTTTTATAAACAACTATTTTAATGAAAACCAACATGGACCAGAGGTCAAAACACACCTTGATGAAAAGATATAACAAGATCTGAACCCAAATCAAGACGAAAATCGAAAGCTAAACGCAGTTCTAGAAAAAGAAGAACACTCATTGAAACGATAAAAGTGAAAAACGGAGTGTTCTTGGAAAATGAAGAGCAAGGCAACTTCTCCAAAAGAAATTTGTTGGGGTCCAACCATTTATTGCAGCAAACAAAACTAAAGAAAACTGAAAACTAAAAACAACTCACGCTCCAAGAAAAACACATAATGCATGAAGCAATAAAAATATAGTGTTTTGAAAGGTGACCTGATTTTTGCCGATGAAGAAGGGGTGCCTCGGGGGCATCCCCAAGCTTTGACGCTTGTACTTCTTGGATATTTCCTTGGGGTGCATGAGCATCCCCAAGCTTGAGCTTTTGTCCATTCTTCAACTTATCTCATCATTCTCCAATCCCTACACTCGAAAACTTCCTTCATACAAAACTAAACACAATTCTACTAGCAACATTAGTGTAAGCATAATATTGAATCAACCCCTTTTTGCTTCAGGTTTCAACTCAAAACCATCACATATAAAGCATATACAACTGTAGCAACTTCCCAAAAGTTCCGTGATCAAAAGAACTCAAAAGAAAGCGATAAAGCGGCAAACACAAATATTGGCAGAAATCTGTCAAAACAGAACAGCTGACCAAAGTCGAATTTTTAGAGGGTTTTCTGTTGCTCAAATCAAAAAGTGTTCAACTAATGAAAGTTTGTATATAACCTGGGGCATATGCACAAGAAATTTCAGGTCCAAAAGATATACAGAGAATTTTCCCGAATTTTTACGGTGCAGTACCAAAAACTGTTTCAGGACAGCAACATCCCCAAATCTTACCTCACTCAAATTAGAGGCTTCTCTTGGCACAAAAATGAAATAAAAAGGATAAAGAGCGGTTATTACAGTAGTAATAACTTCCAAGACTCAAATAAAATAAAAAGTACTGAAAGTAAAAATATTGGGTTATCTCCCAAGAGTGCTTTTCTTTAACGCCTTTGAGCTAGGCGCAGAAAGTGCGAATCAAGTAATTTGAGAAGATGCTCACATAAGAAATATTAATTGAAGCAAAAGAGAGCATCAAGGAGCAAATATAAAACACATTTAAGTCTAACCCACTTCCTATGCATAGGAATCTTGTAAGAAAATAAATCAAAGAAGCACATAGTAACAAGCATGGGTAGATAAAATAAGAGCAACTTCAGAACTTTCAATATAAAGAGAGGTGTTTTAGTAACATGAAAATTCCAACAACCATATTTTTCTCTCTCATAATAATTTTCAGTAGCATCATGAACAAACTCAACAATATAAATATCACACTCACACTCCTTTGTTAAGCATGGAGTGCGATCAAATAAGGTATTAGTTAAAGAGTTACTCTTATTGGGAGGTAGACATGAGTAGCTCCATTCTTCCTCCTCTTGATCATCACTCTCCTCTTCTTTTTCATCCAATGAGCTTCCATTTTCAGCAATTTCTTCTTCCATAGGCACCTTCAAGGCATTAGTCTCTTCCGTTGGAGAGCATCTATCAAGATATTTAATAATATAGCCATTTTTTCTCTTGTAATTATCAAAGCAAAATGTAAGTATATCATAAACTTCATATTTATAAGGTGCATCATCAGTATCAAGCAAATAAGCAAGTTCAAATGCACCCTTCCAAGCAATAAATTCTTTGATTTGTTCCACATCATAAAAGTCATAATTTCCACTAATATAAGAAGATATGGTAACATCATCATTATACTCACATTGAAAAGGGAGGTGTTTATACCTCCTACAGCAACAAAATCTATCAAAGCAATAAGTAACATTATAAGTAGAGCACACATTTCTAGTAATGATATACAATCTATTAATTTGTTCCCATAAGTGTTTCCCTTTTTCTGACAAGCGGTGTTCCTCATAATACTTTTGTTGTTCTTCCGTGAACCCACCTTGCCAAAAAGATTTAGTTTCAATAAAACCAACCATTGATAGAAAGCATGATAAAGCAAGACAATAACAGACCAACAAAAAATAACAACTATAGTAGGAACTAATTTTTTGTATTTTTGATAAAACGATGCAAGCAAAAATAAAGTAAAAGCAAAACTTAAAACAAAGTAAAGGATGTGCGTGCGAAACTCCCCTTGCAGAAGTCTTCTTTTTCCCCGGCAATGGCGCCAGAAAACTTGATTGTGTTTGATGGTGCCAAGTTGACGTGGGAAAATGTAGTTCAATCCCCGGCAACGGTGCCAGAAAACTTGTTGATGGCGCGGTGATGATGGTGCCAGAAAACTTGTTGGCATGTAGTTGATGAAGTAAATGATCGGCCAGTTGGAAACCCCAAGAGAAGGTTTGATGAATATAGCAGCAAGTTTTCCCTCAGTTATGAAACCAAGGTTATCAATCCAGTAGGAAAAAGAAAATACTCTAGAAGGTGATGCGCACTAGCTGCGTGACACTCCAACAAGGGCGCCGTTAACGATAACTTGTTAGCGCGTCTTCAACCAGTAGCAACGTGGAACCTGCACACAACACAACCAAATACTTTGTTCCCAACTTACGATGAGGTTGTCAATCTCACCGGTTTGCTTGAAACAAAGGGTATGAGCGTATCGAGTGGAAAGTGATAATAGTATACGAGTAAAGTAAACAGTGCGAGTAAAGTAAACAGGTGATAGCAATATAAAGGAAATAGGACTAGGGTCCACAGTTCACTAGTGGTGTCTCTCTATAAGATAAAATAACATATGCTGGGTAAACAAATTACAGTTGGGCAATTGATAGAATAAAGACAACATGCATATGTCGAGAGGATCACTATGAGATTTACTCTGGGCATTACAACAAGATACATAGACCGTCATCCAACTGCATCTATGACTAATAATCCACTTGTGGCGAATCAATCCGAGAACTCCACAAGTATTAAGTTGCGAACAACAGATAACTGCATTAAGCAAAGTGTGTAATGTAAACAAAGCATATGCCCTTGAGCATATGAATGTTGTTTTCTCCCTAATGGCAACAACACATCTACAACCTTAGAGGTTTCTGTCACTCCCCCAGATTAAATAGAGGCATGAACCCACTATCGAGCATATATACCCCCTCTTGGAGTCACTAGCAACTACTCGGCCAAGATAGCTACTAACAACGGAGAGCATGCAAGATCATAAACAACATAGAGATAACATAAGATAATATTCAGCACATCAACTCAATCATAACACGAATATTCATCGGATCCCAACAAACACAACATGTAGAATTATATAAAGGTAGTCTCGATCATGTAAAGCAGCTCACGAGATCTAAACATGAAGCACATGGTGGAGAAGACAACCATCTAGCTACTGCTATGGACCCATAGTCCAAGGTAGACTACTCACTCATCGCACCGGAGGCAAGCATGGCGATGACACCCGGGAACAAGTGGTGGTGGTAGGTCGAAATTCCTCAAGACCGAAGTTTTGGCCGGCGAGGAATTTGTCCTTAGCATAGAACCACTTCGTCCTTCAGCCAGGATTATTTTTGGGCATCTGGAGATTGAAGTAGTCGACGTCTTAGCGCACTTGGCAGCTGAAGCCGCCAGTTTGGTAATGCTGTGGGCGCCTGATGACTAAAATCCTATGCCAGAGCACCCAATGGGGCTCGATCCCCAGGAAACATTCACAGAGCGTGATGAAACACGCAATGTGCAGAATAGTATTGGGATTCAGATCGTGAAGCTGAATCCCATAAGCAAAAAGGAGACCTCGGAGGAAAGGATGCGGGGGGAGCGAGAGCCCCCGTAGGAGGAATGCGAGGAAAAGTACTCGAAAGCCCGCAGGTGGTCGGGGTATGATTTCCGGACCAGCGGCGAAAACTTCCACCGGACCGTTCTTTAGGATGCCAATTTTCTCGGCGCTCGCCAACTCCTTGTCTCCGATCTTGGTCTGGACCCAGTTCCCAACAGCGGGTGGGTCAGCGTCGGCGGTCTTGGCCTTCTTCGCGGCGGCATCGCCGGCGGCACCGGTTGCGGTCGAGCTTCTCTTGCCCATGACGGCGGTGCTCAACAAGAACTTCACGGGAATGGGAGGTAGGAGAGATACATCGCAGGAGCAGAGCGCAAGGAAGAAGATGATGGCGGCGGAGTGGGGTAAACAGTTACTCCTCCGGTGACATTTTTATCTCACCCCAGGAAATCGCTGGTCCATCCTAGCCGCGCGTTGTGAAGGGGAAGCGGCTGGGTGGATCTGGCCGTCCACGTGTCAGCACCACGCGCGCTACGGCCTCCACTACACACGGTAATTGAGGAGACATGGCAGACTTTTTTCACCTACACGCGGGACGTGCGGTCAAATGCGGTCAATAGCCGGGGCACGTGGCCGCTGGGCCCACGGGGCATCCAGTCTTGTCAATGTCAGGATATCCTTTTAGAGGATGGCGTGACGGCTCGAAGGAACCAAGCGTCATCACTGACGTCATTTCCTGTGAAGCTATTTCCTTTCGACCCAAAGGAGAAGCTCGATTTCGGGTCCTCATATTTTCGAGGTATGTACTATTAAAATCCACGCTTCTTTGGTGCTAGGTGTTTCGTGAAGTTTTTCGCCCTCTTTATGCTATTCGGATGCAAGTATCATCTTTTGAGCGGCTTGGTCTTCTACTCGAGACTTCTGAGTGAATCTCTCGAGCCCTTTTTCTAGTTGGGTTTTTCGCATGGGCGTTCGAAGGGATGTTTTCGTTCTAGCTGATACTATCTGGATATTCGAGTTGTGATTCCTTATCCCTTGAATTACGTTTCACGGGCCAGCAGAGCCTCCATGCTTCACAAGCAAAGGGTCTCGATTCTCCAGTTTGCTGTATTCAGGCAGTCCCCGTCGCTTTGTTTTTCGAGTTGTGGATTCTAATCCCTCGAATTATCTTCTGGCTAGCAACGCCTTATTGTCAATCAAGTCATGGCCATTAGCACCGTTATTTGCATTCAACCATGGTCTTCAGTCCCCAGATTATCTCTCATTCAGGGCCAGCACTGCCTCAATTTCAGTTCGGGAATAACTTTAAGTTTCCTGAAATCTAACTCTATACTTATGCTCACTCTTAATGCCCGAATTTTGGTGGCAATATACCAATTCGGATGCCGTATGTCAAATACAAAGGTAAGTCCACAGTTAGCAACACTAGATGGCCCGGTATTCGTATCAAGCGCGCTCTGCCAAGAAAATTTCTATACCTACGGTATAAAGTCTTGCATCGATGGACGCATCGAGTGCCTTACACATTACTGGGCTTCGATCTGATAAGTCCACACGCAGCTCGGGTCGAGGTAGCGCCAGCCCGCGCGGGTTCGAGTCGGGGAACTCGAATCTGAGTAAGCTAACCGATGTTTTTGCGACTATGCAATTAACTGGACCCGACGTGAGTCTCAGACTGGTTATGCCTATCCCCCTATCAATCAAACTATGCTTTTTCGAGGCTCGGAATGAGTGTTCCTCGAATTAACTGCTTCTAATAAACAAATCGTTTGTATGCCTTCTATGCCTTTGTGTCTTTACAGGTAGGGCGAAGAGTAAAAGTCTCAAATTAGAGTCCCTGCCATAGTCTTCGACTATCCCAGGCACTCGGGGGCTACTGATGAAGGAATGCCGAATGGGCCCTCGATATTCGCCTACCTAGTTTTCGGTCCAGGAGGGGCAGCCGTCGAAGAAATAACAAGGCCCATACGTCGATGGCCTAGTGCGGCCCAGGAGTTAAAACTTATCGTGCAAGATGAAGATTCAAGGGAAGGAGCCTAGTTGGATTAGGACTCGATTAGGGTTTCACCTACCAATCTTGTATGTAGCTAACTTGGAGAACAATCCCGAGACCCAACCTTCGCATATAAAAGGTTGGGAGGGAGAACCAAGAACTCTCTCTAGCCACTTTTCGCCACCACCCACCTAAGCGCTCGCAATCTCGAGAGCTCTCCACCTTTCGGCTAGATCGCATCTACGCCGCCATTGTATTCGACCATTGTAGCCACCTCATCAATAAAAGTTAGACAAGCAGGACGTAGGTCTTTACCCTACAAGGGGGCCAAACCTGGGTAAAACCTATGTTTCCCTATGTCGTCTGATCGCCGTCGAGTTCGCCGGATTCCACAAGCTCTTCATGTCTCGTAAGCCCTCAAGCATGGGCATTGCCGGGGTTGAACCTCGTCAGTTTGCCTCATCTCATTGATAAGATGAAGACAATTGCTTGGTTAATTAGTGGAAAAGCAGGTGAAATCTGTCACAAAACCACAAACAACGAGGCTACCCCGGCCGCCCTGGCTACCACACACAAAGCACATACACGGTATCGAGGAAAGACCACTGTGGAATTTTCCATCGCCATTACTCCTGCTCGAGCTAGCAACTCCCATTTCACCATACACACCCACCTACAAAGTTCACTACAGCAGGCGCCAAACCCACGCCAAACATTCAATCACCCAAGTCAGTGACGAGACAGCTCTGACTCGATCGACAAGTATTGCAGGAGAACAAAGTTTGAGATTGCATCGAATAAGTCCCCTCAACAAAGATTTGCCTCTTGTCATCGTCACCGCTAAGGCTCCTTCCCAATAGCTCCTTTTAAAAAAAACAAAGGCAAAAGCTTTTCCCTATCCATTAATTAAGCAGGAGAGAAATTGTATGTAAACCAATACAAACAAGGCTGAGGCCCACCCGAACGCCAACACAACCCCATGATATCTACACACACTTCTATCCTTGTAGACAGTGTTGGGCCTCCAAGTGCAGAGGTTTGTAGAACAGCAGCAAGTTTCCCTTAAGTGGATCACCCAAGGTTTATCGAACTCAGGGAGGAGGAGGTCAAAGCTATCCCTCTCAAGCAACCATGCAATTACGATACAAGAAGTCTCTTGTGTCCCCAACACACCCAATACACTTGTGAGATGTATAGGTGCACTAGTTCGGCAAAGAGATAGTGAAATACAAGTGATATAGATGGTTATAAGTAGTAAATGTAATCTAAAATAAATATCCCTGCGAGCAAACATGTAACAAAACTGAATGTAAATGGTGTTTCAATGCTTAGAAACAAGGCCTAGAGATCATACTTTCACTAGTGGACACTCTCAACAAAGATAACATAATTGAACACATAAATAACTATCTTCACTATGCCACTCTAAACTATTCTCCAATGGATAACGAACACTAATCATGCGTAGGGCTATGAAGCACTCCTCAAAGTTCGCAAGTCCCCAAACTAGATTGCCCCACACTATCACCTTGAGCGCACTAGATGGTTCCAACAAACACCAACAATTCATAGAGACACTAGCCAAAGAGACACACATAATGTGCACACTGTCACCTTCACATCACGGTACAAGGTGTCTCTGGAGATTACAATAATAAAGCACGGGAGTAGCATAATATATAAAGAATAGCATCTACCAATTCAACTAGATACAAAACTCACGATCACATATAGATCACATCATGGTAGAGAGAGATGAACCACATAGCTACCGGTAGAGCCCTCAGCCCCGGGGGAAAACTACTCCCTTCTCATCATGGGAGACAGCAACATCGATGGAGATGGCGGTGAAGTCGATGAAGACGGCGATAGAGGCGATGGAGTCGATGGAGATGGCTCCGGGGGCACTTCCCCGTCCCGGCAGGGTTCTGGAACAGACTTCTATCCCCCGAAATTTGTCTTCGACGGCGGTGGCGCTGCGGAACTTTTCTGGGAAAAACGCCGATTGATTTAGGGTTTGGACTTCAGAGGGTCTTAAATAGGCGGCGAGGCGGCGTCAGAGGGCGGCCAGGGGGCCCACACCACCCCCTGGCACGGCCAGGAGGGGGGCGCACCACCCCCTGGTGTCGCTGCTCCCTGGCCCCCCTCTGGCTCTCCTTCGGTCTTCGTCTCACGTCCGGGAAAAATAGGAGGTTCGGGCATCGTTTCGTCCAATTCCGAGAATATTTCCTGTGTAGGTTTTCCAGAAACACAAAAACAGCAGAAAACAGGGAACTGACACTGTGGCATCTCGTCAATAGGTTAGTTCCAGAAAACACATAAAAACACCACGGAGTGTAATAAAACACAAGGCAAATGGTGCATAAACAAGCATGGAGCATCAAAAATTATAGATACGTTTGGGACATATCACCCCACCCCTTGCCAAACCAATGGTGACCCGTTCCATCAAACAAGCCGATCTCAAGCCACTTTCCGCTAGCTCTGAATCTATAAAGCCGGAAAACACCTCTAACACGTATCAAGGTACTATCTACCAAAACTCATCCATGAGGGCATTCACAATGTGTAGCCAAAACTAGTTCCAAATTATCTTTTTGGCTTTTGGAATAGTTCCCTACACTATGAGGGTAGTTCCTAAACAGATAAACGTAGGAACCGGAGCACCTACTTGCGCCGATGCCAAATGTTTCTCTACCAATATAATATGATATCTATACTAAAGTGGAGACGCAGGAACATTGGGCTCTGAGGCAAAAAGACCGACGTAGGGAGAGAGAATGACTATTCTATTTTTAGGTGAGACCTTGTAGTACAGATTTGAGGAACCACTACGCGTGGAACTGCTGCTAATTTTTTTTATGAAGCCATATTCAATTATTTTTTCAGATTTAACAATAGCAACATTGTGGATGTCCTGACCCAAATCCGCTCACTACCCCATCATTGCTAAACAAGGTGCCAACAACATCCCCCGATTGGTCCCTTTCCCCATATCAGGCTCAACAAATGTTGTCCTTAAGAGGGAAATGACCCCAAAACGCTGATCATCTGACCCCTCGGGTCCATCGTTTTCCAAAAGCTGCCCCGGCCACTAAAAAAGGAGAGCACGACTCGCTGCCGTTGTCTCCGGCAAGGGTGGAACTAGTAGCGGATAGTCCATATTATTCGATATTTGTGTTCAAGAAATAAAAAATGGTTGTGGTAATATCCGAATCTAGGTGACTTGAAAATGGAAATGGTAGATATCCGAATCCGTTTTTACAAACAGAAATACAATTGTGGCATTGAATTTTTAAAGAAATATGGATATGGAAATACCCGTATCCAAATAAAATTATGTTAGACAATATTAATAATTCTATCTCGATAAGGCATTTATCTAACTAAAAACGCTAGCAAAGTGGTCAAAAGTATTTTTTTCTATGATTAGACCTCAAACTATTGTGTATTATATCATCGTATATTTGACTCACCGTAAGATACAAGTCTATTATTTTATTATCTGTATCTGTTCCGTATTTTCATATTTGTTCTGTATTGATAAAACATCCGATCCATATTTGAGTAACATCCACTCCGCATTCATATTCGACAATATATGTATTTGCATCCGTATTTATTTTAAAAATATAAAAAAAGCACTATCTGTCCGCATCCGATCCGTTTCCACCCCTAGTCTCTGGACATAGTTAAAGACAATTTTTTTAAAAGATTAAAACACAATACAACACAGCGGCTTACAAACATGTATATACATGTATCCCTATAAATATAGGTATGTACACCTTTTCACTATAAGCACCTCTGAAGAACTAAGCCGGGTGATCTTAAGGTTGACAAAATCACCACAAATTTTACCTGGCTATGCCTCAGACATTTTCATTTTTTTTGGACTGAAATGCCTCGGACATTTTCCGACCAAAAGGCACAATCCGGCCAGTCCACCTCCCGTTGCGGCTTCTCCTGATCCGTGGCTCCGATTCCCAAATTAAATGGAATCGCAGCGCGTTCAAATGGCATAAACTGCGATGACTACTTCCGAGGGTACAAGTTAGGCCGGGCAGAATTTAGTTCCATCAGTGTTGTGGCTTAGGTAATTTGTAGGTGCATTTTCACTGCGTTGGATGTGGCTGGTCATTTACAGTAAATGTGTAGCAAGCTGGCTTCAGGCAAAACAACATGTAACTGCAATAAAACAAATCCTCAGGCAAACACGAGTAGAACTGATTTTGATTATATAACTGGATTACAATGATTGATTTCTGAATCATATATAAGGATAGCAAGGCCTCCTCGGAGATAAAGCTAAACCAACAGATACTTAACCTAACATTCAGAGAAACTTAAGAGCCACTCTAGCATACCCCCTAGAGCCTCTAAAATGGTTTTAGAGGCTCCTGGGTGTCCTCCAAGATGAGTACCGACTCATGTTAAAACAAGTGCCCGTAAGAGTCCGGTCAAAGTCCGGTCATGGGCTATCAAGATAGATAATCTCAATTTCATTCCGAATCGGAACTATCAAGATTGACTATCTCAATTCCATTTTGAAGCAGCAAGTAGTCTATCATTTTCGCAGCTTGTGCTAGCAAGATTGCTTTGTCCATTGTTTGGTCCGTTCTCCACACTCTGAAGTCCGGAGCGAAGTAACCAACCTTCATCCAACGCCTGAGCTGATGCAGTTCAAATGGCCCTTGCACAACTCCTTGAGGGTCTTTGTAATGCCATGATCTTTCCAGAAGAGCTGCATTGACATCATCAAGATCGTTAAACAGAAACTTACCTGTAACTAGCAAGTGGAAAATTATGAACAGAAGAATTCGCAATTCATAGCAGGATCTATATATTCAATTAAGCATCTGATATTAGCATAGAACAAGTTAATATAGCATTCTAGTGGCCCCAAACTTCAATGAACCTTGATTAATCCAGCAAAATACCACTCCATGTTTTCTAAGGAGCGAATGCCAGCAACAACAAGATCATGAGGTTCCAAATTCACTCATATTATCATATAGCAGCGAGAATCTTCTACCACGGACACAAATGAAATCTCTTTAGTATACCAAACCAAGTTGACAGTATGGATTTAATATAATATGCAAGATGAAAATAGATAAGCATAATGAGTGAATGGAATTTTGTTAGCTTTGAAATCTTCCAAATGTACCACTTGAACTACCTATTTGACATTTTAGTTTGTCCACGGAACATTAGTATGTTCAGGGACAGATTGTCATGTGGTTGCCTCCAATTTCCATCTATAATATGGATCTCGTCTTAAGAAAAAATCTGCACTATACAATTTAGTTGTAGTTCAAAGAATTTGCCTGAGTTTAGTACTATCTCCGATTAGAAAAGAGTGTCGACGAGCTAGTACTAAGTTGTACTAAATCAGCCGACACTCTTTTCCGATCGGAGGTAGCACAATTCAATAATTATGCAAAGAATCTGCTGAGAACCAAGCATGCGTTGGCTAATGGCTAGAGGCGCTGCTCTGTAACCCAGCCCACCCCTGTTCAAGGCTTGGCCTCACTGAGAACCAAGTATGCTCGGTTGGCCAGAGGTACTAGATCCTATTAGTTCTTTTCCTAATTAAGAAAAAGAAAATAGAATGTCGCTTGGCGTGCTGAAGCAGATGTTCCTACAGATAGTAACCGCAAGTACAACTGATGTTCCTACAGAATTACAGATTTACAGATCAAGAAACGCAAACGCAACCGCAAGTACAGCAGATGTTCCTACAGATCGTAACCTGGGTTGCGTTCGAGGAAGCGGCGCCGGAAGCGGTGGTCGGAGACGATGCTCCGCCAGCGCGCGCAGACGAGCGAGGCGCCGGGGACGGAAGACGGCAGCGCGGGGAGGCGGACGAGGATCTCCTCGAGGAGGTCTTCGTCCTCAAACAGCGGAGCCAGGGGCGGCGCCGGGGGCCAGAGGCGGGGGCTCCGGCGTCGGCCGGCCATTTCGCCCGCCGGAACAATGCGGCTAGGGCTACACCTGTGGGCCGTGGGATGTGAAGTGGAGTGTGGTCGCGGTTTCGCTGTTTTTCCCCCTTGCTCCTGATATAAAGCGGCGTGAACCGCCACGAAATCACCAAAACTGTGCCACGCCTCCGCCTAGGAACCTCGTCACCGATCACCCACCACCGTCCACCCGTTTACTTTTTCTTTGATTGAAACAAAAAAGGGTGCAGGGGGCTTCAAATTCCATTCAGCTCAATTTTACAAAGTACGGAGTACAACGTGAATGACATAGGTACTGCCAACTGAATTTCAAAGGGCGTAGGAGTAGATTTTTTAAAAAAAATGGGAAGCCCATGAATATGATGTATATGGCTTTTATTTAATTATTGAGTATTCATAGATAGTAGTACACAAATGATTATTATTCACGGGTCGCATAAAGTGGCGTTATGGATCAACCAACGAAAGCTGAAAAAATAGCTACAACGACAATACATCAAAAGCTTATTTTATTAGGCAACCGCCAGCCATACCGCCTGAATAAATCTTAAGCTACCGTTTTCAAACGATTGCACCCAAAATCTATCATCTTTCGCTGTTCCTCTTGTTGAAGATAAGACCACATATAGATCCATTGGATAACCTGCAAAAAAATATTTTTTTGATTTGTTAAAAATAAGATTATTTCTTGTATTCCATAGTGTCCAAATGATCGCACAAACACCCACTCTAATCTTAACTAGATCATTTTTTTAGAAATCTCCTTGAGCCAATTCCAAAATAGATTTGTAACATTTTTAGGTGGTGTCAAACCGAAGGTCATA
The DNA here is from genome assembly GCA_007115705.1 of Dactylis glomerata. Classification (NCBI taxonomy): domain Eukaryota; kingdom Viridiplantae; phylum Streptophyta; class Magnoliopsida; order Poales; family Poaceae; genus Dactylis; species Dactylis glomerata. The sequence goes on along the minus strand of QXEO01000200.1, from coordinate 2,283,657 downwards.
TATATGATGCGCCATACTATCTTAGCAAAAGGACATTCAAAGAAAAAATGTTGTACGAATTCCTTGTTATCACAAAAACAACACTTTTCATTCCCTGTCCAGTTTTGTTTAGTTAAATTATCTTTGGTTAAAATAACTTTCTGGTGAAGGAACTACATAAAACCTTTTATTTTAAGTGGTATCTTCATTTTCCAAATATATTTCTTCAAATATTTGGTGCTATCATCAGGCAGGTTTAAATACATTGACTTGACAGTAAATAAACCAGACGTTGTTACTCTCCAAAAAAACATGTATTTTTCATTTTTTAGCTGCACACTCATTAAGCATTGTATTAGTTGCAGCCATAAATGCCAACGATTATCCGATAAAGTACGACAAAACGTAATATTCAGCAAGTTATGGTTCAGCAAATTGGCAACCGAAACTTGTTTTCGTTGTACAATGTTATATAGCAAAAGACATTGTTCAGCGCACAAAAGAGTTTAATATAAGTTACTTCCACAATATCATAGTCTAGGGGGTGAACTACTCCGTCTTTATCATGTTGCTAAAGGAGATGGGGTTGGTGGAGTCGAAGGAGCAACCAAGAGCGGCTCCGGCAGCGGCTTCCCTCCTATCCTCGCAGTCTGCAGATCTATTTGGTATATTTTGTAACGCCCCAAAACCGGCACCTTGCGGATGATAGCGGTCACGCCACCATCTACATGATGTCGCTTTGGAAACGCACCACCAAGCGACTCGTGCATGTGCAACATGCACGCGATGCGGGTGGAATCAAGGTAGCAACAGTTACACAAGTTCACGATGGAACCCACAAAAGAATATACAATAACCGTGAAGACTCCACGAGTCAAGAATCCAAATATACATACAAAGATCCAAATCATACATAAAGCAAAATAGTATCCGAGTATGGACAAGAATACAAATAGGCCTAAGAGGCCTGAAGATAAACGATGGCGTCCATAACCCTGCCCAGGCCCAGCCAGAAGGGTAACCTTGCTAACGTCGTCGCTCCCATACCTGTGAAGATCGTCGGGCCAAAGGTTGCCGAACAAGGAGGGAGAAAGAGTAAAAGAAAAAAAAAATGAGGGTGAGTACCGAGGCACGTACTCGCGAGACTGGAATTCAGCTGTGCTCGCCTACAGGCTATATGGTGGACTTAGCGGCAACAAAAGAATCATACTACAGATACACTAAAACTTCCGTCTAGATAGAATAAGATAAGAGAGCGCATAAAAGAACCAACTAGATACTAACACCAAACATACCCAGCCGATGAATCACCTCCTCGTGACCAAACGAAGAAGCAAGTATCAAAGGCACTCACACGGTTACCAAGTTTTATTGCAGGTTTATTGTTGTAGTTGTGCTAGCTTTTTACACAAGTTTATTAGTATTGAAATAGCAGGTGCAAGTTGTCCTATGATCGAGTAGTACAGCTCCAAGTCGTCCATAACCGCGGACACGGCTTTTCGAAAAGATTTAACCCTGCAGGGGTGCCCAAATGTACCCACACGTTCGATCAATCCTTCCGGCAAATCTCGCGCCCTTAATAAAAACAGGTGCGCCATCAGGATAGTCACGACTCGCACTCTCCTTCACTACAGACAAGTCCAGGAAGCCACCTAACTAAGTTTAACCCGTATCGAGAGTCCGACCGAATCTCCGAGACGGACCTAGCTGTTTGAGCCTACGGTTAAGTCGGATCCTAGGAGATGCACACTGGATCGGAGCTCCTCATGGAAGATGACCAGTGACCTCACTCTTTCGGAACTCGCTTAACCGCATCCCACCTATACGGACGTGCAGAAACAAGGGGTTACAAGGCACACACGGCTTCCCCCAAAGTAAAATCGAACCATAAGAAAACAAGAGCTGCACGCCCGACAAGAACCAAATAGAAACACCGCGAACTAGTTGTGGCCACTGGACAAGTATGTAGATTCCGGCAGTGATCGAGGGGAGACCCGAAAACATACCCACGTGTGGTTAGAGCGCACAGTCTCAGAACAATTCATGCGATCTCGGGGTCCTAGGGGACACAAGTGAGCCGTCAGAAAACTGGCAAAAATGACTCACCGATGCCTCTGCTTAATTCAATTTTAATTATTAACATTAAAGTAAGCCATGAATATCTCCAACAACATATATCCAAAAAGTAGAGCATGTGATAACTTTTCCCACCCAATAAGATAAAACCACTTGAAACAACCTGAAGATGCCTACGACTCGCAAGGCCAACTCAAACAACAAGCACACGGTTAATAGGATGTATAGAAGGTTCTATGTCTTTGCTTTGGATAAACAGGTGGATAGGACACGTGACTCGAACAAAGCATCGCGACACAAGGCTAGAATATAGAGCTAGCGAGAGCAAAAGTGTAAATGGGTAGAGAGAAAAGGGCTCGCCTGAAAAGATGGTCGAAGAACACCCGAAGAACTTGTCGTTGCTCACATCACCACGAAGCGTCCTATCCGGGAAGAAGCAAATCGCTACAACAAATAACGGATGCAACACTTACTACTACGACAAAAATATCGGCATGATCATGTGAAGCATGTATGCATGACATGGCAATCATGATGCAATGCAACTTAACCAATTTAAGCGGAATCGGAATTCCGACACATACAAATATGGTTCAAGTTGTATTACTACTTGGCAAATTTAAATGTTGATTAGCATGGCAAAGACAAGATATGGGTTGGCTACACAAAATTAAATGAAGTGAGGAAACCATATTTGGCATATCCCAATTACTCCATATGTTACTTATTAGGTGTGATGCAAACTACCACGTGACTACATGATGCGTGATGCAAACAGGTTTATGGATGGCATATTCAAATTCTACACATTTTTCTGATTAAAATAGACACATCATTTGGTTAAAACAAGTAATACAAGGGAAGTTTTAATTGGAAAGAACATAACAAGAGTTGAACTGAAACAAACTGAAGACTGTCTGACTGTCGACTGAAACAGACTGAAGACTGGAACTACACCATACGTCCACTCGTAGGCAGCAGAGACTTTAGCTTCGGTATTGGTTTAGGATAGAGTGCAAATTAACTGGAGTGAACAGTAGAGATAAAAATAGCTAGCTGAGAACATAAGCACCTAGGTGGACTGATTGTTGCTTGCAAAACAAACGGAATACATGGATCATATTTTGGAAAGATGAAAGACAGGAGGTTAGCTAGTCCACGTATGCAAGCAAGCACACAGGCTGCTGGATCGATCCAGGCCATGCCAAAAGAACTAGCTTTACTGAAAGGAAGCAGAAAACTGGGCGTGCATCGCACTGGCCTCAACATAGCGATTTGGCCTTGATGTTGAATTAGAATAGAGTGCAGAACATCTGCAGTAGACAACCGAGATGGATTATAGCTAGCTAAAAGGGACAAACAAAGAAGTGAAAGCATTGCTCCTGGACACGCACAAACAAGCAGCCAGGGCGCAGCTGGGCGTGGTCGAAGCGCACGCGGACTGACAGAGACGAACTGGGACACTGGGACACTGGGAGAGGAAGAAGTCAATGGCCTGGGGCTTCTGGCTCGCTTCAGATGGGCGTGGACTAGCCTGGGCACGCGCGCGCAACACGGAGCATGCCGAGCGGACGGAACCAGGCGCGTTCCTGGCGGAGGAGAGCGGCTGAACCCGCATGAACTCCTGGGAGAGCTCGAGCAAAGGAACCATGGCAGAGCATATATGGTCAGAAGGGGATCGTCGGCTATGGAGCGGGAACTTGACAGGGAGAAGGTGGGATAGAAAGGAGGGCTCACCGGGAGAAGGTCCGCATGCTCGGGGAAGCCGAAAGGGGTCCGGACCGGCCGGATTTCGCCGGCGACCTGACAGGAAAAAGAGGGCCATGTCGTCGATCCTGGGCATCCCGGGACGATTCCTCTGGCGGGGACGTTCCTGATAGAGAGGCAGAGATCCTAGGCGCGTCTGCTTGGCTCGGGGAGCACTGCATCGGTGGCGCGTCGTCGACCATGGCGGCGGTGGTCGTTAGTTTTGTTTCTGGCTCGAACACTTGCAGAGAAGGGCGACCAAGAAGGAAAGGAGGGGTGGCGGCGCTAGGGAGGGAGAAGCAGGGAAGACTAGGGTTTGCAGGGAGGCGGCTCGGTGGGGATCTTGTGGAGGGGAAAAGGATCACGCGCCTGGCGTGCTCGGTGCTGGAAGGGGTCACGCTGCAAGCGTGCTTGGTTGGAGCAGACATAAAGTGGAGTAGGGTACCGCTTCGGTGGAGACAAACAAAAAGGGAAGGTGGCCTGGGGAGTAAATGGAATAGGATTTCCAAAGAATTATAAGAATAGAAAAAGGGGAAGCAAAGAAAGAAGGAAAAGATGAGGAGAAGAAAGACGTTTTTGAAAACATGCTTTTATTCAATATAGTTTTCAAAGTTTGTAGGTATTAAGGTTTTAGTTTTTAATTCAAAATAAGAGAAGAAGAAGAGGGCATTAGAAAACCATACGAGCAAAATAAAATGGAGTTAATTTAAAATAATTTTTTTATTTTGCATAAAAACATGCAAGGTGATAGATGCATGATGATGCAAGACGTCACGATGACGCGAAAAAAGAAAATAACAAGCAATTCTAATAATGGGGATTTTTCCGGGTCGTTACATATTTCATGTTTCCCCGCCGCCCCGTCGTAAAATTGGCAGATGGGTGCTTTATATAGTTTGGTTTTAGGTTAGGCCGAGTCCATGAGCCGAAGTTAATTTGCGTTGATTGGACCCATGAGGGGGAGATGGGCCCCACCACGCGGTCTAGATGTGGGCATGCGTGGTGCCCCCTCTTTTCCTCCTTGTTGCATTGCCCGTTAACTTCTTCTTCTCATGATCCTCTATTTCCCTAAAAAATAACATGGCAAAAAGATTGGATCTGTTTGATGTCCAAAAGGTCCCTAAAAGTCAAAAACATGCAAAAACAAGAAAATATGCTTCGAAGTGTTAAAAGCAAATGAAAGGGGAACATTTAGAAAATCCTCGAAATCAATGGAAAACATGTCTAGATCCTCATAAAGCTATCAAATATATAAAAATATAAACTAATAAACTACAAAGATCATGAATGCATTTTACATGCGTCAATGTGATATAGAGGTATAATTGAAGAATTTTGCAACGGTTCACATGGTGTCCCAGTGCAGAAGGTCGTGATGAAGCTTCCTACTCGCCATGACCTTTTTGCAAGAATCTGATTGTCAAGTCAGTATGCCAATGTTCAGCAATTCTGCAAGTTTCGTCTGCGAGAAGCACTGCTTTGGCTCAAAACTGATGGCACCAGGGGAGTGGAGGCTTGGATCATGTTGTCAAAGCTTTGGTTGTATGTAATGAACCGAGAAAACACTTCAATTCCTGGTGCTCTATGGGCAAAATAGAGGACTTCTACAATACCCTGAAACTATTATTAACCTTCCAATTTTCTTAATCTGATGGCTCATGTAATCTGGTACCGCGATCTTCCCAACGGAGTACCAACTACAAAACTCCCAAAAACTCAAGGATTACTTCTCATCTAAGGGCCAAATGGCACCCCAACTACCCTTCTTATGGTATTACTTGCTCTATGGTGTTAGCACAAAGGAGACCATTGTGCTTTGATGGCTAGAACAAAGGGGCCGACCTGGGTGTGATATGGTGGTGGCATTACGGTGGCGGTGGTGGTGTCACCGGGCGACAGCCAGGAAAATTGATGAGAGGAACAAGGTTAGCGCATCACGGCCGACGGTGGCATGGCAAGACACCGTGATGCCATGGCGGCCATCACCTCAACGGAAAATTTTGTATCACCATCTTCTCCGCTTCTTATGTTCATCTTCTCCAAACTGCATTGTCAGTTCATCACGTCCTCTTCTCCAAACGACTAGGGAACAAGGGTATATTGGGTCACGCATGTGCCCTCAGCCTTGACGGAGACGAGCAACAGAGAGGTGACTATGCTCGTCTAGACCGCCTGATACGTCTCCAACGTATCCATAATTTTTGATGCTCCATGCTTGTTTTTACACCATTTGCTTAGTGTTTTGTTACACTTCGTGGCATTTTATGCATTTTCCAGAACTAACCTATTAACGAGATGCCACAGTGCCAGTTCCCTATTTTCTGCTGTTTTTGTGTTTCAGAAAAGTTACACAGGAAATATTCTCGAAATTGGAGGAAACCAAAGCCAGACGTCCAGATATTTCACGGAGCTTCCAGAAGACTGAAGAGGAGATGGAGAGGGGCCACAGGGCGCCCACACCACAGGGCGGTGTGGCCTAGGGCTGGCCCGCGCCCCCTGGTGGTGAGGCTACCCTGGCCCACTTCTGACGTCGCCTCTTCGCCTATAAAGACCCCCCGACGGGAAAAACCTAAAGACCCAATCATTTTTCCAGAACACATCGCGATCCGCCGCCGCCATCGACCCGAAGATCGGGAGGGTCCAGAAGCTCTTCCCGGCACCCTGCTGGAGAGGGGAATCGCCACCGGAGGTCTTCTTCATCGCCATGCTTGCCTTCGGCGCGATGAGTGAGTAGTCTACCTTGGACTATGGGTCCATAGCAGTAGCTAGATGGTTGTCTTCTCCACCATGTGCGTTATCTTTAGATCTCGTGAGCTGCCTTACATGATCGAGATTACCGTTATGAAATTCTACATGTTGTGTTTGTTAGGATCCGATGAATATTGGTGTTATGATTGAGTTGAAGTACTGAATTTTATCTTATGTTATCTCTATGTTGTTTATGATCTTGCATGCTCTCCGTTGTTAGTAGCTATCTTGGCCGAGTAGTTGCTAGTGACTCCAAGAGGGGGTATTTATGCTCGGTAGTGGGTTCATGCCTCTATTTAATCTGGGGGAGTGACAGAAACCTCTAAGGTTGTAGATGTGCTGTTGCTACTAGCGGGAAAACAACATTCATATGCTCGAGGGCATATGCTTTGTTTACATTACACACTTTGCTTAATGCAATTATCTGTTGTTTGCAACTTAATACTTGTGGAGTTCTCGGATTGATTCGCCACAAGTGGATTATTAGTCATAGATGCAGTTGGATGGCGGTCTATGTATCTTGTTGTAATGCCCAGAGTAAATTTCATAGTGATCCTCTCGACATATGCATGTTGTCTTTATTCTATCAATTGCCCAACTGTAATTTGTTTACCCAGCATGTTTAATTTTATCTTATGGAGAGACACCACTAGTGAATTGTGGACCCCGATCCTATTTCCTTTATATTGCTATCACCTGTTTACTTTACTCGCACTATTTACTTTACTCGCATACTATTACTATTTTCCACTCGATACGCTCATTCCTTTGTTTACAGCAAACCGGTGAGATTGACAACCTCATTGTAAGTTGGGAGCAAAGTATTTGGTTGTGTTGTGTACAGGTTCCACGTTGCTACTAGTTGAAGACGCGCTAACTCATTTTATCATAAACGGCGCCCTTGTTGGAGTGTCACTAGACTAGCAAGCATCATCTTCAGTCGTATTGGCTTCTTCCTCTCCTGATCGACGTACCTTGGTTTCTTACTAAGAGAAAACCTTGCTGCTATATTCATCTTACCTTTCTCTTGGGGTTTCCAACTGGATGGTGAAAAACTATCAACACCGTATCGCATCAAGCTCTTTTCTGGTGCCGTTGCCGGGGAGGAAAAAGAAGACTTCTGCAAGGTGAGTTTCGCACACACATTCTTTAGTTTGTTTATTATTTTGCTTTACTTTATTTTTACTTGCATCGTTTTATCAAAAACCCAAAAAAATTAGTATCCTTGATAGTTGTTATTTCTTTACTTTAGTTCATTATGTTGTTTCCTAAGTACATTTTGGAGGACCTCTCAGTAGGTAGTGGTTCAATTATTGGAAAAAGTAACATCGAGGAGTTCTTTAATCATATTAGTATGCATAAAGATGTTGAGAAAAAGTCTTTGGCTGAGCTTGCTCCTAGTTATGAAGTTGCTTCTGCTTATTTAATTCACATGTTAGAAGCTAGGTTTGCTAGCCTTAATCCTTGTATGCAATACATGTTTCTTAAGCTTCATGATATTGAGGACCCCGAAAAGAAAGCTTTTATCTTGGAAGCTCTGCGCATAGAATTTAGAGATGTTGCCATTGAAGCTAGGAAAGTTCTTAAGCGTTTTAATAAGCTTGGTTCACCTATAAAGGTTGTTAGTACAAACAATGAGGGAACCGATATACCTATACCTAGCAAACTCTTGGGATTGTATGAAGCTTTTGAAAATAATTTTGATTGGATCTGTCCCAAAAATCTTTTTAGTGATTTGAGTGAACCAAAGCGTGATCACAAAGGGTCTTCAAAAACTTATGTGGATGAAATACAATGCCTTATTGAGAATACCTCTTCAATGGATCTTAATACCTCTCTTGATATTACTTGATTCGCACTTTCTGCGCCTAGCTCAAAGGCGTTAAAGAAAAGCACTCTTGGGAGATAACCCAATGTTTTTACATTCATTTATTTTTATTTTATTTGAGTCTTGGAAGTTATTACTACTGTAATAACCTCTCCTTATCCTTTTTATTTCGTTGTTGTGCCAAGAGAAGCCTCTAATTTGAGTGAGGTAAGATTTGGGGATGTTGCTGTCCTGAAACAGTTTTCGGTGCTGCACCGTAAAAATTCGTGACAATTCTCTGTATATCTTTTGGACCTGCAATTTCTTGTGCATATGCCCCAGGTTATATCCAAACTTTCATTAGTTTAACATTTTTTGATTTGAGCAATAGAAAACCCTCTAAAAATTCGACCTTTGTCAGCTGTTCTATTTTGACAGATTTCTGCCAATATTTGTGTTTGCCGCTTTATCACTTTCTTTTTGAGTTATTTTGATCACGGAACTTTTGGAGAAGTTGCTACAGTAGTATATGCTTTATATGTGGTGGTTTTAGGTTGAAACCTGAAGCAAAAAGTGTTGATTCAATATTATGCTTACACTAATATTGCTAATAGATTTGTGTTTAGTTTTGTATGAAGGAAGTTTTCAAGTGTAGGGATTGGAGAATGATGAGATGAGTTGAAGAATGGAAAAAAGCTCAAGCTTGGGGATGCCCATGTCACCCCAAGAAATATCCAAGAAGTACAAGCGTCAAAGCTTGGGGATGTCCCCGAGGCACCCCTTCTTCATCGGCAAAAATCAGGTCACCTTTCAACGCACTATATTTTTATTGCTTCATGCATTATGCGTTTTTCTTGGAGCGTCAGTTGTTTTTAGTTTTCATTTTAGTTTAGTTTTGTTTGCTACAATAAATGGTTGGACCCCAACAAATTCCTTTTGGATAAGTTGCCTTGCTTTTCATTTGCCAAGAATACTCCGTTTTTCACTCTTACCGTTTCAATGAGTGTTCTATTTTTCTAGAACTGCTTTTAGTTTTCAATTTTCGCCTTGATATGTGTTCAGACCTTGTTATATCTTTTCATCAAGGTGTATTTTGACCTCTGGTCCATATTGGTTTTCATCAAAAGAGTTGGTTATAAAAAGTTCGAATGGTGTTGGAAAAGAGAAAAAGCTTTATGCAAAAAAAAAGTGGTACAAGAAGGAGCTTGTGTAGACTGCGGCCTAGGCTTTTGCATGTGGTTCTTGATTTTTTTTTGATAGCATACTTAGTGGTTTTGCTGTAGCATGACTTGTCTCAAATAACTGAGATTGCTTAATGAGCCTTTGAAAAAATCATGCGTTGTTTTAATTATTTGGAAGCATTATTTTGGTTTTCTCCTTGATGCTTTATTTGGGTTGACTTGGCGCATGCTCACACATGTTAGACTCATACAAAGTCGCCATTGCCTCTATGATCATTTAGTTTTTGACTTTTGATGCCATCTTATGCTTCTTTTAATGTCGCTTTGCATGATTATGGCCATTATTGCTCTCTTAGTTGGTCGCTCCCAGTCTTTTGCTAGCCCTCATTTTATACTGAGTATGAGCTCTACTCGTGCATCTAACTCCTAAAAACCAAGTTGTTCCATTGTGTCCACCATACATACCTATTAGCAATTTGTTATTCCAAAGTACATTTGACTTGCTTTTATCTATCCTTCAAATTAAACTCTTTTTGGTGTTATGCGAAAATTGGTCAGTAAAGCTCTCACGAACCGAATGGCACACTTTACTTTTCTCATTTTAAAATTTTGACATTGTGGTCTCTTATGTTGAGTTGTTATGCTTGCAAGTTGTAAGTTGGGAATTAGCCTAGCCATGCCGTCATGGGGCAAGCTTTCAACATTGCACTATCTTTCATTTGAGTTGATATCGTGATCTTTTGTTTATGGATACTCATGGTGTGAAATGAATTGGGAATCTTGCGGGATCATGGAGTTTGTATATGTGTTAGAGAAACGCCTGGGCCGCTAATCTAAGCCATGCATAATTCATGGTGAAAATTTACAGCATGCCCATAGTGAATATTCGACGACGCATCTCGCAATAAAAAGCTATACCAATGATAAATAAAAGAGATGCCGAGGTGTTCATTATCTGTTTGTCCTGTCATTTTGATGTGGGCTTGTTCCATGTCACCGGGCATGGAGGTACCCCGTTGGCGGTTCTCGATGATACGTGTATACTTACAATGACAAGAGCTTGCTTGGGACTCTAAGTAAAGTAGCATGAGGTTTGGGTATTCGTACTTCATGGGACACGAGGTTTTCAACTTATGATTTGTCAAGCATATGCAGCATAAGTGTTCTCGCATTAACTTTAACCATTCAAGATGCTTATGATGGGGGCAATGAGAGCTCAAAGCCGGTAAGTACCAATTTTTTTGAAGGTTTATAAAACTTGCAATCACTGCTTCCCTCCGTGAAGGGCCTTTCTTTTACTTTTATGTTGAGTCTCCACCTTCTACCTTTATGCACCATTAAGAGAGCATAGTTGTCATTCTGAGTATAATGTGCATTGTCCCAAAGTTTTCATTGATTGATTCATATTGTTGGTTTCACTTGTTCTTAAATTATTTGTATCTAGTCGCCCTCTTAAACTTGAAGGTGTCCTATGCATTTATGTTTTGCTCTCTCATGAAGAACAAGCTGAAAACCATTTATATGTTTTTCCTTATGATTTGAACACATATTTGACTTTCATTGTTTCATTTTAATAATCTTTTGTTTGTGTTCATTTTCTTGTTATAACATGGTTGCTAAGTTTCTTCTATCAAGACTATATCTTTCATGCCCATGTTTTAAGTTCTTTTGATCACAACGCACAATGCTTACATAGATGATTAAGATTGTGTAGGTGCATGTCACCTCAAAAATTATTTCTTTTGTTATCACTTACCTACTCGAGGACAAGCAGGAGTTAAGCTTGGGGATGCTGATACGTCTCCAACGTATCCATAATTTTTGATGCTCTATGCTTGTTTTTACACCATTTGCTTAGTGTTTCGTTACACTTCGTGGCATTTTTATGCATTTCCAGAACTAACCTATTAACGAGATGCCACAGTGCCAGTTCCCTGTTTTCTGCTGTTTTTGTGTTTCAGAAAAGTTACACAGGAAATATTCTCCGAATTGGATGAAACCAAAGCCAGACGTCCAGATATTTCACGGAGCTTCCAGAAGACCAAAGAGGAGACGGAGAGGGGCCACAGGGCGCCCACACCACAGGGCGGCGCGGCCTAGGGCTGGCCCACACCCCCTGGTGGTGAGGCCACCCTGGCCCACTTCTGACGCCGCCTCTTCACCTATAAAGACCCCCCGTCGGGAAAAACCTAAAGACCCGATCACTTTTCTAGAACACATCGCGATCCGCCGCCGCCATCGACCCGAAGATTGGGAGGGTCCAGAAGCTCTTCCCGGCACCCTATCGGAGAGGTGAATCGCCACCGGAGGTCTTTTTCATCGCCATGCTTGCCTCCGACGCGATGAGTGAGTAGTCTACCTTGGACTATAGGTCCATAGCAGTAGCTAGATGGTTGTCCTCTCCACCATGTGCTTCCTGTTTAGATCTCGTGAGCTGCCTTACATGATAGAGATTACCGTTATGTAATTCTACATGTTGTGTTTGTTGGGATCCGATGAATATTGGTGTTATGATTGAGTTGAAGTACTGAATTTTATCTTATGTTATCTCTATGTTGTTTATGATCTTGCATGCTCTCCGTTGTTAGTAGCTATCTTGGCCGAGTAGTTGCTAGTGACTCCAAGAGGGGGTATTTATGCTCGATAGTGGGTTCATGCCTCTATTTAATCTGGGGGAGTGACAGAAACCTCTAAGATTGTAGATGTGCTGTTGCTACTAGGGGGAAAACAACATTCATATGCTCGAGGGCATATGCTTTGTTTACATTACACACTTTGCTTAATGCAATTATCTGTTGTTCGCAACTTAATACTTGTAGAGTTCTCGGATTGATTCGCCACAAGTGGATTATTAGTCATAGATGCAGTTGGATGGCGGTCTATGTATCTTGTTGTAATGCCCAGAGTAAATCTCATAGTGATCCTCTCGACATATGCACATTGTCTTTATTCTATCAATTGCCCAACTGTAATTTGTTTACCCAGCATGTTTTATTTTATCTTATGGAGAGACACCACTAGTGAACTGTGGACCCCGGTCCTATTTCCTTTATATTGCTATCACCTGTTTACTTTACTCGTATTGTTTACTTTACTCGCATACTATTTCTATTTTCCACTCGATACGCTCATTCCTTTGTTTACAACAAACCGGTGAGATTGACAACCTCATCGTAAGTTGGGAGCAAAGTATTTGGTTGTGTTGTGTGCAGGTTCCACGTTGCTACTAGTTGAAGACGCGCTAACTTGTTTTATCGTAAACGGCGCCCTTGTTGGAGTGTCACTAGACTAGCAAGCATCACCTTCAGTCGTATTGGCTTCTTCCTCTCCTGATCGACATACCTTGGTTGCTTACTGAGGGAAAACCTTGCTGCTATATTCATCATACCTTCCTCTTGGGGTTCCAAACTGGACGGTGAAAAACTATCAACACCGTACCGCATCACCGGCATGCGCCACCGCCCCCAGTTTGCGGCTGCCCACGCACGCCATCTAACAGGGAACACCATGCTAAGGTATGCAAACCTCACAAAAAATCGCTGTCACGCTGAGTTGGGCGATCGATGCCGACGACGACAGGAGAACTAGAGGTAGCACGCTCCAACGTGATTTTGGTGGAAAATCTATCCAACTAGATGGACCTTGCGCGCTTTGCTGCGCCCGTTCTTTTGCAGTTGGCATTTCTTTTCTATCGTCTGTGAGTATCGGTCTTGACCTACGTGTGTTATTGTACGACGATGCAGGAACTAATCGTTTAATCATCGCATGGGGCAGAGTGAAAAAATGTTACAGCTTAACTTGTAGTTTCTTGTGACAACATTACATTCTAATATAACTGACATGTAGTGACAATGGTCTATGCCACAAAAATTTACGTGAGGTGAGGAGAATTGAAAGAAACTTTTGATGTCCTTGATGATCAAGAAACAGAGCTTGTGGAAACATCATGATGTCCACCATACATACTGGATGTGGACATTCACTAAGTTGAGCTATGGATTATTAAGTAATAAAATGATCAACATTCATTCAATATACCGAAACAACCAAGTAGCTAATTAGTTGAAAAAAATGCAAACTTGTAAGAGAGGGAGGCACCAATAATAGTTTATTAATTTGGTAGCAACGGATTTTGGTACGACACATAGCATGAAGGTGTAGATATCATAGGAAAATGAAAAGATAAATATCATCTTTGTGGATTAACCATTAATTGAAAAATAAGACACAAAATTACACGCTGGATACATATTGGATACTAATGCAGCCCCAGGAATTCGCATCAAAGTAATTCGCCAAACAAAAAAGTGATAAAAATCTGATGTGAATCCTTTCGTTATCTTTAGACATGTGTTTGCGAACTCAACGGAACTATTAAAAGGAATCACGTAGATGTAGAAAGATCAAGTAAAGTACCACAAAACGTATATCTTATCAAATTATCAGTTTTATCCTTGCTAGCTGCAACCTTAACCAAATCAATTACTGTATTTTTATGTGTCGAAATACTTAACACAATACTCTTAGAACAAACCCCTCCGGCATCTGCTACTCCGTATATGGAATACATTTTTTTTGTATCCTGTGTGCTTAGTATTCTTGATCAATAAACTTTTTCATTATAGAATTTTCATATTTTATTATGAGATACAGGTGCATCAAAAAAATGGACCAGAAAACAACTCAATTAGACATACCTTAAACTCAAGTGCCTAGCCAATGATCACCAGAAACAATTAGACACACAATAGAGAAAGAGCCGCAGTGCAGCACCATCACTGCAGACATGTTCAAAAGAAAGCAACCATGAGGCACCACCAATACCCTGCAATACACCACCATGACCACCATGAAGTATCCTCCAGAAATATATGTAAATATGTGATCAGAAAGTTAAAATAGAATCTTGTCATTGTAGATTTTTTCTTAAACACAACCCAAAGCCCTGAATGGAGGGAGCAATATAGCCCAAAAGCTGGAACAACACGTACTTTTGCAATCTTGTTCTAAGCAGTAAAAATTCGATGGAGACTAACATCAGCATGTTATTACTCGATAAAGCAATCCCCATTATGAACAGTTGAAGAAAGGCAAAATTTATACATAACAGAAACTATCTAGATGCTAGAAGCTCATGCTCAACACCTTTGGACTAAAAACAAAACTCCGAAGAGATAAAAAATATAATTATCAAGAATGTGCTATCAAGTTTGGCGCACCGACTAATTATGCATATAAGGAGGTTTCCGTACGGCATAAGTCCACATCAAGAGCAATCACACATATTTATATGTATATCAAGTTTGGCACACCGATTAATTATGCAACAGTAAGTTCACATAAGTTGGTTCATCGTTCAAGCCCCTTGGATCATAAACAAAAAAAGGGGTTGTGCGCAGCATACAATAATATCGAATTGACTTTAGCTTTCTAGAAGAGCGATTTAGCCAGACATGTATACCCTATCCAACAGTAATTGTTAGTACATTCTTTTGCCCATGAAGTTAGCTAATTTGGAATGTGTGATTGTCTAGAGTTACATACATTTGCACAAGAAAATATTGATAAAACATGGTGCTTTGCTTTAAAGATCATTTCCCCAAATCTAAGGAAATACATTGGCAAAATATATATTATAAACCTAGGATAACCAAATGTTTGGACTTCTGTGCATAAGAATGAGTTGATACTAATTTGAGTTGCAGAGACAAAATTATGTATACCTACTCTTAAAAAGCAGTTGATCCTTCAAGCCAAGTAGCATGGGAACATCATGAGGAGACCATAAACAATATCAGTGTCGGCCATTCATGTGCACTTTTAAAATAAGAGTTCAACGTGAAGTCATCCTTCCAAATATAAAAACTGATATTATATGTAGACGACTATAGTGATCCTTCCAAGCAATGATGGCAACCCATCATCTATCATAGTCCAGTCCCTGAACATCTACAAGCATATCTTCAAGCCCAGCAGCCCGAAAGGATGAAGCCCCCATGAAGAAGTTGAGGAAGCAGACCAACCTTCTGTTGTTAGGAATATGCAACTTAGTATTCCTGAGGGGCTAAAGGCCACATATATAGTACATATACAGGTGTGCAAATATGCAGAAAACCCCTAATAAGTGGGGAAACTACAATATACAGATATACATCTAACACCCCCCTCCCCTCAAACTCATGGTGGATCCATGATACGTCTCCAACGTATCTATAATTTTTGATGCTCCATGCTTGTTTTTACACCATTTGCCTACTGTTTCGTTACACTTCGTGGCACTTTTATGCATTTTCTGGAACTAACCTATTAACAAGTTGCCACAGTGCCAGTTCCCTGTTTTTTTGCTGTTTTTGTGTTTCAAAAGTGATACACAGGATATATTCCTGGAATTGGACGAAACAAGTTCCTTAAGTCTTATTTTGTCCGGGAGCTTCCAGAGATCCAAAGGAGAGTAGGAGGGGAGCCACAGGGGCCCCACACGCCAGGCCGGCGCGGCCAGGGCCTGGCCCGCGCCGCCCTGGTGTGAGGCCACCTGGCTCCACCTCTGACATCGCCCCTTCGCCTATAAAGACCCCCCAACGGGAAAAACCTAAGTACCCAATCAATTTTCCAGAACACATCGCGATCCGCCGCCGCCGTCAACCCGAAGATCGGGAGGGTCCAGAAGCTCTTCCCGGCACCCTGCCGGAGAGGGGAATCGCCACCGGAGGTCTTCTTCATCGCCATGCTTGCCTCCGGAGCGATGAGTGAGTAGTCTACCTTGGACTATGGGTCCATAGCAGTAGCTAGATGGTTGCCTTCTCCACCATGTGCTTCATGTTTAGATCTCATGAGCTGCCCTACATGATTGAGATCACCGTTATGTAATTCTACATGTTTGGTTTGTTGGGATCTGATGAATATTGGTGTTATGATTGTGTTGCTATACTGAAATATATCTTATGTTATCTCTATGTTGTTTATGATCTTGCATGCTCTCCGTTGTTAGTAGCTATCTTGGCCGAGTAGTTGCTAGTGAATCCAAGAGGGGGTATTTATGCTCGATAGTGGGTTCATGCCTCTATTTAACCTGGGGGAGTGACAGAAACCTCTAAGGTTGTAGATGTGCTGTTGCTACTAGGGAGAAAACAACATTCATATGCTCAAGGGCATATGCTTTGTTTACATTACACACTTTGCTTAATGCAATTATCTGTTGTTCGCAACTTAATACTTGTGGAGTTCTCGGATTGATTCGCCACAAGTGGATTATTAGTCATAGATGCAGTTGGATGGCGGTCTATGTATTTTGTTGTAATGCCCAGAGTAAATCTCATAGTGATCTTCTTGACATATCACGTTTATCTTTATTCTATCAATTGCCCAACTGTAATTTGTTTACCCAGCATGTGTTATTTATCTTATGGAGAGACACCACTAGTGAACTGTGGACCCCGGTCCTATTTCCATCATATTGCTATCACCTGTTTACTTTACTCGCACTGTTTACTTTACTCGCACTGTTTACTTTACTTGCATACTTCTACTGTTTTCCACTCGATACGCTCATAACCTTTGTTTCAAGCAAACCGGTGAGATTGACAACCTCATCGCAAGTTGGGAACAAAGTACTTGGTTGTGTTGTGTGTAGGTTCCGCGTTGCAGCTAGCAAGCAAAGCTTGGATGAGGTGCCATATATAAATTGTCCAAAGCTGTCGCAAACTAGCAAGCATCACCTTCAGTCGTAATTGTCTGCTCTTCTCCTGAACGATTAAACCTTGGTTTCTTAACTGAGGGAAAACAAGTTGCTATACTCATCACACCTTCCTCTTGGGGTTTCCAACTGGCCGATTATTTACTTCATCAACTTGGCACCATCAAGCTTTTTTTTTGGCGTCGTTGCCAGGGAAGAGTGGAAGACTTCTGCGAGGGGAGTTTTCGCACGCACATCCTTTACTTTGTTATTGTTTTGATTTACTTTATTTATTTTACCTGCATCGTTTTATATCAAAAACCCAAAAAAATTAGAATCCTTGGTAGTTGTTATTTCTTTACTTTTAGTTCATCATGCTGTTCCCTAAGTACGTTCTGGAGGACCTCTCAGTAGGTAGTGGTTCAATTATTGGAAAAAGTAACATTGAGGAGTTCTTTAATCATATTAGTATGCATAAGGAAGTTGAGAAAAAGTCTTTGGTTGAGCTAGCTCCTAGTATTGAAGTTGCTTCTGCTTATTTAATTCACATGTTGGAAACTAGGTTTGCTAGTCTTAATCCTTTTACGCAATACATGTTCCTTAAGCTTCATGAAATTGAAGATCCTGAAAAGAAAGCTTTTATTTTGGAAGCTTTGCGCTTAGAATTTAAAGATGTCGTTATTGAAGATAGAAAAGTTCTTAAACGTTTTAATAAACTCGGTTCACCTATAAAGGTTATTAGTACAAACGATGAAGGAGCCCTAGCAAGCTCTTGGGATTGTGTGAAGCTTTCAAAAATAACTTTGACTGGATCTGTCCCCAAAACCTTTTTAGTGATTTGAGTGAACCAAAGCGTGATCACAAAGGGTCTTCAAAAACTTATGTGGATGAAATACAATGCCTTATTGACAAGACCTCTGCAGTTGATCTTAATGCTTCTTCTGAAAATACTTGATTCGCAATTTTCTGCGCCTAGCTCAAAGGCGTTAAAGAAAAGCACTCTTGGGAGATAACCCAATGTTTTATTTTCAGTACTTTTTCTTTTATTTGAGTCTTGGAAGTCATTACTACTGTAATGACCACTCCTTATCTTGTTTATTTTGTTTTTGTGCCAAGAGAAGCCTCTAATTCGAGTGAGGTAAAGAATTGGGGATGTTGCTGTCCTAAAACTGTTTTCGGTGCTGCACCGTAAAAATTCGTATAAATTCTCTGTATATCTTTTGGACCTGCGATTTCTTGTGCATATGCCCCAGGTTATATCCAAACTTTCGTTAGTTGAACACTTTTTTATTTGATTAACAGAAAACCCCTCAAAAATTCGTCCTTTGTCAGCTGTTCTGTTTTGACAGATTTCTGCCAATATTTGTGTTTGCCGCTTTATCGCTTTCTTTTGAGTTCTTTTGATTACGGAACTTTTGGGGAAGTTGCTGCAGTAGTATATGCTATATATGTGGTGGTTTTGAGTTGAAATATGAAGCAAAAAGAGGTTGATTATATGTTATGCTACACTAATGTTGCTAATAGAATTGTGTTTAGTTCTGTATGAAGGAAGTTTTCAATTGTAGGGATTGGAGAATAATGAGATGGGTTGAAGAATGGACAAAAGTTCAAGCTTGGGGATGCCCATGCATCACCCCAAGAAATATCCAAGAAGTACAAGCATCAAAGCTTGGGAATTCCCCCGAGGCACCCCTTCTTCATCGGCAAAAATCAGGTCACCTTTCAAGACACTATATTTTTATTGCTTCATGCACTATATGTTTTTCTTGGAGCGTCAGTTATTTTAGTTTTCTTAGTTAGTTTTGTGTTGTTTGCTGCAATAAATGGTTGGACCCCAACAAATTTCCTTTGGAGGAGATGTACTCGTTTTCATTTACCAAGAACACTCCGTTTTTCATTCTTACAATTTCACCGGGTGTTCTTCTTTTTCTGCTACTGCTTTTGGTTTTCATTTTCGCCTTGATTTGCGTTCAGAACTTGTCATATCTTTTCATCAAGGTGTATTTTTGCCTCTGATCTTTATTGGTTTTCATCAAAAGAGGTGTCTTTAAAAATTTCAAATGGTGTTGGAAAAGAGAAAAAGCTTTATGCAAAATAGTGGTACAAGAAGGAGCTTGTGTAGACTGCAGCTTAGGCTTTTTCATGTCATGCTTGATGTCTTTTTGATGGTATGCTTAGTGGTTTTTCTGTAGCATGACTTGTCTCAAATAACTGAGATTGCTTAATGAGCCTTTGAAAAAAATCATGCGTTGTTTTTATTGTTTGGAAGCATTATTTTGGTATTCTCCTTGATGCTTTATTTGGGTTGACTTGGCGCATGCTCACACATGTTAGACTCTTACAAAGTCATCAATAGCCTCTATGATCATTTAGTTTTTGACTTTTGATGCCATCTTATGCTTCTTTTAATGTCGCTTTGTCGCTTTGCATGATTATGGCCATTATTGCTCTCTTAGTTGGTCGCTCCCAGTCTTTTTCTAGCCCTCGCCTTGTACTGAGTATGAGCTCTACTCGTGCATCCGACTCCTAAAAGCCAAGTTTTCCAAAGTGTCCACCATACATACCTACTAGCAATTTGCTATTCCAAGTAAATTTGACTTGCTTTTATTTTCTCTTCAAATTAAACTCTTACCAGTGTTATGCGAAATTCGGTCAGTAAAGCTCTCACGAACCGGAAGGCACAGTTTACTTTTTCCTGTTCTTAAAAATTTGACATTGTGGTCTCTTATGTTGATTTGTTATGCTTGCAAGTTGTAAGTTGGAGACTAGCCTAGCCATGCAGTCATGGGCAAGCTTTCAACATTGCACTTCTTATTTGATTTGATATCGTGATCTTTTGTTTATGGATGCCCGCAGTGTGAAATGAATTGGGAATCTTGTGGGGATCATGGAGTTTGTATATGTGTTAGGGAAATGCCGGGCCGCTAATCTAAGCCATGCATAATTCATGGTGGAAATTTGCAGCATACCCATGGTGGACATTCGACGACGCATCTCACAATAAAAAGCTAAACAAATGGCAAATAAAAGAGATGTCAAGGTGTTCATTGTCTGCTTGTCCTGTCATTTTGATGTGGGCTTGTTCCATGTCATCGGGCACGGAGGTACCCCATTGGCGGTTCTCAATGATATGCATATATTTACAATGACAAGAGCCTTGCTTGGGACTCTAAGTAAAGTAGCATGAGGTTTGGGTACTCGTATTCACGGGACACGAGGTTTTCAACTTATGATTTGTCTAGCATATGCATCATAATTGTTCTCGCATTAACTTTAACCATTCAAGATGCTTATGATGGGGGCAATGAGAGCTCAAAGCTGGTAAGTACCATAATTTTTGAAGGTTATAAAACTTGCAATCACTGCTTCCCTCTGCGAAGGGCCTTTCTTCTACTTTTATGTTGAGTCACCACCTTCTACCTTTATGCACTATCTAAGAGAGCATAGTTGTCATTCTTAGTATAATGTGCATTGTCCCAAAGTTTTCATTGATTGATTCATATTGTTGGTTTCACTTGTTCTCAAATTATTTGTATCTAGTCGCCCTCTTAAACTTGAAGGTGTCCTATGCATTTATGTTTTGCTCTCTTTGAAGGACAAGCTGAAAACCATTTGTATGTTTTTCCTTATGATTTGAACACACGTTTGACTTTCATTGTTTCATTTTCATGATCTTTTGTTTGTGTTCATTTTCATGTTTACAACATGGTTGCTAAGTTCTTATTGTCAAGATTATATCTTCATGCCCATGTTTTAAGTTCTTATGATCCCAGCTCACAAATGATTACATATATGATCAAGATTTTGTAGGTGCATGTCACCTCAAAAATTATTCTTTTGTTATCACTTACCTACTCGAGGACGAGCAGGAGTTAAGCTTGGGGATGCTTGATAGGTCTCCAATGAATCTATAATTTTTGATGCTCCATGCTTGTTTTTACACCATTTGCCTACTGTTTCGTTACACTTCGTGGCACTTTTATGCATTTTCCGGAACTAACCTATTAACAAGTTGCCACAGTGCCAGTTCCCTGTTTTCTGCTGTTTTTGTGTTTCAGAAGTGATACACAGGAAATATTCTCGGAATTGGACGAAACAAGTTCCTGAAGTCTTATTTTGTCCGGGAGCTTCCAGAGATCCGAAGGAGAGTAGGAGGGGAGCCACAGGGGCCCCACACGCCAGGCCAGCGCGGCCAGGGCCTGGCCCGCGCCGCCCTGGTGTGAGGCCACCTGGCTCCACCTTTGACATCGCCCCTTCGCCTATAAAGACCCCCCGACGGGAAATCCTAAGTACCCGATCAATTTTCTAGAACACATCGCGATCTGCCGCCGCCGTCGACCCGAAGATCGGGAGGGTCCAGAAGCTCTTCCCGGCACCCTGCCGGAGAGGGGAATCGCCACCGGAGGTCTTCTTCATCGCCATGCTTGCCTCCGGAGCGATGAGTGAGTAGTCTACCTTGGACTATGGGTCCATAGCAGTAGCTAGATGGTTGTCTTCTCCACCATGTGCTTCATGTTTAGATCTCATGAGCCGCCCTACATGATTGAGATCACCGTTATGTAATTCTACATGTTTGGTTTGTTGGGATCCGATGAATATTGGTGTTATGATTGAGTTGCTATACTGAAATATATCTTATGTTATCTCTATGTTGTTTATGATCTTGCATGCTCTCCGTTGTTAGTAGCTATCTTGGCCGAGTAGTTGCTAGTGACTCCAAGAGGGGGTATTTATGCTCGATAGTGGGTTCATGCCTCTATTTAACCTGGGGAAGTGACAGAAACCTCTAAGGTTGTAGATGTGCTGTTGCTACTAGGGAGAAAACAACATTCATATGCTCAAGGGCATATGCTTTGTTTACATTACACACTTTGCTTAATGCAATTATCTGTTGTTCGCAACTTAATACTTGTGGAGTTCTCGGATTGATTCGCCACAAGTGGATTATTAGTCATAGATGTAGTTGGATGGCGGTCTATGTATTTTGTTGTAATGCCCAGAGTAAATCTCATAGTGATCTTCTTGACATATCACGTTTATCTTTATTCTATCAATTGCCCAACTGTAATTTGTTTACCCAGCATGTGTTATTTATCTTATGGAGAGACACCACTAGTGAACTGTGGACCCCGGTCCTATTTCCATCATATTGCTATCACCTGTTTACTTTACTCGCACTGTTTACTTTACTCGCACTGTTTACTTTACTCGCATACTTCTACTGTTTTCCACTCGATACGCTCATAACCTTTGTTTCAAGCAAACCGGTGAGATTGACAACCTCATCGCAAGTTGGGAACAAAGTACTTGGTTGTGTTGTGTGTAGGTTCCGCGTTGCAGCTAGCAAGCAAAGCTTGGATGAGGCGCCATATATAAATTGTCCGAAGCTGTCGCAAACTAGCAAGCATCACCTTCAGTCGTAATTGTCTGCTCTTCTCCTGAACGATTAAACCTTGGTTTCTTAACTGAGGGAAAACAAGTTGCTATACTCATCACACCTTCCTCTTGGGGTTTCCAACTGGCCGGTTATTTACTTCATCAACTTGGCACCATCAATCCACAACACTGAGTTTGGAGAGAAAGAAACTATGCTGTGCTCTAGTCTGTGCCTTTGTAAAAAATCCGCTAACTGCAACTCTGAAGGCACATAGTGGAGCGCAATCACCTGATCCTGCGCACTAGCACGTGTATAAAAGGCATCAACACCAATATGCTTGGTAAGCTCATGCTTTACCGGATCATGTGCAATACTGATAGCACCTGTACTGTGAGACAAGAGTGTAGTGGGTGTCGTAGGAGAGATCCCAAAATCAGTAAGTAACCACCGCAACCAGGTCACCTTAGTAGTCAACAAGGCCATAGCTCGCAACTCAGCCTCGACACTCGAATGGGAAACTGCGGTCTGTTTCTTCGTCTTCTATGCAATGAGCGAACCACCAAGAAACACACAGTAAGCAGAAAGCGAACGGAGATCCATAGGATCTCTCACCCACGTAGCATCCTAGTAGGCCTGGAGCTGGAGAGAGCTGGAACAAGGGAAGAAAAGACGACGAGTGAGCGTACCATGAAGGTAGCGCAGAACATGGAGGAGATGACTATAGTGAACAGTGGTAGGAGCTGAGACAAACTGGCTCAGAATATGAACAGGATAAGAGATGTCGGGATCAGTGACAACAAGATAGACAAGACTCCCAATAATATGATGATAACATGTCAGGTCAGGGAGAGCATCACCATCACTAGCATGAAGCTGGACATTGAGCTCCATAGGAGTCTCAACAGTGTGCTCATCCCTAAGAGCAGCATGAGCAAGAAGATCCTGGATATACTTTTCCTGGGAGATAGAAAAACCATCAGAAGTAGAGGAAACCTCAATTTCAAGAAAGTAGCGAAGAGGACCAAGATCAGTCATAACAAACTGGTCACGAAGACGGGCCTTAACAAAGGCAATATACTTAGAGTCATCACCAGTGATGATCATATCGTCAACATAGAGGAGAAGAAGAGTGCGTCCACGAGGAGAAATGTGAACAAACATCGCAGGATCATGAGCGCTAGGGGAGAAACCAGCAGCAGTCACCACATAGGCGAAACGCTCAAACCAGGTGCGAGGGGCCTGTTTTAGGCCATAAAGAGAGCACCGAAGATGACAAACTATCCCATCAGGAACAGAATACCCCGGAGGAGGCTGCATGTAAACCTCCTCACGCAGCGCACCATTGAGAAAAGTGTTCTGAACATCAAGCTGAGACACAGACTAGTGGCGAACAGAGGCGAGAGCAAGAAGAGTGCGTACAATGGTCATATGAGCCACAGAAGCAAAAGTCTCATCATAGTCACGGCCCTGCTCCTGCTGAAAGCCACGAGCCACAAGACGCGCTTTATAGCGCTCAAGAGATCCATCAGAGCGGGTCTTAATTTTGTAGACCCACTTGCACGTGATGAGACGAACACCAAGAGGGGAGAAATAAGATCCCAAGTGCTAGTGTGCTCAAGCGCAGCAATCTCCTCGGCCATGGCAAGCTCCCATTCGGGATGACGCTCAGTATCCCAATAAGAAGTCAGCTCAAGGGCAACAGAAAGACTGTACTGACTAGGAGAATAACGATCAGGTGGACAATGCTGACGAGCAGGAAGAGGAGAGGGAATCTCATCAGAAGAAGAAGACACATCGGAAGAAGAGGAAGAAGGGACATCACGGGGAGTATCCAGAACAGTAGAACACCGAGAATAATGAAAGGGAAAAGGACACAAAGGAGAGGTGGATGGACTGTCAGATGAGGAAGGAGGAGAACCAGGTGATGAGGAGGACGATGGGGTCGAAGGCGAGGCATCGGCAATAATGGGTCCCGAAGGAGGATCAATAGAAACAGGGGGAGGTGTGTCAGGAAAAAGTAGAAAAGATATATCCTCCATCGGGTAGGTCGAGGAGGTGGGGCAAGGATAGAAAGGACGCGTCTCATCAAACATGATGTCACGAGAAATGCGCATCCGACGACCAACAAGGTCCCAACACCGATAGCCCTTATGCTCATCACTGTATCTAAGAAAAACACACTCAACAGACTGAGCGGTCAGTTTGGTGCATTCACGAGGGGCAAGGAGAACATAGCAAACGCAACCAAACAAATGAAGCATCGAGTAACCAGAAGAACGACCGAAAAGACGCTCGAGAGGAATACCACCATGCAGGGTGGCAGAAGGCTGAATGTTAATGAGATAAACTAATGTAGAGACAGCATCAGCCCAGAAATGCGGCGGAAGAGAAGAAGCAATCATCATTGCACGAGTGGTCTCAAGAAGATGACGATGCTTACGCTCAGCAACGCCATTCTGAGCATGTGCGCCCGGACAGGAGAACTGAGCAAGAGTGCCCTGCTCAGCAAGAACACCACGTAGCTGCTTGGAGATATACTCACCAGCAGAGTCAGCACGGAACACACGAATAGGTGTAGAAAACTGAGTAAGGACCATGGCCGCAAAAAGCTGATATATGGAGAGCATATCACTGCGAGGACGCATAAAATACAACCAAGTGTACCGGGAAAAATTATCTATAAATAAAATATAGTATCGATGGCCCCTTTTCGAAGGAAAAGGAGCCAAACCCCAAACATCAGAATGAACTAAATCAAAAAGACACTGAGATACAGACGCACTGGTAGGATAGGGTAACTGAATCTGTTTGCCCAACCTACAGCCCTGACAGTTTAAAGACACGTCTCCTGAGACAGACCCCAGAAGACCACGATGAACTAACGACGATAGGTGAGATCCACAAAGATGACCAAGACGATGATGCCATTGCTGAAAAGAGCCGGTGATGGAGGTGACGACCGCAGGAGAACTGGCAGGAGAGGTGGCAGCGGAAGGAACACGAAGCCAGTCTAACTCCCAAAGCTCCAAAGAGTCACGGCGGCGAGGGTCAGCTCCAACTAGGACCTATGTGAGACGATCCTGAACAGCACAAGAATCCGCATCAAGAATGACGCGACAACCAGAATCAGTGACCTGGCTAGCAGAAAACGGGTTAATCTTAAGACGAGGAACATGAGAAATATCAGGAACAGAAAATGAGGAAGTAGAAAGGGTGCCTCGACTAGAAACAGGAAGAGAGGTACCATCAGCAGTGAGAACATTAACAGGAGAAATGAGAGAGCGAATGATATCCCACAAGTATAGGGGATCATGTGTAGCCTTTTCGATAAGTAAGAGTGTCGAACCCAACGAGGAGCTAAAGGTAGGATAAATGTTCTCTCAAGTTCTATCAACCACTAATACTAAACGTTTGCATTATCTAGGAAATAAAACTAGTGCAACAATACGGGTATGAGAGATAGCTTTGCAAGATAATAAATACAAGAAAGTAAATGTTAGTGCTGCAGCAATAAAGTATACTAAGCAAACATAAAATAACAGTACCATGAGTGTGGAATAGTGGTGGTAATTGTGGTGGCTTTGTCCAAGATTAACTAGTGAAGATATCGAGTTCATTGTCTTCGATGCAGTTTTCTATGTGGGAGAGGCTAAATCTACATGCGCTCCGCTACTTGGGATTACAAGTACTTATGATTGGATTGTTAGCAAACATCCATAACTACTAACAATGCATTAAGGTTTCCCCAACCATAGC
Organism: Dactylis glomerata; assembly: GCA_007115705.1. Lineage (NCBI taxonomy): Eukaryota > Viridiplantae > Streptophyta > Magnoliopsida > Poales > Poaceae > Dactylis > Dactylis glomerata. The sequence goes on along the minus strand of QXEO01000200.1, from coordinate 2,257,315 downwards.
CTTAAGCTAATGGTCCTCTTACTCCCATACGTGCAATGTTCCGGTTCGCGTCCTCAGGTTTCTGTCACTCCGGCAGAACTACCCATTCCTTTTGCACATACTACTAATCCTAAGATGTTTAATCCATGCGCGCATAAATATAATGGATACCAAAGGACAGTACCATATCAACATACAACTCTAATGAACCAAAGACATTCAACAAATCAATCTAAGAACAAATAAACTATGGAAACATGACATAGATCATAGGATAAATATTATAGCATCAAACACCATGTTTACATAGGACGTTACAGAGGTGTGTGGGTGGATGAACCACTGCATATATGATGGAGATAGCGGTGAAGATGGTGGAGAGGAGCAGCGAGGGCGCGGGCGGCGGCGCGGGGGACTCCTTCCCCGCCGCCGGCGTCATGGGGGAACGCCGCCCCTTAGCCCCCTTCCTTCATGGCTTCATGGGAGCCCTCCCCCATGGAGATGGGATCCATGGGGGAGGCTAAAACGTGGCTCTGGTGGCTGCAAATTCGTGGGTGGAGGTGTCCCCCACGAGCTAGGGTTCCTCCCTTTATATAGTCTCTCGGATTCCCGTCTCCCCATCTTGGGCCGCAATGGAGTGGGATTATCTCGGTCGTCCGGACTTGGAATCAGGTGAATTTTATGTCCAGAACGTTCGCCGTGAAATTTCCTACAACTTTGAAATTGAAGAGTTTTCCGTTTGACGCCGTCTTCGACCCGTAATGTGACCATCTTCGAAAAACGTTCTGGCACAGATTTTTGGAAAGTCCCAATTTGACTCCAACAAGGTTTCCACTTGTATTCTTGGTAATTCCTACACATCAAAGTGTAAAACAAGAACATTGTGCACTTTTGCAACTATTAGTAGGTTAGTACAAATAAATTATAAAAGTGCCACAAAGTATAGACAAAACATATAGCAATTGGTGTAAAACAAGTATGGAGCATCAAAAATTATAGATACGTTTGCAACGTATCAATATCCCCAAGCTTAACTCCTGCTCGTCCTTGAGTAGGTAAGTGATAACAAAAGAATAATTTTTGAGGTGACATGCACCATCACAATCTTGATCATCTAAGTAAAGCATTGAGTGCTGGGATCAAAGAACTTAAAACATGGGCATAAGAGACATAATCTTGACAATAAAAACTTAGCAACCATGTTATAACATAAAAAGAAACGCAAACGAAAGATCATGAATAATGAAACAATAAAATTCAAACGTGTGTTCAAATCATATGGAAAAACATAACAAATGGTTTTCAGCTTGTCCCTCATGGAATAGCAAAATATAAATGCATAGGACACCTTCAAGTTTTAAGAGGGCGACTAGATACAAATAATTTAAGAACAAGTGAAACCATGATCATGAGTCAATCAATGAAAACTTTGGAACAATGCACATTATACTCAGAATGACAACTATGCTCTCAGATAGTGCATAAAGGTAGAAGGTGGTGACTCAACATAAAAGTAAAAGAAATGCCTTTCCCAGAGGGAAGCAGTGATTAAACATGTGCTAGAGCTTTTCATTTGTAAAACAGAGAGATAAAAGTTTGGTTTTGAGAGGTGGTTGTCTTTATCAACGACTGGCAATGGGGTTTTTACTATCTTCCATACAAAAATGAAGCAAGTTTTTGAGAGAGAGATTGGCACTTTGGTGCTCTTTTATAAAGCTTGGCACTCCTCCCCACTTATTTTTTTCTTTTCACAAACCATGGCTAACCGATTCCATCGGGTGCCCACCAACATTCACATATCATGGAGGAGTGCCTTTTTTTCTTTCCTTTTTTCTCTTTTTTTTTGGAATTTAGCAATATGGAAGATAGCAAATCCGACCACTACGTCCCCAAGAGCTGAAAACAGTGTCACAAAACGAGAAGTGTTTTGAAGGTTTTTTGAAAGGTAGCACATGAAATTTACTTGGAATGGCTTGCAAATACCATGCATAGGAATTTATAGTGGACACGTTGGAATAACTTGGTTTTTGGGAGTTGGATGCACGAGTAGAGCTCATACTCAGTACAAAATGAGGGCTAGCAAAAGACTGGGAGCGACCAACTAAGAGAGCAAAAACGGCCATAATCATGCATATCGATAAAACATCATTAAGAGAAGCATAAAATGGCATCACAAGTTAAAAACCAAATGATCATAGAGGCTAATGGCGACTTTGTAAGAGTCAAACATGTTGTAAGCATGCGCCAAGTCAACCCAAATAAAGCATCAAAGGAGAAAACCAAATAAATGCTTCCACATAATAAAAACAACGCATGATTTTTTTCAAAGACTCATTAAGCAATCTCAGTCATTTGAGACAAGTCATGCTACAGCAAAAATTACTAAGCATACTATCAAAAAGACATCAAGCATGATATGCAAAAGTCTAAGCCGCAGTCTAAACAAGCTCCTTTTTGTACCACTTTTTTATATAAATCTTTTTCTCTTTTTCAACACCATTCAAACTTTTTTAACTCAACTCTTTTGATGAAAACCAATATGGTCCAGAGGCAAAAATACACCTTGATAAAAAGATATAAGAAGATCTGAACAAAAATCAAAATGAAAACTGAAAACTAAACGCAGTAGCAGAAAAAGAAGAACACTCGTTGAACGATAAGAGTGAAAAACTGAGTGTTCTTGGCAAATGAAAACGAGTACATCTCCTTCAAAAGAAATTTGTTGGGGTCCAACCATTTATTGTAGCAAGCTAAACTAAACTAAATTGAAAACTAAAACAACTGACGCTCCAAGAAAAATGCATAGTGCATGAAGCAATAAAAATATAGTGTCTTGAAAGGTGACCTGATTTTTGCCGATGAAGAAGGGGTGCCTCGGGAGCATCCCCAAGCTTTGACGCTTGTACTTCTTGGATATTTCTTGGAGGTTGCATGGGCATCCCCAAGCTTGATCTTTTGTCCATTCTTCAACTTATCTCATCATTCTCCAATCCCTACACTTGAAAACTTCCTTCATACAAAACTCAACACAATTCTATTAGCAACATTAGTGTAAGCATAACAATGAATCAACCTCTTTTGCTTCAGGTTTCAACTCAAAATTACCACATATAAAGCATATACTACTGTAGGAACTTCCCCAAAAGTTCCGTGATCAAAAGAACTCAAAAAGAAAGCGTTCGAGAGGCAACAACGAATAGTACCAGAAATCTGTCAAAATAGAACAGCTGACAAAGGTCGAATTTTAAAGGGGTTTTCTATTGCTCAAATTAAAAAGTGTTCAATTAACGAAAGTTTGGATATAACCTGTGGAATAAGCACAAGAAATTGCAGGTCCAAAAGATTTTCAGAGATTTTTCACGAATTTGTACAGTACAGTACGAAAATCTGTTTTAGGACAGCAACATCCCCAAATCTTACCTCACTCGAATTAGAGGCTTCTCTTGGCACAACAATGGAATAAAAAGGATAAGGAGTGGTTATTACAGTAGTAATAACTTCCAAGACTCAAATAAAAGAAAAAGTACTGAAAATAAAACAATGGGTTATCTCCCAAGAGTGCTTTTCTTTAACGCCTTTGAGCTAGGCACAAAATAGAGAACCAAACAAAGAAGCAAAACAAAAGGAACTATTTTTGTTGTTTTCAATTTATAAGTGAAAGTAAAGAAGCAATACAAACAAAATAAAGAGCCTAATAAAAGTAAAGAAGATAAAACCAAGACATATAAAAGCAACTATAATACAAGTTAACACAATACATATCATCTGGATGGGTAATATAGAGTATGAAGGAGACACCCTCGTGTTAGTTGATGAATAGGGGATGACTCGGGCATCCCCAAGCTTAGATGATTATATCTTCTTGAATATATTCTTGGGATGCACCTAAACATCCCCAAGCTTGAGCTCTTGTGTCTTCTTGTTCATCTCATATCACCATATTGATTAGAACTTATAAGCTACATCCACATAAAACTTCACAAAACTCATTAGTAGGGTTAGTACTCATTAAGTAAAATCCACTCATGTTCAAGCATTGACAAGTTTCATAACCTATACTCAACATTAGCCACTGTATATACTAAGGTATTCATGATTTCCGTTGTCCGTCGAAAAACTAATGAAACTAATAACACCAATTACAATATTAAATAAACTAAGAAATCTGTTAAAACTGAACAGTCTGTAAAGATGACACTCAACGAGATAGTTAAGTAGCTCAAATCGAAAAACTCCAAACTAAAGAAAGACAGATCATCATCTCAGGTTCATGCACAAAAAATTTCAGATCAAAACACTAATCTGAGATTTTTCACGATTTTTTATAGTGAAGCACAGAAATCTGTCTAAACAGAACAGTCGGTGAAAATCAAATTTTTTGAGACAGCTACGTAACTCAAATCAGAAAAAGTTAGTCTAATGAAAGAAACATAATAAGCATTACTTTGCACTCAAGAAATTTCAGGTCAATATCACGTTCTGGTGATTTTAAATATTTTATACGGTGAAGCACAAAAAATCTTTTTTAGACAGCAAAGCAAAACTATCAACTTCCAAGTAACTAGGAACTACAATTATCACTTTACTTTTATGGTACAAAGGAATATGCACAATATATACAAGTGTTTAACTGAAAAGCTTCCATGGGAAGATTTGTTTTGTTTCATAGGCATGAACACAAGTGTTCAAGGTCGACCCCCACTTAACCATTACTCATCTTTCTAATCACTTTCCTTTTTGAAAACGTTTTTAGGTAACAAGTACAACTTTTTTTTTTGTAATTTGCATTCCCTATCCATACAAAGATAGAGAACAACTTCAAACTGAAAGTAAACAACTACTTAGAGATAAAGCAAACAAGTGCACATAAGAATATTCACCCACACGCTATTGCTCCCCGGCAACGGCGCCAGAAAAGGTCTTGATATCCCACAAGTATAGGGGATCGTGTGTAGCCTTTTCGATAAGTAAGAGTGTCGAACCTAACGAGGAGCTAAAGGTAGGATAAATGTTCTCTCAAGTTCTATCAACCACTGATACAACTCTACACACACTAAACGTTTGCATTATCTAGAAAATAAAACTAGTGCAACAATACGGGTATGAGAGATAGCTTTGCAAGATAATAAATACAAGAAAGTAAATGTTAGTGCTGCAGCAATAATGTATACTAAGCAAACATAAAATAACAGTACCATGAGTGTGGAATAGTGGTGGTAATTGTGGTGGCTTTGTCCAAGATTAACTAGTGAAGATATCGAGTTTATTGTCTTCGATGCAGTTTTCTATGTGGGAGAGGCTAAATCTACATGCGCTCCGCTACTTGGGATTACAAGTACTTATGATTGGATTGTTAGCAAACATCCGTAACTACTAACAATGCATTAAGGTTTCCCCAACCATAGCCTTAAGCTAATGGTCCTCTTACTCCCATACGTGCAACGTTCCGGTTCGCGTCCTCAGGTTTCTGTCACTCCGGCAGAACTACCCCCTTCCTTTTGCACATACTACTAACCCTAAGATATTTAATCCATGCGCGCATAAATATAATGGACACCAAAGGATAGTACCATAACAACATACAACTCTAATGAACCAAAGACATTCAATAAATCAATCTAAGAACAAATAAACTATGGAAACATGACATAGATCATAGGATAAATATTATAGCATCAAACACCATGTTTACATAGGACGGTACAAAGGTGTGTGGGAGGATGAACCACTGCATATGTGATGGAGATAGCGGTGAAGATGGTGGAGAGGAGCAGCGAGGGCGCGGGCGGCGACGCGGGGGACTCCTTCCCCGCCGCCGGCGTCATGGGGGAGCGCCGCCCCTTAGCCCCTTTCCTTCATGGCTTCATGGGAGCCCTCCCCCATGGAGATGGGATCCATGGGGGAGGCTAAAACGTGGCTCTGGTGGCTGCAAATTCGTGGGTGGAGGTGTCCCCCACGAGCTAGGGTTCCTCCCTTTATATAGTCTCTCGGATTCCCGTCTCTCCATCTTGGGCTGCAATGGAGCGGGCTTATCTCAGTCGTCCGGCCTCGGAATCAGGTGAATTTTATGTCCACAATGTTCGCCGTGAAATTACCTACAACTTTGTAATAGAAGAGTTTTCCGTTTGATGCCGTCTTCGACCCGTAACGTGACCATCTTCGAAAAAAGTTCTGGCACAGATTTCTGGAAAGTCCCAATTTGACTCCAACAAGGTTTCCACTTGTATTCTTGGTAATTCCTACACATCAAAGTGTAAAACAAGAACATTGTGCACTTTTGCAACTATTAGTAGATTAGTCCAAATAAATTATAAAAGTGCCACAAAGTATAGACAAAACATATAGCAATTGGTGTAAAATAAGCATGGAGCATCAAAAATTATAGATACGTTTGCAACGTATCAGCGAAGAGCAGACAGAATAGAAGAATCAGAAGTCATATGGAAGGAAGCTCCAAAATCCAGATACCATGGGGACGTACCTAACTATGTAGAAGGTGGTGGTCGCGCAGTGCTAGGAGAATCAGTCACAGAACCAGCAGTGCCCATCGAAGGAGAACCTGTAGCGGTGAGCAGACCACGAAGACGACTGATAATATCCTGATCAATGGGGGCAACTGCAGAAGAGCCTGATGAACCAGAAGACACACGAGCCTGGTGCTGGTGACGCAAACTGGGATCACTCGTATAACAATTGGACGCAGTGTGTCCATCCCTGTTGCAGTAGGTGCAGTGGCGAGCAGGATGGCGATCCTGACCACGATGCTGCTGGTGCTGACTCTGATGTTGACGCGAGCCCTGACCCTGAGGAGTGGGTCAAATCGGCGGAACTGGCGACCACAACTGAGTCGAGGGTGCAGGCGATGGAGGAGGACCACGAACAGCAAGCACAGAAGGAACCTCAAGAAAACCAGCACCACGGAGGCGAGTCTCCTCAGCCTGAAGCTCAGACAGCACCTCAGAAATCGGAACACGACCACGAGCAAGCAGCTACGCACGGCGGGGCTCGAACTCCTTGCGGAGCCAAGATAAAAACACATAGACGCGCTGAAACTCCAAGTCCGAGCGCACCGTCCGACAACACGGGCAGGTTCGACAAACCACAGTGCAAAGAGAGTCAAGCTGACGCTAGATAGCAGCACTTTGGGTGTAGAACTCATCAATAGTAGACTCACCCTGCTGAAGAGCATGCTCCTGATGAACCACAGATAGATAAAGAGCATCCCCGGATGGCTAATAGCGCTGACGAAGATGAGCCCACATGTCAGCAACAGTAGGAAGACCCATAAACTCAGAGGAAAACAGAACACTAGAAGTAAGAACAGCTGCAGCACAAGCATCCTCATCCATCCACTGAGTGTAGGCTATCAGATCCAACCGATAGGTCTCAAGGGCACTAGAGTACTGCTGAAACTTCATCTCATATGCAGCAACAACACTCTCAGCAGCATCCTTGTCAGCCTGAGTAGCATCATCACGAATAACAGGTGGCGTCGGCGGAATAGGAGCTAGAGGAGCAGTGGGGCACGACAGACAGGAGACCTAGCCGAAGAGCACACCCCATAGATGGAGACCGCGCATATGAACGCGCATAAAGGCAGCGAAGTCAGGGAAATTCGCGCCATTAAAAATCATCGGGCAGCGAGGAATCGCAACATAGCCCGACGAGGAAGACATTTCTCTCTCTCTCTTTTTGATTTTTTTTTGTGGGAGAGAAACCAGATCGGGATCAGGCTACCTGATAGATCCACACAAACACAGACGCAACGAGGCGCTTACTGGTGCAGGAGATGACAGCGGCTACCGGGCTGGAGACGGAGATGGCCTGTGGCGCCAGGAGATAGCTGGAGACGGCGGTGGCCCGGGCAGGCGGGTGGCACGGCGGTGGCCGGGCAGGTGGGCGGCACGAAGGCGGCCCTGGCAGGCGGGATCGGTGGCCGATGGTCGAAAACGGCCGGGCACGAGTGGGAATCGGCCGGAGGCGGCGGGATCCGGCAAACGGCGGCGGGAACTGGCTAGGGGCGACGGGATCAGTCCACCGGCGATGGGAATTGACTAGGGGCGACGGAATCCGGCGGCACTTCGCCGGAATCGGATCAGTGCTCGGCGGCGGCTGGCCTTGACGGACGGAAACCCATTAGCAGCAGTTGAAGAAAGACAGAAAATAACCGGTGATAGCAGTAGAATCAGTTGGAAATCGACCACAAAGCAGACGAGGGCCGGCCGGAACAGGCGGCGGCGACCCGGGTGGTGTCGAAGAAGAAAAGAAAAAATTGCACGAGTTGCGGAGTGCGAGGCTAACCTAGCTCTGATACCATGTTAGAAATATGCAACTTAGTATTCCTCAGGGGCCAAAGATCACATATATAGTATATGTACATGTGTGCAAATATACAGGAAACCCCCTAACAAGTGGGGAACTACAATATACAGATATACATCTAACATCTGTAACCAGCGGGATGCCACCTCTTGGCCCACAAGAGGGTCATGGCAGCACTTTCACTCTGCAGCGGAGCAGAAGTCCCCAGAACTGATCAGTTCAAGTACCTCAAGGAACCCTTTTTTGTCCATCCTTTCTTTTCTCAAATGATGGTGTTAGATAGGAGGGTGTCACTGAAAACACTAGCAGCATTAGAGGTTTCGAGCTCCAGCAGTTCAGATGTTGAGTTGGTTTAGGATAAGTGAGATGACTGAAACGTCTTAGATAGGAGGGTGTCACTGAAACACTAGCAGCATTAGAGGTTTATAGTTTCGGCAGTTGATTCAAGAGATGTTGAGTTGGTTTAGGATAGGATAATTGCGATGACATTGGTTATTGGGTGCCAAATGCGTGGAGCCTGGCGACTGAAAGTGTTTTGATCCTAGCCTAGGATGGATGCTTCTTTGGGTTTAAGTCTGAACTTGTAAACCCTGATATTCGTTCTCATCAGCACTAAGTATTTTCTGTAAATGAATGGTTGTGGTTCACGAAACTGCTGATTGCCAAGTTTCCTTGCAGCATTTTATTCCTGTGTTCTGGGGCCAGTTTAACAAGATCACTTGTGTCACGAATGGTTCTGTTTCCTTAATACAGCTGCTATGGTGGTACGACTGGGACTAGGACACCGGTTTGCTTACTTCAAGTTTAATGAAATTTGCGTTCATTGTTGTTATCTTGGGAAAAATTCTTGATTCAGGTGTTGTCAGCTCTGAGTTTAGAATTTTATTCTGGGGAGAAGGGGTTTAGGAGTCATCACTTACAGCTACGGTTTGTCTCTCATAAAGCTTTTTCAAGCTAACGTACCATGTGATGCACCATAGATCATTTGTAAGGAGCAACGAGGCAAGTGAGGCCACATGTACGCATCAAAATCACGGCAAAACGTGATAAAACATTAGAAGATCCAAAACCCTGGCTAAGACAAAAACAGCATAACATAAGAGAATTGGCCGGAGCAGCTCAAGTAGGAGAATGCAAAACTGCTGGCTTGGACTGACTAATTGCTTGAATGGTGAGTTCCGTTCGTTTGATGTTGGGAAGTTAGAATAGGTAAGTGAAATCAAAAGCCCTGAAGAGGTAAATAAAAAAATGCATTACCTGATCAGCCACCTTAGTCACAGTCTTCAGATAAATCGTGAGCATACAGAACCGCAACTGGTAGCAAGGAAGGACATCGAGGGAATGTCAATCTCTCTATGTTATTCCTCTGGCGCGGCCAAACCGCTGCTGCTGGTGGCCTCTGTCACTCTGTGCCGCAACCGACAGGTGTGGCAACCAGTTGGCTGCCACGAACAAGGAACAAGGGGACAGCTATACAGGTGCAGAGAAAGTCACTGACATATGGGCTGACAGAACCGCCGAGCGGCACAACGAACCAAATCTTCTCACCCACGCAGTGGCAGAAATCTCTCGACGCATCCAGCGTATGATCTCCCCGTGTTGCCTTTCAGATTCAGACTCTGAAAGGCAATTACAAGTTCGTGTAAACATAGACATCACCTGGTACTTTGACAAATTGCAGCTGCATCTGAAGTTCTGAACATTCACCTCAAACTGAAGAAAAAAAACGCAGCACCAGACTGGAAATTCATGACCAAATCAAGTTCTATTATTTTTCATCCTACAAATCTGCCAAACAACATGATCCACACACACGCACACTGCACTTGCAGCTCAAGATCGCAGCTTGGCCAGGAAGTGGGAGAATGGTACAAGCAATTGGGTCTTGGTTATGGCAGCCTGGAGACTAACAACCTGATCATTTACATTTTACAGTCGGAATGGAGTGACACGCCGATGGATCACCCATTCTTGTAACTGAATGAAGCAAGCACTGTGATAAAGGCTGGAGCTCGCTTCAGGTGGTCATCGCAACACCTTCGTTCTCCTTGATGAAACGGCCCTGCAGTTCAGTGAAGCAAGATGCAAGCCGTTTGTCAGAACAGGATTGGGTAACAAAATGGAGTAACTGACTAGTTCATGTGCAGCATTACTAGTCTGCACACGAAAGTATTGAATGCGCAAGCAAGAACCTTAAGGTGCATTGTCTCCTGTTTGCCAGAAATTAAGTACAAGTCAAGAACAAAAGGATATTCAAGGCAAAGTATTCAGTTCTGCTAAGTGATTTTTACCGTGTCTGTGGGTGTATTCTTTGCAATGGTAAAACAAAAACAATACTCCCACACACAGGGGAGAAGGACCATTATTTTGAGGCTATCTTTACATAGTCCTGTCGAAATCTTCAGCTCTATATGTGATAAATGCATTCAGTTGTTACTGGGACCATAGGCTTAATAATCTCTTTAATCACCGATCTGCACACAAATTCCTTGAGGTGCAGAATCTAATCCTGCTCTAATTCAGACTCCCAATGTCATTTAGCAGTTCAGATCATTGCAGCTCAGTATCAACATATTGCTAGATCACAGGCAGTACAAGGAAGCTGCAACAAGTTCAGACATGCTAAAAGTGCAGCGACTCGGATCACTGGAGTTACCTTCCAGCGCGGCCGCCTGACGGCATTGATCCGGCGAACCTCGTACCGGATCCGCTTAGAGAAGAGCCGGGCATGCCGCTTCTCCCTGTACCGCCTCACCCTCTCCGCCCTCCCCGCCGCATCCGGCGCAATCCACGCCGCCGCCTGCCGCCACGAACACCTGCGCAGCACAGCCGCGTGTCACGGTTCACGAGCGCGTGTCGTCCCTCCGGCTCCGAGGATGACAAAAGGGGATCTCAGGCTTACCGAGTCGAGCTCCTCCAGCTTCGGTGCCGCGAGCGTCGGGGTCGGGGCGGCGCCGATGTAGAGGGACCCGCGGCCCGCCCAGGCGGCCAGGATCTCGTCGTAGTCGAATTCAGCTTATGTCCATGTGACAGCCCTCCAGAACCTGTGATGCTCCTCTGTCAAAACTCGACCCTGCTGCACACATGCAACTCAATGCATCCCTCATTAGATCCGAGCTCTAGCACACCTTCACCACGATCTGTGATCATGAACGGATGAACCCCATGGCTGCATGATCAATCTCATGCAGCTCTTCCTCCTCGCTCGGGTGCTACGAAAATCTAGATAAAAACAATGAGATAGTGTTGTGGGTTCTCGTAACCGTTAAATGTGCCAAGTTCAACACAACAGGCTTTGTTCGCAACTTAATTTCAACATGTAAGCATAACTTAATTCATAGAGTAGCAATTGGAATGATTTAAAACTCTGTAATTCCTCTGGTGAGGTGCACATAGTAGCAGTCATGTTGACAAAAAATACTTTAGTTCCTCATATAGGCATAACGAATTGTCCGCAGCTGCAGCCGGAAAAAGATGAAAGATTTGATGTCACTGATCAGCTACCAGTGTAAACCTATCAATTATTCAAAAGAACAAACTATATGTGTTTTAGAAGAAAATACGGAGATCAGAATTGAGGGCACATACCTAGTAGCGCTGTAGCCAGACAAACCAGGGAGCTTTCGGGTCTCCTTGTCATCTACGGAGCTTGAAAAAACCTATACTCCTATGCAAAAAGACATCAGATGCGAGGAGAGTGTTGGACTCGAATGTGAGGCAATTGAATAGGCTGGCATGTAGGCAGTATCATGCGCAGGAAGAATCCCTGCATTGGTGTTTACAAACCCTCTTTGCCTGGCTACCAATGGGCTTGTAGGATCCATCTAAACGAACAAACTGCTAGCGAATATTAGCACATACAAATCACGCCGCCAAAATCCAGAAACAACACCAAGAAACACAAACACGTCTTACATGATGGTCAAGTATGCAATGATCATGTGAAGTCCGGATTACAAAATGATCATGCCAAATTTAGATAACACAATGTTATTGTTGACTAAAACAATTACCTAGTTGGACTGGAGCTTGCTTGTGTCGAGGGTGGTCTGAGATAGGCCAGGGAACCGGTGCTTAATGTAGAGCAGTAGGCTCTCGGCCCTGCTCGCAACCGCCACGTTCTTGCCATCCTTCCCCGATGGTGACAGCCGTGCCGTTCCTTACCGTGCACCATGGCGCCAACCTACCACCGCCGTGGCTCGTGGTCTCCTTATGCGAGCGCACGTACATGATCGCCTCCACCCCTCGCGCTCCAACGGCACGTCCACGCAGTCCAGCAGGTAGTCCGGCGAGAATTTGTCTCTGCTCTGCATGGCGCAGTACACCAAGTCCCCACACGCTCGCCTTTCTGTTCTTCAGGAACAACACCATGAACGACTTTGACACCTACGTGTGTAGCTAATTCTGAATCATCTAGAGAAAATGCATCAGTGATATTCAGAATTGCATTCCTAAACCATCACCTTGTTAAATCATAAGGAACACCTCACCTGCATGATCTGCACTGCCAAAGCTAGCCATTGAGGCGCATCTTTGGCTACCAATGGGCTTGTAGGATCCATCTAAACAAACAAACTGCTAGCGAATATTAGCACATACAAATCACGCCGCCAAAATCCAGAAACAACACCAAGAAACACAAACACGTCTTACATGATGGTCAAGTATGCAATGGTCATGTGAAGTCCGGATTACAAAATGATCATGCCAAATTTAGATAACACAATGTTATTGTTGACTAAAACAATTACCTAGTTGGACTGGAGCTTGCTTGTGTCCAGGGTGGTCTGAGATAGGCCAGGGAACCGGTGCTTAATGTAGAGCAGTAGCAGTGGCGGAGCTTGAACGAAATCCAAGGGGGGGCCAAACTACCTGATAGTCATGCCAAATATAGGAGTGCACATCATTCAATTACAATAATTTAGAATTTGTAAAATTTAGAGAAACTTGAATTGAACTTGTCCACACTAGCTTACAAAATTCACTTTACTGCATTGAATTACATGTTAAAGTTACTCTAAATAATGTACCAAAATATAACTTAGCCATGGAGTTAGTCATCATGGAACACTTTTTTTATAAAGAGCATATATTAATATCACGAAGATACCAATTATACCCAGCCTTTACAATAATGCAATGCTCTAAAAGCAGTACGGATGCACACAGCCTCCTAAAAAAGAAAAAAGGTCCTGCTACAGTGATTAGACACTAAGCCTCATATCTACAGAGATACTATATACAAAAAAATTGAAGTGCAAAATATGAGACCTAATTGGAACTTTCCTCAGTCAATGCAAAAATAAAAACTAAATAGTTGAACTGCAGGTCCCCCTCCGTTTTTAAATATAAGATATTTTAGCTTTGTGAAGCAAATGTACCTATACATTTTTTAGTATGTAGATTCACTCGAATACACACACCAAAAGATGTCTAGATTTGCTTCATAACCCTAAAACATCTTATATTTTGAAACGGAGGGGGTAGTAGTTAGGAAATAGGTAGTAATAAAATTTACTGAAAAAAGACAGAGGAAGATGTTGAGAGTTGAGAGATACAGAGATGATAGCTGTAGTTGCTAGCGCTAGCCAGTTCTTAATCAGAATAGCTAAGATGCTCCTAGATCAACGAAACATGGCTGTATTTCTGAAAGTACCGGACTAGCAGTATGTAATAGCGAACTTCCGTTTTTGCTGGGGGGGGGGGGGGGCATAGCCCACGTTGGCCCCCGAGATATGAGGCTTGCCATCGTGTAACTGCAAATCAAAAACACCAAATCCTTATCAATCCATATACCGTTGGACCGATACCGAGTACATTTGTGCGCAGATGTTGGTGGAGAACGAAATTAGACCCCACCAAGCGGCAGCTAGGGTTCTCTGTGGGGGCGCGTAGGGGGGCAGATGGTCGAGGTAACCATGGAGAATAGGTAGAGGAGATCGAGGCAGAGGCTGGATGACGATGATCGGTGCCGATTAGCAGTGGAGGCATCCAGACTCGGTGGCGGCCCGGTGGGGATTCCTTCTTCTAGAGGCGGCGAGAGAAAGAGTCGTACACGGAAGGAGTCGTGGAAGGCAAGGGAAAATGGATTAGAAGTTTCAAACCGACTTCATCACATCAAAAAAATTGAACCGACCTGACCAAACCAGGCAAGCATAGGCTTTCCAGACACGAAGCGAGAGGTAGGGCCCATCGATTGCCACATCCCGATCAATCACAGGCCACCAAAACCAGGGAGCTTGGAGCTCTTAGAGATAGGCGTGGCGATAGGGCTGGACGGTGGCTGGTGATCAGATGAGCTGCCGAGCTTGCTTCTTGCGCCTTGTCGCTGGGGTCCTTCCTCTGGATGCGCCCCTATGATATACTATCAATCTGTCTGTGGACGTAGTTGGGCAGAGGCGAGCGCAGGCTCGAGGGCTTGCGGGAGTGGCCATCGGCTAGGAGTGCTGGGAGAGACGGGCCTGATGCACAACTGCCGACGTTACCTGATGCACGAGCCCTCTTTTCATGGTAAGCACGGCTAAAAAAAAATCGGACCCGTATGCCCGTGCATCAGGGTGAGTCCATTGAGCTCCGCCCCTGATGGTAACCTCTTCCTACCAGTGGTGAGGATATCATAGCAACATCAGCAAGAATACGAAGAACAGCACAAGAACACGAAGAACAACACAAAAATACGAAAAACAGCACAAGAACATGAAGATCAGCAGCAAGAATAAGGACCAACACGAACAACAGAACTAGATAAGACAAGTATTAGTACGACTAGATAAGACGAGCATTAGTACAACTCGATAGGGTAGTCTTAGTACGAGTTCTAGATAGGACCAACAACTAGTACCATATTCTTAACCCAACCATAGAGCAGCATAACTAACATGACTAGGTAGAGATCGATCACTCCTCATCTGCCTGAAGCCTCCTCATGCAACAAGGGTATTCCGGGCACCTGCCAACAACCTAACAGTAGGAGTAGTCGAAGACGACCACCCTGTATTCCCTTGTGGTGAGCTTCTTGAAGAAGAGGAGGTAGCCGATCTTAAGGTTGTGGGCGATGGCGAATTCTGGCCAGCCAGCTTCGAGGATGGCCTTGCCGCTCACCTCCTTGATCTCATCTCCCACTGGCATCCAGTGATGGTCTTGATGATCATCTTCCCCGGCACCGGGCCTAGATAAGGCCTGAAGCCGTCCGGGAGTGGCAGCATTTCGATCCCAGGCGCCATGAGGATCTTGCAGAAGTGTGTAGTGGACATGTCCTCGTGGAAGTGGCCTACCGATGGTGGCCGTCCAATACGCTTCTTGCTAGAACCCTCTTCAGGACGTACCTCCACAGGCACTCCAAGACGCAGTATCTAGACAAGTGTTAGCCTCATAGTAGTGATTTAGCGGCAGTGAAAATGATGCCCACAACTGATGAAAACAAGAGATGTGGAGCTTCATAGTAGTGATATAGCCGCACAAATGATTTTAGCTGACCTAATACAATGCACATTTTTCACTACATGTGCAAGGTATAGGGTCAGATAAAATCATTCTTACCATGAACCACATGCATAAAAAAAATCAATACTCCCCACATAAACATAGTCGTTCTTATTAATTGTAGTGAGAGCAAATTTAACAAAATAGCTATCATTATTATTCTCATCACCATAATCATCAAAAATAGGAGCCATATTGTAATCATAACTAATTTCCTCCTTAATAATAGGTGGACTAAAAATATCATATTCATAATTGTAATCATCATATATTGGAGGTAAAGTATTATCAAAGTAAATTTTCTCCTCCGTGCTTGGGGGACTAAAAATATCATGCTCATAAAAACTAGCTTCCCCAAGCTTAGACTTTTCTATAGCATTAGCAATAATGGTGTTCAAAGAATTCATACTAATAACATTGTTATTAGCATGCAGATAAAGTTTCATAGGTTTTTTAATTTTCTCTTCAAACACTTCATGTCTTAACTCAAGATAAATACTATAAAGCTCTCTAATTTTGTTGTTGTTGTTTTCCAATAAGCCTAACTAGTGAAAATAAAAACAAGAAACAAAAAGATATAATTGCAGAATCTAAAGGAAATACCTTCGAGCACTCACACACCAGCAACAGTACTAGAAGATAGCTTAGTAGCCAGAGGATGTGAGTACCTTTTACCTTACCTCCCCGACAATAGCGCCAGAAAAGAGATTGATGTCTACGAATGCTTCTATTCTTGTAGACAGTATTGGGCCTCCAAGTGCAGAGGTTTGTAGAACAGCAATAAGTTTCCCTTAAGTGGATCACCCAAGGTTTATTGAACTCAGGGAGGAAGATGTCAAAGCTATCCCTCTCAAGCAACCCTGCAATTAAGATACAAGAAGTCTCTTGTGTCTCTAACACATCCAATACACTTATCAGATGTATAGGTGCACTAGTTCGGCGAAGAGATAGTGAAATACAAGTAATATGGATGATTATAAATGGTAATTGCAATCTGAAATAAAAATTGCTGCGAGCAAACATGTAACAGAACTTGTTGTAAACGGTGTTTCAATACTTAGAAACAAGGCCTAGGAATCATACTTTCACTAGTGGATACTCTCAACAATAATAACATAATTGAACACATAAATATCATTCTTCACTATGCTACATGAAACTACTCTCTGGTTGGATAACAACACTAATCATGTGTAGGGCTACAAAGCACTCCTTAAAGTTTGCATTCCCCAATCTAGATTACCCCACATTGTCACCTTGAGTGCACTAGATGGTTCCAGACAAACACCAACAATTCATAGAGACGTGCAACTCAAATCATAACTCATGATAAGTATTACTGTAAAATTTAGCCTAAGAGACACATATAATGCGCACACTGACACCTTGTAGCATCTACTAATTCAACTAGATACAAAGCTCATGATCACATAAAGATCACACCATGGGAGAGAGAGATGAACCACATAGCTACTGGTAGAGCCCTCAGCCCCGGGAGAGAACTACTCCCTCCTCATCATGGGACTCAGCAACGGCGATGGAGATGGCGGTGGAGTCGATGGAGACGGCTCCGGGGGCAATTCCCCGCCCCGATAGGGTGCCGGAATAGAGACCTCTGTCCTCCGAAATTGGTCTTTGATGGTGGCGGCGCTGCGGAACTTTTCATAGACAGAGATTGGACTCTTTAGGGTTTTTGCCTCGGAGAGAATATATAGGCGGACGGGCGATGTCATAGGATGGACCAGGGGCCCACACCACCTGGTGGCATGGCCAGGGGTGGCCCGCGCCACCACCTGGTGTGGCTGCCTCCTGGCTCCCCTCCGTCTCCCCTTTGGACTCCGTGTCATGACGGGAAAAATAGGAACTTCGGGCTTTGTTTCATCAAATTCTGAGAATATTTCATATGTAACTTTTCTGAAACACAAAAACAGCAGAAAACATGAACTTTGGCATCTTGTTAATAGGTTAGTTCCAGAAAATGCATAAAAATGCCACGAAGTGTAAACAAAACACAAAGCAATTGGTGTAAAACAAGCATGGAGCATCAAAAATTATAGATACGTTTGCGACATATCAGTGCATAAGGTCCAGAAAGATCATTCGGCCACGAATATCCAACCCTGTTTGATACATTGGCTAATCACAAAGATGGCTAGGCAAAAAAACACATCAAAACAACTTGCCTCACACAGTGTATGCGTGGTAGACGCCACAATTGATGCTATTCAACCATGTTTGTTGAACAAGGACTGATTATTGTTCTACAAACAAGGTTGAAAAGAACGAATTGTGGCAAACATCTGATCAGACCAATGAGATAATCGAGCATTTAACATATGGCCAACCACACCATACTTTGGTGAGCAGAGCACATGTTAAATGCTCGCTACCTCACTTAGGTCTGCGCACAAATGGTGTTCATCATCGGCATGACAGTCTATCAGAACAGATCTAGCATTAAGGGGAATCAACGAGGTGATTACATGCTGCCTAGGTCTGCCCACACATGTTGTTCACCAGCTGCGCACACATTGTGTCCATCATCGGCACGTCAAAAGGGGAAAAAACCTACCACTATAGTACTCAGATTGAACCCTAACCCTAGGAGATCCACAATGCATGCCAACTAGCGCGCGTCTACGAACTGTAAGAAGGTAGATTGACTGTAGAAGATGGGAATTGAGGGTGCTTACCGACATTGCAGAGAAGCCGGCGGTTGAAATCCGGCCGGTGCAGAGATGCTTGCTCCCCAACGATGATGCGAGGCACGGCCAAGCGGCAATGAAGCGACGATGAAGCAGCGAGGAAGCGGCAAGGAAGCAGGGCCTCCTCCATCGGTGCAGTTCTCGGCGGTGGAAGATAAACCGTATGCTGGTTTGGGGAGGAGAGTGAGACGAAGAGTGAGACGAGAGAGAGTGTGTGAAAGAGGAGAGGTTGGGCGGTGAGGGAATTATGGCACGTGCATGGAAACAACGCGGCATCTCGCGCTCCTTCCCCAGGCATACAGGCGAAGCCTCGCTTTGCGCTCCCTAGAGGCAGGCCCCATGGAAACGCTCGAATCGGTGGTATCTGTTGGGCCTTTGTGGAGGGTGCTTTAACGCGCGTGCGGGCCAAGAAAAAGAGGGAGCCCAGGAATCCAATCAACAGGCTCTTGGCTCCCCAGGGCCTGGTTCGACTCCTTGCAGGCAACCAATCACGACCGAAGTGTTTGGGCCAGTTTTGGGGTGTTTTTTACGGGCTCGATGAAAACACCCGAAAACACCTCAAAACACTTCTAGGCTGTTTGGTTGGCCGGTTTTGGCCTGTTTAGTCCTGACAAAACCGGCCGAACCCCGTCGGGCTGGGGTGGAAGTAAAACACATCCACTCCCTCGTGTTTTTGTCGGGCTGCTGGCGACGAGAGGGCGACGCAGGTGACGAGGGAGGAAGACAACACCAGCGCTGCCGCTCCAAGACCACGCCACCATCGACGCTCCCTCTGACGCCGCGTCGACTTCCCCCTCTCAGGTACCTACCTTCTCCTCTCGACCTCACCGCCCCAACCTGGGGCCCATGCCGATCCCTCGCAGATCCGCCGCTCCAAGAGCACGCTGGAAAGGGGTTTTGTAGTGTTTTGGGCGAAACACACAAAACCACTGGCACCGAACAAGCCCTTAATGGTATCTCCAATGACCAGACGTATTTTGGCCCCAAATTGCGTTTGATTTGGTTCGTTTATGTCAGGCCGCAGATATAAAAGGGATGTTGTCCTCTCCCGACCATTTGCGTTGGCACTATGCCCATCGGGCCGACGTGTATATTTTTAATTTTATTTTATTCATAAAATATCCCATATAAGACTGAAAAAAAACAAAAAAGAAAAAAAAACCCTAGAAACTAGGGCTTGCTGCGCCGTTGCGCCTACTAGTCATCGTCCACGGTGAGGTCGATGTGCGGCTGCAGGACCCAGGAAAACGGCCAGGGCACCATCGACACCCTAGCAGCCACCGGCACCAGAGCTTGCAGCGGTGGCTGGGGTGGCATCTATGGAGGTGCCTGGGGCTCAGCGTAGCCCTAGAGCCCCCACCTGAATGGGAGGCGCGTGCGGTGGCGACTCTCGGACGGCGTGGCCCTAGCCTACTTGAGGCTCAGGCGCGGGCGGTGGAGGAGGTGGCAGTGGCTGGGTGGCATGGTCACCAGTCACAGAGGCCTAGAGATGCGCGTCGAGGACATCCCAGAGGCTGAGCTCGAGGAGCTCGCTCTCCTCCATGGCATGTTGGATGGTGTTTTTTAACCTTAGTGTTTTATTTTATCCTTGGAGACAACATTCAATTATTCCTATATTTGAAATATTAATCTGAAGTGCTCCGTATTCTTTATTTTAAATTAGAAATAAATAAAGTGTTATGAATATGTTTATTTACTTCCAAAATTTTAATGGAATTAAGTGAGTGATATATGTAAATAGACATATCATATTTTTCTTAACATTGCATATATTGTTTGTAATTTTCTGAGTTGGCATGAATTAATTATGAATTTTCTAAGCGTCAATGATTTTCTGGAATTTTCTAATTCAGAAATGCCTTTTTGTATCAAGGCTTAACTAGCCACAGCCAATGACATGTGGATCCAGAAAAAAGTCAACTGCCACATGGGTGAAGTGGTCGGTGGATACTTTTTATACCAAGTCTGAGTTAGCCCTAGTCACTGACCGGTGGGGCTAGGTCCATGTCAGTTTTCCACCTGCATTGGTAGGGTCCACATGGATGACATCAGCCGCCAGAAAATGACATTAGTGTCGCGACCAATGACGGTGTGGCCAAAATAGCCTCCCATGGAAGCGCGACCAGTTGCGTTCGATGCACAAGTCAACAACGAGTCGTATACTCTTATCGTGCTACACAAGTGACCAAATGATCACCAGAAATGGCAACAGTGAGCATGTCTGCAGCGGCGCTCACCGGTCTCCTATCAAACTAGATTACAAGCTACCCCGCGATGCACAAGCTTACGTTGGAGATGTTGAGCTAGCTATCTCGGTCCATGGTTTGCCGGAGATGAAGAATGGTCACGGATTCTGATGATCAGCTTCGGAGAAGAAGACATCTATTCCATTGACTGAGTGCTTCCCTGCTCGATTCCTTCCACCAGAATGCTACCCTAGCCACGACGAAACTCCTCGACTGCTCAATTGAGCGAGAGGTGGTGTCTACTAGCGGCTAGCTGGAGAACGCTCTGATTAAGGTTGCAGTGAGCTGAGAGGGCATGATGTAGACGATGTGTTGTATACGTAGAGGTTTAGGTCTCCTAGTCCTACATGGTCGGTAACCGACCTAGTCCATCGATGTATTGTATGTTCGATCTCATATAAGTAAACACCAAGCAGCCTGTGTTTGGCATCGCTTCCCATACCATTTGATATGGTATTAGAACCAAGTCTTCCGTAATACGTCTAAACACATATCTCCATTGAAGCTCTGGTTCCTTGTTGCAAGATCATTGATTGCTTCTCAACATTGCCGCCTCGCCCTCAACCCTAGCTCTGCCGCAGCACAATTCCCTCTCGTTTCTCTGCCACAACACAGATCGGCAACATGTAAAGCTCTAGCACAGGATCATCTTGTTCCTCTAGTGGCACCTCGCTGAACATCACCATCTCGGAGAAGTTAACCCAGGAAAATTGCTTGCTTTGGCAGACTCAAGTCTTGCCGGAAATCTATGGTGTGTAGTTGTACGGCTATCTTGATGGTTCAATTGTGGCGTCGGGGAAGGAAACAACTGTCAAGGACAAGGATAGCATGGAGATGACAATTCCAAATCCAGACTATGCAAGATGGGTGGCACAAGATCAATCTATTCTAGGGTTCCTAGTTTGGAACATGGGTAGGGAGGTTCTCACACAGATGGTGGGACTCCGCACTTCTGTAGCCGGATGTTTGCTTTGCAATCTCAGGCACGAATGGTGCAGCTCCGCACCAGGCTCAACCAATGTCGCAAGAAGAATAAAACAGGACAAGTATATCTGGATGAAATCAAGGGTCTCTCTAATGAGATGGCTACAGCTGGCAAGCCACTTGATAATTTGGATATGATCTCACACATCCTTTCAGGCTTTGATGAAGAATATGATGGCTTTGTTGCCGCAATTACCGCTTTGATAAAGGCGGATAAGCATGTGAGTCTAAGTGATGTGTACTCACAGTTTATGTCCTATGAGGCTCGGATAGAGTCCAAAAAATCCATGGATGGTTCATCAGTTAACTTGGCGACTCGTGGCAGTCGTGAGGTGGCCGTGGATGTGGAGATTATCAAGACCAATACCGTGACCGTCGGTATGATTATGACCAGCGCAATGGTTATGGTGGCGGCTATGATCGTCATAATTATGGTGGTGGCCGTGGCAGATATGGTGGTGGCCGTGGCGGATATGGTGGTGGTCGTGGCAATGGCAGCCGAAACCCCTAGGGAAATTGCCAGAACTATGGAAATGGTGGCCGCACCAATGAGACTTGTCAGCTATGTGGCAAGGTTGGGCATATTGTGCTAAATTGCTCGAAGAGACACCAGAAAAACTATAGGGGCCCAGAAAAATCTGCTGGCGCTGCTTATGGATCCTATGGAGTTGACACAAATTGGTACACTGATCCTGGTGCAACTGATCATATCACATGAGAACTGGAGAAGTTGCATGTGAGAGATCGCTAGAACGGCAATGAACAAATTCAAACAGCTAGTGGATCAGGTATGGATATACATCATATTGGTAACTCTGTAATTCATACCCCTACTCATGATTTGCATCTTAATAACATTCTTCATGTTCCTCAAGCCACAAAAAGTCTTCTCTCTACTAGTCGCCTAGGACGTGGTAATAATGCCTTTGTTGAATATTGGCCCAATTCTTTCTTTGTTAAGGATCAGGACACGAGGGAAGTTATGCTCCAAGGTAGATGTGTCGATGGGCTTTATCCTTTACCATCGTCATCTACAACATCTTTTGGTCGTCATGCTGATGGGGCGGCCAAATCTTCTTCGTCAATATGGCACTGGCGCCTAGGTCATCCTTCGTCCGTTGTGGTTCATCAAGTTCTTCATGATAATAGTATTCCGTTTAGTGAGTCAAATAAAGAGTCAGTTTGTGATGCTTGTCAGGTGGCCAAGAGTCGTCAAATTCCTTATCCAAAGTCAACTAGTGTGTCTACATCTCCTCTTGAACTTGTGTTTTCAGATGTATGGGGTCCAGCTTCAGAATATTTTGGTCGTTTTAAATATTATGTGAGCTTTATTGATGATTATAGTAAGTTCACTTGGATCTATATCTTGAAAAAGAAATCTGATATGTTTCAGAAGTTCCATCACTCTCAGAATCATGTTGAGCGACTATTTGATAAGAAAATCCTTGCAATGAAAACCGATTGGGGAGGTGAGTATCAAAAACATAACTCCTTTTCCAGCGTGTGGGTATTTCCCATCTTGTCTTTTGTCCTCATGCGCATCAGCAGAATGGTCCTGCTGAGTGCAAGCATAAACATATGTAAAAGTTGGTTTATCTCCTCTTGCATATGCATCTATGCCTCTTAAGTATTTGGAAGATGCTTTTCTCACCGATGTCTACTTGATTAATCGTCTCCCTAGCAAGGTTATTCAGTCTAAAACTCCCATGAAATGTCTCCTTGGTAACTCCGGTGATTATTCTCTTTTACGCATCTTCGGATGTGCTTGTTGGCCAAATCTTTGACCCTACAATAGACACAAGTTGGATTTTCGGTCCAAACACTATGCATTTCTCGGCTATAGTAATCTTCACAAAGGCTATAAATATCTTGATATTTCCACGGGTCGTATGTATATTTCTCGTGATATTGTTTTTGATGAGACAATTTTTCCGTTTTCCTCATTGCACTCTAATGCTGGTGCTCGCCTCCGTGATGAGATAAGTCTACTTCCTTTGTCATTGCAACCTCTTAATTTGCAATATCATGAGGGGCTTGAATTGAGAGAACCATTTGATGTTAATCCTGCTAATGCTACTAATTCTGCTGCTGAGTCCTTTCTGCAGAATTCAGATCATAATTTCCATTCTGATGATGAATCTGGAAATAGCGCAAATTTTGGTGCTGATTCATCTGACCGACCAGGTGCTGGTACTCCGTCACATCCCTTGTCGGGATCGCTTGCTGCCTCAGGATCGCCCGCTGCCTGGGTCGACAGCAACACAGCGACAGCTTGTCGCGTGATCGTGTGGCGCGGCAGGATTTGGCGCCCACTCCTAGCGGGCCCCGCGGTGCTGTATTGGATGCCGGGCTGTCGGGCTTGACCAGTTCTGCGCACGGATCATCTACGCATGGGTCAATGGCCATAGACCGGACCACGGGATATGCTGTTTTGCTGCCTAACCTTTTTGCATCGGGATCAGATGCCACATCTTCTTCGGGATCTCTGCCAGGATCCGGTGCGGCTATCTCCTGTGGCTGCTCCTCCATTGTAGCTTGAACGTCCACGTACACGTCTGCAGAGTGGCATATCTAAACCAAAACAATACATTGATGGCACCATCCGGTATGCAAATTTATGCTCTACTGGTGAACCTTCTACTACCGCTGAAGCTTTTTCTGATTCTCGTTGGAAGGCTGCTATGGATGAGGAGTATAATGCTCTTATTACAAATCAAACCTGGCACCTTGTTCCGTCTACTCGTGGGCAAAATGTGATTGATTGCAAGTGGGTCTATAAAGTCAAGATAAATGTTGATGGTACTATTGATCGCTACAAAGCGCGTTTGGTTTGCTAAAGGTTTCAAACAACAGTATGGCATTGACTATGAATAAACTTTTAGCTCTGTTGTCAAATCTGCTACTATTCGTGTGGTTCTGTCGCTTGCTGTTTCACGTGGTTGGAACCTTCGACGGCTAGACGTGAAGAACGCGTTTTTACATGGTGTTCTAGAAGAAGAGGTCTATATACGATAACCTCCTGGGTATGAGACTCATCTGGGTTACGTGTGCAAGCTTGATAAGGCTCTGTATGGTTGAAGCAGACTCATCGTGCTTGGTATTTTCGTCTTAGCTCTAAACTTCAGTCTATTGGTTTCTGTGCATCTAAGGCTGATACGTCTCTGTTCTTCTACAACAAAGGGGGAGTAACCATATTTATACTCATATATGTGGATGATATTGTCGTTGCAAGTTCATCACAGAAAGCCATAGATGCTCTACTTCATAATCTTGGACTTGATTTTGCCTTGAAAGATCTAGGAGATCCGCCCTACTTTCTTGGGATTGAGGTAAAGAAGGTGCGTGATGGGATTATTTCGCCTCACCCAAAGTTATGCCAATGATTTGCTTCATCGTGTTAATATGCAAATCTGTAAGACTGTCACCATTGTCTATATTGGAGAAGCTGTCCTTAACTGATGGAGAAGTGTCGGGTAGTGATGATTCTACCAACTACAAAAGTATTGTTGGTGTTATACAATATATTACTTTGACTAGACCTGATATTGCATTCTCAGTCAATAAAGCATGTCAGTTTCTGCATGCGCCTACGACAGTACACTGGACAACTGTAAAACGCATATTGAGATTTTGTGTGGTACTATCTCTCTTGGGCTTCGGCTGAGTAAATCTTCTTATACCATTGTCAGTGCTTTATTCTGATGCTGACTGGGCAAGTGCCCAGATGATAGAAGATCTATAGGTGGTTTTGATGTATATGTAGGATTAAATCTTGTGTCATGGAATGCAAGAAAGCAAGCCACAGTGTCCAGGTCCAGTACAGAGGCTGAGTATAAATCTTTGGCTAAGGTTACAAAGTTATGTGGGTTTGAACTCTGCTAGGTGAGTTGGAAGTGTCGCAGTCTAAAGCGGCGGTATTATGGTGTGGTAATATTGGCGCAACATATCTTCATGCTAATCCAGTATTTTACCAAGCAAGTGGATTATCATTTTGTCCGTGAAAGAGTTGCTCAGAAATTGTTAGACATAGGTTTATATCTTCAGGAGATCAAGTGGCTGATGAATTCACCAAGTCACTATCTACTAGACAACTAGAGATATTTCATCGCAATCTTAACTTAGACCAGTTATGATTGATAGGGAGTGTTAGACGATATGTTGTATACGTAGAGGTTTTGGTCTCCTAGTCCTACACGGTCTCGGTAACCGACCTAGTCCATCGATGTATTGTATGTTCGGTCTCATATAAGTAAACACCGAGCGGCCTGTGTTTAGGAATCGCTTCCCACACTGTTTGACTCGGGGTGGAATTCCGGAGCTACAAATTTAACCACAAACCATTTTCAAAAAGAAAGAGAGCACCATGGTGCTTTAGTGGTCGAGAAAAACCACAACGCATCCCCCCAGGAAGCTCACGGAGATCTTGTTTCTCTTTTTTTTTTAGTTTTCAGTTTGATCCTTTTGCACCTTTTTGACCTCACCAAATAAGTGGCATGATGGCATACAACTAGCAGATTCTTATTTTTCCCTTTCTTTGTTCTATTCTTGAATATTTATAGGGGGTTGGATTTTTTGCCGCTTCACTGGTTTTTGTTCATGATCGTTGTTCAATGCGGAGGTATTTTCCACAGTTTCACAGTACTTGGTGCAGGCACTGCTGTTTTCACAATGTATGGTTATAATAGTCGGTTTTCCAGCACAGAAACACACAGCAGAGAGACCTGAGAGGAACCAAGGTAAGGTAGAGAGTTTTGATTTCTTGTTTCCCTGTCAGCCACCCGGCACTGGCAAGTGCTTATATTACACTCGCAGCTCCTCCACCGCCTTCTCTGCCTTCCTGCAAGTAACTCCCAAAGATCAAAAGGCGTCAAATACATATCTCCAGAGGCAGATCAGATGACTGCTCCAGGTAATAACCCGTAACAAGCAATGTTGTTATTACCTCAGCTCTTCCTTAATCTCTTCACTCTCAGGGTCAAGCTGCAGCGCCTCCCGGAATGCGTTAGCAGCGCCTTTGTAGTCCTGCACACGTTAGGAGAATATCAGTACAACGAGAGGTATATATACAAGTGGAGAGAATGAGTTCAAGTGCAAGGGTCGATTCAATAAAGCAGCTATACCTTCATGAAACTCAGGGCTGCACCTTCACGATACCAGGCCTTCGACCAACGGGGCCGTATCATTCTGCACTTTCGCGCTTCTTCCAGAGCTTGATCCCCATATCTCAAACGCAGCCAGCAGAGGCTCTGGTTGGCAAACATGGCGGCGTCAAGCGGGTCTATCTTAGATACCTGCATTAACAATGAGCAAGCATGCGCTCAATTTAGCTCAACTAACAGACTCTGTGGAGCATATTAGTTACCGATGTACCGAACGACGGATACAAGTCTTCGACTGACTTAAGCAAAGAAAGGACATCTCAAGATGAAGTGCTAAACTCTTACTGTTGTTGTACAAGAGAAAAAACACTCCAACTGCCATTTCATTTTTAGTGTAAGGCAGTAATGGCTCTATGGATATTTCAGTTCTACATAAACCATCAGATAAGCTGTATAGCTACAGAGAAAGATAAAACACCAGATTTTCAATCCCGAGCCTGATGTTTGAGGACTATTATTTGTTGGGCGATCTTTGAAGTCGTTCCAAACAAGTACTCCTAGCTAGATAAGCTCATGCACTTACCAGGCCATAGAAGTACATTGCTGTAAAGTAGTCCTCCTTCGCAAATGCTTCCTTTCCCCGTGACTTGAAATCAGCAATTCTTTCTTCTTCCGAAACTGCAGCCTGAACACAGTAGCACATTCAGGTACAGTATGAACAGCATAGTAACAGTTCAAAGTGTGAAAATTAAGTAATGTGTTGATTGATGATTGATCCAAATTCCTCAACCCTTAATCTAGTTAGTTTTGCAAACTTGGGCAGTAGACATAGACCATCTATCTATCTATTATACTAAAAGAAATATATGGAGTGTCATGATATATAACAGTCAAATTACCAGAGCTTTATATTTTATCGCAAATAATGACATGTGCAAACGACCATATAGTAAATCATTGAAGGTACAATTTCTCAATTGACAAAATAATCATTAAACCTTCCTTACACTATAATTGAACAGTTAACTTTCAATCCCATTACAAGAATATCCAGGATCTATAAATTCATATTCAACCACTTTCAAAGCAATAATGATGATGCCCTCGCAGTTGCGAGGGCCACCGTGCTAATTACAACTAAAATGTGTCAGGAACTTTCCTATTGAACCAAAACGTCCCACTCAAATTTGAATACATAACTCTCTTTTTAGGTATATAAGTAATACCATCTTCCATCCAAATACATTTAGAGGTGACTGTACCAAGAATTTATGAAGAACTTACAGACTTGCAGACAGAACACGTCATAAGCTATTATAAGAGCAAAAGACTTATTGTGGTCTAAGTAAAAAATACAAAGAAATCAAGCATTAAGCTTCATGAGAGTTGCAGACAGAACACGTCATAAGCTATTATAAGAGCAAAGGACTTATTGTGGTCTAAGTACAAAATACGAAGAAATCAAGCATTAAGCTTCATGAGTATAACCTGGAATGAAGTAATAAAAAACATGTACATGCCTGAAGAGGATTCATGCGCTGAGAATTCACATATCTAATTATACCATCAACACTCCAATCTGGCAGAGATGGAATTGGTTTTGTCCTAGGAAACAGAACTTCAACAAGGTCACGTCGACCTTGAGCTGCTGCTTGCTCGAGTGGAATTACACCAAACTATATCATAAAAAACATAAGATGCCATAATACAGCACAAAAATGACAAAGCATCAACGAAATTAGATTTTCTTTTTGAGAAAAGCTTTGTGAGAAAATGAGATACTCGTGAATTCATCCCACTGGCAAGAACAGTTTTAGACACTATTAAATGAACAGACTATAATTTGCAGAAAATGTAGACACAGTATTCCCTCTTGAACCATAGTCAATGCCGGAGCTGGCATGTAAGGATTGGGTTCAAGTGAACCCAATGGATTTGTGTTAATCTAGGCTAAATTGTTACTTATCACCATTTATCACTTAGTGTAGAGATGAACCCATTGATTTATTTTGCTAGTTTCACCCCTGACCATAGTACAGATGGACTCAGAGGAATACCAAAAAAAATATATGGAATGACGGTCACCTATGTAAGACCTGCTGTACCACTAGAGCTGCAATCCTGGGATGTCTTCCCAAGTCGCACTCTGAACTAAAGCAAACCCAAACAGATGCACTTGAATACAAACCTCACTTGAATACAAACCTACTGCACGTATCTACTATATACTAAAAGCACAATACGGAAGTCTAAAATAGAGCCACCATGTTAATCCACATAGGCTAAAATAATTTGATTCGTTGATCTTAATTATAATGGTTGAGATTTAAAGCACCAGAAAGTTACGTAAACAGTATTGGGTACAAGCTGTCACGTAACAATATAAAAAAGACACCACGTTTTTATAGTTAGAGATAAAACTAATAGGTAGAATTTAAATAGAGGACCAGATAAGGAAATCTAATAAGCTGATTAATAGATTTAATTTGGTTCCTCCCATATGCGTCCGTTACCGTTATCACTGAACAAAAAGAAAAAACAATCTGATTTTATTTGGTTCCTCCCATGTGGTGGTATATGTACGTAGATTGCCGTGTTTCCATTATTTGAATTTAGATGTGTGTACGTAAATTGACTGTGTTTCTACTATTTGAACCCTCGCTACTGGAAAGTATAAAGACTTCTAAAATATAAAATATATATAATATAAAAAATATACTTCAGGATGCTTTCAATAATATTGATTTGGTGTTGTAAACATTAAAATATTTTTCTATATATTTTGTCAAACTTTATATCATTTTTTACTTGAAAAAACTAAGATGCTCTATATTTTGGCAAAAGGGTAGTACGCAAAAATAAATAAACGCTAAAGCTAGCTTGACTGTGATCGTAAGATGCTAATATTCAGTCTAGATGTGTGTATGTACGATTGAGTGTGTTTCCATTATTTGAACTCACGCTACCGGAGAGTATACAGAGCTCTACAATGTGAAATACATATAGTATGATTACGATTGAGTGTACATCAAAGACTAAAAAAATATGTCAATTGATTTTACGTAATGGTGTCACACCTTGTACGAACTACAGATCTATTTATTAATGAAATTTTATGTAAAAACAAAAACATAAAGGTATTTTAACAAATAATATAGTTGCTCATCCAAAAGTTAAGATGATTATAGTACCCGCAATGCCTATCTATGTTTTATTCAAGCTGGTGTTCACAAAAGTTATACAATAATTAAAAATCTATCTAATTACATAATGTGATATTGCAGAAAAACATTATCTGTCAGAAAAACAAACAATTTTATCATTAAAGATGGCGGTGCCCTTGCATTTGCGAGGGCAACCTTGCTAGTTTAGTTGAACATGAACAATCTATTCAATGTACTTGCATCCCAGGAGACATTAATTAGATTCTACCCTGAATCAGATGCAAGGAGAAAGGGGCCAAGATTGTAAATCGCAAAGCATACAAGATAGTAAAGAGAGAGATGAAGACAGAGATACACTTTACCTGGTTAGGAATGTTAGGGTCAGCCCCAGCCTCTAGGAGCAACTTGACAAAATCGGTTAAGCCAAAATAAACTGCTTGCATTAAAGGAGTTGGTCACTACCGGAAAACCATGTATGCCGTGTGCCTGCGGCGCACGGCGAAAGGGCCGAGACACACGGCAGAACTTTCGCCGTGCGTTAGCTCACGGCGAACACCACACGGCGACGCAGGCCACGGCGAACGTTCTATGCCGTGAGCTATTTGGGAAACGCACGGCGAAGAATTCACCGTGTGCCCTCTGCCGACCCACGGCGAAGTAAAGCAACAAACGGCCGGCGGTGGCGAACGGTAACCAGCTGTGGCTCCATCTGCAGTCTGCCGTGCGTGATATCTATGTCGTGAGCCTTTTCTTGCTTCGCCGTGAGCCGTAGTTTGCCGTGTGCCCTCTATCTACGACGTGTTGCACTCAGTTTGCCATGGGTGTGAACTTTGCCGTGGGCCAGGATGCTTGCAGTATGCCGTGTGCCCTATGCCAATGCACGGCAAAGATTCAAACCAGCAGCCAGATCCCAGCCCAGTAGCACACAGCCTGTCGACGCGTGTCTGCGTTGCCGTGAGCAAGCACACGGCAGAGGACTTTTGGTTCCTTTGCCGTGTGCAAGCACACGGCAAAACCCCAGTTTTTTTCCTTTTTTTCTGTTTTTGCTTGAATCCCTACAATTCAAATATAGATAACAATATAACATTTACAAACAATAGCAGACGACAGTTGGAGTGCATCATATAACAATATAACCTCCATAATACCACATATGGGCACAAATATTGCATAGTGCATAATACAAGCCCCATAATAAGTTCAAACATGATAAATAGTGCATAATACAAGCTCCAAGACCACAAATAGTGCATAGTAAGTTCAAACATCACAAATATGTGCATAATACAAGCTCCATGTGACCCCAACACCGGAAGATCTACGAGTTCATCCTTCATGCACATCCTACAAGTTTGAAAGCAAAACATGAGATTCACAAGTCATATGAGTATACAAATATATGAAGTACTTTTGACAAGTGTTGTTGAAACAATGCACATGGAAACTACAAGTTACTAAATGGACATAGCAACTCAAAGTGACCGAATCTCTACCATTAGCAAGTATTTTTGACAAGTAATATGTAAGAATGGACATGACAACTACAAGTCACTAAATGGACATTGAAACTACAAGTCACTAAACCAACACGGCAACTAAGAGAAGATAGCACTAAGTGTAGAAATATGACAACTAAGGGAAGATTGCGCTAAGTGTAGAAATTTGACAACTAAGTAGAATTTGAGATCTAACCGGGAGTCAAAGCCGGCGGACGACGTGCGGGTTGTTGAAGCTAGCCAGTCCTCCCGTAGGAGGCGTCATCATGTCATTTTCATTCTAACCCGATGACCCACCGACCTCCGCGTTGTTGGATCCACCCGAGGCATGTAGCTACAAGATAGAAAATTGTGAGCCTAAGTCAATATGCACTAGACATGTGGTATTTTGAGATTGACACATAATACAAGCGAGAACTTACCCATGTGTTGAAGTCGAAGGGAGGTGGATCAAATGTAGGAAGAGTGGTGCCAGCCGGTAGAGAGGCCTGCAAATCAAGCATGCGCAGGTAAGGTGTATGGAATTATGATTCATCTAACGTTGTATGAGCGAGAACTCACTGCTAAGTGGGCATCGTGGGCACTAAGCCTCTGGTTCATCCACATCATCATCTGCTGCTGCTGCATCATCATCTGCTGCTGATGAGCAAGGAGGGCTTGGGCCTGTTCCCTCTGTGCCTTCTCAGCCTCCAATTGAGCCTACGTTGTGTCATCCGAAGGTCATGGATGTTGCAATGTAAAACATGGAATGAAGTATAGATGACTAAGGAAGGAGAACATACCCGTATCCCGTCAATGGCTATAGACGACGGCGTCGGGCGGGGCTCTACGGCAGGCGAGGAGCTTGTCTTGCCACGGTTGATCTGTCTCAACGACGGGATGGTCTTAGGATCTACCGCCCCATCACAGACAAACAAGCGGCCATGCTTCTTGCCTTCTCCCGCACGCATGGCAACCTCGGGGTCAAATGGCTCGATGTCGGGGTTCGCCTCGGGGCCATGAATCTGCGCATACTTGGCCCGGTACGCCTTGTCCTTGGCTTCGGCGATCTCGCTCACCCACTTCATCGTCCCGTCTTTCTTGTCCTTCTTCTTGCGGTTGTCACCCCATATCTTGAACAACGATGCAGTCGAGCCTATCTCCTTGTCCTGCAAAAGATAGCAAAAAGATACATGAACGCATTTGCGGAATAAGGAAGAACATGATGATCAAGGTTAAGGCAATGCATTTTCTCACCTTCTTGTCCTGGACGATGCCAAGGGCTACACTGCCTTGCGTGTGTGATCCACCTTTCATCTCGGCTCTCCTCAGCTTTTGTTCTGCGTGCTTCCTCTTGTATGCGGCGCTTGTGTAGTGACGAACCATCGCGCGCCAAACTTGAGGTCTGGTGTGACTTACGTACGGAGGAGGGGACTGCATATGCACAAAATACACATATTAATAAAAAACATCCGGCGGTCACCAATTCCATAATACGGAAAATGGAAGTACCTGCAAGTACTGCCATGGCTGGAAGTCCACGATCTCTCGGGCTTGCTCCTTCTTCATCGGGAGCTTGCGTTTCTCGGCGTACCAATTGCGGATGGACAAAATACGCCCCTCGTAGTGCATATCGGTCACTTTCTTCCGCGCTATCCTGCCGGCCACCTGAATGCAATCTTCCCTCTCAGAATCAGGATCCATACGAAAGTAGGTATACAAGGATGCAAAAAAGTGAGAAAAAAAGCATTAGTGGAAGAAAGTGACAAAATGTAGGCTCTTGAAGTAGAATTACAGAATGACGAGAAGTAAAGTTAACTTACCTAGAGCACCCTAGATCCACAGTTCCTGAGCCTCCTCCCGTATTCGCCATCCGGATCAGGTGCGTAAGCGAAGTGGTCCCAAGTCCAAGCTATCTCGGTGCGACCATTAGGCATGGTCACAAACCCAGGCCAGTGCTTCCTAACAAGGCATCCAAGGATGCTCGAGTAGGCACGCAGTTTGTAGCCTTCCTTGTACACGAAGGACCTGCACAATGAACAACCAAAAACGATATGAGCAAATAGTGATGAAAAGTTGTGAAAACATATAATTGTGAAAGTAGGTACCTCTCCCCTCTCGGGATAAGCGTAACAACCCCGCTGGTGCCTTCCACTCGTCAATGGTAGGCAGCTCGGAGACCCCACGCTGGTAAGGAGCACGTGTCCCAGGCTCAGAAGGCATCGACTCAACCGTCTCAACGTACACCTCCGGTGGCTCCCAGATCCTGTCGTCGTCCTCCTCCTCCTCCTCGTCCTCAGCAAAGTCCTCCTCCTCCTCCTCCCACCTGCTCCTCGTCCTCCTCCTCCTCGTCCTCGTCAACGTCCATGTCCTCCACCACCTCCTCGACTGGGGGGGGACTAGGTGCCCGTCTACCCCTCCGACACCTCGAAGGGGCTGGAGGACTAGCTGCCCGTGGGGGTGAAGTGGAGCCCGTCGGGCCAGACTGCGCAAGAATAGTCGTCAAGCCCCTAACTTTCTTCACGGCCTTCTTTAGTAGTCCCCCTCCTCCTTTGCGCCCCCTCCTGGCATGTTGGAAACACCTGCATTCACAAAAATAGTATCTTCATTAGTACACATGAGTAAATCAAATGATATAGATAAAGGAGAAAATAAGTAAAGCACATAATTAAAAATACAACATGGCATAGATTTCTTACAAAACCATTGAATGCAAATAATTAACACACAAATAGAGTTCTTACAATCATTATTATTACAAAGAGTTCTCACAAATAATAGGCTACTTTTACAAATCACTATTACATAAGGTCGCTAAGAACTTCAGAAGCCCGTTTCGAGATCACCGGGAACAACCGACGGGCCACTTGCTTCGTCATCGCTATCACCCCCCACCAATAATCAGGCAAGAAATCTGGAGGTGGTATCGTTGGCTCATCTTCGTCAAGGCCTGCATGGAACCGTTCAAGCAAAGTCAAGTCTTGTGCGTTCTGAACCTCCTCAACTACATCATCCACAATGTCTTCTGCCTCAACCTCGTCATGTTCTTCACCGTCTACTACCATGTCATCATCAGTCGCCAAGTTGATAGTGAATTTCCCTGGAAGCCCTTCCTCCTGAAAGAACTCGCCATCATATGTCGAGGGGTCAAGGTGACGGTAATCGTCTTGGTCTGGCTTAGGCGGCCTATTGTGCGTCGGCACCGTGATCACGACATCCCAACCCTGAAGTCAATTTTTGGGGTTCTTGCACGGGTACGGGAGATAGAATATACTTGAAAGGCCTGGGTAGCCAAAATATATACATCATCTCTCTCATAAACGGAGCTTCGCTCAACTTCGACCAAGCCAATTTCAGGTTTCCGTTTCACCTGCCGTGGGTCCAACCACTGACACTTGAATACAACGGGGTTAAGCCCTTTGCCGAAACCATAATTCAGCTTGTATATACCCTCGACTCTACCATAGTAATGGAGCCCATCCGAGCCTTCACACAAAACTCCGCTATTTGTTGTCTTCCGGTTGGCCCGGCGTTTTGTGTACTCATGGGTATGAAAGCGATACACATTGACATCATAAGCATCAAATGCATTGACGGGTGAGGTAAAGCCCCTGGCAATTTGTCTCAACTCGAGTCTCATCTCTTGGTCATTTTTTGCCTACATGTTCAGCAGGGAAAGTTTAGTAGGAGAAGTGGTCGAGTAATGTAAGCACTACGAGAAAGTTATATAGAAAGGTACCAATGTTGAGAACCAGCTAATGAAACCATAACCACCACCGTTTACAAAAAGATCATTATCTTCTTCTTCCGTTGGATCCCTCCTTAGCTTCCAATATTTCTGGGTGAATTGTCTATGGCAATGAAAAAGAGGAAGTGTTAGCCACGGACTAACGAGTGAATGTGTGTGAAAAACTAAGTACTGAGCACTTACTTGTAGTACGGCTTCACTTCATCCATGCTTTTCAAGACATACGAGTGGATTAAGCCCCATTCGGGATTCGTTATCTTGCGCCTCTTCGAGCCTCTAGATGTGCCACCTAGCCCTATGAAGATGCCAAGCTTGGGTACATCATCAGGGTTGGCGGCATTGTAACGAAGGATTGGATTGTGCTGAGTGGGAATGTTTTCATCATAGTACTTTGTCGTGAAGTTTGACACCTCCTTGTTAAGTGTTGCCTCGGCTATGCATGGCTCGATCTTGCATTTGTTGCCTGTTTGCTCACGAAGCTTCTTTGTTTCTCTCTCAGGGCCATACTGCCAACGGGTCTGCACAGCGGACCCCAGTAACGCCTCCTTCGGGAGATGCAAGATCATATGTTGCATCGGATTAAAGAACCCTGGCGGAAGGAGCATCTCTAGCTTGCAAAGCAGCTCGGGTGCCTATTTATCTAGCTTCTTGACCACTTCACGGTCCAACTCCTTAGCACAAAGCTGGCAGAAGAAATAGCTCAACTCCGCGAGCACTAGCCAAGTCTGCTCGTCGACATAGCCTCGAATCATGATGGGCATTATCCGCTCAAGCCACACGTGATAGTCATGACTCTTGAGCCCATGCACTCGCAACGTCTCTAGGTTTGCTCCTCTCATCCAGTTAGCTGCATACCCATCAGGGAAGAACAAGCAGTCGACGATCCACTGGAATATTTCCCTCCTTTCTGTCCTTGAAGGGCAGAACGGGGCCTTTCGCTTGGTCCACCTGGGTCCTTTGACACCGGGAGGCTGTGGATCCAAATTTGGCCTATCGCACCATTCTTGTTGATCGATTCTAGCCTTAATGTTATCCTTCGACTTCTCGGTGTCCATAATTGTGCTCCAAAGGGCCTCACTGATATTCTTTTCGGTGTGCATTACATCAATATTGTGCGGAAGCTCGAGATCTTCGAAGTAAGGAAGCTTCCACAAGCATGGAATGTGGGTCCACTGGTGTGTCTCCCCGTATCCCACGAAACCTTTCCCATCGGTGTTCGGCACGAGAGCTTCTAACTCAGCCTTGGTATCTTTGCCGGTCGGCAAATGTGGACGTGGAGTATGGACAACAACACCTTTCTTGAAGTTCTTTGTGTCACTCTTATATTTATGATTCGTCTCAAGGAATTTTCGGTGTTCATCAAAACAAGAATACTTGCCACCCTTCTTCAGCCAAAAGAAAGTCACAGCCTGCCTACACACCGGGCAAGGCCACTTCCCATGTGTACACCAACCGCAGAACAATGCACGTGCCGGTAGGTCATGCAGGGATGTGTGGTACCAGACAAACATATCAAAGTGCTCCTTTGTTGCGGCGTCGTATGTTCGCACCCCACGATCTTCCCACTCAACAAGCAAGTCATCCACTAGCGGCTCAAGGTACACGCTCATGTTCTTTCTCGGGTACTTCGGCCCCGGGATTATCATCGACACAAACATGTTCTCAGATCTCATGACAACGCCAGGAGGGAGGTTTAGGGGAATAACAAACATGGGCCAACAACTGTATGTTGCAGCTGACATGCCATATGGATTGAACCCATCGGTTGATATCGCAACTGCTACGCTTCTCGGGTTGCCCGCTTTCAAAGGATATTTTTTGACAAAGTTCTGCCATGCTTGACCATCTGACGGATGTATCATCTTGTCTTTGTATCGTTTCCCCTCAAGGGGCCATCGCATCAGTTGGGCAGTTTCCTCCGTCATGAAAAGCCGTTGGAGCCTCGGCAAGAATGGAAGATAACGGAGGATCTTTTGGGGAATCTCAGTCTGCCTCTTCGTGCCATCACCAGATTTGACCTCAAAGTACCTAGAGGATTTGCAATGGATGCAATAGCTGTCATTAGCATGTTCTTTTCGAAATAGCATGCATCCCTTTGGACAAGCATCTATCTTCTCATATGTCATCTTCAGTGATTTGAGGATTTTAGTCGACTCATAAAAGCTCTTGGTCAAGATGTGCCCTTTCGGTAGAATGCTGCCGATGACAACCAGAAGATCATCAAACTTGTCTCTGGATAAGTTACTCTGACACTTGAAGGCCATTAGGCGAGCCACGACATCCAACTGAGTAACCTCTGTATGTGGATGAAGGGGTTTCTGTGCAGCAAACACAGCCTCGTAGAACTTTTTTGTGCTCTGTTCCGGCTCCTCACTTGTCTCCGCCTCCTGTGGTGTCTCCCTCTCCTCTGCATTTGGGTTTTCAGGCGCATTTGCATCAAGGAACGCATCTAAGCATGCATCAAACCCAGCATCAAATCCACCCGCTGACTGACTCTGCTGCGACTCCTTTCTTACACGTTTTGCTGGTTGCTCGCCATGGCAAATCCAACGATCGTAATTCGGTCTGAATCCAAATTTTAGCAGGTGTTTACTCATTTCATCCTTCGTCATCTATTTCATGTTACGGCATTTCATGCAGGGGCACAACACTTTTGCGGGTCTAGCAGGTATGGCAAACGCATTGTCCATGAACTGCTCAGTCTTATCTCTCCATTCATCAGTAAAATCCCACTGACTAGTTCTGCCCTCGTACATCCATAAACGACTCGAATCCATCATCTATCTAGCATAAACACATAATTACAATGCTTTCAATTTAACATGTCATTACATCCAACATTAGTTCGATTAATTTTAACGAATATAGGTTTTACGCCATGCAAAACCCTATCTCTCTAATAGGTGAGCTCTAATCCCACCCGAGGATGTGCAGATTGGGTACGTTCTCCATGCTCTACCCCGCCTCGAGACAAAATTTCGGCAGCACCTCCCCGCTGTTCTCCCGATACACGTCTCGGGCCAAAAACCGAGAGGATGTGCATCCGGAGAACAACAGGGAGGCGCCGTCGAAATTCTGTCTCGAGCTGAGGGCAAAGCATGGAGAACATACCCAATCTGCACATCCTCCGGCTGTCCAAAATACGTGGACAATCCGGAAGAGTTACGGTTAAAATATGCAACTAAATACATATTTATCCGTGTAACCCTTCCGAACGGGAGACCCCTAGGTTTCACGACTGACTTGGTTATCTAGACACAAAAAAAACCTATGCACGAGAGATGATGAATTCTTACCCTCGAAGCGTGACCGGTCGAGGAAGGTGAAGACGATCTCTGCAACGATGACCCCACCCTCAACCTATCGCCATATCCTGCAAAATGAAAAATGTGCACATTACTAAACTATTTTAACAACACTAGTACTAACACTAAACTAACAACTAAACTAACCTAGGAGTAAACTAACAACTAAACTAACCTAGCAATAAACTAACACTAAACCTAGCAATAAACTAACCTAACAATAAACTAACCTAGCACTAAACTAACACTAAACCTAGCACAAACACACGGCAAAACTAACCTACACTAAACTAACCTAGCACTAACCTAATAGTAAACTAACTTACCTAACTTAACTAACTAACTTACCTAACACTAACTAACTTACCTAACACTAACTAAACCTAACACTAACTAACTTACCTAACACTAACTAACAATAAACTAACCTAACTAGCTTACCTTGCTGCAGGGGCCGGCCGAGGAGGTGCTGCAGGAGGGGCTGCCGGGGAGGTGCTGCAGGGGGGGCGGCCGGCGGGGAGGTTGCAGCAGGGGGTGGCACGGCCGAGGAGGTGCTCGCGGGGGGGGGGGGGGGGGCGGCGCGGCCGGGGAAGTGCTACAGGGGGCGGCCGGCGGGGAGGTGCTGCAGGTGGTGTCAGCCGACGGGAGCTCCGGGGGAGAGAGAGAGAGAGGCGGCGATGGCGGCGGTGGATCCTGGGGAGAGGAGTGGCGGCGCAGGGAAGAAGCTAGAGTGAGTAACGGTTCGGACAGGGCTGTCGGAAGGGGATTAAATCGAAGGCTTTGCCGTGCGCCCGTGGTTTGCCGTGTGCATCAAGGAAAAACACACGGCAAAGCATAGAATTAGGGTTTCCAGTCCTTCTTCTTTGCCGTGTGCCAGCACACGGCTGTGTGCACAAAATGGGCACTTTGCCGTGTGTTAACCCTGCAGCACACGGCAAAGACACCAACATGTGAAGGTTTCATTTTTTTTTTCTGATTCTAGGTCACATAAAATGACGCCACGCGAAGGTTTGATTTTTTCTGTCTTCTAGGTCACATAAAATGACGCCACGCCAAGGTTTCATATTTTTTGATTTTTTTAAAAATTAGTTATGTCCGATTCGGGACCCACATGAAATGACGGTGCACGAAAACTCCCGCTCGCGGCCAGACGGTGCGCAGCCCCCTTTCTTCACCTACTTTTTAGTGAAGAAATAACATGTTGCGGATCCAGAAATGATTTTTGCAAAAAATCAGGAGGTTTACTTTTTACCTCTAAAGTGCAAAACCACCCGCTTCCAGCGAAATCGCAGGAACTTCCGCAAAAATCAGAATATACCTCCAAAGGCTACCGCAACAAAACGAGAGCTGATATGCGTATCCCAGATGGTCTACTATTAATGTGGGGTGTTGTTCCCACCTTTCAATTTCGCGTTTCGGTAGCTGCTTCACAAAAAACCCCTTTTTCGGCACTCCGAAAATGGAAAAGGCACTTTTCGTGAGACAAAATGAGAATCGACCTTCATGGCGTTCCTCGACATCCCAAGGGCCACGCGCGTGTCCGATATGGCCTCGTTCCGACAAACTATGACATGCTCATGGCCGAATCTAGCTCATTTAACCTAAAAGGCATGCAACCTCGAACGTGATAGGTCATTTATGTGAAGGAACTTTCTGGTAAACATTTTTTCTCAAGGTTTGAATTTTCTTCCCACATCTAGGTCACATAAAATGACGCCACGCAAAGGTTTCGCATTTTTTTGTTTTTTTTTAAATTAGTTATGTCCGATTCGGGACCCGCATGAAATGACGGTGCACGAAAACTCCCGCTCGCGGCCAGACGGTGCGCAACCCCCTTTCTTCACCTACTTTTTAGTGAAGAAATAACATGTTGCGGATCCAAAAATGATTTTTGCAAAAAATCAGGAGGTTTACTTTTTACCTCTAAAGTGCAAAACCACCCCGCTTCCAGCGAAATCGGCAGGAACTTGCGCAAAATTCAGAATATACCTCCAAAGGCTACCGCAACAAAACGAGAGTTGATATGCGTATCCCAGATGGTCTACTATTAATGTGGGGTGTTGTTCCCACCTTTCGATTTCGCGTTTCGGTAGCTGCTTCACAAAAAAACCCTTTTTCGGCACTCCGAAAATGGAAAAGGCACTTTTCGTGAGACAAAATGAGAATCAACCTTCGTGGCGTTCCTCAACATCCCAAGGGCCACGCGCATGTCCGATATGGCCTCGTTCCGACAAACTATGACATGCTAATGGCCGAATCTAGCTCATTTAACCTAAAAGGCATGCAACCTCGAACGTGATAGGTCATTTATGTGAAGGAACTTTCTGGTAAACATTTTTTCTCAAGGTTTGAATTTTTTTCCCACATCTAGGTCACATAAAATGACGCCACGTGAAGGTTTCGCATTTTTTTGATTTTTTTTAAATTAGTTATGTCCGATTCGGGACCCGCATGAAATGACGGTGCACGAAACATCACCAACAAAATGCATTTCATGTGTTGCACTAGCATATTGCCATACCTTAGGTTTGAATTTTTTTCTGACTTCTAGGTCACATAAAATGATGCCACGCGAAGGTTTCACATTTGTTTGATTTTTTTAATTAGTTATATCCGATTCGGGACCCGCATGAAATGACGGTGCATGAAAACTCCCGCTCACTAGAATTAAAGTACATATCTCAACTGAAAATTAAGATACATGGCCAGATTAAGTCACAATCGGCCGAACTTGTTTTCGAATGTTGGACTGATTCAGTCATAGTCGTGTCTAGCCCTATAAACGTCGCCACTGTAGTCGTCGACGTCGTCGTCGCTGGCATCGGGGTCGCGGTAGTCAAACCTCGGCGGGTAAGCACGCGTGGGCTGAGACTGAGGGTAGCGCAGGCGGGGGCCACGGTAGGCCATGACGCTTTGGAGAGTCCGGCCGCGCCACCACAGCCGACGGCCGGCCTCGTTGAAGTTTGAACGAGGCGGGTCGTCCTCCTCGTGCCTGGCAAGTGCACTCTCACGCCGATTGATGAAGAAGGCGTCCCAAGTCGGGCTGTAGTCGGGATGCCATTGGGGATTCCTCCGCTGCTCTGGCGTGAGCTCGAAGTAGTAGTGGTTCGTGATGGCCATCTGGCGCGCCACACCTAGAGGGACAGGAGGGACCGGTATGCCTCCGACGCTCAGCATCCAGCCGGTGGGGACGCGGTAGCCCGGCGGGCAGGGGTAGTTTGAGGCGCAAAGCGCCTCCGCCTCCTGGGGGGGGTTAGAGATACGATGGAAGCCATGGGAGAGAGTGATGTGGTTTGCAGATATGAGTCTAGATGTGATATGTAAATGGAGACCAGGTCTACATATATATAGTGAAAAAATGGCGGGAAGACGGAGGCGGGAAGCGGTGGAAAGCGCGGGAAGAAAATAGGCGGGAAGCGGTGGAAAATAGGCAGGAGGCGGGAAGCGGTGGAAAGCGCGGGAAGAAAATAGGCGGGAAGCGGGAAGCGGTGGACGCGCGGGAAGAAAAATGGCGGGAAGACGGAGGCGGGAAGCGGTGGAAAGTTGTTGGCTAGTGGGCCCGCACAGCGGCATGCCGGTGGGCCCGCAGACCAGTGTTTCAAGGCGGGAATGCCCCGGAGGCGCCAAAAATCCCTCAAAAACTTACATGGGGACCTATGATATATGGGTAAAAATAAACTAATATGTGGATCGTAGGTGCAACAAATGTGCAGAAATAATAGGAGAAGTAGGCAGAATAAATAGTTTGCTGTG
Organism: Dactylis glomerata; assembly: GCA_007115705.1. Lineage (NCBI taxonomy): Eukaryota > Viridiplantae > Streptophyta > Magnoliopsida > Poales > Poaceae > Dactylis > Dactylis glomerata. The sequence continues at coordinate 2,215,053 of QXEO01000200.1, read as the reverse complement.
TGCCGGCCAGCAAAGCACACGGCAAAACGTATCTATGCCGTGTGCCTTCCTTGAAAGCTCACGGCAAATAGTGGGTACTGACGGTGGCGGCGATAATTTTAAATTTGCGAGGCAAATATTTGCAATGGTGGCGGGAATTGCAAACACAACAGTTTGCCGTGCGTGACAGTTATGCACACGGCAAATGGCCTCCGTCACGCCGAGCCGTTAGACCGGCCTCCAACGTGGGACAGGATCAACAGTTTGCCGTGTGTGATACTCTGCCGTGAGCTTCTATGTTATTTTGCCGTGTGTTTTCTTTTGCCGTGAGCTTCTGCCGCAGTGTACCGTGGGCTCATATTTCGCCGTGTGCTGTGGTTCGATACACCGTGAGCTTTTGTTTTGCCGTGGGCTGGACGTGCTGGCTCACGACATAAGATTTTATGCCGTGCGTCGACCCACGGCAAACGCTGGGTGCACGGAAAAGGCAGATTTTCCGATAGTGGGTCCAGGTAACCAGGAGCATTCACATCAGCACCAGCCTATGGATAATAGTAAAATAGCTTTAGAAACAGAACTTGCACAAGTAATCATGACACTTTTATTAAACCATAAAGAACAAGTTACTCTACAAAATCAGGACACGGTCATAACATAAAAAACGTAAGAAAATACATGAAATCGGAAAATTACTGGACCTCAATCAGTAGCTTGATGCATTTCAAGGACCGCTCATAGCAAGCCACCAGGACAGGTGGAAACATTTCATTAGCCACTTTATTTGGCTGAAAAGGGAGAATCACAGTTCTGGAGTTACTTAGATCTGATAATAATATATCTTAAAATGAAACGACCATCAATTCTGATGCACCTCCAAGAATAAACCATCACATCATCAAGCCAAGTGCACTTTATCGCATCTGCATACCCAATCCAATTAGGGGGATGATGGAATAGACAACTTACATCAGCAGAATGCTCCAGCAGAATCTTTACAACCTCAACATGGTCATTTGAAACAGCCAAGTGTAATGGTGCCCCCCCCGATGATCACTAGTAGAAAAAAGGGCTTTCATCCAGATCTTTAGTACCGGTTGTGTTACGAACCCAGACTAAAGGGTGCATTAGCACCGGTTCATAAGGCTAGGGCATTAGTACCGGTTTGTAAGGGACCTTTAGCACCGGTTTGAGCTACAAACCGGTGCTAAAGGGGTTGCGTGCAGGCGCTAACCCTTTAGCACCGGTTTGTGGCTCAAACCGGTGCTAAAGGTCCCCCCTTTAGCACCAGTTCGTGGCTCAAACCGGTGCTAAAAGGTCACTACCTTTTAGTACCGGTTCGTGGCACGAACCGGTATAAAAGGGGTACCTTTAGCACCGGTTTGAGCCACGAACCGGTGCTAAAAGGTTGACACCCATTTTTTCCTCTCATGCCTACCTCCACCGCGCAGAACAACGTCTAAAAAAATAAATGAAAATGATAAAAACTTCAAATTTCAAAATCCTTTGACATGCATGTACCTCACGCAACCAACTTTTATGGAAAATTTGAAATTTTGAATTTTGATATTTTTTGCAAAAAAAGGTTATTTCAAATTAAAACGCCTATAACTTTTACGTACGGACTCGAAAAGAAAACGTATAATATATGAAAAATTATCTATGCAAAAAGTACATCCGATTTCAACAGCCATAGGCCGTTTGCACAAATTCTTGCTTCTCAAAATTCCAAAGGGAAATATGAAAGTAGGAATATTTTAGATTTTTTCAAAAAAAAATAAAAAATAAAAATTAAATTATTTTGGAATTTTTAAGTTTTTTATTTTTTTTGAAGTTATTTTGAAGTTTTTATATTATTTTGAAGTTTTTATATTATTTTAGTTATTTTGAAGTTTTTATATTATTTTGGAATTTTTAAGTTTTTGATTTTTTTTGAATATTTTGAGTTTATAATTAATAATTAAATTATATAAAGATTATTTGGAAATCATTGATGCTTATTAATAATTAAGCATTGTTGCTCATTTTTAAAATTATTTTAAATTCAAAAAAGTAAAATCATATGTTATCAAAGTGTATGGGTTAATAGAATTCATAGCATAGTATCATCAAGAAGTCGCGAGCGCAGTCTTGGAAGCTAGTAGGGAAGGAATAGAGAAGTTAAGCGTGCTAAGGGTGGAGTAGTGTGAGGATGGGTGACTTCCCGGGAAATGGTGTCATGAGTATATACTTTGACATGAGAATAGGGGTGATTAGAGATTAGAGTGGAAACTATCAAACAATTCAAATATCCGAATATTAAGAAATTTCGAAAAATAAATTCATTTTTTTTTCAGTTTTTTCTCAAAATTTATACCAGAAATTCTACCGGACCTTTAGTACCGGTTCGTGTCTCAAACCGGTACTAAAGGGTCCTCTAGCTGCACAGGCCATGTGGAACCCCTTTAGTACCGGTTTGTAAGGAACCGGTACCAAAGAGGGGGGGCTTTTGTCCCGAATCTTTTGTACCGGTTTGATTTCCGGTACAAATGACTCTCTGGAACCGGTATTGAAGACCCCTTTTCCACTAGTGGATCAACAGGATCCACAGGAACTCCTTTGGACAGCAATAGCCTTACAGCCTCACAGTGCCCTGGAGGCACAATAAAATAGTACGAATCCAGATAGATTAGATCCAGAGCCCTCTATGCAAGCAATGTCATTCGTTTGATTATCAAGTGTTAAGTACTATTGTCAACTGTACATATCATTGTATTTTCACTTTTCAGTTAGTACTTGACTTGGTCATCCAACTTATTAGCAGCACTAAGCCACGATATCAAGTGAGTGGATTAGTAGATTGTGTGCTAAATAAGTCTGTATCTATATATACTGTACTCCTGTGATGAACTAAATCAATTATCAAGTTATCCATCATTCACAATTTAGCACCAAGAACGAACTCAAGAATGAGAAAGCGCACCTTGCTGTGCTGCATCGTGCAGCGGCATGGAGCCCCTCTCGTCAGGCATCGCAGGGTCGCCACCGTGGTCTAGAAGGTACCTCATAACCTGGACATTCCCCTCTTGTGCGGCGTAGGACATCGGCGTCCTACCTACGGAATAGAACATCTTGGTGATAAAAGAAACCGTTTTTATCCCTGCCACGGACGCAGACAGAATTTCAACTATGTGTGCGCACCTGTTTTCGACACCGAGTTGACATCAATCCCAGATTCCTCCACCAAGAACCGGCAGCTCTCCAGGCAGCCCCTAGAAGCAGCGAAATGAAGCGCGTTATTCCCCTTCTCGTCCTTGGCTCCCCGCAGGTCCACCTCGCTCGCCATCTCTGAAATCGCAGGAACGGCTGAAGTCAGACAACACAATCACTCCAACGAGCGGAAGGTACTAAACTAAGACGAGCCTTGCACAAATCAGACTCCACACAGATTCCGTGTAGTGAGTCCCCGCAGCCCTCAAAATTGGGGTTTCTCCCTTCAAAATGTTTTTTTTTAGATTTCTGCCCAAAATTGGGGAGGAGCTTACTCTTGAGGAGGCTGAGGTCCGCGTCGAGGGCGATGTCGGAGGGGGAGGAGGCCATGATGGCGGCAACCCTAGACGCAAGGTTCTGGCCGGGCTCCGCCTCCAGGCGTGCAGTAGGGTTTTGGGGAAGATACGGAAGGGCGGCAACCCTAGAAGACACGACGGTTCAAGCGATGGCAGCGGAACGGTGTGGCAGTGGGTGTATGGCGTGAAACAGACGGCCGCCACCTGAGTTCAAAATTTAGGACAGAAACTTGAATGCTCTTAATTCGCAAAACGAATGTCGAAATTCAATGAAATTTTCCCAAAATACATAAGTTAATACTCCATCCATTCCGTAAGATGTTCTAGCGTTTTTAGAATGACATGTATCTAGACGCATTTTAGCGTGTCTATTCATTTATTTTAGTCTGTATCTAGTTCATATTGAAAGCACCGGTGGAAAAAAGGCCATTGGTCCCGGCCTATAACGCCCATTAGTCCCGGTTGTAGCAACCGGGACTAAAGGCTTTAAGCCTTTAGTCCCGGTTGCTTACGAACCGGGACCAATGGTCCTTCACTGGAGGACCATTGGTCCCGGTTCGTAACACGGACCGGGACTAAAGGTTCATTCGGAATAAAATTTGTATTTTCTGTTTCGGAATTTCTGTATTTTCTTTATTTCTCTATTATCTAATCATCTCTATTCCTTCCCTCTACTAGCTTCCAAGAGTATATGGTCCTCACTCCATTGTCATGTCAAATTATAAGTACTTGTGGTCCTCACTTTCCGGTTGGTCACCCATCCTCACACTACTCCACCCTTAGCACGCTTAACTTCTCTATTCCTTCCCTACTAGCTTCCAAGACTGCGCTCACGACTTATTGATAATAGTATGCTACCAATTCTATTAACCTATACACTTAGGAAACATATAATATTACTTTTTTAAATTCCAAATAAATTCACAAATTAAGCAACATTGATTAAGTAATAATAAGCATGAATGAATTCCAAATAATTTTTATACATAATTTAATTATTAATTTTTAATAATTGAAATATTCAAAAAAGACCAAAAAACTTGAAAAATCCAAAATAATAGCAATATAATAGACTTGTTAACCAAATAAGAGGGAGTACATTTTTTCATATATATATATTCACTCGACTCGCACACCACACCACACACACATCTAGCTAGCTAGCAGCCTTCTAGCTTCCAATAACTCCTAGCAATCGCAAAGCTCAAACGAGCGTCTAGAGCGGCATACAACACTTGCTTGTCGCTTAATGGAACTTTGGCCCAACCATATATAAGTTCATCTTCTTCTTCTTCTTCTTCTTCTTCTTCCTCGTCGCCGCCCTTCTTCTTGTTCTTCTTGATCTTCTTCTTCTTCTCAAGCTTTGTCCCAATAGTAGCATTGGACAGATCATATAGACTCGGAATTGGTTTCGTGGTGGGGTTCGGTATGATCACTTGAAGGTCGTGCACCGACAAAATTTGAATTCTGTATGGAGACAGCATGCGCACGTCATTGCCGATAGCCGCGCCGCAGAATTTAATGGTGGGGTCCCCCAAGAAATCCCTGAGCAGCTGTGGCACATGATCGGCCCGACATAGTTGGAAGAGCAAAACCTCGGACGCCACCGAGAGTTGAAGGAGGGCGGCACGCTGATGAGGCTTATCCTTAGGGGTGGTGAACTCGCAGTCCAAGCCCACACATTTGACCGGTGCGGCATCGAGGAACCGCTCCTTGACAGCGTGGAGCCACTTCTCCAGCGTTGATGCACGGACGGTTTCTGTGATGGTGAATTCCATCCCTTTGGCGGTGAGATTATGCACCCGCGTCGTCGCCGGCTCCATTGAAATGAGATGGAGAGAGAGCTTGCCGCCGGTGAGAGCTTGATTGCCACCGGCCGGTGAGAGAGCTAGAGCTTTGGTGCTATGGTGGTTTTGAGGAGAGATTAGGAGGAAGATGATGATCAAGAAAGCTAAATGAAGGTTTCTTATATACTAGAGATGGAGAGAAGAAGAAGATCAAGAGAGGACCGCCGGTGTTGATTACTGAAACCAATTCCGATGCGTTCGTCGTTCCATTACCGAAACAATCGCGTAATGGCGCAGCGATTTCCGAAGCGATACGCGGGAGTGGCAGTTCATTTGAACTGCCCTTTAGTCCCGGCTCGTGGCTCAAACCGGGACTAAAGGGTACCCTTTATTCCCGGTTCGTGCCACGAGCCGGGACTAAAGGCCCAAAGGCATTAGTCCCGGCTGGTGGCTGAATCCGGGACCGAAGGGCCAATTTGAACCGGGACTAATGCCCCCTGGCCCACATTTTCAAACGAACCGGGACTGATGGACCCTTTAGCCGCGGACCAAACACGTTGGGGACTAATGGGGGTGAATGGAAGCCCTTTTTTCTACTAGTGAAGAACTAAAACATTAAAAATTTAGTTCGGCTCCTCTAGGACATCTTATATTTTAGAACATAGGTATTAGTTCTGACTTACTCAAGGTGGGAGTTCCATTCTTATCCGGCAACAAAATGTTAGGAAGCTTAAAAGGGACACAAAAGGTTGGATTAGAAACATAGAACTTGAGATTAGAAAACAAAAGAAGAATCTCATGGAGAAGTATGATTCTTTACATACCAAAGCTGAAACAAATGATCTTAGTGAGGAAGAACAGATTATGATGAAAGCGATTCATGTTGAGATGCTTAGTTTAGCTTAAGGAAAAGTATATATCCATATTATGGCGATTCAAAGGAGGGGAAGAATATTTATGCACTCACTTATTAGCCCTGATGGAACCGTCAAGGTAACGCCTAAGATGCAAGATATAGCTACTAATAATTACAAGGATCTTTTTTAATAAGGATGAAAGCTTTTGTTTCACTCTCAATGATGATATCTTTTTCCTCGGTAAAAAAATCACTCTAGAACAAAATTTAGGTTTAGAGGCTTCCTTTTCTGAGAACAGCATAAAAACTATTTTTTGATTCTTACTCTGTTGATGGTTGGAGGGGCATCTTCTGTCATATGCTTCTCGAGTAACTCTCATCAAAGGTCGTTTATCAAGCATTCATGCTTACCTCCTACATCTTTTCAAGTTCCTAAATGGTACCTTGAACTCATCAATTCTCAAATGGACAATTGCTTATAGAATGATTTTATAGGACATTGAAAATTGCATTTGGCGACTTTGAAGTTAAGTTAAGAAAAGGAGTTAGATGGATTAGGTGTCCCTGATCTTGCAAATGCCAATCCATGTTTGCTAAGCTATTGGATCAGGATATATGCAAAAGATGAGAGAAAACTCTAGAGAACCATGGCATATAACGATCGTGTTGGGGATTCCCAATATTGGAAAGGTGTGATGTGTGCTCCCAAATTAATCAAATTCGGACATAGGTGGATAACTGTTAATGGTAGAACGGTTAGATTTTGGGAGGACACCTACTGTGGCACCTTCCCTCTGGCTATATTATTTGTACATTTTCCACAATGAAGTGGGGGCAAAAATGTTTGTCAAGACTGGCATAGCTCTCAACTTAAACTAACTTCAGGAGAAATTTTAGCGAGTCTATGATGAATTGTTGGTATGAACTTGAAGGATTACCTTCATGCATTAGCTACAATGTTGACTGTGATGCCCTTATATGGCAATACATTGAAAAATGGGGTTTACTCCACTTTCACTGACAAGGGTATAGATAATGGAGCCCGTTACTTGAGTACCCCTGAGGCCCGTTAAGCTAGGCCCAAGTGTAATCCTAGTCGAGATACGAGTTCATGTCGTATACCGATGTTGTAATACATATCGGACCCCTCCTGTTCCTTGAGACCTGGCCACCTATATATAGGGGCCAGGAGAGGACGGCGAGGGACATATTGAAAGCAAGCCAAGTTCACCGCCAAGTTTACTTTCGATGTACACCTTGTTTGACTGATTTACCTTCGAGTTCATCCGACGCCCAATTCCCCTGATCCTAAGTCCTTCATCTTGGACATTTGTCGAGTTAACCCTCGTCAATTGGCGCCGACCGTGGGGACTCGGGGCGTTGGAATCATGAATTCGACGGCTTTTTCGCTTTTAGTCAATAGCAGTCCAGAAGTCGACAAAAGTCAAATACCCTTCAAAACCGTCGATTTTCAACCTCACCAGTCAAACTTCATGCCAATATTCGAGAGCATGGATCAAAATATGGACCTGACGATCGGAAGTCTAAACTTTCACGTAAGATCTTTAGGTTTGATTCGCCTTTCAGATCTGGTGAAACCGGGTCCGTCGGCAAGCAAATACAAGACAGTTGCAGTGTCAGAATCATCAGTGGGCTCTTCCATTTAGGTAAACTCGCCGGTCAGCTTCGCAGCAACAGAAGTAGTAGAAGGAAAAAATCACAGAAGTCGACAAAACCATGGAGAATTTTGACTTAGGAGATCAACTTGAAGACCTCATAATCTGCCATGACGATATTTCAGACAAATCAACAGACACCTGGAAGACAGAATTAGAGCTTCATGAGGATGACGATTCAATCTTCTCAAGCTTCAACAGCAAGTTCGACAATCGGTACCAAGTACTCGCTATTGTAGGAGACAACTCAGAAGAACTTGACGAAAACAACAATCCAGTGCTCAACCCAGCAAACGTAAACAGAGGAGCAAATCACTTAGCAGAAGGAGAAACTACAGATTCCCTTGCAAGCAGGGAGAAAGTTTGACTATCAGTCGAAGAGTGGAGGATAATCAAAACAGTCATGGAACACGGCACGCCAATACCAACAGATGCAAGCAAGAATATGCTTTTAGGGAATCATTTTGCCTTAAGACAGCAGTCAAAGCAACTAGCAAAAGAGAGAATCAAAATACAAAAGCGAAGAGATTCAGCCATTGAAGCAAGCGCAGCTTATCACAGAGCACGTAGCGATGCATCATACACAAACAGCAGAAGGCATCGTCGACATGGACCAAGGTTTGAAAACCTCAAGTACTCATAAAGGAAAAACCTCTCCAAGAACCTCGACTCGTCCTTCCTATCGGTCGACGAGCAAGGGAACATTATACCAAAGACACCAGAAGCAGCACTTGTGGCAGCTCAAGCATATCTGCACACAACACGGCCAAATCCAGGAGACCCAAGGGAACACATGCACCGGGCAGCACTGCAAGGATTGAAGATGGTAGGCAACAAATTGTCAGCAAAAGAAGAGGAGGCACACCGCAATAAAGGAACACATAAACCAAGGTCACCACGCCGTCACAACAGTCCTCGGCACAGAAGTGGTAGCCGACGATCTAGAACACCATCACCAAGGTGACACAAGAGCCCGAAGCACGGAGGAACCCGAAGATCCAGGACTCCCACCAAAGCATATGACTACGAAGATGATGAAAAGGAGATGGGGGCATCGTGCTTTACTCATAGGGTTCGCACCACGCCAGTACCCAAGGGTTTCAAATTACCCAATGATCAGCAAAAATACGATGGATCTCAGGAGCCACAGTCATGGCTCTCGGATTATTTACAGGCAGTAAAAATATTGGGAGGAACAAAGGAAATAGCAATACAAAGTTTGCAATTACACCTCACTGGCGCAGCAAGGTCATGGTTGAGCAAATTAGAAAAAGGAACAATTGGAAGCTGGGAGGAACTCACGAAGCAGTTCACAAGTAACTTCAAGTCGACATACAAGCGGCCAGCATCGATAGAAGAAGTCAAAGCCTGCGTACAGCAACGCAATGAGACACTAAGGGCGTATATCCAAAAGTGGAGCATTATCAAAAATTTAGCAGTCGAAGTCTCAGACGAAAGAGCAATAGATGCTTTCACGCTCGGTGACAAGGGTATAGATAATAGAGCCCGTCAGTTGAGTACCCCTGAGGCTCGTTTGGCTAGGCCCAATTGTAATACTAGTCAAAATACGAGTTCATGTCGTATGTCGATATTGTAATCTGTGTCGGATCCCACCCGATCCTCGAGACCTGGCCACCTATATATAGGGGCCAGGAGGGGACGGTGTGGGACAGATTAAAAGCAAGCCAGGTTCTACACCCACGTTTACTTTCATAGCCACCTTATTTGACTGAATTTACCTTCGAGTTCATCAGACGCCCTATCTCCCCGATCCTAAGTCCTTCATCTAGGACATTTGTCGAGTTAACCCCTCGTCAATTGGCGCCGACCGTGGGGACTCTGGGCGTTGGAATCATGAATTCGACGGCTTTTTTTGCCTTTAGCCAACAACAATCCACAAGTCGACAAAATTTAGATACCCTTCGGAACCGTCGATTTTCAACCTCACCAGTCAAGTTTCTCGCAAGTGTCCGAGAGTATGGATCAAGATATGGAGTTAACAATCGGAAGTTTAAACTTTCGCGTCGGATCACTAGGTTCAATTCGCCTTTCAGATCCAACGAAACCGTGTCTGTCGGCAAGTGAGCCCGAGACAGTAGCAATGTCGGAATCATCAGAAGGCTCTTCCAGCGAGGTAAACTCGCCGGTCAGCTTGGCAAAAGCAGAAGAAGGAAAAATCACAGGAGGCGACGAAACCATGTAGAATATTGACTTAGAAGGGCAACTCGAAGATCTCATGATCTGCCACGATGACACCTCAGATCAATCAACAGACACCTGTTAGACAGGACTAGAACTTTCTGCAGATGACAATTCAATCTTCTCAAATCACAACAGCAAACTCGACAATCGATACCAGATACTCGCCATCACAGGAGATAATTCAGAAGAACTCGGCGACAATAAAAACCCAGTGCTTAATCCAGCAAACATAAACAGAGGGGCAAACCACTTAGCAGAAGGAGAAACCGCTGACTCCCTCGCAACAAGGGAGAAAGTTCGACTATCAGCCGATGAGTGGAGAACAATCAAGACAGCCGTGGAGCATGGCACGCCAATACCAACAAATTCTAGCCAAAACATGCTTTTGGGATACCATTACGCCCTAAGGCAGCAGGCGAAGCAGTTAGCAAAGGAGAGGATTGAAATACAGAAAAGGAAGGATTCAGCCATTGCAGCAAGCGACGCTGCTCGCAGAGCACGTAGTGACGCGTCGTACACAAATAGAAGGCATCATCGACATGGATCAAGATATGAAAATCTCGAGTACTTAGAAAGGCAAAGTATCTCAAAAAAACCTCGACTCGTCCTTCCTATCGGTCGACGAGCAAGGAAATATTATACCAAAAACTCCTGAAGCAGCATTGGTGGCAGCCCAAGCATACCTGCATACAACACGACCAAATCCAGGAGACCCGAGGGAACATATTCACCACACAGCGCTAAATGGATTGAAGATGGTAGGCAACAAATTATCAGCAAAAGAGGAGGAGGCATACCGCAACAAAGGAACCCATAAACCAAGATCACCACGCCGTCACAACAGTCCTCGGCATAGAAGTAGAAGTCGCCGATCTGGGACGCCATCACCAGGACGTTACAACACTCCAAAGAACAAAGGAACCCGATGATCCAGAACTCCCAACAGAGCATATGACTATGAAGATGATGAAAAGGAGATGGGGGTGCCATACTTTACCCGTAGGGTTCGCATCACGCCAGTACCCAAAGGTTTCAAATTACCCCATGACCAACAAAAGTACGACGGATCTCAGGAGCCACAATCATGGCTTTCAGACTATCTACAAGCAGTAAAACTATTAGGAGGAACCAAGGAAACAGCAATGCAAAGTTTACAATTACACCTCACCGGCGCAGCAAGGTCATGGTTAAGCAAACTAGAAAAGGAAACAATCGGAAGCTGAGAGGAGCTCACAAAACAATTTACGAGTAACTTCAAGTCAACATATAAGCGGCCACCATCCATAGAAGAAGTCAAAGCCTGCGTGCAGCAACGTGGGGAGACATTAAGTGCATATATCCAAAGGTGGAGTATAATAAAAAATTTGGCAGTTGAAGTCTCAGATGAAAGAGCAATAGACGCCTTCATAGTCGGGTTACGACGAGGAGACCTAGTCGAAGAGATGGGCAGAATCAAGCCGAAAACAGTATCAGATCTAATGGATGTGGCAAATAGATTTGCAGATGGAGAAGATGCGTGCAACAATAAATGCACGCAATCACCAGAGGACGATAGAGGAAACAGATATGGAGGTCAAAGGAGAAGGTCCCGCAATTATGACAATTACGGCTCTCACAGCCAAGTAGCCGTAGGATACAAAGACAACAGCTAACAAGGCAACAATCGTAAAAGCTCGGGATACCATAGCTACGGCAAAGAAGACTACAAAAAATTTCCGCCAAGGGAATCCAGAGAGTACAACCCATCACCAGAAGATATGCTCAACAGACCATGTCATATTCACTCTGCGTTTGTCGATGGGAAACAAGTATCCAGACACACAATGAAAGATTGCACTACGTTCTTGAAACTACAAGAAGCACTGAGGCAAAACGGCAGGGATACGAAGGAAACACAAGCAACACACCTGCAACTCAACAAGGAAACAGTGGAGCTCCCAAGGGCCAAGATCAATCAAACCAGGGACACGACGACGACGAAGGATATGTTCCATCTAAAGGGCACATTATAGCAATGATACAGCCAGTGCCCAAGTCAAACAAAGAGGAGAAAAGCATAACTCGACAAGTTAACCTCGCAATAACTTCACCTCCAGCAACAACGGAATATCTACATTGGTCAGAGCAACCAATAGAATTCAGCAGAGACGATCACCCAATATTAGTACCTCGGCCAGGAAACGCGCCCCTGGTACTCAAAGCTCAAATAGGGACGTACGACGTCGACAGAATATTCATGGATGCACGAAGTGGGATAAACCTAATCTACGCAAAAACCCTACGGGCAATGCACATTTCATTGGAGTTCCTGAAGCCAACTGATTGCTCCTTTCACGGAATAGTCCCAGGGAGTGCTAACTATCCACTTGGTCGAATAGCACTCAACGTCTGCTTCGGAAATCGACAAAACTACAGAAGGGAGAAACTTGACTTCGAAGTAATGGACTGGCCATCACAATATCATGCGATCCTCGGGCGACCCGCGTTTTCGCGTTTCATGGCAGTACCTCATTATACTTACCTGGTACTAAAAATGCCAGGACCCAAAGGAATTATTACAGTCAAAGGAAGCTTCGAGTTATCAGACCTATGTGACAAAGAATTTCACAAGATGGCCCAAAATTTCGGCATGATGGCAAGCTACGGGGAACCTAACTACAAAACAAAAGGCACGACTACAGGAGTCACGCAGCAACTCAAAGGAAACCCCAAGGAACCAGAAGTAAAGAAACCTCGGGTACAACAACCAGAGCAAGAGAAGTCTACAGGAGAAGAAGAGAAAACTCAAGCGACATAGGCGACAAGACAGACAAATAAGTAGAGTAGGAAAATAAGGCTGTAAAAGCCACGAATTATTCCAGGGCAATACCCTCTAGATCCAGAACACAGGTCATTGGCCGGATCTCTTGGGTTATCCCATGTATCTTACATTATATGCATAAAGAAAAGACAAAAGTTCCTCTTACTTGAGTTTACGTGTCTTCAAAAGCTGCGGCAAGCGCACCAACATATGCATAGAGTAAAAATGCTCTGAGGATAAAATTTCTAACATAAAAAGTTAGAAAACAAAAACTCTCGCATTATACGCACAAAAATACATGCAAGTATCACATCACAACATCGGTTTATCAGAATCATCCACCCCCAGGGGATCTAAGTAATGATACTCGCAAAAAAATGCGGCATCCTCTCGCAACAACCTAGCTATAATCCTTCTGACAGGCTGCAGGGTATTCTCCAGAGGAACTCGCAAACTAGCTCCACCTGAAGGATAACTCAGTGACATTGAACTGTAATTAAGCCTTGGATGCCACTTACGCATCCACCCAAGAGCAAAATTAGCTCTAGCCACCAAGTTCAGCTCTATCAGCCAATGAATTCGCTGACTCGATCTGAAAGTATCGAGTAGCAATGGAAAGCTTCCAGGAAGAGGATTGCGAGGAAACATGACAGAGTGCATGGTTATCAGAGATCTTCGACAACCATCAACTGCCTCTCCAATATGCTGAGCACGATCTTGCTGTAGCACAATAGCATGATGGCGTCAAGGATCAGACCACAAACTGTCGATCCCCTCTGATGCCTTCTCCAGATCTGTATTTCGCTCAGCGACTCGACGGGCTTCAGCAGCAAAATCTAGACAAGTACCTAAGACAACAAAAGATATAAGACAGCAGCAGTGGAATAAAAGGAAACAAGAGAAGCGGCAAGGAACCTCACATCGCAACATCTCGCAAACAGACTCAACAATACCGATGAGGAAGGAGTCGCATTCTTTGAGATGAACGATTTTCGCCATCAGACCTGACACCTTATCCTCAAGAACGGATATCTGTTTCATAAACCCACAAGATTTGCTGGCCTTATCCATAGCCATCTGTGCTTGGCGCTTCGACAGAGACAAGTGGCTCTCAAGGTCCAAAATCCTTGAGGAGTACTCAGCACATTGGCAAGACGGACGAGGAGGCGACGAAGTCCCGGAGTCGAAAACATCGGTAGGAGAGGGAGCCTGATCGCGACCCGATGATCTACCAGCACGAATAGGCTGGAAGCCAAGAGAAAAGAAAAGAGAAGCATCTCAGAAGCTGAATTGAACATGACATTTCACAAAGAAGAAATATTTACAAAAGTACAAGCCTTCTGACTAAAGTTCTCGGGCTACATGCGACTAAGAGTTTGCTACATCAGAATAAAACTAAAAATTACAACAGGGGGCCAAGTCTACGCCACCTCGGCCTCGCGATCCGTGGTAGACGTTAGCGTAGCAGAAGCAGCGCCAGTGTTGGGAGGAGGCACAGACCCACTTATCGCTGGAGTCGAAGAAATTGGCGTAGTAGAGGTCGCAGAAGCCGCCGAAGGAGAAATCAGCGACATGATGCCTGGCGCATACTTTTTCGCCTTCTCAAAGAAAGCCTTCAGCTCCGAACGGGGACGGCCGTGGGAAGAGCTCACCTTCTCCCAGTTAACCTCCTCACCATGTGCATATGAAAACGCAATGGCCCCCTCGGCACCTCTCTTCAAGGAGAGGCCCTTCATAGCAAGAATGGGATCTTCAGGGGTGTCGAAGGCCTTGGCAAGGTTTTTCAAATCTGGCACCTCCGCCTTTTGCTTGGGCCACAACCCGACAAAAATTCGCGTAAGCACGCGGTTAACCAACTCGAAGATCTCCTGGACAGATATCCAGTTCGCTTCCAGCAAGCTAACCGCGGCCAAGGGAGGATTGTTGTCTGGTTGCAAAGTTGACGCAGACAACTCAGTATATTCTGCAAAAACAAAGGAAACAGAAAACAGCAGGCAAAGAATACATCAGCAAGCATAAGAGAGCAAGCAAGTCAGCAAAAGGAAAGAAAGGTATAGTATATACCTCCAGCAGCAACAGACATCTTGTTCAGCCGCTCAGCCACGGCCTGTTCTCACTGGAGGTGCTCCTTGTTAGCATCAGTCAAGGCCTTTTCTGCTTTCTTCGCCTTAGCCAGTGCTGATTTAGTAGACTTCTCAGCATTGACCTTGGCAGCAGTAGCAGCATCAAAAGCTTTCCTGGAAGCTTCGTGACAAGGGTATAGATAATAGAGCCCGTTAGTTGAGTACCCCTGAGGCCCGTTAAGATAGGCCCAATTGTAGTACTAGTCGAAATACGAGTTCATGTCGTATGTCGATATTGTAATCTGTATCGGATCCCACCCGATCCTTGAGACCTGGCCACCTATATAAAGGGGCCAGGAGGGGACGGTGTGGGACTGATTGAAAGCAAGCCAGGTTCTACACCCACGTTTACTTTCATAGCCACCTTGTTTGACTGAGTTTACCTTCGAGTTCATCCGACGCCCTGTCTCCCCGATCCTAAGTCCTTCATCTAGGACATTTGTCGAGTTTAACCCTCGTCAACTGGCACCGATCGTGGGGACTCTGGGCATTGGAATCATGAATTCGACGGCTTTTTTGCTTTTAGCCAATAGCAATCCAGAAGTCGACGAAAATCAAGAGATGGAGTTGACATTTGGAAGTCTAAGCTTCTACATCGGACCTTCGGGTTCAACTCGCCTTTCGGATCCGACGAAATCAGTTCCGTCGGCGGGTAAAGCAGAGAGGATGACAGCATCTGGATCATCTGTAGGCTCTTCTAGCGAGGCAAACTCGCCAGTCAGCTTAGCAACAATAGAAAATTTGCAGGGAAAATTAGAGGAACCCGACGAACTCGGACAAGAGACCATTGTGGAAGAAGAAGTGGATAAATCACGGGATATCACCAGCATAAAGCAGTGGCGTCTCGAGGAGCGTACACCAATTATGCGTTATCATCACTGAAGCAGGAGAAGAAGAAAACAATCATTCCGGCAAAAAGGAGGTCGACATGCAAGTCGACAAAATAAGGAGCAATGGCAAGAAAGAGAAGGAGAAAGTGCATGTTTCGGCTGGAGAGTGGAGAATGATCATGACAGCTATCAACCACGGGACTAATGTACCCGCAGATTTGAGGAGAGAAGTTTTAATGGGGCACCAATACGTGCTGCACCAGCGCAGGAAAAAGCTAAGGCAGGAAAGAGATATGATTATGAGAAGTCCAGATTACAACAGCACACCAAGTAAAGGATATTGGAGCGAATATACCAACTCATCAGAATCCAGCATGGAGAGGCACAAAGACCCGAAGCACAATAGAAGGACAACAACACGTGTAGTAGAAGAAAGCTATACGAGAAGCCCAAGCGCGAACCAACCAGAAGAGGAGGAAGAATTCGTGCAAGAAACACCAGAAGCAGCATTGATAGCAGCACAAGCATACCTACTAACCACGCAACCAAAACCTGGTGACCCACGGGAACAAATGCATCAAGCCGCGATATGGAGCCTCGGGTTAGTAGAAGAAAAGCTAAAGGGAAATATTTCAGAGAAAAAGTCGACCCATCGCAGTGAAAGGGAAAAAGAGGAGGTCAAGCGCAAATCTTCGCGGGACGAAACTAGCGAGTCCTCAAAAGACGAGAAACGCCAAAAGAGGAAGGAGGACGCAAGGAACATAATAGCACAAGCAAGGGTAAATAACTCACGTTACGCGTGGAGGGAAGAAAACTACAAAGACGACAAAAAAGAGATGGGCGCGCTATGCTTTACCCGCAGGGTTCGCAAAATGCGAGTACCCAAAGGATGTAAGTTACCACATGATCAGGAAAAATATGATGGGTCACAGGAACCAACGCTATGGTTGTCAGATTATCTACAAGAAGTACAAATACTAGGGGGAACAAGAGCAACAACAATGCAAAGTTTGCAGCTACACCTCACCGGCGCAGCACGGTCCTGGTTAAACACCCTACCCAACGATTCCATTGGAAGTTTGGGGGAACTAGAAAGCCAATTCGCAAGAAATTTTCGCTCAACATACAAGCGACCAGCGTCATTAGAAGAAGTTAAATCATGCATACAGGAAAGAGACGAAACCCTGCGTTCTTACATACAACGCTGGAGTGTCATTAAAAACTCCGCAGAAGACGTCTCCGATGAAAGAGCAATAGATGCCTTCTCAGCCGGACTTCGTCGTTCAGACCTCGTGGAAGAGATAGGAAGAATAAAACCAAGAACAGTTTCAGAACTAATGGAGATAGCCAACAGATTCGCCGACGGAGAAGACGTATATAACAACAAAAGGGGACGCTCACCGGAAGTCGACAAATCCAGCAGGCAAAGGCGACGGTACCGCAACGACAACAACCATGGAAGGCGAAATCAGATAGCCGCGGGATACGACAAAAGGAATAAGGAAGGTTACGAAAACAGAGAGTTTCAGACAAGAGACAACAGGGGAAAGGAGAAACAAAGCTACTCGGGTCCCTCAGCAGAAGATATGCTATATGGTCCTTGTCGCATCCATTACGCGTACTTGGACGGGAAAAGAGTCTCCAACCACCAGATGAAGGATTGCAGAACCTTCCTAAGGTTACAAAGCGCCATGGATTCAAACCAAGGAACACGACAGGGAGGAAAAATAACAAGTCAAGGATATCAAATGCAGCGACTCACAAAGCAACTGGAGTCGAATATATATATATCAGCAATGATTCAACCAGTGCCAAAGTCGAAGAAAGAGAGGAAGAGCATATCAAGACAAGTTAACCTGGCAATAACATCACCACCAGCTACTACAGAGTATATAAAGTGGTCCGATCAACCAGTTAAATTTAGCAGAGCAGACCACCCAAGGAAAGTACCCAGGCCAGGGCATGCACCAATGGTACTAAAAGCACAAATAGGGGGATACGACATTGGGAGAGTATTCATGGATGCAGGAAGCGGCATAAATCTGATATATGCGAGAACTCTGAGAGCAATGTGTATTTCACTGGAAAGTTTAAAGCCGATGGATTGCTCTTTCCACGGAATAGTACCAGGAAGCGCAAATTACCCTCTTGGGAAAATAGAACTCGACGTCTGCTTCGGAAATAGTAACAATTATCATAGAGAAAAGCTGGAATTTGAAGTTATGGATTAGCCTTCACAGTATCATGCAATCCTGGGGCGCCCAGCATTTGCAAAATTTATGGCAGTACCTCATTACGTGTATCTTACACTCAAGATCCCAGGACCTAAAGGAACAATCATGGTGCAGGGCAGCTTTGAAGTATCCAACACCTATGCCAAAGAATTCAACAGACTGGCGCAAACCTTTGGCATGACAGCAGAATATGCGAGACTAAAAGGCGAAACCGACCATAACGTACTACCTAACGTCGGGCGATCCCTGCCAGATCAGGCTTTCGATGCAACTCAAGACTCGAAGAAAATCCAGGTCCACCCTACGGAGCTAAGCAAAACTACCTCTATAGCAGTAAACTTGGATCCTGCATAGAAAAGCACGCTCGTCGAGTTCCTCCGTGAGCGCTGGGAAATATTTGCCTGGTGTCCTTCAGACATGCCAGGGGTTCCCAGGGAACTCGTCGAGCACGCACTAAACGTCGATCCCAAAGCAAAACTAGTCAAGCAACCATTGAGAAGATTCGATGAACCGAAAAGGAAGGCAATAGCATCGGAACTGCACAGGCTAGAAAACGCAAGGTTCATCTGGGAAATCAAATCGTCGACTTGGGTATCTAATCCAGTTATAGTTCCCAAGAAAAACACGGATGTACAGAGAGTGTGTGTTGACTATACGTCTCTCAACAAGCACTGCCCAAAGGATCCCTTCCCTCTACCTCGCATTGATCAGATAATTGACTCAACAGCAGGGTGCGAAAGGCTTTCCTTCCTGGACGCATGTTCTGGCTACAACCAGATCAAGTTGAAGAAAGAAGATGAGGAAAAAATAGCTTTCATAACACCGTATGGCGTATTTTGCTACCAAGTCATGCCTTTCGGCCTAAAAAATGCAGGAGCAACCTACCAAAGGATGATGCAAAACTGCCTCGGAAATCAAATAGGACGAAACATTCAAGTCTACATTGACGACGTGGTTATCACCACGAAAAAAGAAGAGTCACTAATCATTGATTTAGCAGAAACCTTCGACAACCTAAATAGGTACAAGCTGAAGCTCAACCCGACAAAGTATTCTTTTGGGGTATCTGCAGGGCAACTCCTCGGGTTCCTGGTATCTGCAAGAGGAATAGAGGCAAATCCAGAGAAGATCCAGGCAATACTAACGATGGGGAAACCAACAAAACTGCACGACGTACAAAAGCTCGCAGGACGTGTCGCGGCCCTAAGTCGATTTGTGGCACGGCTAGGAGAAAAAGCACTTCCCTTCTATGCACTGATGAAAAAATCAGACGATAAATTTGAGTGGACCGAAGAAGCAGACATAGCTTTCACACAATTGAAAAAAGTGCTTTCCACACCGCCGGTGTTGGTCGCACCAAAGGAAAAGGAGCCATTGTTACTCTATATTGCAGCAACACATCAGGTGGTAAGTACAATATTAGTAGTCGAAAGAAGTGAAGAAGGGAAAACCCATGGAGTTCAGCGGCCAGTATATTTCGTCAGCGAGGTGCTATCTCCAACAAAGCAAAGGTACCCGCACTATCAGAAACTTGCATACAGCGTATTCGCATCAGCACAAAAACTACGGTAATATTTCGCAATACATCCGATCATAGTGGTCAACGAAGCACCACTATCCAATATATTGAATAATACTTCAGCAAAAGGACGTGTCTCCTTATGGGGAATTGAGTTGTCACCCCTGTACATCACGTATGAAAAGCGGAAGGCGATCAAATCACATGTGTTACCAGACTTTACAACAGAGTGGCTGGAATTGCAAAACACAGGACCACCAGACCTATCAAGTGTATGGACAATGTACTTCGACGGATCAAAAAGGGTCCAAGGCGCAGGAGTAGGAGTAGTCCTGATATCACCACAAGGCGACAAGTTGAAATATGTGCTAAGGATGAGTTTTCCCCAAGCCTCCAATAACGAAGCCGAATATGAGGCGCTACTCCATGGGATGAAAATGGCCAAGGCATGTGGTGCAACTCGACTGAAAATATTTGGAGACTCGAACCTCGTCGTCCAACAAGTGATGAACAAGTGCGATGCCATCAACGATAATATGACAGCATACAGGAACTTATATTATTATGTTGAGGGAACATTTGACGGATGCAAAGTTTCGCATATCAGCAGAGCAAGCAACGAGGAAGCCGACAATTTAGCAAATATCGGATCCCAGTGTTTACCCGTACCACAAGGAGTTTTTTGGGAGGAACTCGTAGAAAGGTCAATAAAAGGAACCAAAGTTTCGACTACAGGAGAGCAAGCCCACATCAGGCAACAGGCTCGGGGGCTGGTAGCAGCGGGGCCGCTGAACCTGAAGAAGTCATGATGATCGAGGAAACCTGGATGCAACCATACTTGGCATACATGGTAAACAAAACACTACCCAAAGACAGAGTACAAGCGAAAAGGATAATACGATGATCCAAGGCTTTCGTCATGCTGCAAGGAAAATTATACAAGAGAAGTATAACAGGCGTCTTACAACGATGCGTCACCCCTCAAGAAGGGCAAGAAATTTTAAGAGATATCCACGCAGGAGTATGCAGACATCACGCTAGCAGCAGATCTATCGCAGCAAAAGCTTTTCATGAAGGATTTTATTGGTTAACAACCATAGTAAGAAAATGCAAGGCTTGTTAACGCTTCGCATCTCGACCGCACGCGCCAGCAGCAGAGTTGCAACCAATACCTTTATCTTGGCCCTTCGCACAATGGGGTCTCGATATGGTCAGGAAACTACATAAATCTTGGCCAGGAGGGCATGTTTACATACTGGTAGCAGTCGACAAATTCACCAAGTGGGTAGAAGCAGCCCCGGTGACAACTCAAGATTCAACAGCTGCAATTGACTTCATCAAGTCCATAGTTTTTTGCTTTGGAGTACCACACAGCATAATCATAGATAATGGGACAAACTTCACATCAAAAGAGTTCAAGAGTTACTATGAAGGTCTGGGAATTAAATTGAAATTTGCATATGTAGCGCACCCAAAGTCAAATGGGCAAGTCGAGAAAGCCAATGGCTTAATATGCAATGGGATAAAGAAAAGACTGCTAGCACCACTCGAAAAAGCCAAGCACGCTTGGGTGGATGAGCTACCCTCCGTACTCTGGAGTCTACGAACCACACCAAACGCAGCTACTCAAGAAACCCCCTTTTTCCTGGTCCATGGTGCAGAAGCCGTGCTTCCAGTTGAAATAACTCATGAAGCTCCAAGAATTGCGGCATATGATGAGGCAACTTCTACAGAAGCACTTCAGGATGATGTTGACGCACTTGATGAAGCAAGAGACGTAGCACTCGCTAGAGCTACTCAATATCAACAGAATCTACGAAACTACCACTGAAGTCGAGTTCGTCCACGATCTTTCGTGGTGGGAGATCTAGTACTACGACAAAAGCAAGATGGCCATGGAAAACTAGAGTCCCCATGGGTGGGACCTTACATTGTGACATAAGTAATACCAGGAGGAGCTTATCGACTACAAGACAAGAAAACGGGGAAGGACGAGAGTAACCCGTGGAATGCAGATCAACTACGATGGTTCTACGCATATGCAAAATAAGGCGACCAAGGAGTTTTTTCGAGTTATGACCCTCTGAATCTAGAACATGATGCCATAGGTCGGGTTCATTGGGTCAAATCGACAATATGTGTAAAATATCTTACTTTACACTCGGGGGCTAAGACCCTCGAGTTGTACGAAATAATATTAAACAAGTTTTGTGACTATCTGCGACATACTACAAGGTTGATTGAAACCCGATATTTCGATGGCACCATAAACGGTTCAAAGGAACCTGATAAAATATTAAAGCGCATACCTCGGAATCATGATTCGTTCCCATGGTAAAACACATAATTCCGATACGATTATTCATTACAGATAAGCACGATGAAGAAACAACTGGATTACATAAAGGAGAAAACTAGTGATACTACACTTCGGCTTCATACTCCTTCTGGCACTGGGTGTCGTCGTAGATTCTCACGTCGAACTTCGACATGCCAACATGAAAATCAAAGGTCATGAAGAACCCCTGATGGAGGTCATGATCCTCTGCAAATCGCGACCAGCCGCCCTTGAAGAACTATTCACCATCACCGTCGTACCACACCTCCACTTCATATGGGTTTCCTCCACCAGAGTGTTCGTGGAGAACTGCTTCACGCAGTTGTCATCATGGTGAAACAACATATGCCATGGGATGGCTTAAATGGGGGCCGAACTAGATGCTGGAGGATTCGGGAGAGGGAAGCGCACTAAGAAGCACGATAGAGAGAGACACTCAAGCTACCCAGGTTCGGGGCTCTCGTAAGGAGATAACACCCCTACTCCTGCACTACTGATTGTATAAATGGATCGATGGAGCACACAACAATGGTGGTTCCAAGCTCTCTGTGAGAGGAGGAAGATGAACTGTGAACTATGGGAGTAGAGTGTGACCAACCCTTTGCTAGGGTTCCCTGTGCCACCTTATATAGGGGTGGCTAGGGTTACAACGGTCATGTTGGGATACATGACATAGGCTACATTCCAAATAGGACAAGGTGACGATGCTCTGCCACTCTTGACTTTCTCCCTGATTGCCCTCGATGGGACTCTCCATGCTTGTATGATGTACTTCCTGGACTGTGACCTCTCCACTGTGATGTCAAGGACAGTACTTGGCACAGTGATGGTTGGTAAACCACCACTGTGCACCCTGTCGTCATGATCTCTCTCCATGCTTGGATGGTTCTCTCCTTGATTGTAGGGATGTGACCCCATAGTTGACATCTGTGTCCCAGATATAGCCGTTGGCCATATCCCGGACCTATATGCCGGACCAATGACCCAAGGTCGAGTAATCCGGCCTCCCCTGTTCCTGCATAATATAACAACTTGGTTAGGGAGGCATATCTATGTATATGCCGGCATACATTATCATGTATCCCAGCTATGCCGATATATCTGAACACTGGCCGGGATACGGCTTGTATGTCGGCCTGGCCGATACTCATATATTCCGGCCAGGCCCAACCTTGGTCAACCAACACAAAGTCAACTACTTTCCTTATGTCTTTCTAGTCTCTTGACCCTACCGGGGGTCATCCCCCCGACACTAGTCCCCGAAGCTATCGAGGTCCCTCAGTCTTAACTGAGGGGCCTTGGCAGGTTCAACATATCATCTCTTTTCTGATATCCCGGTTCTTGATTATATGCTAGCGGTTAACATATATGCCAGCCCACTGCTTATATGCCGGCACCTCTTCCCCCTTTAATAGTTATCCCGACCGGTCCCAATGATATTCCGGACAGACCATATTCTCAGTCTGGTCGCTCTGGCACATAGCTGAAGCTTCCTCGAGAAGCTAAGTCTGACAATTCACCTCGAAACTTGCTCCTGCTCTGCCGCTGCGAACGGTCACATCAAGTGACGGTTCACAGTGTGATTATTATCTGTCTTCACTGCCTTAACTGCCTAGTGTCACGGTGATTGGAACCGCCGCCCCACGACGTGCCCACACGTGGCAGCCACGACCAGAAACGGTCGCGGTAGTGGAACACTACCGCCACACCCACGACCCCTGCTCCTCGGGTATAAATAGGGGAGCGGGGTAAGTTATTCCTTTTTACCCCTCACTTCGTCTCCTACCTCTGGCTCTCTGCCTCGAGCGCTCCTCCGCCAGACCAACGAATAGAGAACCTACACCGCCACCGCTCCGCTTCACGCCGGCACTGGTTCTTGCTGTTCCTGGGCTTCTTCTTCCTCGGCGTCGCCGGTCTTCTTCCTCTCCCGCACATCGCTCAGGGAGATCAGATCTTCTCTGCAAGCTCGCCTTCGCCCCACCGCCGCCGTGAGAGCTCCGGTGAGTTCTTCCTCTTGTTCTTCTTAGCAACTTCTTAGCGGTAGTTCCTCTGGCTTGAATCTCCAGTAGCCGCTTGGTATAGTATCAGATTGATTGGAATGGCATTGCGGTTTCCTTCCTCTGTGAGTTTGTAGGCGTTCTTTCCGTAGGAATTTTCCCTTAATTATCTCTGATTTAACTGCGGTGGTAGATCTTCTTTTCCTACTAACTTGTGTGAGAATGGTATGCCGGAGAGACTAACTTTCCCCCTTTACTCTGCTTCTGCTAGGACTAACAATACGGGACTCCGGCTTTCACGCCCTGTTCCGGCCAACTCGATGGCTTCATCTAGTATGACGGCCACCTCTGCGCCGGAGGAGGATAATCCGGCCCAGGCACAGGGACGCTCCGGCTGGGAGGGGTCTGAGGTGACCCCGGCCGACATATCCTGGATAACCACAACCAGACATGTCCCGGCCGGTGTAGCATGCCGGCTACCTGCCGGCGAGACTGTGCCGGCACCTGAGTCCGGCGAACGAGTCGTCTTCATCTCCCACTTCGAACGAGGCTTCGCTTTGCCGGTTAGCGACTTCTTCCGGGACTTTCTGAACCACCATGATCTACAACCTCATCATTTGCCGGCCAACGCGGTGATGATCTTGTCAGCCTTCACTGCTTTCTGCGAGGGTTTTGCCAGCATAGAGCCCTTTGTCCAGGCATGGGCCAAGTACTTTCAGCTGCGCAAACAGAGCGCCCAAGAGCCCCGGAGCAAGGATGATCCGTTGGAAACTGATAAGGAAAAGAAGGATCGCCCTATGACCCGATGTGGTGCGGCCACCATTATGTCCCGGAAAGGCTCTGACTTTCCAAAGATAGAGTTGCTCGAGTCATGCAAGAAGTGGCAGAAGAGCTTCTTCTATGTGAAGAACACCACTGCAGTTGACCTGCTGAATCTGCCGCCATACGTGGACGAGCCACCTGTCGGGATGAAGAACTGGACCTATAACCCCAAGAACACGGTGGGGCCGGTCAATGCCCTCCACCGGGTTAAGGATGAGCTGCGCGATGCCGACCTGACACCGCAGGATATTATCGCTTGCTTCATTAGCCGGCATGTCTCTCCTCTCCAGCGCCGGTCCCACAAGATTTGCCAGATGAGCGGGGCCATGGACCCCACTCGACACTCCATGCATGAACTGAGCCCCGCCGACATTCTGCGGCGGGTCAAAGATATCTGCAAGACCTCGCAGGTCACCTTTGCTTGGGGGCTCGAGCCATACATCCGGGACCGCCCCGCCCCGATGGTAAATCTCTTTAGCCGACACTTTTACTCTTAGTCCGACATATCTACTCTGTCGACAAACCAATGCTTGATCTGACATATTACTATTACCGATGTATCTCCTGTTTCTGATCAACTTGCTCTATCTTCTGCAGAAATTCAGCTTCCAGGATATAGAGAACTCCCGGATTAAGATTGCCGCAAACCGCACTATTCCGGATCCTGAAGATCCGGATCACGAAGATAAAATGCCAAAGAACACCCGCACCGCTTTTGCCGCGGGTAAGGCCTCCTCATCCCAGCATTCCATTCAAGACTGGCGTGACGAGGATTCTGACGAAGATTGCCGGATGTTTATCTGCCCAACACCTCTTGCTTACGCTCTTCCAGCCATGCCGTCCCCAGTTATTCCAGACAAGGAAGTCGTCGATGCTGCCCCTCTGAACCAGGGACCTCCCTCCACCGGCGGACGTGCCAGCCGGAAGCGTGGAGTGAAGCCCCAGCCTGAACCAGTTCAACAAATGAAGAGGCAGAAGATCGGCGTGCCCCAACCCAAGAGGCAGAGACCTGTTGCTTCGGGGTAATTCTCTTCCCCTTACATTACTTCCGGAATTCTTCTTCTGCTTACTAACTTGCTCTTTTCTTCCTCAGGGCTCCTCTTGCGCTGGAACGTGCCTCCAGTTCCAGTGCTAGCCCCAACATTGACAAGCCGGCATCTCCTGCACGCCCCGACATACCTGCCACCAGTCACGCCACCTCTCCGGCGCCGGCATCTTTGCCTGCGCCCAAAAAGACTTCTTCCCCAGCGAAGGTTGATCCTCCGTCGGAACAAGATACCTCTGCCCTCGATGTCCACATGGACATGGGGGCTCAACAAGATACTTCTGCCCCCGATGTCCACATGGACACGGGGGCTCAACAAGATGCTCCTGACACTGGTGCGCCTGCCAGCGGCACCAGAACTGCTGAGGATGCCGGCGCAGGCGACAAGAGCGCCGGCACAGACAAAGGAAAGAATCCTGAAGTGCCAGAAGTCCGGCCTGAGCCAGCATCAGCTTCTCTGGGAAAAGCTACCCCAGCCGCGCCGAAGAAACCAGTGTCCCAGACTCCAGCTCCGGAGAAGAGTGCTGCTGTTCCGGCCAAGGCCGGAACTTTCAAGATGAAGCAAATTGTCAAGACCGGACCAGCCCCTGCCAAGACCGCGTCACCTCCTATCAAGATCACACCTACCACTAGCAAGACTCCAGCTGCAAGCTCCGCCATGACACTTCATACTGGCAAGGGAGCAGCCCGGATCAGCTCCTTCCACACTCCGGAACTCGAGGGCCGCGCTTCTCTGCCGACCAAGAGCGACAAGAGCCTCGGGTCCCTCAAGGAACACTGCATGAAATGGAACGATGCTGACTTTCTGGATAGTGCCAGCTCCAGCAAGAAGAAATCACTGGCCGGGACTCCTGCTCCGGGCAATCCTGATACTGAGGTTATACCGGCCAAGCCCATTCCTATTGCCAGCGAACTCTTCAGCCTTCAGCAGAGGCTTTTCCGCTTGGCCGAATCTACCAATGTAAGTAGTTTTCCTCATATCTCCCCAGTCCCCGAAAATGTCGGCTGTCCGGGATACGGACATCCGGGATTTTCCAACATTACTTTTAACTTAGTAGATTTTAAAACTGTCCAACATATAAGCTCGATCCGAGCTTCAAATTCCAGTCACCGAGGGTCGGGATAGGTGCGCAGCACCTGTGCCGGGTCTTCAAAAAATTTAAAACTTGACATAACCTTCAAATCCACCTGTCTGACATATAAGCTCGATTTGAGCTTCAAATCCTAGTCACCGAGGGCCGGGATAGGTGCGCAACACCAGTGCCGGGTCTTCAACTTAAAAGCTTGACAGAAATTTCAAATTTTCTGATATGCCAAATTTTCCTTATAACACTTCAAATCCTAACATTTTTGCAGCGCATGAACAATGAGCGCCGGGACATGTATCATGATCTGATATGCGAGCACCGGAAACTGTCCAACCAGCACAACAAACTTCTTCTGGAGCTGACCAAGAAAGGTAAACCCCGCCGACATACCGCTATATGCCGGATTATTTTCCTCTTTTACTTCACAATACTCTTCTTGCCGACACATCCTGATGTGCCGACACATAACCCTTTTGCCAACACTTTTCAGCCACTGCTGAGGATCAAGTCACCGAGCTTCTTAAGAGAGTGAAGGAGCTCACAGGTATGCCAGATTCTGCCAATTTCCACATGAGCACTTTGCACTTCAAATCCTTCAATCTTTATCACTATTTTTGTATCTTCAAATCCTCTCAACTTCAAATCTTTGCAGATGAAAAAGCTGCACTGGAGGCTCGCCACCAGGACTGTGTGTCCTCGGTGGATGTGGCGAAGCAACTGGATGAGAGGGATGCTGCCCACAAAGCCGAGGTGGAGCAACTGAAGAGCCGGATCACTGAGCTTCTTGACGAAAAGGAGGAGAGGGAGGGCCAACTTAAGAAGGTCCAGGGGCTGCTTGTCACCTCAGAAGCTGATGCCGCCGAAGCCAAAACTGAATTGTAGCATCTGAAGGAGCAGGCCACCAAGTGGGAGGTTGAGATTGCCCGGCTCAACGCCAATTTTGCCAGTAAGCTTCAAATCATTTTACTTCTCTTCTGCCCGACACATCTTGTCCGACACATAATGATCTTTTCCGGCATAACCTTCATGCCGACATACATTCCCGTCTCTAACATCTTCTTCATCTTTCAGGCATGTTCCCTGCTTCCGTCGAGGACGTTGAGAAGGCCCTGCAGGTGGATCGGGTGAACCAGAATGTTCCGGTTGACTCTTCCAGCTGGGACATGTCAGAGCAGCTGATCGCCCTGGGGGCCCGCAAGAACGCCATGACCTCCTATGTCGACGATCTGTTCCTCGGCGCCCAGGAAGCCCACCAAGCACTCTGGCCGGGACAAAGGACCCCTACTGACCCTCTTGATCTTGGAAATGATTTGCAGTTGGCCAAAGTTCGCCTCAGGGAATGGCGAGACTCCGGCGCGAGGGTGGGAGCTGATGAGGCGCTCACCTACTTCTTGTCCTGGTATGAAAAGGTCGATCTAGAGACTTTGCGCTCTGTGCGCGAAGGATCTGCATGGACCACAGATCCGGAGTTTATCCGGCGGCGCAAAGAGTTAGTCCACAGCTATGTGGACTATGCCGACACTGAGGCCTTCGTCCAGGACATCCGCGAGCAAGAGAAGAAGGACGATGCTGAGGATGCTAAGGGCTCTGACTCCAGCCAGGATGAAGAGGAAACAGAGGACGCCGGCGATGCCAGCGCTGAAGCTCCGGAACAGGGATCTGCCCCGACCGGAGGTGATGCCTCCATCCCTTCTGCTGGATCTAGCACTCCCGAAGCCGATGTCTCCACTGCCACAGCTCCACCTACCGGTGGCTCTACCTCCGCCCCTGCCTCTTAAGCTTTGCCTAAAAACACTTTAAGTTTTATCAGATCCCCGGTATGCCGGGTGCAGTTGTAAGATATACTCTATTTCCTTTGGTTTGCTACCTGAACAAGTTTTATTTTGGTTTGCTTGTTTATCAATGCCGGATCATCTTTTGGCTAAGTCACCGAGTTTGTTTTCATGTTTCCTTAACTCCACAACCTTGGCTACTTGTATACCTTATTCGGCTTTTGACGTATGAGTCTCAAGGTTGCTTTATTAAACATACAGTACTTAAACTTTGAAACTTAAACTTTAGATCATCCAACACTTCAAATTTTAACCTTTGCAGTAAAAATAAATGTTGGTTCGCTTGTTTTATCTTTCCTTAGCCGTTTTTCATGTGTAGACAATCTCCGGCATCTACTCTTGCTAGCCATGAAGCCGGGTTTCGGACAACACCTGAGTCGAAGAGTGCCCTTTGGTGCCGACACATTACTTGGCCGACATAGGAAACATTCAAACCAAGCCAGCCGGCATATGAAGGACAACTGAAAATAAACAACAATATATACCGGAGGCAGTGCCCGATCTCTTCGGGATGCCGACATTTCATTCATTAGTCTTGCGCCGGCACACATAGCCGGCACATAAAGTAAAATGGAAATACATACATTAAGCTTCAGGAGTAAAAAGGACGGAGTAGAGCTATGTTCCATGGCCACTTGGTTTCTTCTCCGGACCTGTCCACCTTGTCCTTCTTGGGGGCCTGCGCATCTATAAGATAGTAGGCATCATTGTGCAGAGCCCTGCTCACAATGAATGGCCCCTCCCATGGGGGAGTTAACTTATGCTGGCCTTCTGTGCCTTGCTTTAGCCGGAGCACTAGATCTCCCTCTTCGAATCTCCTTGGATTCACCTTCTGCGCATGATAGCATCTGAGGTTCTGCTGATACACTGCAGTTCTTGATAGTGTTATCTCTCTTGCTTCTTCCAGCAAATCAACATCATTTTCTCTGGCTTCTTTATCCTCTTCCTCGGTATATAGCACCACTATTGGTGCATCATGTATTACATCTGTTGGAAGCACTGCTTCTGCCCCATACACAAGGAAAAATGGCGTATAGCCTGTTGATCGATTCGGAGTTGTCCTCAGACTCCATAGCACTGTCGGCAATTCATCTAGCCAGCAGCCGGGAGTTTTCTCAAGTGGCTCTATCAACCGGGGTTTTATGCCGGACAATACTAGTCCATTTGACCTTTCCACCTGGCCATTGGTACAAGGGTGAGCGACCGACGCAATGTCTAGCCGGATTCCCACCTCCTCACAATATCTGGCAAACGGCCCTTGGGCGAAATTTGACCCATTATCAGTGATGATGCTATGAGGAACACCATATCTCAAGATTATGTCCTTCAAGAATTTCACTGCTGTGTGGCCATCACACTTGCTTATGGGCTTTACTTCAATCCACTTGGTGAACTTGTCCACCATGACCAGAATATGGGTCATCTTTCCCCTTGCCGGCTTAAATGCTCCAACCATATCCAGGCCCCAAATAGCAAAGGGCCAAGTCAATGGGATAGTCTTCAATGCTGATGCCGGCTGATGAATTTGGTGCGCATACATTTGACATCCATTGCATTTCCGGACTAAATCCACTGCCTCCTGCAATGCCGTCGGCCAGTAAAACCCATGCCGGAATGCCTTCGACACTAGAGCTCTGGATGAAGCATGGTGACCACACTCCCCCTGATGAATTTCCCGGAGCATCTCCTGGCCTTCCGCAGATTCAACACATCTTTGCAGTATGCCCGTGGCACTTCTCTTGTATATTTCTTTGTTGATGATGATGTATGCTTTTGATCTTCTCATAATCCGGAGCGCTTCAGCCTCATCCGCCGGCAATTGGCCATCAACCAAGAAATCCATAATCGGTCGCGCCCATGAGGGCACTTCCCTGGCAGTAAACATTGGTTGATCTATCTCCATCACTTCGACCAACACATAATCGATCTCCATGGGCTACGAAGTCCTCGGGACTGAGAGAGCAGTCCTCGGATATGCCGGAGCAGTCCCCGGGTATGCCAGAACAACTTCTTGATACATTTTGCCCTTTCCCTTGCTTCTGCTCCGGAACACAGCAGTCACCGCGTATGTCGGCGCAGTCCCCAGGACTGAGAGAGCAGTCCCCAGGATATCTGAACTAGCGCCGGCATCTATCTCTATTGGAACTGCTTCTTCTGGGCTCGGCGGAACATATATGGATGATGACTCCGGCGAGGACTTGATTGATGGCTTCCTCGGATGCTCCAGCGAAATGTCGGGTGGAATTGACTCTCTGGAAGATCCCAACTTGGATAATGTGTTGGCCGCTTCATTCTAAGCCCGGGGGACATGCCGGAACTCACAACCTTCGAAGTAGCCACTCAATTGCTGCACCAAGAAACGATAGGATCCCATGTTTGCATCATGCGCATCCCATATGCCGAAACACTGCTGGATCACCAAATCCGAATCACTGAAACACATAATCCGGCGAATGCCTATGTCCTTGGACACCTTTAGGCCATGCACAAGTGCCTCATACTCCACCACATTATTTGATGCTGCAAAGTGGATCTGCAGAACATATCTCAACTGGTCATTCTTGGGTGAAGTGAGAACTATGCTGGCACCCAAACCATGAATTGTCTTGGACCCATCAAAATGCATTCTCCAATAGTTTGCATCTGGCAATGGAGGGTCATACTGTATCTCAGCCCAATCAATGAAGAAATCGGCCAACACCTGGGACTTGATTGTATCCCTCTTGTCATACTGAGGTGTATATGGTGAAAGCTCTATCGCCCACTTGGCTATCCGGCCGCTGGCATCTTTGTTGCTTATGATTTTCGAGATAGGGGCCTCAGCCACTACCCGGATTGGATGCTCCTGGAAGTAATGCTTGAGCTTCTTGGCCGCCATATAGACACCATATGTCATCTTCAGATAATGGGGGTAGTTTTGCTTTGAGGTGGAAAGGACTTCACTCAAATAATATACCGGCCGCTGCACGGTTTTGCCTCCTTCCTCTCGCTCCACTACCACCACCGCACTGACAACTCTGTTGGTCGCCGCTATATAGAACAACATCGGCTCCTTCGGCATTGGAGATGCCAACACCGGCACTATTGATAGCATCTGCTTCAACTCCTTGAAAGCTGCATCTGCTTGCGTCGTCCAGACAAATGTGTCGGACTTCTTCATCAGCTGATATAATGGTAAAGCTTTTTCTCCTATCCGGCTTATGAAACGGCTCAGGGATGCGAGACATCCAGTGAACTTCTGTACCTTTTTCAGGTTTACCGGCGGTTTCATTCTCTCTATCGCACGGATCTTGCCGGGATTTACCTCAATACCCCAGCTGGAAACTCGGAAACCGAGTAATTTGCCTGCCGGCACACCAAAGGTGCACTTAGCTGGATTCAACTTCATCCGGAACCTCCTCAGATTTGCGAAGGTTTCCCGGAGGTCATCTATGAGAGTCTTGCTTTCCTTAGTTTTTATGACGACATTGTCGACATATACCTGCACGTTTTTATCTATTTGGTCATGCAAACACTTCTGCATACACCTCTGGTAAGTTGCGCCGGCATTTCTTAAACCGAACGGCATAGTGAGATAGCAATAAGCCCCGTACGGGGTAATAAAGGATGTTTTTATTTGATCCGGCTGGTACAAAGGGATCTGGTGGAAACCAGAATAGGCATCTACAAACGATAACAGTTCACATCCGGCTGTGCAATCAATCACTTGATCGATCCAAGGGATAGGGAATGGATCTTTAGGACATGCCTTATTCAAGTTTGTGTAATCAACACACATCCGCCATATCTTAACTATTGGGGGCTCATCCTGTTTCTTCTCCACCATAACCAGATTAGACAGCCAATCCGGATGCAACACTTCCATGATAAAGCCGGCAGCTAGGAGCCTGGCTACTTCCTCCCAAATTGTTTTCCTTCTATCATCTGCAAACCACCGGAGCGGCTGCTTCACCGGTTTAGCATCCGGCCTTACATGCAATGCGTGCTCAGCCAGCTCCCTCGGCACACCTTGCAGGTCTAAAGTGGACCATGCAAAGATATCCTGATTCTCACGGAGGAAGCTAATGAGCTCGCTTTCCTATTTGTGGTCCAAACCGGCACCGATTAGGGCATGGCGCTCCGGGAAAAGCTCATCCAGAGCCACTTTCTTGACTTCCTTGGCCACTTGAAAGGAAGTGCCGCCATTTGGGTTCGTCATGCCCGGCAAAGGTTTGCCGGCCACGACCGTTTCAGCAATCTCCACCGCTCACTTGAGCCTCTTCTTTTCCTCTGCAATAATCAGAGTCTCGGCCAGGTTAGATCCGGTCGTGGCACATGCCATCGAGCGCTTGTAATCACCAATGATGGTAATCACTCCTCTGGGCCCCGACATCTTCATCTTCAGATATGCCACATGAGTAGAGGCCATGAACTTGCCAATGCCGGCCTGCCCAGCAATGCATGATACGGACTATCCAGATCCACTACCTCGAACATGATGTTCTCCACTCTGCAGTTGTCCCGGTTGCCAAACATGACATCTATCCGGATCTTGCCCATCGGCGCACATGAAAGTCCCGGCACAATGCCGTGGAATGTTGTCTTGCTTGGCTCCAGCATATTCTCCTTGATGCCCAACTTCTGCATCGTATCCCGGTACATGATATTGATGATGTTCCCATTGTCAATGAGAACCTTGCTGAACCTCACATTATTTGCCAGCCCGACAAATGTCGGATCCATCACCAGCGCATATCCTCCAGGGTTTGGCATGATCTTGGGATGATCCGCCCTGTCCCAGCCAATGGCCTGGTCAGACCAGTACATCAACTTCAGGACTGCTGACATAACGGCATTCACCTCCAAACTCCGCCGGTACAAACTCTGCTTGTCTGTTCTTTCGGTCTCAAAGACCATGTAGCTCTGATTGTGCTCCTTGTAGTCATTCCGGCCCGCTGCGGGGCCGCTGGCATAATACTCCGGGTTATAACTCTGATCAACTTGATTTACGCCGACATTTCCGGTGTTACCTTGATTTCCGGGATTAACCGGCCTGGGCGGGACTGCAACTGCATTTGCACCTGTCAACGGCGATGGAGCTACCGGGATAGGTGGCCTAGCCGGCCCAAAGGGACCCGCACGACCTGCCAATATGTCGCCCAACCATGAACAGTTTCTGGTCAAATGATTCGCCGGCTTACCCGGCTAAAATGTGTGAAACACACAAGGCTTGTCCATGGCCAAACCCACTATATACTTCGGCCATTGCTTCTTCTTGCCGCCGCCAGCATTCTTGTTAATCTAGACATTCTTTTTCTGGAAGGGCTGCGCTTGCTGCTGCTGCTATTGAGGCTGCTGATAGCCCTCATATCTCGGACACTGGCTACTGCCGGTGCCCCCTTGTTCTTCCTCTACGGCCGCCACTTGTGACGAGCCATACCGATAATCCGGCCTGTCATCTCTCCTCTTGTTCCGGTTATCAGGGCGATAGAACTGCCCTGATCCCCCGGCATTGTTGTTGTTCCTCTGGTTCTGCCCCTGACCTTGCGAGTCAAGGGTGGGCTGCAATGGGTCTCCCAATGCATAACTATCAGCGATCTTGATTGTTTCGGTCAACGTGGCCGGCATCTCCCTCTAAAACTTTTGCCACAACATGGTGCCATGCCGGCACCCCTGAGCGAACCACATGATGGCCTGCTGCTCCACAACTCCTTCGCAGGAATTGCGCAACGTGCAACACCTAGTGAGGTAGTCACGGTCTGTCTCATACTCTCCTTGCCGGCAGTTAGCTAGTTGCTGCGGGTGGTTGGTTCCCTTGTAAGTACTGGTGAAGTTGGACACAAAGTGCTCCTCAAAATCTATCCAGCCATTGATACTTCCGGCCGGCAGATTGTTCAGCCATATCCTGGCTGGACCTTCAAGTATCTGCGGTACATAATGCACTGCCCATCGGAGGTTTCCTCCGGCAATGTTCACTGCAGTGGAGTAGTCCTCCAACCAATCTTCTGGCTTTGTACTGCCGTTATATGTCCTCGCGCCACGCGCGAGCTAAAAACAGTAAGGTGCCGGCTCACCCATAATCCGGGGTCCAAAGCACATAGGACCCGGAGCTCCTTGTTTCTCTACCAACTCTGTTTGGTAAATCATGTCCAACTTGAAGCACGCATCATCCGGGGCCAAGGACCGTGGTCCTATCCGGGAAGCATTTGGGCCCGGAATCATTTTCTGCTGCTGCTGCTCCGGCTGGTACTGCACATACTGCTGGTCTTGCTGGTACTGTTGCTTGTGAGGTTGCTGATATCCCGTCCTTGCAAGGGCGAAATTTCCATCATCTTCCCGATGTCTCGGCTGCCCCCCTCCTTGCTGCTGCACCACATACTCGGCACCCTGTTGCTGACGCCGGGCGGCCTTGCTATTCTGGCCACCACCGGCCGGGCGTGCTCCTTGCCCGGCCAGAACATTCTGGCTGGTATTCTTGTTGCCGATATTCTGGTCAGCTTGGCCGGCATTCTTCTGAACTATCACTTGTTTTCCGGCGATTGTCGGATCATACACCTGGATCTGCTTGTCCCGGCGGCCAGAGGTCACACTTCCGGCACGCCGAGCGCTTGGATGCGGGGATGAGGCTTGGCCCCTAGACCTCGCGCCAGCACCACCCACTGACGCAATGTACTGAGATGCGCTGGCACCTGGATTTGCCTTCTTAAAGGCCCCCTGCTGTTTGCTAGCTTCAGACAAAAGTTGGTTAAGCCGGGCTTGCTGCTCACGCAGTGCTTCACCGGATAAACTAGATAGTTCCTTAGCTACTTCTGCTGCTGCTCTAAGGTTCTTTACTGGTGAGCTATAGATTGCCTTATGCAAAGTATTAGTTGCACTATGAGTTTTAGCTCTACTATCCTTGCCTAGTTCATTGTTTAGATCTCTACCTCTAGTTCTAATTTCCTCTATCCGGCTAGGCCGGGTTACCATAGGAGTAAAACCTTGGGCAGCCTCATACTCACGGAGTTGCCGGTTGAAGCGTTCCCGCTCCTGCTGCATGGCCAGGGCCTCATTGACGAGGGCCTGATGCGTCCCCTCTAGGACTTCCTTGGTCTGCTCCGGATCATCGCCGGACTGCACCGGCTCCAGAAGCCGGTTGATGATGGGAATGAGGGGCTGGCCCCTAGTCGGCACGCCAGAAGTGCCGGCCAAGTTCTCTGCCCTCGCCAGCGGCGGACGCGCTATTCTCTTCGCCTTCTCCTTTTTTGGAGTAACATCCGCAGCTGCTGCTCCTTTGCCGGCGCCATCTGCCGGCGGCACGGCAGTGCCGGCCATCATCACCTCTACCGACTCTACTGGGCGAGCGCTACGCCCAGCGTGAGCCAGCAGATGCGACGGAAGATCCGCCGCCACCAGCACCTGCTCCAGATACCTGCAAACTCTCTCAGTCCCCACGTACACCTCGTGGGAACTGAAAGATATAATCCGGGCATCCCTGGGGAACGGCCGGCCAGCAAGATAGCCGGCATTGTTGGCGATGAAGCTGAGCGAGCCTAGCCTCTGGACGAGGCCAGAGACCACGCGCACTCCCGACGCCGCTATCACAGATCCCATCCGAATGAACACTCCGCCCAGCATATCGATCTGCCCCACGGTGGGCGCCAAATGTCGTCGTGGTGAAACAACATATGCCATGGGATGGCTTCAATGGGGGCCGAACTAGATGCTGGAGGATTTGGGAGAGGGAAGCGCACTAAGAAGCACGATAGAGAGAGACACTGAAGCTACCCAGGTTCGAGGCTCTCGTAAGGAGATAACACCCCTACTCCTGCACTATTGACTGTATAAATGGATCGATGGAGTACACAACAATGGTGGTTCCAAGCTCTCTGTGAGAGGAGGAAGATGAACTGTGAACTATGGGAGTAGAGTGTGTCCAACCCTTTGCTAGGGTTCCCTGTGCCACCTTATATAGGGGTGGCCAGGGTTACAACGGTCATGTTGGGATACATGACATAGGCTACATTCCAAATAGGACAAGGTGACGATGCTCTGCCACTCTTGACTTTCTCCCTGATTGCCCTCGATGGGACTCTCCATGCTTGTACGATGTACTTCCTGGACTGTGACCTCTCCACTGTGATGTCAAGGACAATACTTGGATGTCCATCATGATCTCTCTCCATTCTTGGATGTTTCTCTCCTTGATTGTAGGGATGTGACCCCATAGTTGACATCTGTGTCCCAGATATAGCCGTTGGCCATATCCCGGACCTATATGCCGGACCAATGACCCAAGGTCGGGTAATCCGGCCTCCCCTGTTCCTGCATAATATAACAACTTGGTTAGGCTGGCATATCTATGTATATGCCGGCATACATTATCATGTATCCCAGCTATGCCGATATATCTGAACACTGGCCGGGATACGGCTTTTATGTCGGCCTGGCCGATACTCATATATTCCGGCCAGGCCCAACCTTGGTCAACCAACAAAAAGTCAACTACTTTCCTTATGTCTTTCTAGTCTCTTGACCCTACCGGGGGTCATCCCCCCGACAGCAGTTCCCGCCCATCCATGAATTTCGTGAATTTTAGTGGCAGGCGCTGAATTTCGTGGCACTGCACGTTGCAGATGCAGAAGAACGAGTAGATCCTGGGCGACGAAGAAGAAGTATCAGGGGGAGGAGCACTTGAACCTGGCGCAATCGAGGGCACCTTGGGTTTATTCTTACTTCCAGCCGGACGGTCGGGGCGTCGTTTCCCCAAAACAGACGATGGTGCTACTGCAGTGGCGGCGGTAGTCTTGTTTTTACTACCGCGAGGGCGGCCGCGGCCCCGTTTCTCCACCGGGGCGCCGAGGTTCAAGCGAGATCCACTTGCATCGGCCATGGAGACAAACGACAGGAACGAAAAACCCTAGATGGGTTAGGGAAGAAGAAGATGATGCGGTGGAGGAAAGCACTAGTGAAAGGATTAGGGTTTTTTACCCTGGTCAAACATGCTTTATTTATAAGCACGTGCTAATGGGCCCCTGAAGTGGCAAGGCCCAAAGTAAATTTCCGGATTTTTTACAGTGCAAATAGCACAGAGGAGTTAAAGTATCAAGAAAACAGGTACGTATAAAAAGAGAGAGAAGAAGCGAAAAGGGATCAGTGGGTTCGCAAAATCCTGTCAAGACGAACAGGCTTCCCTTGTCTTCGACTCGGGGGCTTGCAACAAACACAGAAGGAAAATCCATTCAAAAGTGAGCAAAATCAGCAAATGATACGAGGAGAAGTGCATGGAGCAAATTTATTTATTCTCTTGAGCCTATACCTGAAAATTTCGGCTATAGCCTCGGGGGCTACTCCCATCGGGAGCGGTGTCGCGCACCCGATAGAAATAAGTCGACAAAAGGAAATAGCAAGGAACTTTGGCTACATCGCCAACAAAACATTGATTACTCCCATCGGGAGATGTTCACAAAAAGTTAAAAAGGATAACTCGAAAAGTTGCGTATATTGATTCAGTCAAACAAGGCTGCGAAATATAATTCTCGAGTTGCGTCATTGATGGGGCTGAGTTGATGTTGGAGCTTCTTCTACTTCAGTCCCTGGTAATGCGCTAGAAAACTTGATGATGGTGCCAGAAAGCTTGTTGGCATTTGTTGATGAAGCAAAAATGACCGGCCAGTTGGAAAACCCCAAGAGAAGGTTTTGATGGATATAGCAGCAAGTTTTCCCTCAGTTATGAAACCAAGGTTTAATCGTCTAGGAGGAGGCAGACAAACGACTGAAGGTGACGCCCACTAGCTGCGTGATGCTCTAACAAGGGCGCCGTTAACGATTTCTTGTTAGCGCGTCTTAAACCAGTAGCAACGTGGAACCTGCACACAACACAACCAAATACTTTGTTCCGAACTTACGATGAGGTTGTCAATCTCACCGGTTTGCTTGAAACAAAGGGTATGAGCGTATCGAGTGGAAAGAGATAGTAATATGCGAGTAAAGTAAACAGTGCGAGTAAAGTAAACAGGTGATAGCAATATATATAAAGGAAATAGGATCGGGGTCCACAGTTCACTAGTTGTGTCTCTCCATAAGATAAAATAATACATGCTGGGTAAACAAATTACAGTTGGGCAATTGATAGAATAAAGACAAAGTGCATATGTCGAGAGGATCACTATGAGATTTACTCTGGGCATTACAATAAGATACATAGACCGTCATCCAACTGCATCTATGACTAATAATCCAATTGTGGCGAATCAATCCGAGAACTCCCCAAGTATTAAGTTGCGAACAACAGATAATTGCATTAAGCAAAGTGTGTAATGTAAACAAAGCATATGCCCTCGAGCATGTGAATGTTGTTTTCCCCCTAGTAGCAACAACACATCTATAACCTTAGAGGTTTCTGTCGCTCCCCCAGATTAAATAGAGGCATGAACCCACTATCGAGCATAAATACCCCCTCTTGGAGTCACTATTAACTACTAGGCCAAGATAGCTACTAACAACGGAGAGCATGCAAGATCATAAACAACATAGAGATAACATAAGATAAAATTCAGTACTTCAACTCAATCATAACACCAATATTCATCGGATCCCAACAAACACAACATGTAGAATTACATAACGGTGATCTCAATCATGTAGGCAGCTCATGAGATCTAAACATGAAGCACATGGTGGAGAAGACAACCATCTAGCTACTGCTATGGACCCATAGTCCAAGGTAGACTACTCACTCATCGCTCCGGAGGCAAGCATGGCGATGAAAAAGACCTCCAGTGGCGATTCCCCTCTCCGCCAGGGTGCCGGGAAGAGCTTCTGGACCCTCCCGATCTTCGGGTCGACAGCGGCGGCGGATCGCGATGTGTTCTGAAAAAGTGATCAGGTTTTTAGGTTTTTCCCGTCGGGGGTCTTTATAGGCGAAGGGGCATCGTCAGGAGTGGACCGAGGCACCCTCACACATAGGGGGCGTGGCCAGGGCCTAGGCCGCGCCGCCCTGGTGTGTGGGGCCCTCGTGGCCCCACTCCGTCTCCTCTTCGGTTCTTTGGAAGCTTCGGTGAAATTCTGGACGACTGGCTTTGGTTTCGTCCAATTCCGAGAATATTTCCTGTGTAACTTTTCTGAAACACAAAAATAGCAGAAAACAGGGAACTGGCACTATGGCGACTTGTTAATAGGTTAGTTCTGGAAAATGCTTAAAAGTGCCACGAAGTGTAACGAAACACTAAGCAAATGGTGTAAAAACAAGCATGGAGCATCAAAAATTATAGATACGTTGAAGACGTATCAGCATCCCCAAGCTTAACTCCTGCTCGTCCTCGAGTAGGAAAGTGATAACAAAAGAAATAATTTTTGAGGTGACATGCACCTACACAATCTTGATCATGTATGTAAGCATTGTGCATTGGGATCAAAAGAACTTAAAACATGGGCATGAAAGATATGATCTTGATAGAAGAAACTGAGCAACCATGTTATAACATGAAAATGAACACAAACAAAAGATCATGAAAATGAAACAATGAAAGTCAAACGAGTGTTCAAATCATAAGGAAAAACATACAAATGGTTTTCAGCTTGTCCTTCATGGAGAGCAAAACATAAATGCATAGGACACCTTCAAGTTCAAGAGGGCGACTAGATACAAATAATTTGAGAACAAGTGAAACCAACACTATGAATCAATCAATGAAAAACTTTAGGACAATGCATATTATACTCAGAATGACAACTATGCTCTCTTAATGGTGCATAAAGATACAAGGTGGTGACTCAACATAAAAGTAAAAGAAAGGCCCTTCACGGAGGGAAGCAGTGATTGAAGTTTTATAAACCTTCAAATATTATGGTACTTACTGGCTTTGATCTCTCATTGCCCCCATCATAAGCATCTTGAATGGTTAGAGTTAATGCGAGAACACTTATGCTGCATATGCTTGACAAATCATCAGTTGAAAACATCGTGTCCCGTGAATACGAGTACCCAAACCTCATGCTACTTTACTTAGAGTCCCAAGCAAGCTCTTGTCATTGTAAGTATACACATATCATCGAGAACCGCCAACGGGTTACCTCCGTGCCCGATGACATGGAACAAGCCCACATCAAAATGACAGGACAAGCAGACAATGAACACCTCGACATCTCTTTTATTTACCATTTGTATAGCTTTTTATTTTGAGATGCGTCATCGAATGTCCACTATGGGCATGCTGCAAATTTCCACCCTGAATTATGCATGGCTTAGATTGGCGGCCTAGGCGTTTCTCTAACACATATACAAACTCCATGTTCCCGCAAGATTCCCAATTCATTTCACACCGCGAGTATGCATAAACAAAAGATCACGATATCAACTCAAATAAGAAGTGCAATATTGAAAGCTTGCCCCATGACGGCATGGTTGGGCTAATTCCCAACTTACAACTTGCAAGCATAACAACTCAACATAAGAGACCACAATGTCAAAATTTTAAGAACGAGAAAAATAAAGTGTGCCATCCGGTTCGTGAGAGCTTTACTGACCAATTTTCGCATAACACTGGTAAGAGTTTAATTTGAAGA
The DNA here is from genome assembly GCA_007115705.1 of Dactylis glomerata. NCBI lineage: Eukaryota > Viridiplantae > Streptophyta > Magnoliopsida > Poales > Poaceae > Dactylis > Dactylis glomerata. The sequence continues at coordinate 2,173,858 of QXEO01000200.1, read as the reverse complement.
GTAGATAAAAACAAGTCAAATGTACTTTGGAATAGCAAATTGCTAATAGGTATGTATGGTGGACACTTTGGCAAACTTGGTTTTTAGGAGTTTGATGCACGAGTAGAGCTCATACTGAGTACAAAACAAAGGCTAGCAAAAGACTGGGAGCGACCAACTAAGAGAGCAATAACGGTCATAATCATGCAAAGCGACAAAGCGACATTAAAAGAAGCATAAGATGGCATCAAAAGTCAAAAACTAAATGATCATAGAGGCTATTGGCAACTTTGTAAGAGTCTAACATATGTGAGCATGCGCCAAGTGAACCCAAATAAAGCATCAAGGAGAAAACCAAAATAATGCTTCCAAACGATAAAAACAACGCATGATTTTTTCAAAGGCTCATTAAGCAATCTCAGTTATTTGAGACAAGTCATGCTACAGCAAAACCACTAAGCATACTATCAAAAAGACATCAAGCACGACATGCAAAAGTCTAAGCCGCAGTCTACACAAGCTCCTTCATGTACCACTTTTTTGCATAAAGCTTTTTCTCTTTTCCAACACCATTCAAACTTTTTTAATCCAACTCTTTTGATGAAAACCAATAAAGACCAGAGGCAAAAATACACCTTGATAAAAAGATATAAGAAGATCTGAACACATATCAAGGCGAAAAATGAAAACTAAACGCAGTTCTAGAAAAAGAGAACACTCGTTGAAATTATAAGAATGAAAAACGGAGTGTTCTTGGCAAATGAAAAGCAAGGCAACTTCTCCAAAAGGGAATTTTTGGGGTCCAACAATTTATTGCAGCAAACTAAACTAAAATAAACTGAAAACTAAAGACAACTGACGCTCCAAGAAAAATGCATAATGCATGAAGCAATAAAAATATAGTGTCTTGAAAGGTGACCTGGTTTTTGCCGATGAAGAAGGGGTGCCTCGGGGGCATCCCCAAGCTTTGACGCCTGTACTTCTTGGATATTTCTTGGGGTGATGCATGGGCATCCCCAAGCTTGAGCTTTTGTCCATTCTTCAACTCATCTCATCACTCTCCGATCCCTACACTTCAAAACGTTCTTCGTACAAAACTAAACACAAATCTATTAGCAACATTAGTGTAAGCATAATAATGAATCAACCCTTTTTTGCTTCAGGTTTCAACCTAAAACCACCACATATAAAGCATATACTACTGTAGAAACTTCCCCAAAAGTTCCGTGATCAAAAGAACTCAAAAAGAAAGCGATAAAGCGGCAAACACAAATATTGGTAGAAATCTGTCAAAACAGAACATCTGACAAAGGCCGAATTTTTGAGGGGTTTTCTGTTGCTCAAATCAAAAAGTGTTCAACTAATGAAAGTTTGGATATAACCTGGGGAATATGCACAAGAAATTGCAGGTCCAAAAGATATACAGAGAATTTTCACGAATGTTTACGGTGCAGCACCGAAAACTGTTTCAGGACAGCAACATCCCCAAATCTTACCTCACTCAAATTAGAGGTTTCTCTTAGCACAAAAACGAAATAAAAAGGATAAGCAGAGGTCATTACAATAATAATAACTTCCAAGACTCAAATTAAAGAAAAAGAACTGAAAGTAAAAACATTGGGTTATCTCCCAAGAGTGCTTTTCTTTAACGCCTTTGAGCTAGGCGCAGTAATTTGAGAGTATGCTCACATAAGAAATATGAATTAAAGCAAAAGAGAGCATCAAGGAGCAAATGTAAAACACATTTAAGTCTGACCCACTTCCTATGCATAGGAATCTTGTAAGAAAATAAATCAAAGAAGCACATAGTAACAAGTATGGGTAGATAAAACGAGCGCAACTTTGGAACTTTCAATATAAAGTGAGGTGTTTTAGTAACATAAGAATTCCAACAACCATATTTTCCTCTCTCATAATAATTTTCATTAGCATCATGAACAAACTCAACAATATAAATATCACACTTATCCTCCTTTGTTAAGCATGGAGGGCTATCAAATAAGGTATTAGTTAAAGAGTTACTCTTATTGGGAGGTAGACATGGGTAGCTCCATTCTTCCTCCTCTTGATCATCACTCTCCTCCTCTTTTTCATCCAATGAGCTTCCAGTTTCAGCAATTTCTTCTTCCATAGGCTCCTTCAAGGCATTAGTCTCTTCCATTGGAGAGCATCTATTAAGATATTTAAGAATATAGCCATTTCCTTCCTTGTAATTATCATAGCAAAATGTAAGTATATCATAAACCTCATATTTATACGGTGCATCATCAGTATTTTCAAGCAAATAAGCAAGTTTGAATGCACCCTTCCAAGCAATAAATTCTTCAATTTGTTCCACATCATAAAAGTCATAATTTCCATTAATATAAGAAGATATGGTAACATCATCATTATACTCACATTGAAAAGGGAGGTGTTTATACCTCCTACAGCAACAAGATTTATCAAAGCAATAAGTAACATTAAAAGTAGAGCACACATTTCTAGCAATGATATACAATTTATCAATTTGTTCCCATAAGTGTTTCCCTTTCTATGACAAGCGGTGTTCCTCATAATATTTTTGTTGCTCTTCCATGAACCCACCTTGCCAAAAAGATTTAGTTTCAAAGAAACCAACCATTGATAGAAAGCATGATAAAGCAAGACAATAACAAACCAACAAAAGTAACAACTATAAAAGGAACTAATTTTTTTGTATTTTTTTGATAAAACGATGCAAGTAAAAAAAAGTAAAGCAAAACTTAAAACAAAGTAAAGGATGTGCGTGCGAAAACTCCCCTCGCAGAAGTCTTCTTCCTCCCCGGCAACGGCGCCAGAAAACTTGATGGGGCCGAGTTGATGTGGGAGCTTCTTCTACTTCACTCCCTGGCAATGCGCCAGAAAACTTGATGATGGTGCCAGAAAACTTGTTGGCGTTTGTTGATGAAGCAAAAATGACCAGCCAGTTGGAAAACCCCAAGAGAAGGTTTTGATGAATATAGCAGCAAGTTTTCCCTCAGTTATGAAACTAAGGTTTAATCGTCCAGGAGGAGGCAGACAAACGACTGAAGGTGATGCCCGCTAGCTGCGTGATGCTCTAACAAGGGCACCGTTAACGATTTCTTGTTAGCGCGTCTTCAACCAGTAGCAACGTGGCACCTGCACACAACATAACCAAATACTTTGTTCCCAACTTACGATGAGGTTGTCAATCTCACCGGTTTGCTTGAAACAAAGGGTATGAGCGTATCTAGTGGAAAGAGATAGTAATATGCGAGTAAAGTAAACAGTGCGAGTAAAATAAACAGGTGATAGCAATATAAAGGAAATATGACCGGGGTCCATAGTTCACTAGTGGGGTCTCTCCATAAGATAAAATAATACATGCTGGGTAAACAAATTACAGTTGGGTAATTGATAGAATAAAGACAATATGCATATGTTGAGAGGATCACTATGAGATTTACTCTGGGCATTACAACAAGATACATAGACCGCCATCCAACTGCATCTATGACTAATAATCCACTTGTGGCGAATCAATCCGAGAACTCCACAAGTATTAAGTTGCGAACAACAGATAATTGCATTAAGCAAAGTGTGTAATATAAACAAAGCATATGCCCTCGAGCATATGAATGTTGTTTTCCCCCTAGTAGCAACAGCACATCTACAACCTTAGAGGTTTCTGTCACTCCCCCAGATTAAATAGAGGAATGAACCCACTATCGAGCATAAATACCTCCTCTTGGAGTCACTAGCAACTACTCGGCCAAGATAGCTACTAACAACGGAGAGCATGCAAGATCATAAACAACATAGAGATAACATAAGATAAAATTCAGTACTTCAACTCAATCATAACACCAATATTCATCGGATCCCAACAAACACAACATGTAGAATTATATAACGGTGATCTCAATCATGTAGGGCAGCTCATGAGATTTAAACATGAAGCACATGGTGGAGAAGACAACCATCTAGCTACTGCTATGGACCCATAGTCCAAGGTACACTACTCACTCATCGCTCCGGAGGCAAGCATGGCGATGAAGAAGACCTCCGGTGGCGGTTCCCCTCTCCGGCAGGGTGCCGGGAAGAGCTTCTGGACCCTCCCGATCTTTGGGTCGACGGCGGCGGTGGATCGCGATGTGTTCTGAAAAAGTGATCGGGTTTTTAGGTTTTTCCCATCGGGGGGTCTTTATAGGCGAAGGGGCATCGTCAGGAGTGGACCGAGGCACCCTCACATATAGGGGGCACGGCCAGGGCCTGGGCCACGCTGCCCTGGTGTGTGGGGCCTTCGTGGCCCCACTCTGTCTCCTCTTCGGTTCTCTGGAAGCTTCGGTGAAATTTTGGGCGACTGGCTTTGGTTTCGTCCAATTCCGAGAATATTTCCTGTGTAACTTTTCTGAAATACAAAAACAGCAGAAAACAGGGAACTGGCACTGTGGCGACTTGTTAATAGGTTAGTTCCGGAAAATGCATAAAAGTGCCACGAAGTGTAACGAAACACTAAGCAAATGGTGTAAAAACAAGCATGGAGCATCAAAAATTATAGATACGTTGAAGACGTATCAGTCATCGCGGTGAAACTTGAATGCCGTGGTTGAAATATATCATGAAGGTAAGACCCCAGGATCCGTCCTATGTGGCCCGGTATACGCACATGGATGCGCTCTACTGGTTTGTATCCGTGTCTACGACGCGAAGAAAAATCCTGGTGGACGCACTGGGTACCCTGAGAACCACTGGGATTCATTCTTTGTAGGGATTTCTATTTTCGTGCCCTGAGGTCGTTAGTTGTACTCGGTTTTCCCCAGCTCGTTAGTTATTCCTCAGTTTTCCCCAAGCCGTTGTCTGAAACCCTCAGAAGGAGGTCGGATGGGAGGATTCCCATTTAGTTGACCGTTTCCATGCTGACGTGTGGGGCCGCGTCGTGTGGGGCCGCGTCGCATGGGGCTGGTAGAAAGGGACCGCGTGGGACAGGACGAGACCGCGTTTGGTTGTACGTGAGAGCTCGGTTCTGTCTCTCTCGGGCCAAATTGGCATTGCCTTTTCAGAGCGCCTTTTCAGAGCGCCTTTTTCCCCTCTCTCTCTGTAACAGTTCTCTCTCTTTTCACCAAATTAGTATCAAATCTAGAGAAGCTTCTATTTCTGTCTTTCTTCAATGATTGTTGCCTTTTGGACCTCGTTTTTTGCCCAATATGGTAACAAATCTAGAAGCTAGTATAGGATAAATTCATAGCAGCATAATAAATCCAGAAAACTAAATATAATACATAAACTGTATACAGCAGCCAAAAGCAGCCAATAACAATGTTCTTCATTCTGTATCATATATTTCGTCGTCGCTACAATTCATGAGATGAAAGAAATATTCACTGAACTCCCTCCGTCTGCAGTGTGCAGCAAATACATCCTCCAAACGGTATGGCCTTTGTTCATTTCTATCCGCACGTCATGGCCACTCATCCCAGACCTTTCTATCAACATCATACTCTCTGATATAACCCAAATCCGCGTAGTAGATGCAGCCAGGTCGAACTGTCGGGTGCACTCTGGTGTCGACGGAGATACACCGGATAAAATTGATGAAGAGGGCATGACTGCCAATGTTACTGACGGCATGGAGAGAGCGGCTCTCAGTGTCCACACGGTACACCAATGGTTGACCTTCCTCCAAATGCCCGTTGTCGTCAGTGCTGCCGCCCAACAACACAAGCAGCAGATCACCATCCGACTCCACAAGGTAGAACTTGGAATCATAATCATTTCCAAGTTCTGGAAATGAAAATAGTGTCTTCATGCTGACAGTGCTCGCACGCTGCTCCAACTGGACATTGTTGGTGCACACTATTCTTCCGAACTCATTCACAGCTATTGCATACAATTCACCATTGAACAGGGTAATGCAACGCAGAGAATGGTCCTCGATCGTAAATCTTCCTTCTCCCCAATCATGTACATCTATATCCTTAGTTGGAGAGCTCTTATCGACCCAAGCAATTTCATTGGGGTAACCTGTGCAAATGAAGACCATAGTCAAGGACTTCATTACAGCGACTGACTGCACAATCATAGATGGCATCTGCGCCTCAAACGTAGCGTTCAAAGTCTTTGTGAGTGGGTTCAGAAGCCGTATCTTGTGCGGCTGGTTCCTCTGGGCAAGCACGATGATGCCACGGTAAAAGCCAACGAAGTAGTATCTAAAAGGGAGTTGATGAATATAACATTCAGTACTAAGATGTTTACGATTGAAAATAAAAATAGATTAACTCTATAGATATGGAGGAATTTGAACCTTGCATGAACTTTCGTTAGATCGATGGTGACGTAGCGGGATGTGCGGAGGTTGAGGAAGGAGAACTCAGCGGCGCGTGGAAGGGTGTGTTCTACCACGATCCATTCGTGCAGGTGCACGTCGGGCTCAGGTAGATCTGAGCACCAATTTGTACAAACTTGCCTCAAAGCAGCGTAGGTGTCCACGTACTCCTCGTTCGCCAGTAAGCAATCGCCGATCTTGTGAAGTGGTCCGTCACCCTTAAGAGAGGCCCAGTTCACGGAGGCGCCGCACTTGGATGCGCTGCCCTCGGATGCGACGGGCTCGGATGCGACGGGGTCAGAGGCGATGGGCTCGGAGGCGACGGGGTCGGGGGCGACGGCCGCCGGCGCATTCTTCTTCTCCATCGCCGGCAGGGGAGCGCGCGTAGGGCGGTTGGGGTTTTTTGGATTTGGAGAAGGTGATGGGACGTCAGAGGCGTGGTTGCGTGCGTGAGTTATAATGAGACTGTGTGCAGAGGGAGGGAGAGAGGGGCTCTGTACTGGCAAAGTGACGGTTCGTCTCAGCAGTTGACGTTTGGTCTCAACACGCGCACCGCGCGGCTAACCGCGACACGCGTCCGTGGGACTGCACGTCAGCACCGTTACGTGTACTCAGTTCTACCCTCGAGTCTTACACTGGAAAAATATCTGTACTCAGTTTTCCACTCGAGTACTAATACTGGCTAGTGCAATATACTCAGTTTTACCCTCAAGTGGCTGGTCAACAGAGAGTCAACAGATGGGATTAAGCCATCTAATTGAGTCATTTCATGCGCAAAAAAATTCAAAAAAATAAAATCATAGTGCATCCTACTCATGGAGTCTTGTTACGCGACCTGCCACGTAGGAAATCATAACAATCATATATAAATCAAGTTTTCACACAAATGGCCACTTCTGAAATCACTAGTAGCTATGAAGGTTCATGGCTTTCCACTCAAACCCCTTCTCAAAACATCTATACCCAAAACATAGTTTGTCTGAATGAGGCCATAATTTTTACACTCATGTATATTTGAATTGCTAATACTTTGAGGTAGGCCAACCTGGGTTTTATTGTACAAAACATGTGTTTTTCTTTTTCTAAATCTCTTATTTGAATTCCTTAGCCTGTTTACTATTTACTTGCCCTTGTATCCTTGATACTACTCAGTTTTACCCTCTCCCTTCTCACAGAAGCCCAAACTTGGCCTGATTGGTCGAGCTGTTGTCACACGGATCGTGCCCACCTACCGTCGATCCTATGATCTAACGGGCAGGATCGTGCCACCCTCTCTCTATCTGTCGGTGGCAAACTACTACCCCTCTATGTATGCTAAATAACGAGTTGGCCACCGGATTCAACAAGTTTGGTAATCATGAATTTCCACTTCTTGTAGGCATTACTTTTCACGGTAAAATGATAAACTATCACGAATTTCCATTTAGGAATTACTTTTCACGGTAAAATAATAAACTATCACGAATTTCCTTTAGGCATTACTTTTCACGGTGAAATGATAAACTATCACGAATTTCCTTTAGGCATTACTTTTCACGGTAAAATAATAAACTATCACGAATTTCCATTTAGGCATTACTTTTCACGAATTTCCTTTAGGCATTACTTTTCACGGTGAAATGATAAACTATCACGAATTTCCTTTAGGCATTACTTTTCATGGTAAAATAATAAACTATCACGAATTTCCATTTCTTTTAGGCATTACTTTTTTGTTGAGATATAAACACCCACAACGGTCATCTCCTCCTTAATTTATTATGTAAACCCCACAACAGTCATCTCACAACCCCCACAACGGCCATCCCTCATGTCAATAGGTTCTGCCTCTCTCTTCTTTGTTTCTGCCTCTCTCTTCTTTGTTCACATACACTTGATCCATTGCCATGGCTTCCACGTCTCGGACGCCGACCGGAAGGGGAAGGGGAAGGGGAAGGGGCGGCCTGGGTGGTGGATCATCATCATTGCCACCACCACCGTCAACACTGCCATTGATCATAGAGGAGTTCTTAATCGCATCTATGAAGACCCTTTGGCCAAGAAGGTACGTACGCGTTCCCACATATATGATGCATGTGATTAATTATGTGCATGTTCCAAAAAGCCTTTAATTTCAAACGATCGGCGCTCGATCTCTTTGTAGGCACTCCCACAAAAGTTTGCGGACTATCTTGACGGCCAGGAGCCCGCAAAGGTGTATCTGCGAGCAGCTGACTGCGGTCCTCGTCTCTGGACCGTGGAGGTCCTATTTGACGGACAAGGCCGGATGTACCTCGACAAGGGCTGGGAGAATTTCGCCATCGCGCACGGTGTGGATTTCGGCTACATCCTACACTTCAAATATGAAGGCGATGATGTGCTCACAGTGAAGGTGTTCGACGTAACATTGTGCAGGAAGTACTACTACACGGACGACGAAGATGCTGACGATGAAAGCAACGACGACGTGAAGCCATGCATCCATCCCCTTTAGATAAGGGGATTATGACCAAGAATATATATGTAGCTTCATATGCATCGATTTAGAGATCTAGCTATTTCTATATATTATGCATGTAAAAATAATAGGGAATCGCAATTTCTACCATGATTCGAGCACCACAGCCTCCAAACGATGCCGATGCCGATATCGGCATCGTCAGAACGGCTATGCATGCTCGCCGCCACTGCTAGGTCACCGTCGGGATGCACCCTCAATCCCGTCCCCTCATTTGATCACTGACACACCAGAGATACCGCCGAGGCCAATGACGAATGTACATGCTGATGCCAATGCTGAACATGCACGCCGCTGTGGGCACGGCCACGCCGCCCCGCTATGCTGGACGCCACAGACCACCGCGAGGTCTTTCCCTTCGCCACCACACTCCCCTAGCACCCATCTATACACGCCAGAAAGGAGAGACAGTAGTTTTCTCTACATTGCTCTCGTTTGTGTCCGATACCATCAGTCAAAGTGTTGAGGTCGTCGTCGATGTCCTCGACCATTTCTTCTCTTCTTTGCATGGTTAAACGCGTCTAGTTCATATCTATCTAATGCGTCTGGTCTCGCCTCATGCAGTTCTTTGTGGACGTCGATCTCATCTCGGCACCCCGCAGGCCACCTCCTCCGTGCCATCGCTGTAGAGCTCCGTTTAAAAATCTAATCCTACCCGTGTATTGCCCCTTGTATCAGCGTCATGGCCCCACTTGTCATTCGATATACCGAAGCCCCACTCGTCCGCGTTTTGGTCAGGGATACGGCGATGCTTACGGTCAAACAAAGATGGATGCTCTGACGTGTCTTTGCGGGCTCTACGTGGCCCCACTAGTCAGCAGTTAACAGTCAAAGGTGTTGAACCGTCGGGCAACCGGCCGTTCCAGCACTGGTGACGGTTTCAGCCAAGGGCTTGGACAAAACTGAGGAAAAACTAAGGTGCTGGGGAAAACTGAGTACAACTAAGGACCCGAGGGCACGAAAATAGAAATCCCTTCTTTGTAAGTCCTAAATGCGGCAAAAGGATGGGTTTGACGGGTTTCCCGAATTCAAGTCCAAGGGGATTGAATTTGAAGTAGGTGACGAGTATCTGTTCCGGCAGTTAACTGACCTCTTGATCCATCAGAGTTGTCAGGCTTGTTCATCAAAACCCCTTGCAAAGTATTATAATGAGAATAAGTCGAAAGACCAAGTCGAAGATTTAAAGACATGAAGAAGTTGAAGAATTGATCAAGTCGAAGAATTGAAGATCTGAGATTCAACCCGAATCTGCAATTCTGGTAGAATCTTGGGGGCTACTGACAAGGGTATAGATAATAGAGCCTGTTAGATGAGTACCCCTGAGGCCCGTTAAGATAGGCCCAATTGTAATACTAGTCGAAATACGAGTTCATGTCGTATGTTGATATTGTAATCTGTATCAGATCCCACCCGATCCTTGAGACCTGGCCACCTATATAAAGGGGCCAGGAGGGGACGGTGTGGGACAGATTGAAAGCAAGCCAGGTTCTACACCCAAGTTTACTTTCATAGCCACCTTGTTTGACTGAGTTTACCTTCGAGTTCATCCGACGTCCTGTCTCCCCGATCCTAAGTCCTTCATCAAGGACATTTGTCGAGTTTAACCCTCGTCACTTCGAGTTTAGCTTCCAGTGACGAAATGCGAGCATTGGCTGTTGCTAGAGCATCTGTAGCTCATCAAAGAGGAAAGAAAAGTCAAGTAAATAAGAAAAGAAAGGCATACAAGACAAGCAAATATAGGAAAAGAAATTTACCTTTGGAGGCCTTAGTAGCTTTCAGGTACTCAACACATTTGTTGCCCAAGGCGACAAATGTCTTCATCAAGTTTTGTCCAGAAAAAAGGACATGAGTATCAACACGCAAAAGTAGAAGTAAATAGACCAGTATGTTCACGTACATCGTCGGAGGAGCTTGTGGACTGATGGGCCTCAAGCGTAGCACCGGCATCGGATGATTTCTTCAAGCGCTTAGAAGTACGAACAACGACTACCTTCTTCATGGGCTTCTTTGAATCTTTTGGAGATTTTGCTGCTGGATCGACCTCTTGTGACGGTGGTTCATCGACAACAGGAGTATCAGTGATAGGGGCAGCAGCAGCAAATCTTTTCGGGTTCTCCTTGTCACTGAGAAAAGGAGCAAAAGGTAAAGTCATCTACCAAAGTTGACAGGAAAAAGATAGTATATGAAAACAAGCAGAAGGACACTCACGAGTCCATGAGATCGAAGAGCTCTCTGTCGTCCTCTGGCGCGAAGGTTTCCCCGGCCACAGTTATATGAGCGGAGGCACTCGAGGAAGCAAACTATTTGTAACAACTCAGAAATTGTAATCCACTTCTTATTAAATAAAGTACCAAATTTTGGACCCAAATAAAACTTTTTACTCATTATTTTATGCATACATGTATTTTCTACTCTATGTATTCTATGATTTCATGTGTGTTGTTTTTGATTGTGTATTGTCTAGTTAATTCTAAGTGAACCAACAGAATCAATTGAGAAAGATTATAAGAACCAAAGCAACCAGAAATAAAAATAAGAAAGAAAAAGAGAAGGAAAAGATGATCTAGGAAATCTGTTTGACTACCCTACTTTGAGCCCTTGAGTTAAGAAACCTAGAACCCACCTTCATGTTTGTCCAGTGAGTTGAGCTTAACCAAGTTATGGACTAACTCAACCAACCAAGAGCTACCAAAAATTCAAATTGGAACATCACTAAAACTTGAGCCAAAGTTTGAATCTGAAACAGAAACCATTTCAAATTTGAAATATAAATTTTTGCAAAACTCATTATTTCTCCAGAACAAAAATATGCCTGGGTACCTTATCCAATATGATGAGCACCCACGGTGGCAAATTTGAAAAATTCGAATTTTGAATTCTTGTAGGCATTTCGTCGAACACTGGCAGCAGAAAATAAAATCAAACCAAACTTCACTGTGGTGCACTGTTCCAGCTCGCTGCAACCCTGTTGCCATGCTCCTGGACGGTGCCTCGATCGATTCCAGTCCCCTCTGCCCCGACCCAAGCCCTGGAAGATGGAGGGGAAGTGAAGCCAGCAACCCCGGACCCCCTCTTCTTCTTCCCAGTAGCCTGCACGTCGGCGACCACCCTGCCCTCGCCAGAGGCGACCCACAGTCCCCCGCGGCCGAGACCAACCCCTTCCAGCACGCGAGTGAGGCCGACGAGGCCAGTGTCGCCCGTGCACGCCGCCAGCATGCCCTGCGCCGGTCGTTCACTGGACGCGCTCGCCCTCGACGCTCTGGCCTATAAAAGGCCCCGTCGATCAAGAGCAGAGATGCACCTCGCTCCCAGCTACCTCCCAGACATCGCCACTCTCTCCCTCTCGCTCTGCTTCGCCGTAGCCGACCTCGCCGGCGAGGTACTGGACAGGAGGAGCGCCGCCGCGTTCGAGCACCGGGGAGCAAACTTCTGCAGGGAATCGGAGGAGGAGGAGCACCGCAGCCGATCCCGAGCGTCGCCGACGAGTTCTGCTTCCCCTACGCCTCGCCATCGCCGTCGAACGTTCTTCACTGCTCGCAGGTGAGCTCCCTCCCGTGTTGAGGAAGACGACGCACGTAGACCGTCCGATCTCGATCCAACGACAACTTACCGATTCGGGTTTTTAAGTTAGGTCTGACGTTGCGACCCCACCTGTCAGCATCCATTTTTATTCTCTCGCCCCGCGCGAAACGTTTTCGGGCCGGCCCGTTCGGGTTTCGTCTGGACTGGGCCTGGCTAGTGAAGTTTCGGTCCGAACCGTTTTAATTAATTCCCGCCCTTTTCTTTTATTTCAAAACTGTTTCAAATGGGATTTTCAAATTCAAATTCCTAGAGTTTTATAAGTCCAAATTTAGCAAATAAATATTCGTTGGAAAGCTTAGAAAATACTCTATCCAATAGTACTGGTTAGATTTAAAAATCAGTTAAGAATAAAATTGGATATGAATAGTGTGACCCTAGCTTGTTAATTAATGAAAGATTTCTAGAAAATTATTTAAGCTATCAAAAATCATGAAAATTAAAATGTGAACTTACTAATGACCCCTCTTACTGTTAGTCAACACTAATCTACCCCAAACCATATTAGTGTGATCATTTAGATCCTAACCCAAACCTATTGGTTAGCATAAAATGATAGAACCCTAATGCACACTTAGAATTAATTGCCCTCTTTACCAATCCACTTAGTGAACCCATCCCACTTAAACTTGTCTTAGTAACCCTAAATCAACACCAATGCTGCACAAGTGGACCACCTATGCTCCCTAGTAGAGAAACTAGCTTGCACACTTGAAGAAAAACTTAGAAGAAAAACTTACAATCCAACCCCATAGCAATGCAACCTAAATGCTTGGTTAGCAAACAAGAATGTGTGCTTGGTGTGTTGTTGGTTTGGTGAAGTGATGGTGTGCTTTGTGTTTATTCGTTATTAGACGCTAGTGTTGCCGAGGAGGATATTGGAGGGGATTATTATTATCAAGAAGAAGAAGAGAACCCCGGACACTTTGCCAACCAAGGCAAGCCATCTTTTGATTCATACTCCCACTACCTAGTTTTAATATTGCATTCCACTTGTTTTAAGTAAATTGCATGATTGAATTGCTAGAGTAAATTGATAGAAGTAAATTGCATGATTGAATTGCTAGAGTAGAATGATAGAAGCATATTGATGTCTTGGTTATCAAGAGCATCAAGCTGAGTTTATCCAACCATAGTAGTAGGACTATCACTCAATGTAGTTGCTTAGTCGCTAATAAAAGTTGAGGCTATCTCTGGAGGAACCCCATTTGAAAGGTGGTGACTTGAAAGTTAAACTTGAAATGGGAGATTGCTCCTCCCTGATGGCTTTATGAAAGAAAATAATCTCGACTAAGAACTATGAAATGTATTTCTCAATTGACAACGAGTGATGTACATGGGTGCCAATTATACCGTACAACCACGTTACCCCTATATGGGAAGGGGCTTAATCCGTAGCTTGTTTATCTTAGTATGGGAGGTCTTGTATTAAATCTTCATGGGAGGACTCCATGGGCGGATACTTCTTGACCAAGTGGATTCACTAACCCGGTACCCGGGATGGGCAGAACTAGAGGCGCCGGAGCGGGAAGTCCGTATCCCGGGCTCTAGGGAAGGATCCTATACTAGGATGAGCAAGTGAAAGAATTTGTTTGATTATCTGAAAGCCGCATACCTTTGTGTATAGCGAACCGTGGATTTCTCCCGGCAGATGTATCGAATCTTGTGGGTAAAGTGTACCCCTCTGCAGAGGTTTCAAACTATTCGAATAGCCGAGTCCTCGGTCATGGACGGTTGGCAAACTCTACCTGGCTTTTGTCAAGACTAAAAATAACAAGGGTGAACTTGGTGAATGACATGAATTTGAATTGACTTGACTTGACCATGATCTTGACCCATTGAAGTTCCTCTTTAGAATGAACTTAGAGAACTAAACCTCTTTTCTACCAATGAGCATTCTTGGGAAATAAAACTAGCTTTTGCAAACCAACTTAGTGCTTAGTCCACTATACCCAACCTTGCATATCTACTTCATCTTTTCATTTATAAGATGGTTTGCGAGTGCATCCAATGTACTCACGGCTGTGTCCCTGGCTATCAACTTGGCCAGACTATGGGGAGGAATACCAGGAGGAAGGGTATGAAGAAGAGTACCAGAACTAAGCTCGTCTCCGTGAGTCGCCAATTGCCTGTAGGGAGAAGGCATGGGCCGAAGACGTTATTTCCGCTGCTATATTGTGTTGTAATATGACTTGGTCTATATGACCATTGTATTTGAATCATCGTATTGTAATGTCTATGGAACTGGTTACCAACTACGTTATGTATATCGCAACAATGATTCTGGGATTGCGGTGGAATACATAACGGGCACTTCGAATTTGTTATCAAATTTGAGGTCGTCACAAGTTGGTATCAGAGCCTAGGTTGACCATAGGAGACCTTAGTTAGAATGGGCGTTAAAAACAAAACCTTGATAAAAAAAAAAAGATACAAGAACGGTTGCAAAAATTGCTTAGTCTTTCCTCTCTAGTTACAAAGTTTTATACATACTTCAGTTTTAGCTTACTTAAAATTTTGCACACTTGAGTTGATCACTAACTTGAACTAAGTTAAAATTTTGTAGATGGCCCTGGTATTCACTGAGCAGTACCAGTTGGGCCAAGGTGGCAGCCTTTGTTTCGAGCGCAACCTCACCACTTTGACCTTGTTCCTGAACCGTTTGTACCCGGAGTTCAAGGGAGCCGTGCTCAATGAGCACCCGGATGGAGAGCTACGGTGGCTCATCCGAGCTAGTTGCCGTGGCAAGAAGGGGATGTTGGGTTCTCCAAGGGTCAAGTTTGAGCTTGTGGAGAACACTTGGGCCGATGGTTTGGTCCGAGCGATGCAGGAGATGCACGCCCGCTTATGCGGACTGCACGTTGAGGAGGTTCAGGGAGGACGCTTCAAGGACTTTGCTCGGCGTGATGCGGATGGGCGTCCCGCAAACATGCCCGGGCAGAATGAGCCGAGTACCTACATCGACCACATGGACTTCTTGCTATACTCCACTCAGCAGGAGGCCGACCGTGCCCGTACTAGGGCCAACCTCGAGCACGTTGCACTGGTGGAAGCAAGGAGTACTATCAGGATTCTTGCGAAGGAGCGCAAGAGCCTTCGTCGCCAGCGCGATGAGAAGGAACAGGACCTTGAGGAGTTGAAGGCCAATGTGGCGGAATTAACTGCGTACATTGAGAGTCTTGAGGATCACCTTGGTGAGGAGGAAGGCATTGATCTCCGCAAGGAGGATAATGCCCTCATTAGTGATGAGGATGACTTCATGGAGGACCTCGATGATCCGGAGGATGGTGGACACAATGGATTCATTGTGAGTGACGAGGAGGAAGACCCCGAGGAGCCCGCTGTTTAGGTCCGAGATCCACGTATTATCTAGCTATGAGTTCCACTTTATGATCACTTCGTGTAGGTGTGAGTTGTATCCCCCTCTCTAGTAGACGAGTCGCAATGGTTTGATGTAAACCATTTGTAATGTGTGAACTCGTATGTATGATATGTTTGATGAGTGATGAATGAAATTTGAATTTGGCCTCTAAGGCCTTAGTAAAACAAAATTGCATCATCCATGTACCTTTAAATCTTAGCAAATTAGCTTTTCCCTCTTATCTTACACACCTTATCTTCAGATGCCGCGAGCACCCCCACCCCCGAACCCGGAAATGGCCGAATTACTAAGGTTGATCATGGAAGACCGGGAAGCAGCCCGAGCCGAGCGCCAAGCCAACTTGGCCACTCTTCAGCAATTAACCCAGATGGCAATGAACCACAACAATGGCAATGGCAATGGCCATGGGGAAGGAGAAAACAATGGCAATGGTGATCACCGATCCAAGTTAAGGAGTTTCCAAAACACCAACCCTCCTATATTCACTAAATCTGAAGAGCCCTTAGATGCCGATGACTGGCTCCGTACTATGGAGAACAACTTGGCAGTCGCCGAAGTTGGTGAAAATGAGAAGGTATTGTATACCACCCACTATCTTGCTGGAGCAGCGAGAGCTTGGTGGGACAGTACCCGTGCAATGCAAGCCCCAGGGTATGTGATGCCTTGGGAGGAGTTCAAGAGCAAGTTTAGCAAAGCCCATGTCCCTATGGGATTGGTTAAAAGGATGAGGGATGAGTTCAGAAATCTGAAGCAAGGTTCCATGTCGGTGGTGGATTACCGTGACAAGTTCCTTACCTTGTCTAGGTATGCCCCAGATGACACCAACACCACTGAGAAGAAGCAAGAAAGGTTTCTGGATGGACTTCATGATGAGATGCAATGTGTCCTGGTTAGTATTCCCTTTGCCGACCTGGAGTCATTGGTTGACTCTGCCATTCAGATGGAAGGCAAACTCAAGCAAGCTACCGAGAACCGCAAGCGCCGTATGATGTATCAAGGCAACTCGAGCAACTCGCAGAAGCCAAGGGGAAATGCGCCAATGAGTTTCACCCCTAGACCAATGAGGCCGTCTGCACCTGTTCCGCGTCCCAACTATCCTAACCGCCCACCCGGCAACAACTTCAACCGTGCACCCCCAAGACCTAGTGGCAACAACTTCAACACCAATACTCCAAGGCCAAATGGCGCCCCTGTGTTACCCAAGCCTGGTGACAAGTCTGGTGTTACATGTTATGAGTGTGGACAAAAAGGGCACTACTCCAATGAGTGCCCCAAGAAGCTGAATGATGCATCCAAGACTACTGCTCCTGCTCAGCAGCAGCACCGTGTGGGAAATGGCAAGAACTATCCACCAAGGAACCAGCCTCACTCTCGGGGCCGTCTGAATCACATGAATGTTGAAGAAGCTCAGGAAGCAACCGACGTGGTGCTTGGTATGTTCCCTGTTAACTCAGTTCTTGCAAGAGTTCTGTTTGATTCTGGAGCTTCGCACTCATTTGTTACCCAATTATTCGTTGATAAAAGTGGACTTCAACCCACACCCTTGAAAGATGTCATGTCTGTACAAATTCCCGGGTCAGTAACCAAAGCCAGTTGTACCTGTTTGGCAGTACCCATAGAAATCCATGGGATCTCATTCTTAGCCAGTTTGATTGTGTTAGGAACCAAAGGATTGGAAGTAGTCTTAGGTATGGATTGGATGTCCCAACACCAAGGAATTATAGATTGTGCCAAAAAGACCATCACCATGAGGAGTAGTCATGGAGTTTTCGTGAAGCATGTGTCCGTTAAACCCATTCCAATCCCCAGATGTCATAAGAGTATCTCAGGACCGACTCTGGAGCAAGTCCCCATCGTCTGTGAATACCCGGATGTCTTTCCCGATGAGTTACCCGGAATGCCACCGGATCGGGATATTGAGTTTATCATTGAGCTTATCCCCGGAACTGGATCAATAGCCCAACGGCCCTATCGTATGAACCCAGCGGAATTAGTTGAGTTGAAGAAGCAACTGGATGACCTGTTGAGTAAAGGATTAATTCAACCAAGTTCTTCTGCTTGGAGATCACCCGTTCTGTTTGTGGATAAAAGTGACGGTTCTAGCCGACTGTGCACTGATTATCGCAAGCTTAACGATGTGACCATCAAGTTCCTGGATAAGTTTGTTATTGTCTTCATTGACGACATTCTTATCTACTCCAAATCCGAAGAAGAGCATGCAACCCATTTGAGATTAATTTTAGAAACCCTAAGAGAGCATCAGCTATATGCTAAGTTCAGTAAATGTGAGTTCTGGTTGAAGGAAGTTGGATTCTTAGGCCATGTGCTATCAGCAGGAGGAATATCGGTAGACCCCAAGAAGATCAAGTCAGTCATGGATTGGGAAGCCCCTACCACTCAGACGGAAGTTAGAGGTTTTCTCGGATTAGCGGGATATTACCGCAAGTTCGTCGAAGGATTTTCCAGTATTGCCCGTCCGATGACCCAATTATTGAAGAAGGATAAGAAGTTTGAATGGACCCCTAAGTGTGAAGAGAGTTTTCAAGAGCTCAAGAAGCGATTGGTGACCGCCCCTGTCCTAACCATGCCGGATATCACTAAAAACTTTGATGTCTATTGCGACGCTTCCAAACTTGGACTTGGTTGTGTCTTGATGCAAGAAGGGAAGGTCATAGCTTACCTCTCTAGGCAGCTTAAACCTCATGAAGAAAATTATCCAACCCATGATCTAGAGTTAGCAGCCGTGGTTCTAGCTTTGAAGACTTGGAGGCATTATTTGATGGGAAACCGCTGTGAGATCTATTCGGACCACAAGAGTTTGAAGTATATTTTCACCCAAAAGGAGTTGAACATGAGGCAAAGGAGATGGATAGAGTTGATCAAGGATTATGATCTAGAAATTCACTATCACCCTGGTAAGGCCAATGTAGTGGCCGATGCGTTGAGTAGAAAGCCGTGTTCGTTGAATATGAGGATCAAGGAAGAGCAACCTATGTTACACCAAGAGTTTGAAAGATTTGGATTGGAACTAGTCAGTCAAGGATTTCTCGCCAACCTTGAGTTCCAACCCACCTTGTTGAACCAAATCAAAGAAGCCCAGAAGGGAAATGAGAGTATTGAAGGAATCAAGCGCAGAATTGGTTCCGGCAAGGTGCCAGGATTTGAAGAAGATGATCAAGGAGTTCTTTGGTACAAAGGCCGTATTTGTGTGCCCGCTGACTCAGAATTGAAGGAAGTAATTATGAAGGAAGCCCATGAGACACCTTACTCCATCCACCCCGGTGGAACTAAGATGTACCAAGATTTGAAGGAACAATTTTGGTGGCATGGAATGAAGCGCGAGATTGCATCGTTTATAGCCAAGTGTGATATCTGCCAAAGAGTCAAGGCTGAACATCAACATCCTGCTGGTTTGCTGCAACCTTTGCAAGTTCCGGAATGGAAGTGGGAATCTGTTGGAATGGATTTCATCACTGGATTTCCAAAGTCTAGCCGTGGAAATGACTCTATTTGGGTCATTGTGGATAGACTAACCAAAGTGGCCCACTTTATTCCTGTCAAGACCACTCATCGCTCAGATCAGCTAGCAGATCTGTACCTATCCAGAATTGTCAGTTTGCATGGAGTTCCTAAAACCATAGTTTCTGATCGAGGAACCCAATTCACCTCGAGATTTTGGAAAAGCTTACATCAAGCTTTGGGAACCAAGTTAGCCTTCAGCACCGCTTACCACCCTCAGACTGATGGACAGACTGAAAGAGTAAATCAAATACTTGAAGATATGTTGAGAGCCTGTGTCTTAGCTTATGGAGCTAAGTGGGAAGATTGTCTGCCTTTCGCGGAGTTTTCCTACAACAACAGTTATCAAGCCAGTTTGCAAATGGCCCCATTTCAAGCTTTGTACGGAAGAAAGTGTCGTACCCCTCTGAATTGGTCAGAAACCGGAGACAGTCAGATTTTTGGACCAGATATTTTGCAAGAAGCCGAGGAGAAAGTTCGCATGATTCGTGAATACCTCAAGGCAGCCCAATCAAGACAAAAGAGTTATGCCGACAAGAGACGTCGAGAACTGACCTTCCAGATTGGAGATTTTGTTTATCTTAGAGTATCACCTCTCAAGGGAATGCAAAGATTCCAAGTGAAAGGAAAGCTTGCCCCAAGATATATTGGACCCTTCAAGATACTAGGCCGCAGAGGAGAAGTGTCTTATCAGTTGGAAATGCCCCCTGAATTGTCTGAAGTACACGATGTCTTTCACGTGTCGTTACTTCGGAAATGTCTTGAAGTTCCGGAGAAGCCCGAAGTCTTCAAGAATATTGATCACCGTTCTGTGGACATCAACAAGGACTTGACCTATCGTGAAATGCCTATCCGTATCCTTGAAGAAGCTTATCGAACCACTCGAACCCGAAGCATCAAATTCCTGAAAGTTCAGTGGAGTAATCACACCGAAGAGGAAGCCACTTGGGAACGAGAAGATTACCTTCAGAAAGAATTTCCCAATCTTTTCAGTTCTTAATTAGTGAATCTCGGGGACGAGATTCTTTTTAAGGGGGGAAGATTGTAACAACTCAGAAATTGTAATCCACTTCTTATTAAATAAAGTACCAAATTTTGGACCCAAATAAAACTTTTTACTCATTATTTTATGCATACATGTATTTTCTACTCTATGTATTCTATGATTTCATGTGTGTTGTTTTTGATTGTGTATTGTCTAGTTAATTCTAAGTGAACCAACAGAATCAATTGAGAAAGATTATAAGAACCAAAGCAACCAGAAATAAAAATAAGAAAGAAAAAGAGAAGGAAAAGATGATCTAGGAAATCTGTTTGACTACCCTACTTTGAGCCCTTGAGTTAAGAAACCTAGAACCCACCTTCATGTTTGTCCAGTGAGTTGAGCTTAACCAAGTTATGGACTAACTCAACCAACCAAGAGCTACCAAAAATTCAAATTGGAACATCACTAAAACTTGAGCCAAAGTTTGAATCTGAAACAGAAACCATTTCAAATTTGAAATATAAATTTTTGCAAAACTCATTATTTCTCCAGAACAAAAATATGCCTGGGTACCTTATCCAATATGATGAGCACCCACGGTGGCAAATTTGAAAAATTCGAATTTTGAATTCTTGTAGGCATTTCGTCGAACACTGGCAGCAGAAAATAAAATCAAACCAAACTTCACTGTGGTGCACTGTTCCAGCTCGCTGCAACCCTGTTGCCATGCTCCTGGACGGTGCCTCGATCGATTCCAGTCCCCTCTGCCCCGACCCAAGCCCTGGAAGATGGAGGGGAAGTGAAGCCAGCAACCCCGGACCCCCTCTTCTTCTTCCCAGTAGCCTGCACGTCGGCGACCACCCTGCCCTCGCCAGAGGCGACCCACAGTCCCCCGCGGCCGAGACCAACCCCTTCCAGCACGCGAGTGAGGCCGACGAGGCCAGTGTCGCCCGTGCACGCCGCCAGCATGCCCTGCGCCGGTCGTTCACTGGACGCGCTCGCCCTCGACGCTCTGGCCTATAAAAGGCCCCGTCGATCAAGAGCAGAGACGCACCTCGCTCCCAGCTACCTCCCAGACATCGCCACTCTCTCCCTCTCGCTCTGCTTCGCCGTAGCCGACCTCGCCGGCGAGGTACTGGACAGGAGGAGCGCCGCCGCGTTCGAGCACCGGGGAGCAAACTTCTGCAGGGAATCGGAGGAGGAGGAGCACCGCAGCCGATCCCGAGCGTCGCCGACGAGTTCTGCTTCCCCTACGCCTCGCCATCGCCGTCGAACGTTCTTCACTGCTCGCAGGTGAGCTCCCTCCCGTGTTGAGGAAGACGACGCACGTAGACCGTCCGATCTCGATCCAACGACAACTTACCGATTCGGGTTTTTAAGTTAGGTCTGACGTTGCGACCCCACCTGTCAGCATCCATTTTTATTCTCTCGCCCCGCGCGAAACGTTTTCGGGCCGGCCCGTTCGGGTTTCGTCTGGACTGGGCCTGGCTAGTGAAGTTTCGGTCCGAACCGTTTTAATTAATTCCCGCCCTTTTCTTTTATTTCAAAACTGTTTCAAATGGGATTTTCAAATTCAAATTCCTAGAGTTTTATAAGTCCAAATTTAGCAAATAAATATTCGTTGGAAAGCTTAGAAAATACTCTATCCAATAGTACTGGTTAGATTTAAAAATCAGTTAAGAATAAAATTGGATATGAATAGTGTGACCCTAGCTTGTTAATTAATGAAAGATTTCTAGAAAATTATTTAAGCTATCAAAAATCATGAAAATTAAAATGTGAACTTACTAATGACCCCTCTTACTGTTAGTCAACACTAATCTACCCCAAACCATATTAGTGTGATCATTTAGATCCTAACCCAAACCTATTGGTTAGCATAAAATGATAGAACCCTAATGCACACTTAGAATTAATTGCCCTCTTTACCAATCCACTTAGTGAACCCATCCCACTTAAACTTGTCTTAGTAACCCTAAATCAACACCAATGCTGCACAAGTGGACCACCTATGCTCCCTAGTAGAGAAACTAGCTTGCACACTTGAAGAAAAACTTAGAAGAAAAACTTACAATCCAACCCCATAGCAATGCAACCTAAATGCTTGGTTAGCAAACAAGAATGTGTGCTTGGTGTGTTGTTGGTTTGGTGAAGTGATGGTGTGCTTTGTGTTTATTCGTTATTAGACGCTAGTGTTGCCGAGGAGGATATTGGAGGGGATTATTATTATCAAGAAGAAGAAGAGAACCCCGGACACTTTGCCAACCAAGGCAAGCCATCTTTTGATTCATACTCCCACTACCTAGTTTTAATATTGCATTCCACTTGTTTTAAGTAAATTGCATGATTGAATTGCTAGAGTAAATTGATAGAAGTAAATTGCATGATTGAATTGCTAGAGTAGAATGATAGAAGCATATTGATGTCTTGGTTATCAAGAGCATCAAGCTGAGTTTATCCAACCATAGTAGTAGGACTATCACTCAATGTAGTTGCTTAGTCGCTAATAAAAGTTGAGGCTATCTCTGGAGGAACCCCATTTGAAAGGTGGTGACTTGAAAGTTAAACTTGAAATGGGAGATTGCTCCTCCCTGATGGCTTTATGAAAGAAAATAATCTCGACTAAGAACTATGAAATGTATTTCTCAATTGACAACGAGTGATGTACATGGGTGCCAATTATACCGTACAACCACGTTACCCCTATATGGGAAGGGGCTTAATCCGTAGCTTGTTTATCTTAGTATGGGAGGTCTTGTATTAAATCTTCATGGGAGGACTCCATGGGCGGATACTTCTTGACCAAGTGGATTCACTAACCCGGTACCCGGGATGGGCAGAACTAGAGGCGCCGGAGCGGGAAGTCCGTATCCCGGGCTCTAGGGAAGGATCCTATACTAGGATGAGCAAGTGAAAGAATTTGTTTGATTATCTGAAAGCCGCATACCTTTGTGTATAGCGAACCGTGGATTTCTCCCGGCAGATGTATCGAATCTTGTGGGTAAAGTGTACCCCTCTGCAGAGGTTTCAAACTATTCGAATAGCCGAGTCCTCGGTCATGGACGGTTGGCAAACTCTACCTGGCTTTTGTCAAGACTAAAAATAACAAGGGTGAACTTGGTGAATGACATGAATTTGAATTGACTTGACTTGACCATGATCTTGACCCATTGAAGTTCCTCTTTAGAATGAACTTAGAGAACTAAACCTCTTTTCTACCAATGAGCATTCTTGGGAAATAAAACTAGCTTTTGCAAACCAACTTAGTGCTTAGTCCACTATACCCAACCTTGCATATCTACTTCATCTTTTCATTTATAAGATGGTTTGCGAGTGCATCCAATGTACTCACGGCTGTGTCCCTGGCTATCAACTTGGCCAGACTATGGGGAGGAATACCAGGAGGAAGGGTATGAAGAAGAGTACCAGAACTAAGCTCGTCTCCGTGAGTCGCCAATTGCCTGTAGGGAGAAGGCATGGGCCGAAGACGTTATTTCCGCTGCTATATTGTGTTGTAATATGACTTGGTCTATATGACCATTGTATTTGAATCATCGTATTGTAATGTCTATGGAACTGGTTACCAACTACGTTATGTATATCGCAACAATGATTCTGGGATTGCGGTGGAATACATAACGGGCACTTCGAATTTGTTATCAAATTTGAGGTCGTCACACTATTCGACATGCTTCCTTTTTTTGTCAACACCAAGATCTTCAGAAAGCGCAGGAGGAGGGCGAGAAACAAGAAGACGATGATCCTGAAAAGAAAACAACCCGAAAGTTACAAGGCGAACAATGATAAGAGAAAAACAAGATAAGTAAAGACAGTAACATACCACAGGCAAGGGATGCTCGGAGTCGAAGTAGCTAGCGGCCAAATCCGCAACTTCATGATCCTAGGTGAGAGTAGTAAGCGCTCTCACACGTTTGTCGAGATCCTTCTTCTCCATAAGATCTTCGGATACTCGAGAAGGATCTTCCAAGCCGGAAAAAGTCCATAACTTGGAGGGACGATGCTGCAGGGGTTGAACTCAACGTTGCAAGAAATACACCATGAGTTGAGTACCCGAAAGTGCACCTCCTCTACCACCTTTCAGCTCCTGGATCCGGGCCAGAAGTGGCTTGATCTCCTCCATCTCAGCTTCCGTGGGAGGTGAATCCCACGAGGCCAATTTCTTCAATTCTTGGGAGGCATCAAATGGAGCAATGCCGTATTTGTTGGAGGCAGAAATCTTGCGGTCTTTGATGTAAAACCACTTGGTCCTCCAACCTTGTACAGAGGCAGCCATGGAAAATTCCAAGTACTACGATTCAGCACGGACAGAAATACAAGCTCCACCCAGTTCGGGTTTCTTTGATAATGAGACACTGGGGCGGAGCGGAAAGAGGGATTTCCAAAGAAGAGAGTGGGGATCGATCCCCATAAATGACTCGCAAAGAGTTATGAAGCAAGCAATATGCAGGATGGAATTTGGTGTGAGCTGATGAAGCTGCACACCATAAACGAAAAGAAGCCCATGAAGGAACTCGTGGGCAGGAAGGGAAAGACCACGCAAGAGAAAGGCGAAAAACATCACCCGAAAGCCATCTCTGGGCTTGGGGATCCGTTCGGTGCTCGGGAAGATGACCTGATCTTCATCGGAGACGAGGCCAACGGCTCGGGCCTTGTTCAGATCCTTCTGCATGAAGATAGAAGGCACCCAGCTGGTCACAGCATTCGTAGTCTTCCCCTTGGTCATTTTGTTCTTCTATGCCAAATGCTTCACGCGCATCTACGATTTGTACACGAGGGCTATGCAGGAGATCAGAGGTGCGCAAAGATTGCAACAATGGCGGCGGCGGCGGAAGCAATGAGCTGGTAAACAGTGATTTTCCCATGATACGTCTCCAACGTATCCATAATTTTTTATGCTCCATGCTTCACTAGTAGGGAAAAGCCTACCACCGGCGCACCAAATTTGCTTACCGCCGGCGAATTACAACTCGCCAGCGACACCAATGCTGGCGGTAATGCATTATCCCTGGCGCATTGCAAATTTGTCAGCAATAACTGCACCTACTGCCGGCGCATAGCAACATTCGCCAGGGGTAATGTGTTACCCCTGGCGAATATTGCTATGCGCCGGCAGTAGTTGTTATCACCGGCGAATTTGCAATTCGCCAGGAATAACTGTTCTATGCGCCAGCAAAAATAATTACAGGAGCAAAAAAATAAAATTTTATACAGCAGATATATAGCAGATATACAGCAGATATACAACACATAATACACAGAATAACAGCAGCAAAACAAGGAATTATGTTTACAAGTGATCAAGACTCCAATATTACAAACAAGTCTCCAATATTACAAACAAGTCTCCAATATTACACACAAGTGTTCAAGACTCCAATATTCACAAGTTGCACCAATTCTCGATCCAGACTTACAAGTTTTGTTCAGGAAAGTACACAAAGTAGCTAAACAAGGAACACATAGAAAACAAAGACAGTGGCGGCGGTGAGCATCATCACGAGGAAGGTGGTCATCTGGCTCCTCTCCATCTCCCTCGTCCTCTCTCGCACTAGATAGTTGGCATATCTAGTTTGCGCCTCCGCCAAAGTATTGTATCCCTTGTAGCTGTTGCCGCTGAAATGGTGTACCTGCCTCCTACATTCTTCCCAGTCGTCATAGACTCCGGGAACCTTGCCCTTGTACACGACATACCACGTCATCTACACATAAGAAAAAGTTAGTGGTTAAGTAATGAAGCATGAAAGTTGCGCAATAAATACGGTTTATAAACTAACTCTAAGTTTTAGGTTTTGGCGGGAAGGGATGGATTCCGTCGAGCGTGTTGAATGTCCTCGTGTCATAGCACAACTCTAAGCGGGTCTGGATTTCTGAATTTGGCGGTGGTGTGAAGCCGGCGTGGAACAAGCCACCCTTCTTGGTCACATCCCTCGAAATGATCGAGCAAATGGTCCATTGAATGGCACAGAACTCATCTCGCACTTGTGCATCGGTGGCGTTCGCCATGTCTATGCTAGCTTTTCGGAGTCTTTCTGGCACCAAGAGGTCTTGTTATGTTTTGATTATGTCCCTCATATGTAGGATGCCGTACCAGGCCTCTAGCCCACTATCTGGCTCAGCCTGCTTGTGGCAGCAAAACTCAGTTTGGTGGAAGAGGGTGAAGCATCCTCGTACTTTTTTCTGCTTTTTGAGGGGGCGGTCGGCCTTAGTGATGAAGCCGTTGAAGGCTTTATCAAGAACACCCTTAATCTCGGTGTAGTCCTTGCGATTCGCACTCCCCGAGTCTAGGTAAACCACTCCCGATTCATACGGGTGAATGAGGAGGAGGGTACAGTGAATTCCTCTGCGCAAAACAACAAGTGATCCTTAAAGAAAATTTACGGAAGAATTAATGTACCGACGGGCAGCGAAGGACTACTTACTCGGGGAAGTAGGGCATGAGAAAGCAGTCCTTATCCTTGTTGGCTACCATGAAATCCTCGATGTACTTCGAGACAATCGCCCGATTCCCAGGGGCGCTGAGAAATAGCTCATCCATGTAGAAGGGGTCCATTATCATGTGCCTCCCTCTCCTCTCTACGATGATATCGTGCGCCATGCTGAGCGATATCAGGCGGACCAAGTTTTTGTCCATCCGAAACATGTGCAAGAGCCTGAAGATGTCTTCGAATCTAATAAAGAAAAGATCCCCTGGGTACCCATCCACAAAGCCCACATTGGTGGGCACCTTGACCACATGTATCGGGTACCCGGGATTTTTCTCTCTGAGAAGTTGGTCCTCCAGATACATGATGCTGTCATGCACGTCCTTGATGCTGCCCCCATATCTTTGAGAATCTCACTCGGCAGCATCGGTGAACCGAGATAATGTATCTTCCTCCAAGGGGTCGACAACCTGTCGAGAACCCGAGCCGCTAGGCGCACAGAGGTAGAGGCCCCTTCACCTGTCTTCTTCCGCTTCCTCTCCTTCTTCTTGTTGCAGATGGGAGTGCCATTTTGTTGCATCTCCTCCTTGGTTAGAACGAAGAGTGTATTCAGCGAAATCATAGATTGCGGCGGCGCGGTGAAGGCGGCAGCTTGTTCCTCTGGCATTTCCTGAGAACTAAACATCAGCTTCTTTGCCAGAGGACCACGGCCTTGATCGGATACATGTCGAGGAGCATTGTCGGCCTCCAAATCAGCGATAAAAGTATCGATGGGAGCCTGGTCAATATCCATTGTGCCATCATGGTCGGGAGGATCATAAGCGGGTGGAGTCTTCCATCATTGGGTCTCCTACGAGGCCATCGAAGTCTTGCTCATCAGCGACTCCATCCATTCCGATGAGGGCCCTTTTTCCACTCCTTACAACAACACGACTAGGCCTGGACGGGTTGGTTATGAAGAAGCATTGCTCCACATGCCTAGCCAGTACCCATGGCTCATTTTGCGCGGTAGGGTTCTTGGTCTTGGATTTGTTGGCTTCGGGCATACACATAGTGGTGAAATAATCGTCTTCTTTTGTGATGTTTGTAGCCCATCTGACACGGAACATCGGAAGCTTCTCACTGATGTAGTCGAGCTCCCAGATTTCCTCGATCTTTCCATAGTATCTTTTCTTCTCTTCACCCGTGTAAGACACCATCGTTATAGACGAGTTTTGATAATCGCCTCCTTTGTCTCTTTCCTCCGTGTAGAATGTGTACCCGTTGATGTCGTATGCTTGATAAGTCATGAGGTTGGGCGCGGGTCCATATGACAAGGCGAGTAACATTTTGTCGCTCTCAGAGGTCATTGGCGGGGGATTGGCATCGATCTGGTCTTTGAACCAGCATGCGAAAGAGGAGTTGTGTGCTCTAAATATCTCTTCTTCCGTCATCGGCTTGCGTGCACTGTTCTTGATCATGGTTTTGTGCTCTTCCACCCAAGGTTCGAGATCTTCAATGTGTTGTAGCGCTACTAAGTGGGCCCTGTTGAAGTCGGCTCTCCGACCATAGCAGTCCACATCCATTGCCCTCTTGCCAGTGTTGTGGCCTACTCCCTCAAACCTGCCAAGGTGCTTGTTTGCGGGCAAACCAACCGGTGTGTCCTCCTCATTTAGATAGTTCTTGCAGAAAGAGATGCACTCTTCGGTGAGAAAGCCCTGGACGATGCTTCCATCTAGATGTGCCCTGTTACGAACATATGATTTGATGATCCCGTTCATTCTTTCTAATGCCATCATGTTGTGCAAGAATGCAGGCCCGAGATCCTCGATATCATCCACTATATGGACAAGCAGATGGACCATGATGTCAAAGAATGCGGGCGGGAAGTACATCTCAAGCTCGTTTATGATGGTGACGATTTCTTCCTGCAGCCTCCCTAGTTACTTCACGCTTATCGACTTTCGAGTGATGACGTCGACAAAGTGACAGAGCCCAGTAAGTGTTTGACGGACGCGCGGTTCCATTATCCCTCGGATTGCTACCGGAAGTATCTGCGTCATCATGACGTGACAGTCATGAGACTTCATCCCGCTGAAGATTTTTTTGTTTGGGTCCAGGTATCTCCTTATGAGCCCTGCATAGCCTAAAGGAAATCTGACTCCCTGGAGGCACTTGAACATCTGGTCTAGCTCATTGGGACTTAGAGTGAAGCAGGAGGGGACGAGGCTGCATGACTTGCCCTTGCTGATCTCCTCCGCCGGCGGTAAGTGAAGCTCTTTCCTTATATTTAGGGCCATGAGGTCATTTCTCGCTTTCGGCCCATCTTTGGTCCTATCCGGCATGTTGAACAGAGTGTCGAGCAAGCTATCGCACACATTCTTCATGATGTGCATGACATCAAGGCAATGAGGCGTACCGAGGATCTTCCAGTAGGGCAAGTCCCAAAACACGGACCTCCTTTTCCATACACCCATGAGCGGTTCCACTTCAGCCATGTTCTTCTTCTCACCTCGCTTTCGCTTCTTTATTATCTTTCCCGGCGGAGGGCAATTTTTCCAATCTTTCAACAAAATATCGATCTCTACGCCGCTCCTCTTAGGTGGAGGTCCTTCGAGCTCATTTTTACCGTTGAAAAGATCTCCACGCCTTCTCCAGGGATCGTTCTTGGGTAACCACATTCGATGCCTCATGTAGACGGTTTTCGAAGATCCGAGATCCTTACCCAGCTGTAGAAATGGCGTCAATTCCATGCACCTCACACAAGCCTTGTGTCCGTGGCACACCTGGCATGCAATATATCCGTATCCAAGATAGTCCTGCACTGTCGTGAGCAGCGCGACTTTGAGACATAAAGTTTCTTCTTTGTGGGCGTCCCATGTTTCTACCCCTTCCTCCCACAAGGTGTCTAGCTCTTCCTTCAACAACTCGAGATACAGGTTGATATCGCTCCCTGGTTGTGTCGGCCCTTGAATTAGCATACTCATGTGTATGTACTTCTTCTTCAGGCACAGCCAGGGGGGATGTTGTACATCCATACAAACACCGGCCAGGTGCTGTGCTTGCTGCTCTGGTTCCCAAACGGATTGAGTCCATCGGTGCTCGCACCAAGCCTGATGTTCCTTGGATCTCTCCCGAATTCTTCATAGTACTCCTCGTCTAATGCTCTCCACTAGCTTGCATCCGAAGGGTGCGTCAGCACTGGCTCTTCAACCCGTTTTGGATCAAGCAACACCGCCGCCTTTCTATCCGCGTGCCAGAGCATGAGCTTTGCTTCCTTGGGTTCGCGAAGTACCGCTGCAGACGGTGCCTTAGCGGGAAGTACCACACAATTTTTCGAGGAGCCTTCTTGGTCCCTCTCTTGTACCGATCAGCTTCGCACACTGGGCATGTGGTCTCGTCCGCGTGCTGATTCCGATAAATTATGCAGTCGTTGGTGTAGGCGTGGTATTTTATGTGCGGCAAATCGAGAGGGCACACGATTTTCTTGGCCTCATTTAGACTACCGGCACACATGTTCTCTTTAGGAAAGCGCTTCTTCAGCCATCGGAAGAGGTCGTCCACGCTCGAGTCGGACCATCCGTGTCTTGCCTTCATCTCCAGAAGATTGAGAGCTACTCTCAAGCGGTTCTCCTCCGGCTCGCGACCAGGTGCGTCGTACAATGGAGTTCTCGAGTCTATCTCCAGTTGTGCCAGCTTAGATTTTCGTATATCGCCAGCTTTGGCGCTAGTCAATATGTTGTTCATAAGAAGTTCTTGAAAGTGAGGGTCCCGCATGGCTGCGGTTAGCGGGGTACTCCTGTCCTCGACTTCTATATTTTCCACTTCTTCTTCTTCATCGTCGTGGGTGGCATCCTCTTCGTTGTCTTCATTGCTGTCTTCCTCATTTTCTGATCTCGCCGCCCCATCTTGGTCATGATTATCATCTTGGTTATCATCAACCATCCACTGGGTGTGGTCCTCCATGAAACTATACCTAAGCAGGTGCTCCTTCACTGTGCCTAAAGAGAGGGTGAACATGGACCCTAGTTTGCATCTTCGGCACAGACACCTTATATACATGTCGTTATTTCGATGCATCTTGGCCGTCGCGTGTTGCACGTATCTATCCACATCGCTTTCTCTCGTCGTGGACACCATTGTTGCCTGTTACAACAAGAGAATTGATTAGAACGATCGTCTCGATTATCACAGAAAATTTCAGCATGACCTTCCCTAAAAAGGTCACGTGGAGAGCCGGAAATTCCCCGGAATGGAAGTCAATCAACATTCCGGCAAAACATCGGCAACTCATTCTCATGCCATCGTGTCTTTCTCTCTTGTTATGAACGTACCTATTAGACCGGTACGTATATTGACGCGTCAACCATTACTATGAAGTTCTAGATCTACAAGCATGCATGTATTTGGGAGAGATCTAATTTGGTAGAGGGTGAATGCATGTGGGTAGGAAGAGATTGGCTAAGATACATCAAATATTGTTGGTTAAAATAGCTAAATTGGGAGGAGGGAAGTGGGGAAATGAGTTTGGAGGTGGTTTGGCTCGAGTTGCAATAAGTGAGGGGGGAGGGAGATGGGTGGTGGTGGTGGTAGGTGGAGAGTTTGGCTGGAAATATCCCAGGTTATCCCTGGCGCATAAGCTTGTATGCGCCGGGGATAACCCCCTTTATCACCGGCGCATAGTCACAATTTGCCGTGGGTAACCCTTATCGCCGGCGCATAAGGGCAAATTCACCAGGGGTAAAAATCACCCTGGAAGGGGGTGGCCCCAGCCCACCTTATCCCCAGCGCACAGAACATATATTCGCCGGCGGTAAGACATCTATCCCCGGCGCATAAGGGCTATATGCGCCGGGGATAAATATAATTATGTGTCTTACCTGTCTCGGTGGGCCCCACAACCCTTATCGCTGGCAAATAGATGGGCTATGCGCCGACGATAGCTGTTTATTGCCGGCGAATATTAGGCTATGCGCCAGGGGTAATATTACCACCGGCGAGTTACATTCTGATGTGCCGGCGATAAGCCTGCTGGCTATAAGCTTTTCTCTACTAGTGCTTGTTTTTACACCATTTGTTTAGTGTTTCGTTACACTTCATGGCATTTTTATGCATTTTCCGGAACTGACCTATTAGCGAGATGCCACAGTGCCAGTTCCCTGTTTTCTGTTGTTTTTGTGTTTCAGAAAAGTTACACAGGAAATATTCTCAGAATTGGACGAAACCAAAGCCAGACGTCTAGATATTTCACGGAGCTTCCAGAAGACCGAAGACGAGACAGAGCCGGACCAGAGGGTGGCCACACCACAGGGCGGCGCAGCCAAGGGCTGGCCCGCGCCCCCTGGTGGTGTGGGCCCCCTGGTCCACTTATGACGCTGCCTCTTCGCCTATAAAGACCCCCCGACGGGAAAAACCTAAATACCCGATCACTTTTCCAGAACACATCGCGATCCACCACCGCTGTTGACCCGAAGATCGGGAGCGTCCAGAAGCTCTTCCCGGCACCCTGCCAGAGAGGGGAATCACCATCGGAGGTCTTCTTCATCGCCATGCTTGCCTCCGGCGCGATGAGTGAGTAGTCTACCTTGGACTATGGGTCCATAGCAGTAGCTAGTTGGTTGTCTTCTCCACCATGTGCTTCATGTTTAGATCTCGTGAGCTGCCTTACATGATCGAGATCACCGTTATATAATTCTACATGTTGTGTTTGTTGGGATCCGATGAATATTGGTGTTATGATTGAGTTGATGTACTGAATTTTATCTTATGTTATCTCTATGTTGTTTATGATCTTGCATGCTCTCTGTTGTTAGTAGCTATCTTGGCCGAGTAGTTGCTAGTGACTCCAAGAGGGGGTATTTATGCTCGATAGTGGGTTCATGCCTCTATTTAATCTGGGGGAGTGACAGAAACCTCTAAGGTTGTAGATGTGCTGTTGCTACTAGGGGGAAAACAACATTCATATGCTTGAGGGCATATGCTTTGTTTACATTACACACTTTGCTTAATGCAATTATCTGTTGTTCGCAACTTAATACTTATGGAGTTCTCGGATTGATTCTCCACAAGTGGATTATTAGTCATAGATGCAGTTGGATGGCGGTCTATGTATCTTGTTGTAATGCCCAGAGTAAATCTCATAGTGATCCTCTCGACATATCATGTTGTCTTTATTCTATCAATTGCCCAACTATAATTTGTTTACCCAGCATGTGTTATTTTATCTTATGGAGAGACACCACTAGTGAACTGTGGACCCCGGTCCTATTTCCTTTATATTACTATCACCTGTTTACTTTACTCGCACTGTTTACTTTACTCGCATACTATTACTATTTTCCACTCTATATGCTCATTCCTTTGTTTACAGCAAACTGGTGAGATTGACAACCTCATCGTAAGTTGGGAGCAAAGTAATTGGGAGCAAAGCACTGGACGAGGCACCTTATAAATTGTCCGGAGCTGTCGCAAGCTAGCAAGCATCACCTTCAGTCATTTGGCTTCTTCCTCTTCGGATCGATAAACCTTGGTTTCTTACTGAGGGAAAACCTTGCTGCTATATTCATCATACCTTCCTCTTGGGGTTCCCAACTGGACGGTGCTTTACATTATCAACACTGTGCCGCATCAAGCTCTTTTCTGGCGCCATTGCCGGGGAGGAAAAAGAAGACTTCTGCAAGGGGAGTTTCACACGCACATCCTTTACTTTGTTTATTGTTTTTCTTTACTTTATTTTTACTTGCATCGTTTTATCAAAAACAACAAAAAATTAGTTCCTGCTATAGTTGTTATTTTTGTTGGTCTGTTATTGTCCTGCTTTATCATGCTTTCTATAAATGGTTGGTTTCTTTGAAACTAAAACTTTTTGGCAAGGTGGGTTCACGGAAGAGCAGCAAAATTATTATGAGGAACACCGCTTGTCACAAAAAGGGAAACACTTATGGGAACAACTCAATAGATTGTATATCATTGCTAGAAACGTGTGCTCTACTTATAATGTTACCTATTGCTTTGATAGATCTTGTTGCTGTAGGAGGTATAAACACCTCCCTTTTCAATGTGAGTGTAATGATGATGTTACCATATCTTCTTATATTGGAAATTATGACTTTTATGATGTGGAAAAAATTGAAGAATTTATTGCTTGGAAGGGTGCATTTGAACTTGCTTATTTTCTTGAAAATACTGATGATGCACCTTATAAATATGAGGTTTATGATATACTCACATTTTGCTTTGATAATTACAAGGAAGGAAATGGCTATATTCTTAAATATCTTAATAGATGCTCTCCAATGGAAGAGACTAATGCCTTGAAGGAGCCTATGGAAGAAGAAATTGCTGAAACTGGAAGCTCATTGGATGAAAAAGAGGAGGAGAGTGATGATCAAGAGGAGGAAGAATGGAGTTACCCATGTCTACCTCCCAATAAGAGTAACTCTTTAACTAATACCTTATTTAATCGCCCTCTATGCTTAACAAAGGAGGGTGAGTGTAATATTTATATTGTCGAGTTTGTTCATGATGCTACTGAAAATTATTATGAGAGAGGAAAATATGGTTGTTGGAATTCTCATGTTACTAAAACACCTCTCTTTATATTGAAAGTTCCAAAGTTGCTCTTGTTTTATCCACCCATACTTGTTACTATGTGCTTCTTTGATTTATTTTCTTATAAGATTCCGATGCATAGGAAGTGGGTTAGACTTAAATGTGTTTTATATTTTCTCCTTGATGCTCTCTTTTGCTTCAATTCATATTTCTTATGTGAGCATCTTCGCATTTTCTGCGCCTAGCTCAAAGGCGTTAAAGAAAAGCACTCTTGGGAGATAACCCAATAATTTTACATTCAGTTCTTTTTCTTTTATTTGAGTCTTGGAAGTTATTACTACTGTAATGACCACTCCTTATCATTTTTATTTCGTTTTTGTGCCAAGAGAAGCCTCTAATTTGAGCGAGGTAAGATTTGGGGATGTTGCTGTCCTGAAACTGTTTTCGGTGCTGCACCGTAAAAATTCGTGAAAATTCTCTGTATATCTTTTGGACCTGAAATTTCTTGTGCATATGCCCCAGGTTAGATCCAAACTTTCATTAGTTGAACACTTTTTGATTTGAGCAACAGAAAACCCCCTAAAAATTCGACCTTTGTCAGCTGTTCTGTTTTGACAGATTTCTGCCAATATTTGTGTTTGCCGCTTTATCGTTTTCTTTTTGAGTTCTTTTGATCACGGAACTTTTGGGGAAGTTGCTACAGTAGTATATGCTTTATATGTGGTGGTTTTGAGTTGAAACCTGAAGAAAAAAGAGTTGATTTAATATTATGCTTACACTAATATTGCTAATAGATTTGTGTTTAGTTTTGTATGAAGGAAGTTTTCAAGTGTAGGGATTGGAGAATGATGAGATGAGTTGAATAATGGACAAAATCTCAAGCTTGGGGATGCCCAGCACCCCAAGAAATATCCAAGAAGTACAAGCGTCAAAGCTTGGGGATGCCCCCGAGGCACCCCTTCTTCATTGGCAAAAATCAGGTCACCTTTCAACGCACTATATTTTTATTGCTTCATGCATTATGTGTTTTTCTTCGAGCCTCAGTTGTTTTTAGTTTTCAGTTTTGTTTAGTTTTGTTTGCTGCAATAAATGGTTGGACCCCAACAAATTCCTTTGGAGAAGTTGCTTTGCTTTTCATTTGCCAAGAACACTCCATTTTTCACTCTATTCGTTTCCACGAGTGTTCTCTTTTTCTAGAACTGCGTATAGCTTTTGATTTTCGCCTTGATTTGTGTTCAGATCTTCTTATATATTTTTATCAAGGTGTATTTTGACCTCTGGTCCATATTGGTTTTCATCAAAAGAGTTGGTTATAAAAAGTTTGAATGGTGTTGGAAAAGAGAAAAAGCTTTATGCAAAAAAGTGGTACAAGAAGGAGCTTGTGTAGACTGCGGCCTAGGCTTTTGCATATCGTGCTTGATGTCTTTTTGATAGTATGCTTAGTAGTTTTTCTGTAGCATAACTTGTCTCAAATGACTGAGATTGCTTAATGAGCCTTTGAAAAAATCATGCGTTGTTTTAATTATTTGGAAGCATTATTTTGGTTTTCTCCTTTGATGCTTTATTTGGGTTGACTTGGCTCATGCTCACACACGTTAGACTCATACAAAGTCGCCATAAGCCTCTATAATCATTTAGTTTTTGACTTTTGATGCCATCTTATGCTTCTTTTAATGTCGCTTTGTCGCTTTGCATGATTATGGCCGTTATTGCTCTCTTAGTTGGTCGCTCCCAGTCTTTTGCTAGACCTCATTTTGTACTGAGTATGAGCTCTACTCGTGCATCCAACTCCTAAAAACCAAGTTTGCCATTGTGTCCACTATAAATTCCTATGCATGGTATTTGTAAGCCATTCCAAAGTAAATTTTCATGTGCTACCTTTCAAAACTTTCAACTACTTCTCGTTTTGTGCCACTGTTTTTAGCTCATGAGGACGTAGTGGTCGGAATTGCTATCTTCCATATTAAATTAAGTACCCCTCGACTAGGAAACTTCATCTGCTCCATTAATTTTGCATGAGAGCTGGTCAGACCATTGCAATTTAATTCTAAAAAGGAAAAAAAGGGACTCCTCCATGGTATGTGAATGTTGGTGGGCACCCGATGGAATCGGTTAGCCATGGTTTGAGAAAGGAAAAAAGGTGGGGAGGAGTGCCAAAGCTTTATATAAGAGCACCAATGTGCCAAATTTTCAAAGAACTCAGAACCGCTCTCACTTGTTTACTATGGAAGATAGTAAGACCCCATTGCCAGTCGTTGACATAAAACAACCACCTCTCAAAATACAATTTTTATCTCTGTTTTACAAATGAAAAGCTCTAGCACATGTTTAATCACTGCTTCCCTCCGAGAAGGGCATTTCTTTTACTTTTATGTTGAGTCTACACCTTCTACTTTTATGCACCGTTAAGAGAGCATAGTTGTCATTCTTAGTATAATGTGCATTGTCCCAAAGTTTTCATTGATTGATTCATATTGTTGGTTTCACTTGTTCTTAAATTATTTGTATCTATTCGCCCTCTTAAACTTGAAGGTGTACTATGCATTTATGTTTTGCTACTCCATGAGGGACAAGCTAAAAACCATTTGTATGTTTTTCCATATGATTTGAACACACGTTTGCCTTTCATTGTTTCATTTTCATGATCTTTTGTTTGTGTTCATTTTCATGTTATAACATGGTTGCTAAGTTTCTTCTATCAAGATTATATCTTTCATGCCCATGTTTTAAGTTCTTTTGATCCCAGCGCACAATGCTTACATATTTGATCAAGATTGTGTAGGTGCATGTCACCTCAAAAATTATTTCTTTTGTTATCACTTACCTACTCGAGGACGAGCAGGAGTTAAGCTTGGGGATGCTGATACATCTCCAACGTACCCATAATTTTTGATGCTCCATGCTTGTTTTTACACCATTTGTTTAGTGTTTTGTTACACTTCGTGGCATTTTTAAGCATTTTCCGGAACTAACCTATTAACGAGATGCCACAGTGCCAGTTCCCTGTTTTCTGCTGTTTTTGTGTTTCAGAAAAGTTACACAGGAAATATTCTCGAAATTGGACGAAACCAAAGTCAGACGTCCGGATATTTCACGGAGCTTCCAGAAGACCGAAGAGGAGACGGAGCCGGACCAGAGGGTGGCCACACCACAGGGCGGCGTGGCCTAGGGCTGGCCCGCGCCCCCTGGTGGTGTGGGCCCCCTAGTCCACTTCTGACGCCGCCTCTTCACCTATAAACACCCCCCGACAGGAAAAACCTAAATACCCGATCACTTTTCTAGAACACATTGTGATCCACCGCCGCCGCCGTCGACCCGAAGATCGGGAGGGTCCAGAAGCTCTTCACGGCACCCTGCCGGAGAGGGGAATCACCACCGGAGGTCTTCTTCATCGCCATGCTTGCCTTCGGCACGATGAGTGAGTAGTCTACCTTGGACTATGGGTCCATAGCAGTAGCTAGTTGGTTGTCTTCTCCACCATGTGCTTCATGTTTAGATCTCGTGAGCTGCCTTACATGATCGAGATCACCGTTATGTAATTCTACATGTTGTGTTTGTTGGGACCCGATGAATATTGGTGTTATGATTGAGTTGATGTACTGAATTTTATCTTATGTTATCTCTATGTTGTTTATGATCTTGAATGCTCTCCGTTGTTAGTAGCTATCTTGGCCAAGTATTTGCTAGTGACTCCAAGAGGGGGTATTTATGCTCGATAGTGGGTTCATGCCTCTATTTAATCTAGGGGAGTGATAGAAACCTCTAAGGTTGTAGATGTGCTGTTGCTACTAGGGGGAAAACAACATTCATATGCTCGAGGGCATATGCTTTGTTTACATTACACACTTTGCTTAATGCAATTATCTGTTGTTCGCAACTTAATACTTGTGGAGTTCTCGGATTGATTCGCCACAAGTGGATTATTAGTCATAGATGCAGTTGGGTGGCGGTCTATGTATCTTGTTGTAATGCCCAGAGTAAATCTCATAGTGATCCTCTCGACATATCACGTTGTCTTTATTCTATCAATTGCCCAACTGTAATTTGTTTACCCAGCATGTGTTATTTTATCTTATGGAGAGACACCACTAGTGAACTATGGACCCCGGTCCTATTTCCTTTATATTGCTATCACCTGTTTACTTTACTCGCACTGTTGACTTTACTCGCATACTATTACTATTTTCCACTCGATATGCTCATTCCTTTGTTTACAGCAAACCGATGAGATTGACAACCTCATCGTAAGTTGGGAGCAAAGTATTTGGTTGTGTTGTGTGCAGGTTTCGCGTTGCAGCTGGCAAAGCAAAGCACTGGACGAGGCGCCTTATAAATTGTCTGGAGCTGTCACAAGCTAGCAAGCATCACCTTCAGTCGTTTGGCTTCTTCCCCTTCGGATCGATAAACCTTGGTTTCTTACTGAGGGAAAACCTTGCTGCTATATTCATCATACCTTCCTCTTGGGGTTCCCAACTGGACGGTGCTTTACATTATCAACACCGTGCCGCATCACCCCACTCTCCCCTTATATAGCTTCCAGGTAACAGAACATGGGCTGAGACGTGGCGCAAGGAGCGGAAACAGTAGCCCACTAATGGGCGGAGAAATTGCAAAATTACCGCACTGCCCATGGGTAACGGTCAAAATCAAGAGATAATTATAAACAGATTGATTGTATTAATGACGTCACAAATGTGTGGGTAAGGAGAACTGAAGACTATGATAGCACTGGACACTAGTAAGATGAACATTCCAAAGATGGTTCGAGATGGCAAACTTGAATAAGGGAAGATCAAGGAAGCCGAAGAAAAATTGAGCCTGGTAAAGGAGGAATCATTCTTTGAGTCTATACCCGAAAATATTCGGCTATAGCCTCGGGGGCTACTACCATCGGGAGCGCTGGGCGTGCACCCGACGATATTATTGAGTCACGTTATGATCTCATGGCATGAAAGAAGGCAAGCTGTCTTTGAGCCTATACTCGAAAAAAGATTTTTTCGACTATAGCCTCGGGGGCTACTCCCATCGGGAGCGCTGGGCACGCACCCGACGATGTTTCATAATGAACAATGGAGGAAAGGATGTAGAAGATACTTTGAAGATATCGCTACTACCATCGGGAGGGAGTCTTATCAATTAAAGTGGAATAACCCGAATATTTGACACGTTAGAACAGTCAAACAAGGCTGCGACATGTGATTCTCGAGTTGCGTCATCGCGACAAAACTCGAATGCCATGGTTGAAATATATCCTGAAGGTAAGACCTCGGGATCCGTCCTGTGTGGCCCGGTATACGCACATGGATGCGCTCTGCTGGTATGTATCCGTGTCTACGATGCGAAGAAAAATCCTGGTGGACGCACTGGGTACCTTGAGAACCACTGGGATTCATTTTTTGTAAGTCCTAAATGCGGCAAAAGAATGGGTTTGACCGGTTTCCTGAATTCAAGTCCAAGGGGATTAAATTTGAAGTAGGTGACAAGTATCTGTTCCGGCAGTTAACTGGCCTCTTGATCTAGTCAGAGTTGTTAGACTTGTTCATCAAAACCCTTTGCGATATATCATAACAAAAAGATAAGTCGAAAAGACCAAGTTGAAGATTTAAAGATTGGAAGAAGTCATGTATTGATCAAGTCGAAGAATTGAAGATCTAAGATTCAACCCGAATCTGCAATTCTGGTAGAATCTCGGGGGCTACTGACAAGGGTATAGATAATAGAGCCCATCAGTTGAGTACCCCTGAGGCCCGTTAGGCTAGGCCCAATTGTAATACTAGTAGAAATACGATTTCATGTCATATGTCGATATTGTAATCTGTGTTGGATCCCACCCGATCCTCGAGACCTGGCCACCTATATATAGGGGCCAGGAGGTGTCGTGGGAATTTGGAGACAGTAGCCATGGGGAGGCTTATCGGAGGGGCTCGACGTTGGTGATGATGGGTCCGGCTCGGGATTGTGCCAACAGAGACACCTCGGTTTACCCAGGTTCAGGGCCCTCCCGGTTGGAGGTAAACCCCTACTTCCTGCCTGCTTCGTATTGATTGGATAGTAACGATTACAGTGCTCCTCGAGCTATTCAGCTAGAGGAGGAAGAAGAAGATCGGATCTCCCCTATGCTAAGGGTCCAGGCCCCCTTATATAGGCGGGGGCCTGGTTACAGGTGTAGGTAGCGATTCGGCCAGCCGCCGGCTCCTCGGCGGCGGCGTCCTTGGCGTGATCCTCTGGCCCTGCTCTGGCAAAGGCACTTTATAAAGTGCCTTTCCCCCGGGCCGGCATCTGGAGGGTATATCCCTTCTCTTTTGCCTCGGATCCCATCGTGGGGAAGGGTCTTCGATCTCTCATTGGCTGGACGTGGTCGTGGCGCTCGTCACTCCCGTCCTGCGCCCCTGCCGCTCTTGTCGGGGCCATCCTACTTTTGGCCAGACAACCGTTGAGATGCATTGTCCTCATCGCCCGGCTCCAGTTCTCCTCGGTGGAGTCGCCAGCCGGCTGCTAGTGCAGCCGGCCCTTCGGGCGGAGCCGGTCTTCTCGTGCTGAAGCCGTGGGGACTCCTGGGACGCCAGCCGGCACATTGCCCGGCCCGTGGTGCGCCCCCTAAGTCATCCCCACGACACTAGCCCCCGAAACTGGCGAAGTCTCATGGGTTAGCATGGGGCTTCGGCGGGTTCCTCTTCTCGCCGAGGTCTTGCTCGTCCTCGTCGAAGTCCCAGGATTTCTAGTCCGGCTTGGTCGCTCTAGACATCAAAGTCAAGTCTTGCGGAGTTCCTCAGGCCGTCCTGGCCGCTTCAGAGTCGAGCCGGCTGGCGGCCGCGAGCCGGCGGGCTGCTTCCTCGAAACTTGTGCCGCTTCGGGCCTTGCTCCCACGCGGCGGCCGGCGCAGTGCGCCAGTGACCAGTCTTGTCGTTTGGACCCTTCGGCCACCACAATGATTCCGGCAGACGTCACGTAATGAAGCGGGGCTGGCGTCAGCGTCGCGTCCCATCGAAACGCCACGCGTGCAATTAAATCGCATTAAACCGGCTCGGCTTTTCGTGCCCTGCCAGCCCTTAAATCTTGGAGCTCTCGAGGGCTTTCTTCACTCCCGAGCGCCTCCACTCCTTCGCTCCCAACAAACTGTCGCCTCCG
This sequence comes from Dactylis glomerata, assembly GCA_007115705.1. Classification (NCBI taxonomy): domain Eukaryota; kingdom Viridiplantae; phylum Streptophyta; class Magnoliopsida; order Poales; family Poaceae; genus Dactylis; species Dactylis glomerata. The sequence goes on along the minus strand of QXEO01000200.1, from coordinate 2,132,509 downwards.
CTTCTCCCGGTTCGGTCTTGATGTCGTCACTCGGGGCAGCCAGCGGAGCCGAGGCCGGAGCCGGCGACGGGCCGGGCGGGCATGAGCGCGGTCGCCCGCTTGGTGGCCTGGCGGTGGCGCCGCCGATGCCTCGGAAGCGCGGCCGCCCGCAGGGCAGCCGCAACAAGAAAACCCTGGCCGCGCTTGCGGCCGCGTCCGCCACCGCGGCCGCCACCCGGACCCTCGGGATCGGCCGCTCCTCCACCATTGCCGCGGCCCCTAGCGGGACCGTGGTTGCGGCCGCTGGCGGCGCCGTGGTTCCCGCGGCCGCGACCTCTGTCGCCGGCCTCACCAGGACGCCCCTGCAAGCGGCGGCGGCCCTCGTCGGTGCCGCGATGGCGTTCGGGGCCGCCCCTCCGGGCCTCGCCGGCCTGAACGTCGGCGGCTCCTCCAGCGCGGCCGCGAAGAAGGTGCGAGCGCCGCCGCCGCGCCCGCCGACCAAGCAGCGGCTCTCCTACGTCCCGAAGCATGGGTTCGCCACCGCCATGGTGCCCCTGCTGGCCAGGAGTAGGGAACGCCTTCCGCTCCCAGCCAGCTTCATTGGCACGATGGGGAAGAACCCCCCAACAAGCTTCATGATCGAGGATGGCAGCGGCGGACAGCCGCTGTACGACGTCGAGGTCCTCCACGACGAGGAGGGGAAGAGCTATCTCACCAGGGGGTGGGAGCGGTTCTTCACCGACTATGGCTTGGAGCGGGGATGGTCCCTCATCCTGACCCACCGCGCCGGGTCGCCCGTCCTCTGCGTCCGCGTCGTCGACGGCTCCGGCTGCGCCCACGCCTACTTCCCCTGGCCATGATCGGCGAGCGCCCTCGAAGCCCCTTCCTTGACAGCAGCATTGTCAACGGGAATCTAGGGGTAGGAAGGGGAAGTCCTTTTGTTACTTCGGCCCTTAGCGTGGCCCTTATTATGTAACCGCCAGCCGTATGACTAAGAACTTCTTTAATTTCCTGCAAATCTTTACTCGTTCTTCTTTGTTTGCTGTGTGAATGTCCTTCTTCACTGTGTGCTTTTGCCATCGCGCAAATGTCTTCTGCTTGACTCCATTGCAAAGCGATGATCCTTCCCTTAACGAAACCGATGTTCACGCAAATCCGTAGATAGGGATTACAATAGTCATTACCCTGCGCAGATGCTTCAGGCGGGCTCTTCCGGCTTCAACGCGGAGGGAACGGTGCTTCCGCTTGCCGGCTCCGGGGGGAACGGACCAGTCCCGGCTCCGCGGAGTTGGAGCGGAGACTGAGTCTTGTACCGGCTCGGGCGAGGTCAAAGCCGGCACGTTTCCCCTCCCAGGCCTTCGCACGTCCCAAGCCACGATTGGAGTAGCCTTCCCAGTTTCTGGCTCTAGCCGTTGCTTTACGTGTGTTAAGTTTCGATTTCGTTGCTCGTTTGCTGATCGTGTCGCAGCGCCAGCTGAACGGACAGCCGGCGAGGTACTGGAGCCGGCCTGCTTTTGAGGGCCAACTCCCTTTCCCCCTAGCCCCCGAGTTTTGGGGTAGCTGGACTAACAGCTAGCTCGAAACTGAACTTTCGCGAATGATGCCAACGCCAAGCGAGGTAGCCCTAGCTTCGAACCTCTTGGATGTGGCTTCTCGGCCGAAGCGTCGGAAGACTGTGACTATCAACTATTCGCTGGTTTTGCCTTCGCTCGGTTCCCTCAACTTTTTCCTTAATCTTCCCACCCTTCGGCCCTTCTACCCCCAACCGGCAGCCTGGTGCCGGTTGGTCTCCCTTGGGCCGGCAGCCGAATGCCGGCCTAGGGTGGGAGCGTGCCGCGGAGTGAGAAGTAGTACTTCGGTCTATTGGGCCCCCGACTCATGCTAACCAACGCTTAGTTAACAGACACTACCCTTAACACCTGGTCGAGCGATTCTTCTACCGTTTCCGGTTCTGCTCTGCGGCTTTCCTTCGTATGTGGCCTGCCGGCTCCTATCCGTCCGGCTACACGGAGCCAGAAAGTGGAGGTTGGGCTCGAGACCTTCGTCATACGTAGTACTCATCCGGCTGGCGAGAGATCGATCTTTTTCGGGGCTGCCGGCTATGGCTCGGTGCCTAGAGCCGGCTGCCGGTCAAGTGAATAACGCAGGAAGCAAAACATACACGAAGTGTTTTCCTCGGAGCCGGCCGTAACTAGCCGTTCCGTTTTCCTTTATTCATTGACACGTTTTTCGGGATACAAGCTTTTGCCTTAGCAGAAGAAAGGTTTTAGGAGACTGACATTCCAAGGACGCTCAGTCTCCTTGTCAGAGTTATCTGCCTTGTTCTTTCTGGGCTCTTGTGCATCGATGAGGTAATATGCCCCATTGCCCAGCACCCGGCTGACAATGAACGGTCCCTCCCAGGGAGGAGACAGCTTGTGCATGCCTTTAGTGCTTTGGACCAGCCGGAGTATGAGATCTCCTTCGCGAAACGCGAGCGGGTGAATTTTCCGACTGTGGTATCATCGCAGCTGCTGCTGGTAGAGCGCTGATCTAGCCAGAGCCTGCTCTCGTGCCTCCTCGAGGAGGTCGACGCCATCTTCGCGAGCTTCTTTTGCTTGCTTCTCCGTGTACTGGACAATTCTGGGCGCGTCGAACTCAATGTCCGTGGGTAACACCGCCTCTGCTCCATAGACTAGGAAGAAAGGTGTGAAGCCGACAGAGCGATTTGGAGTGGTGCACAGGCTCCGGAGCACTGAGGGTAGCTCTTCGACCCAACAACCGGCTGAGCGTTCGAGAGGCTCGACCAGTCTTGGTTTGATGCCGGCCAGGATCAGCCCATTTGCCTTCTCCACTTGTCCATTTGACTGAGGGTGCGCTACTGACGCTAAGTCCAGCCGGATGCCTTTCTGACCACAGTAATCAGCAAAGACTCCCTTCGCAAAGTTTGTCCCATTGTCGGTTATGATGCTGTGGGGAACTCCATATCTTGTGATGATCTCGTTGAAGAACTTGATCGTGGATGAACCGTTGAGTTTTTTGATTGGCTTGGCCTCGATCCACTTGGTGAACTTGTCCACGGCAACCAGCAGATGTGTCAAGCCCCCGGGTGCGGTCTTGACTGGCCCTACCATGTCTAGGCCCCAGACAGCGAACGGCCAGGTGAGCGGGATGGTCTTGAGGGCTGCCGCTGGAGTGATTCTGTGCTTGGAGAAGCGCTGGCAGCTGTTGCACTGCTTCACCAGCTGCTCTGCATTCTGCTTGGCCGTTGGCTAGTAGAAGCCATGTCGGAAGGCTTTGGCCACCAAGGCTCTGGAAGATGCATGATGTCCGCACTCCCCTTGGTGTATCTCTTTTAGCAACTCCATCCCTTCTTCCAGCTCGATGCACTTCTGGTAGATGCCCGACACGCTGCGCTTGTACAACTCGCTGTTGATGATGGTGTACGCCCCAGCTCGACGCTGAATTCGCCTAGCTTCCGCTTCGTCTTGCGGCAAGTCCCCAGTGATGAGGTAGTTGGAGAATGGTTCCGCCCAGGAAGGTATCTCCCGTATGTGGAAGACACTGGCGACCAGAGGGTCAGCAGCCCCCGGGTTCGTCGTTGAGCCGGCTTCGTCTGATTGTCCGGCTGGGGGAGCGGGCGCGGAGCCGGCAGTCCCCTTGTCCTTCGTCGAGCCGGCCGCGCTGGGCTGGCCGGCAGTCTCCTTCAGCCCCGAGACGGCAGCCCCCGGGTCCGGTGGCGGTACCTGAGCCGGGGCCGGGTCTCCAGGCGCATAGATGGATATGGACTCCGGCGAAGGTTTGATAGATGGCCTGTGGATGATCTCCAGGGACACCCCGGCTAGGATATCCTGCTTGGTGGAGCCGATCTTGGACAGCCGGTCTGCTTCCTCGTTGTTTGCTCTGGGGACATGGTGGAACTCGCAGCCCTCGAAGAATCCGCTGAGCTGCTGCACGTAGAAGCGATAGGAGGCCATGTTGGCGTCCTTGGCGTCCCAGTCCCCTGAGACCTGGTGCGTCACCAGGTCGGAGTCTCCGAAACAGAGGATCCTCCTGATGCCGATCTGCTTGGCCATCTTGAGCCCATGTACCAGGGCTTCATACTCGGCGACGTTGTTCGACGCACGGAAGTGCATCTGCAGCACGTACTGCAGCTTGTCTCCCTTGGGAGAGGTGAGGACGACGCCGGTTCCCAAGCCCCCGAGCAGCTTGGAGCCATCGAAGTGCATGCGCCAGTGGGTGGAGTCTGGAGCCGGCGGCAGGTACTGGTGCTCTCCCCAGTCAGCGAAGAAATCCGCTATGATCTGTGACTTGATCGTCGTCCTGGGCTTGTACTGAATGGTATGAGCCGCGAGCTCGATCGCCCATTTAGCCACTCTTCCTGACGCGTCCTTGCACCCGATGATCTCCGAGAGCGGAGTGGTGCTCACCACCGTGATTGGGTGCTCCTCGAAGTAGTGCTTCAGCTTCTTGGCCGCCCTGTACACGCCGTACGCGACCTTCTGGTAGTGCGGGTAATTCTGCTTGGAGAGAGTGAGCACCTCACTCAAGTAGTACACCGGGCGCTGAACCGGCAGCTCTTTGCCTTTCTCGGTGCGCTCCACCACGATCACCACGCTGATGACATGCGGGGTTGCTGTGATGTAGAGCAGCATTGGCTCTCGCGGAGCCGGCGCTGCCAAGATTGGCGCGGTGGACAAGGCTCGCTTGAGGTCGTTGAAGGCGTCGTCAGCGCGCTGGGACCAAACGAAGTGGTCCGTCTTCTTCATCAGCTGGTATAGCGGCATGGCCTTCTCCCCGAGCCGGCTGACGAACCGGCTAAGCAAGGCCAAACAACCAGCAAACTTCTGCACATCTCTGAGCTGGGTGGGCTTCTCTAGGGCCTCGATGGCTTTTATCTTCGAGGGGTTAGCCTCGATCCCTCGCTGGGAAACGATGTAACCTAGGAGCTGCCCAGCCGGCACACCAAAGGTGCACTTCTCAGGGTTGAGCTTCATGCGATAGCGCCGCAGATTGGTGAAGGTCTCCTTGAGGTCGTCCAGGAGCGTGCCGCTCTGCTTGGTCTTTACCACCACGTCATCCACATAAGCGTGTACGTTCCTCCCGATCTGCTCCTGCAGACATCGCTGCATGGTTCGCTGGTAAGTGGCTCCGGCGTTCTTCCGGCCAAACGGCATGGTAACGTAGCAGTAGGCTCCATATGGGGTGATGAAGGAGGTCTTGATCTGATCCGGCTGGAAGAGCGGGATCTGGTGGTAGCCTGAATAAGCGTCCAGGAAAGACAACAGGTCACAGCCGACTGTGGAGTCGATCACCTGGTCAATTCGTGGCAGTGCGAAAGGATCCTTGGGGCAAGCCTTGTTGAGGCTGGTGTAGTCGATACACATTCGCCAAGTGTTATTCTTCTTCAGAACCAAGACTGGGTTCGCAAGCCAGTCAGGGTAAAACACCTCCATGATAAAGCCGGCTGCAAGGAGCCGGGCAATCTCCTCGCCAATAGCTTTCCTCTTTTCTTCTGCAAACCACCGCAGCGGCTGCTTGACCGGCTTGGCGTCCGGCCGGACGTTTAGTGTGTGCTCAGCCAGCTCCCTCGGCACACCAGGCATGTCCTTTGGAGACCATGCAAAGATGTCCCGATTCTCACGGAGGAAGCTGGTGAGCTCGCTTTCCTATTTGGCAGACAAGCCGGTGCCGATGGTGACGTACTTGGAGGGGTCGCTCTCGTCCAGCAGGATCTTCTTGGTGTCGTTGGCTGGCTTGAATTGCTCCACAGGCGACTGGCGAACCGGTACGTCTTGCTGGGTCAGCTCCACGCGATGTAGAAGCTGCCTCTTCTCCTCGGCGATGACCAGCGCCTCCGCCAGCTGCGAGCTCTCCTTTGCGCAGGCCAGGGACTTCTTGAAGTTTCCCGAGACTGTGATCACACCTCTGGGCCCTGGGAGCTTCATCTTTAGATAGGCGTAGTGCGGGACCGCCATGAACTTGGCCAGGGCCGGACGGCCTAGCAACGCGTGGTAGGGACTGCTGATGTCCACCACCTCGAACCAGATGGGCTCGCGGCGGCTATTCCCCTTCTTTCCGAAGAGAACCTCCAGCTGCACCTTGCCCAAAGGGGTGCAAGAATGCCCAGGCACGACGCCATGGAAGGTGAGCCGGCTAGGTTTTAGCTGAGCAAGCGGGATGCCCAACTTCTCCAGAGAGCTTCGATAAAGAAGGTTGATACTACTACCGCCATCGATGAGCACGTGGGAGAAACAGCACATGTGCGTATCGGAACACATGACAGGATCCATGACCAGAGCATACTCTCCAGGGCTGGGCATCAACCTCGGGTGGTCCTCGCGCCCCCAGGTAACGGCCGCCTCGGACCAGTGCATGAACTGGGGTTCTGCAGGCATCACAGCGTTCACCTCTGCCTCATGCCAAAGGTCGTCCCTTTTGTCCTTGCCGGGGGTAGTGAAGATGTGATACTGCTCCACGTCCGTCGGGAAGTCATCATCTTGATCCAGCTCGCCTCCAGCCGGGTCGCGCTGTTGGTCCTCCTGACCTTCAGCCAGTTGCGCTTGCGATGTACCAGGGATCTGCCGAGTGCGCTGCTCCAACTCTCTCATGAAACGACACTGACGCGTGGAGTGGGTGGCTTCCCTGCCCGGGGAGGTGTGGAATTTACACGGCTGATCGAGCGCAGCATCGAGGGTGTACTTGCCCTCTTTGCGCCCATGACCGCTGCGTGCAGCCCCCGGGCCTCCTTGGTCGGAAGCCGCTCGCTTTGAGCTAGCAGATCCTCTGGGGAGCGTCTTGGTGTGGTCAAGCCACAGGTGGATGTGCAGCGCCGATGGGCGAGCCTGGGACTCTGACCCTGGCGCTGACTCCTCGATCGAACGTGGCCTGCTTGCCCCGCCGCCCTGCTGGACGCGACGACCTTGAGCGTTGCCGCTCAGAGCACGGCCGCCCTGTCCACGCCCTCCGCGACCTCGGCTCGCCGATGGCGACCGCTGGATCTGGCCGGGGATGACGGTGGCGAAGCTACGGCGCAGGTCACGGGCGAGCTCGGTCGGTGCGTCTTCAGGTACACCGTAGAACTCGCTGAGCGTGGTGCTCGCGCGGCGCCGGTTGGCCTCGTCCTCACTCACCTTGCCGAGGAGGACGAGGCGCGTCCGCTCCAGGGCCTCGGCGACCCGGGCGGGTGTCGATGGATTTCGTGTCGCAAGAACACGGGGTACCACGCGACGGACCCAAAGATTCGAACGCAGGGGGCTGAACGTGTGAGATCTCGGATCGCAACGAAACACGGTGACGGAAGCCTCGATTGTCGAACGTGCAACGCACTGCAGAGAGGGAGACCGAGCTTTACCCAGGTTCAGGGCCCTCGTGGTGAGGTAAAACCCCTACTTCCTGCCTTCTTGTATTGCGATGCGACACCTCGCGAGGAGTACAAGGCCTTGGTTACAAAGCTCTAGCTGGCCAGAGGTTGAAGAACCTGCGTGCCCAGCTAGCAGCTTGAAGAAGATGAAGATCTGATCCCCTCTAAAGGAGGGCTTCCCCCTCCTTTTATAGCGCCAAGGTCCTCCTTCCCCTTATCTTCTTGGGGAAGGGGTTGCCACACACAGCCAAGGAGGGAGGACAGCTGTAGATTACACTCTTCTGTAGACTCGGTCTTCGCAGGGTAGCGGCGCCGGTCCACAGGAGTGGGTGGAGGGAGCTGACGTCTTCCTCTGGCGCCCTGCACCGTCCACGCTATATTTAGGGGGGTGGCCAACAACCACTGTGCCGCTTTGGGCAGGCACAGCGAAAGTTGGTCTCCTCCCTGTCGGGGGTAGCATGGGCGGTACGCGGTCTTCTGCCCGTTAGCTTCTTGCTCCGCACGAAAACGTGCTGAGCTGGCGTGGGCGTACCTTCTCTCCTCACCAGCAGGGGCTCGTGAGGAGGTCTTCTGGTCCTTAGCAGTTTCCGTCGTCGTTCTCCTCACGAGGCGCCTCCTCGTGAGGGTCTTCTCCGTGACTTGTATCGTTGATTATCTCCTGGGCTGAAGATGGGCCGATGACGGGGCCCAGGAGCAGGTGGACCGGGATACCCCGGTATCCAGAACACCGACAGTAGCCCCCGGGAGCCCGGCCCATGAACGCACCCTCTTGAGGAAGCGAAGGGTCGGGGGCCCCCGAAGCTGCTGGGCCCTCCAACGGCACGCGTCAACTGCGCGGTCAGAGGACCATGTGAAGAGGCAGAGACTGCGGACACTTGTCGTGGCCGCAGCTGGTGAGACGAAACGGCGTTGACGCTGCAGTCTCCGAGGCGTCAACCATCATAATGATGCGTCGCTTGACTGCAGAGCGCTGCGCCAACGCTTCGGTTCCCGCGCTGGGATTTGACGCATCGACGCTGGACGCTCCCCTTAAATAGGTCCTCCTCGAGACCTTCGGCACTTCACCTCCTTCCTCCAGTGCCACTTCTGCTTCTTCTCCCCTGAGAGCATGGACCCCTCCAACTCCGCCGCCGCCGCCGGTCCAAGCTCTGGGGCGAAGCGCCGTGGGCGCCCCCCGGGCAGTGGGAGCAGGGCGAAAATCCCAGCCCAGTGGACGCCCGGCGCCGGGGGTCCCCTCCGCATCAGCGCGCCGAGGCAGGGCGAGGCGATTCGCGCCGCCTCGGGGACCTCCGGCGCTCTGGCCCTCAGGGGCCCCGCGCGTGGCGGCGCCCTGAACTCGCCGTCGCCGCTGGCGGCGGCGCCTGCTCCCCGCGCCTCGGGGAGCGTCGATCGGGCTCTCCGGGAGGTGGAGGCCGCCCTGGGCCCTCCTCCCGCTGCTGCAGATCCTCCGGCCTCGCCGGTGAATGGAGTGGTTGCCACTCCGCGCCACCTGGCGGCGGCGCTTCTGGGACCCCTCATTGCCCCGGGGTCCCGCTTCCTGGAGCTCATCGTCGTCGTCGACGCCCCGAGCTTCAACTCCCTCCGGCTGCCCGACGCCATCCGGAGGGCGGTTCACGCCCACGGCCCGGCCGCCGGGGAGATCGCCCTGGGCGAGCAAAGCAGGCCAGATCTCTTCTGGCCTGTGGACATCCTCTTCGGGGCGAACGGCAACGTCGTCCTCTCCGGCCGCTGGAGGCCCTTCGCCCTCGGCTGTCGCCTCCGCGTCGGCGACCGCCTCGTCTTCCGCTTCAAGCTGGGGACCCTGGAGGCTACGGTGCGGATCTTCACCGCCGACGGCGTCCGCCGCGCCTACCCCCAGCTCGCGGCGCAGTGAAGAGGAGGTCCTGGTGCGATAGTCTTCTGGGGAGGGGAGCTAGTCTCCTCCCCTCTTTTGCCTTGTAGTCCTTGCCGGCGGGGTATGCCCCGTCGTGCTTTGCTCCTTCCTCCAATGGGGGATTTTTAATGAACTCCGCTTGTCGATCGCCTTGTCGCTCTTCATCGTCCTGGTCGTTTGCTCGCTCGAGAGCCCTAGTGAGCTATTGGCATTGACGGGAAGCCTCCCTTTGCCTCAGAGCTCGAGACGGGGTCGGCGTCGACGGCACATTGGACGATTCCTGAGACAAGAAGTTGAAGAAAGAGTTGGAAAAGAAAAGACCCCAAATCCCCGAAAACGGAAAAACAAATCGATAAAACAAACGAAAAAAGAAGGCGAATAAGATGCCCCTGTGACCGGCACAGGGACCTTCTCCGTCGTGGAGGAGCGCGGCACTATCTGTGCCAGCAGCTAAGAGCAAATTGCCGCGCGTGGCGATTCACGGGGCCTTCCTCGTCGTTGAGGGAAGCTGGACCCTCACGGACGTGAAAACGTCGACGCTTAAGAGAGCCCAGAGACCGTCGACACCTCACAAGGATTGCTCATGAGGTGAAGGGCCTGGCGCGGACCTCCGGATCTGCGTCTCCTTCGCAAGATTGATCGGAGCGGCCTTGGTCTTCAATAATCCTGCCACGTTAGGCCTTCCTCGGCAGAGGGAATCCTCCTGCGGATGCTGGTGCATCGACGCGTCTTTGCTCCCTCGTGAGGGTTGCCCACAAGGGGTAGGTCCTTAGCGGGTGCCATGGGCACACCTTGGACTTTTCCTCGAAGATTTTTTATTTTCTGGCGTACTTTGCGAGGAACTAAGCACCATGGGCATCCAGAGGTGATCGTTAACGGGGCCGTCGCCCCCGACCAGAGCTCGCTCCCTTCGGGTTTTTCGGGCTTGCTGTTTTCCGGGCGAAGGCCCCAGCATAGACACCGTGCCTAGCCCCCTTCCGCGAGGAGTACAACAGAAAATAAATGGACTTCATGCCATTTTGATGTCATGCCGAAGCAGAGGCGCTATATTGCGCATTAACTTAATATCAGTGCTTAAGAGCAGTTTGAGCTGATACAAGTGCCGTAAAAACGGTTTTTATCTCCTCGTGAGGAACCTAAGGGTAGAACTTTCGCAGATGAGCTATGTTCCACGGGTTCCCCACCGGCATGCCTTCTGCGGTTTCCAGCCGCGCCGAGCCCGGCCTGGCGATGTGCGTCACCTTGAAGGGTCCTTCCCACATTGGAGACAGCTTGTGCAGGCCCTCGCGAGAGAGTATTCTCCTCAGCACCAGGTCGCCGACCTCCAGAGTTCTTGCTCGGACATGGCGGCTATGGTAGCGGCGTAGTCCTTGCTGGTACCTCGCGGCGCGTAACGCGGCTTGGCATCGAGCTTCTTCGAGCAGGAGGAGGCGGTCCTTGATGAGGTCCTCTTGGCGAGTTTCGTCGAAGGCGAGCACCCTTGGCGACCCGAACTTGACGTCGGTGGGAAGAACAGCCTCCGCCCCGTAGACCAAGAAGAAAGGGGTCTCTCCAGTGGGTTTGGTGGCGGTAGTCCTGATGGACCACAAGATGGATTGGAGGTTGTCTAACCATTTTTTGCCGCAGGCTTCGAGCTTGGCGTTGAAGCTTTTTGCCTTGAGCCCTTTGAGCACTTCAGCGTTGGCGCGCTCGGCTTGACCATTGCTCCTGGGGTGGGCGACGGAGGCGAAACAGATCTTGACGCCGGTCGATGCGCAGTATTCCTGGAACAGTCCGCTGGTGAACTGGCTGCCGTTGTCGGTGATGATGCGGTTAGGCACACCAAAGCGACAGACCAGCCCACGGATGAACTTGACTGCGGATCTGGCCGGAATGGTGCACACCGGCTCCACCTCCACCCACTTGGTGAACTTGTCGATAGCGACGTAGAGGTAGCGGTAGCCCCCTTGCGCTCTGGGAAACGGACCAAGGATGTCCAGCCCCCAGACTGCAAAGGGCCAAGTGAGTGGGATGGTTTGCAGCTCTTGCGCCGGCTGATAAATCTGCTTGGCATGGAATTGGCACGCCTCGCACCTCTTGACCATCTCCGCCGCATCTCCGAGCGCCGAAGGCCAGTAGAACCCGCTTCGGTATGCCTTCGCGGCTAGAGTTGCGGCAGAGGCATGATTGCCACACTCGCCGGCGTGGATGTCCCTGAGAAGCTCTTGGCCTTGGTGAGTAGATATGCACTTCAGAGCGACGCCGCTCGGGCGACGCCGGTACAAATCACCGTCCTTGACGCAGTAGCCTGAAGCTTGCCGCACAATCCTCTCAGCCTCCTCTTCATCCTCGGGGAGCCTGCTGCTGGTGAGGTAGGCCTTGAGCTCGATGATCCAATCCACTCCCTCCTGCCGTGCCAATGCCAGAAGGACACGGTCACCCGAAGGAGGCCCGCAATCCGGAGCCCCCTGCTCCGGTGGTGGCGGCAAAGCAGAAGGAGGAGGTGGTTCGGATGTCGACGGAGAAGCGGACGGCTTGAAGAGACGCTCCTCGAAGACGCCGGCAGGCTGTGCCAGGCGATGAGAGGCGCGCTTGGCGATCTCGTCGGCTTCCACATTTTCTCCTCTCGGGATGTGCTTCAGCTCCAAGCCTTGGAAGCGTTTTTCCATCTTCCGATGCTCCTCGAGATAAGCCGCCATGTGCTCATCCTTTGGAGTGTAGCTCTTGTTCGAGAAGTTCACAACCAGCTGTGAATCTCCCTTGACGATGAGGCGCTTGATGCCCAAAGCGTTTGCTGCCCTTAGGCCCGCAAGTAGTCCTTCGTACTCCGCGATGTTGTTGGAGACCTTGTGCTCAGGCCCAAAGCAGAGCTGCACAGCGTAGAAGAGCTTGTCTCCAGAGGGAGAGGTTAGGACAGCACCTGCTCCCGCGCCGGGGAGGTTGAAGGCGCCGTCGAAGTGCATGATCCAAAGGCCTGGGGCCTCCTCTCCAGGGAGTGTTGACTCCACCTCTGGAGGCTCGTCGACGAATGGATCAGTCCATTCCACAGTGAACTCGGCCAAAGCCTTGCTCTTGATTACCTTTGTAGTTTCGAAGGAGATCTCGAAAGGCTGAAGCTCCACAGCCCATTCCGCCACCCGCCCGGTGGCGTTGGGATTGCGTAGGATGGTCTCGAGGGGACGATCGGTTATCACCTTGATCGGGTGGCCCTGGAAGTAGTGGCGTAGCTTCCGCGAGGCGATGAGCAAGGTGTAGAGCAGCTTTTGCTGCATGGTGTAGCGTTCCCGCGCGTCGCGCAGTACCGTGCTGACGAAGTACACAGGCTTTTGCACCTTGACAACACCCTCGGAAGGCTCCTCCTCAGGAGGCTTTTGAGCGTCGCTCTGAGAGAGCGGCTTGGTCGGCGAAGATGCCGCGTGCGGCTCCTCTTGAGGGACAGGAGGCGAAGCGGCCTGTTCCTCGCGAGGAGCCCCCTGGCCGGGAGGATTGACTTTGTCGATCACCTTAGCGTCCCGCTCCGCGACGAGGACGGCACTTGCAGTCCTTGGAGTTGCCGCGATGTAGAGTAGCAAAGGCTCGTGAGGCGTTGGGGCGACCATGATCGGTGGGCTCGTGAGGTACCTTTTCAACTCGGTGAAGGCCTTGTCAGCTTCCGGAGTCCACTCGAACTTCCCAGTGCGCTTCATGAGCTTGAAGAAGGGCAAAGCTTTCTCCCCACTCCTCGCGATGAAGCGCCCCAGGGCTGCCATGCACCCCGCGAGGCGTTGCATCTCCTTGAGATTGCGCGGTGGACGCATTTCTTCGATGGCCTTGACCTTGTCAGGGTTCGCCTCTATCCCGCGATGAGACACGAGGAACCCCAACAGTTTTCCCGACGGTACGCCGAAGGCGCACTTGGCGGGGTTGAGCTTGATGTTTACCTTTCTCAGGTTGACGAATGTTTCCTCCAGGTCCTCGATGAAGGTACGACCCTCGCGAGTCTTGACGACGATGTCGTCGACGTAGGCCTCCGCGTTCCTTCCCATCTGAGCCCCCAAGGCCTTGTGCATGAGCCTCTGGAAGGTGGCTCCTGCGTTCTTCAGGCCGAAGGGCATGCAGACGTAGCAGTACACCCCACAAGGCGTGATGAATGCGGTCTTCTCCTCGTCCTCCTTTGCCATCTTGATCTGATGATAGCCGGAGAAAGCATCCAAGAAGCAAAGGAGGTCGCAGCCGGCGGTGGAGTCGACGATTTGATCTATCCTCGGGAGAGGATATGGATCCTTGGGACAGGCCTTGTTGAGACTTGTGAAGTCCACGCAGAGGCGCCCACTGCCGTTAGCCTTTGGGACGACCACCGGATTAGCAATCCAGGTGGGGTGGGCCACCTCGCGTATCAACTTGGCCTTCTTCAGCTTCTCTATCTCCTTGACGATGAAGTCCTGCTTCTCTTGCGCTTGCTTCCTAGTCTTCTGCTTCACGGGGTGTGCCTGAGGGCACACGGCTAAGTGGTGCTCAATCACCTCCCTGGGAACACCGGGCATATCTGACGGAGTCCAAGCGAACATGTCAGAATTTGCCTGCAGGAAGGTGACGAGCGCGCTTTCCTATTTGGGGGAAACCCCTGCCCCGATGGTGACGAAGTTTTTGCAGCCCCCAGCCTGTAGCGGGACCTTCTTGGTTGCCGAGCGCTCTTGGGTAAACTGGGGCCTCCGGCCCGAGGGTACCGCAGCTTCCCCAATGCTCATGTCCAGCATTGGATGGACCAGGTCCTCGCTTGGAGTAGGCGATGCAGAGGCGGCGAACTTCTTCCCTGTCGAACCCAACATGTGGGGCTCGAGAGAGGCCTTCTTCGCAGCAGCCCGCTCTTGGGATACGAGCTGCTTCTTCCTCGTGAGGTCGCCGGAGTGTTCCAGTAGATCTTCGTCGGCGGGGAACATGGTGGCGGCCTCACGGTAGACATGCTCAACTGATCGGAGAGCGTCCTTCTCATTGCAGCGCACGGTGATCGTGCCGTTGGCGCCCGGAATCTTGAGGGCGTTAAAGCCATGGTGCGTTGCTGCCATGAACCTGGCTTCTTGAGCCTGAGCAATCATTTTAGCCAAACCCTCAGCAGCAATATTAAACAGGAAAGGAGAGAAAGGATCACCCTGTCTCACCCCTCTATGGCTGCCAAAGTCTTTTCCCCTTGTGTTATTAATCTTCACACATAGGGTACCATCCCTGATTATACCATTTATCCTTGTACACCACTCTTCACAGAAACCTTTCTGTGAAATACACTTCATCAGGTAATTCCAGTCAACTTTATCATAAGCCTTTTCAAAATCCAATTTCAACACCACACCCTGCTGTTTTTTCCTTTTAGCTTCATGCAGAATTTCATGCAAAGACATCACACCATGCATTATGTTCCTCCCTTTGATGAAGGCAGTTTGACAAGGAGAAATCAATTTATTCATGAAGGGTTCTACTCTGAGGGTAGCAACCTTAGTTAACCATTTATACAGTACCTGAAGTAGGCAGATGGGCCTATATTTCTGAATCACATCTGCATCAGGAGCTTTCTGTAACAAAATAATCATATCAAAATTTAATCTGTACAGGTCTAATACTCCCAACTTCTAGTCATAGAAAATGTTCATGACATCATTTTTTGATAATAGGCCAACATGCCTGATAGAACTCAACAGGAATTCCATCAGGACCTGGGGCTTTATTTTTCACCATGCTATTTATAGCAGATTGGATTTCCTCCTCTGAAAAGGGCTCATTTAATTTCATATTATCCTCATCAGACAACTTTTCCTGCACAGACCAAACACTGTCAGCAAGCTGCATCAAATTCCCTTCCCTAGGTCCAAACAACATTTTATAGTACTCAGTAGCATGAGTTAATAGGTCAGCAGTCCCCTGAATATGAATATCATCCTTTTTCAAGGAGTACATTTGATTTTTCCTTCTCCTCCCATTAGCCACACGATGAAAATAGGCAGTGTTGTTATCACCTTCTAGTAACCATTTCTCACTTGATCTACTGAACCAGTACAATTCCTCTTCCTCATAGATTTTCATGAGTTTAAACTGAATTTCTCGTTTCCTGGCAAACAAAGGGCCAGGCAAGATATTATCTTCTTCTAAGTTTTCCAGATTCTCCAGCTCACTCAGCAAATCTCTTTTGATTTTCAAAGACTCCCCTCTGACATTTGCCCCCCAACCTTTCAAACTATTTTTCACATTTCTCAATTTCTCCTGGAACACACTGATATTATCACTCCCTCTCACAGGAATCTTCCAAGCTTTATCCACTCTCAGCTGGAAATCAGGCTGCAGTAACCAAGATTTTTCAAACCTGAATTCCCTGCTTCTAACCTCAACACTTTCCTTAGTGTCCATAATAATGGGATTATGATCTGACATTACCCTAGGGATTTTTCTTGCACTTGATAAGGGGAAAAGGTTCTCCCAATCATGATTTATCAGAATCCTATCCAACTTCTCCAAAGTAGGATTTTCTTGATTATTTGACCAGGTAAACATGCCACCACTCAGAGGAAGTTCTCTAAGAGCACACTTACTGATAATTGAATTAAATTCATCAGAGAATCTAGTTACAACACCACCTTTATTTTTCTCAGATGCAAACCTCAAGATATTAAAATCTCCACCAATTAAAGATGGAATGTCCAAGTTCTCACAAATATCAGAAAAAGTCTACCGTCTGCTCACATACAATGTCATAGGTTGAGACAAGGGGATATCGAGTAGAAATGGCTGCATGAAGTGTAGAGGCCAAGGGAGGCGGTGGAGCCATCATTATTGGCAATGGTGGCCGGAGCTGGAAGTGGTTCTTGGTGACCAGATCGATGGCTCGGGCATTAAGTTTCCTGCCTAGTCGTTGGTCCATTCTCCCTTGCATTTGGTGGATTATGGTGGATCTATATGATGACCCAGAAGGGTAGGGGATCAACTGTAGTACCTTACAACTAGAAAAGGTTGTCAAATTTACGAAGAGCTGAAGGTATTTGTTAGCTAATTCAACAAGTAAACAATAAAAAATGCAAAGATTAGCGTTTTCAGGATGATGGACTAATGAAAACTAGACTACTAATATGGTAAAAATGCAAATAATTGAAATGGAAGTAAATATGGTTGCTCTTTTCAGAGAAAGTCTATTCCTCTATGTATCAACAGGACAAGCTTCGGATGTGTTCTTATACGTGGCAATCGTTCCTAAGGGCGCCATATATTTCGGGGGTTACATTTATAGAAAAGCATGATAAGTATCTTGTTAAACTTTATTGTTATTAGACAGAGCGTAAACTAGGTGCAACCGTGTAAGACAAAGGATTTGGGGACTGGCTTGATAAACCTTGAGGTCGGCCATCATTGTATTATATATGGGTACAAGTTACAGAGTCTGTAAAGGGTTACAATGTTTCATAGAGTATACTAATTACAATACATATAATACCCTTCCTCAATATTAACCATTCCTTGAAGTATTTAGGAGATTTAGATTGCGCCTACAGCCTTTGAACTGAGGTAATGGCAGTGGCTTCGTGAAGATATCAGCGAGCTGGTCCTTGGACGAGATGAACTTAATCTGAAGAAGCTTCTGGGTAACTCGTTCCCTCACAAAAATGATAATCAACTTTGATGTGCTTTGTTTGGGCATGAAATACTGGATTTGAAGAGAGGTATATAGCACCGATGTTGTCACACCAAAGGACATGAGGTTGAAAACTGAGAAATTCCCAATTCTCGAAGCAAAGACTGTACCCATGTAATCTCAGTTGTAGCATTAGCAACATCTTTATACTTAGCTTCAGTACTACTGTGAGAAACTGTAGCTTGTTTGTGATCACTCTAGGCGATCAAGTTAGGACCGAAGTAGACAACATATCCCCCATGGATCACCTGTCATCAGGACTGCCAGCCGAGTCTACATCAGAGATTGCAGAGAGCGTACCAGACGATGCAGAACGAAGATGCAGTCCATAAGCTGCAGTGTACCGAATATAGCACAGAATGCGCTTGATAGCAGACCAATGAGTGTCACATGGTGTCTGAAGGAACTGGCAGACACGATTAACTGCATAAGAGATGTCCGGTCTGGTATAAGCAAAGTACTGAAGACCACCAATAATACTGCGGTACTCAGTAGCATCATCGGAAGATAGCAACACGTCTTCAAACACAGACAACCAATTTGTGGAAGACATGGGAGTAGTAGCAGTGCAACAGTCAAGCATGCTAGCACGACGCAACAAATCCAGATTGTACTTCTTCAACAAGGCTATGATCAGAATGAGTCACTTCTAGGCCAAGGAAATAATGCAACTTGCCCAAGTCTTTAATAGCAAATCCGAGCCAAGTGAGGCTATGAGATGATCACTGA
This sequence comes from Dactylis glomerata, assembly GCA_007115705.1. NCBI lineage: Eukaryota > Viridiplantae > Streptophyta > Magnoliopsida > Poales > Poaceae > Dactylis > Dactylis glomerata. The sequence goes on along the minus strand of QXEO01000200.1, from coordinate 2,114,956 downwards.
TGGCATCAAAAGAACTGATAAGGATAATATCATCAGTATAAACCAGAACATACATGGTTACCTCCTGACGCTGAAGTAGGAATAATCAAGTGTCAGTTGTAGAGGGCACAAAACCATGTGTACGAAGAGCAGCACCAAGACGAGTATTGCAAGCACGAGGAGCCTGCTTGAGGCCATAAAGAGCTTTGACAAGTCTACACAGATGCTGAGGCTGAGCAGAATCCACTAAGCTAGGAGGTTGACGCATATATACCTCTTCCTCTAGGACACCATGCAGGAAAGCATTCTGAACATCAAGCTGGCAAGGTGACCATCCTCGAGTAACAGCTAAAGACAGAAGAAGGCGAATGGTAGTAGGCTTAACAACATGACTGAAGGTATCCTCATAGTCAAGACCATAGCGTTGTTTGAAACCTTTGGCAACAAGAAGAGCCTTATATCGCTCAATGGAACCATCTGCATGACTCTTAACCTTGAACACCCACTTGGAATCAGTAATGTTAATACCAGGATGAGGAGGTACCAGATGCCAAGTACCGGTAGACTGAAGAGCCTGAAGTTCTTGCTCTATAGCTACACGCCAATGAGGAACAGTCAGAGCAGCCTAGTAGTTCAGGGGTTTAGAGGTCGGATCAGCCTAAATATCAGTCATACAGGCAGCAAGCCAAGTAACCGTGCCATCAGTATGTTCTTTGCGCTTGAAATTCCGCTGCGACTTCGTGTCTGAGGATGATGGACAACAGGAGGAGCAGTCATGACTGGCGGTGGTGAAGGCACCGACGGCGATGCACCAGGAGATGGCGGTGCATCAGGCACGAGTGATGTCTCACAGGACCAGTTGGGAAACCCCAAGATGAAGGTATGATGAGCACAACAGTAAGTTTTCCCTCAGTTATGATACCAAGGTTTAATCGACCAGTAGGAGAAAGAAACCACTTCTGAAGGTTGTTGCTAGCTGACTTTGGCAACGGGGCCAGAGAAAGTCTTGCGCATGGTGTCGGTGCCAGCAGCAACATGGAAACTGCACACAACACAACCAAACTACTTTGCCCCAACTTACGGTGAGGTTGTCCATCTCACTGGTTTGCTGTAAACAAAGGATTAGACGTATAGTGTGGAAAAAGATGTTTGTTTGCGGTAAAGTAAATAATGCTTGCGGAAAGTAAACCATGCTTGCAGTAGATGGTAATATAAATGTAAAAGAATGGACCAGGGTCCACAGTTCACTAGAGGTGTCTCTCCATAAAGATAAATAACATGCTGGGTAAACAAATTATAGCTGGGCAATTGACAAAATAAAGAATGCATAACAATGCATGTACATGTCTTGAAGATCACTATGAGATTCACTTGGGCATTACAACATAATACATAGACCATAATCCAACTGCATCTATGACTAAATAATCCACACGCAGGATATCATCCGAACAACCCTTGGATATTAAGTTGCAAGCAACAGATTATCGCCTTAAGCAAAGTGTGTAATGTAAACAATACAAATATCCTTGAACAAAAGATTGTTGTTTTCTCCCTAGTAGCAATAGCACATCTACAATTTTATAAGTTATTGTCACTCTCCCAGATTACTAGAGGCATGAACCCACTATCGAGCACAAATACTCCCTCTTGGAGTCACTAGCATCTACTCGGCCAAGATATCTACTAGCAACAGAGAGCATGCAAGATCACAAATAACATAGACATGATAAATCAACAATCAACTTGACATAGTACTCAATATTCTTCAGATCCCAACAAACACAACATATAGAATTACATAAAGATAATCTTGATCATGATAGGCAGCTCACAAGATCTACACATGAGGCACATGGAGGAGAAGACAACCATCTAGCTACTGCCATGGACCCATGGTCCAGTGGTGGACTACTCATGCATCACTCCGGAGGCTGGCATGGTGATGAAGAAGGCCTCCGGTGATGATTCCCCTCTTCGGCGGAGTACCGGGAAGAGCTTCTGGACCCTCCCGATCTCGGGTCAACAACGGCGGCGGCTTGCAGTATGTTTCGTGGAAAAGTGTTCGGTCCTTTAGAGTTTTCTCGACGAAGGGAATTTATAGGTGGAAGGGCGATATTAGAGGGTGGACCAGGGGCCCACACCACCTAGTGGCGCGGCCAGGGGGTGGCCCGCGCCACCCTATGGTGCGGCTGCCTCCTTGCAGCTCTCCGTCTCTCCTTCGGACTCCGCCTTCGTGTCAGGTAAATAGGAACTTTGGATTTCGTTTCGTCCAATTCTGAGAATATTTCCTGTGTAACTTTTCTGAAACACAAAAACAACAGAAAACAGGAACTGGCACTGTGGCATCTTGTTAATAGGTTAGTTCCAGAAAATGCATAAAAATTCCACAAAGTGTAAACAAAACACAAAGCAATTGGTGTAAAACAAGCATGAAGCATCAAAAATTATAAATATGTTTGCAACGCATCAAGCATCGCCAAGCTTAACTCCTGCTCGTCCTCGAGTAGGTAAGTGATAACAAAATAATAATTTTTGAGGTGACATGCACCCAACACAATCCTGATCAAATCGATGTAAAGCATTGCTAGCTGAGATCAAATACTCTAAACATGGGCATAAAAGATATAACTTTAACAATAAAACTTAACAACCATGTTACAACATGAAAAGTAACACAAACAAAAGATCATGAATAATAATGCATTGAAATTCATTTGTTTGTTTCGAGCATAGAGAAAACATAACAAAGTGGTATTCAACTTGTCCCTCATGGAGTAGCAAAACATAAATGCATAGGACACCTTCAAAGTTCAAGAGGATGACTAGATACAAATAATTTGAGAACAAGCAATACCATAATTATGAATCAATCAATAATAAATTTTGGGACTATGCACATTATACTCAGAATGACAACTATGCCCTCTTAATCGATGCATAAAGATAGAAGATGAAGACTCAACATAAAAGTAAAAGATAGGCCCTTTCGCAGAGGGAAGCATGGATTTAACATGTGCTAGACATTTTCATTTGTAAAACAGAGATAAAAAATTGTTTTGAGAGGTGGTTGTTCCTGTCAACGAATGGCAATGGGGTTCTTGCTATCTTCCATACTAAACAAGTTGAGAGCGGTTCTGAGTTCTTGAAAAATTGGCATTTGCATGCTCTTTTATAAAGTTTGGCACTCCTCCCCACTTTTCCTTTCACAAACCATGGCTAACTGAATCCTTCGGGTGCCTCCCAACAATCAGATACCATGGAGGAGTGCCTTTTTTTCTTTTCTTTTTTAAAGGTTACAATGGTCTTACCAGCTCTCTTGCAAAATTAGTGACGAGCAGATGAAGCATGCAAGTCGAGGGGTACTTAATTCAATATGGAAGATAACAAACCCGATCACTATGTCCTCATGAGCTAACAACAGTGTCACAAAATGAGAAGTATTTTGAAGGTTTTGAAAGGTAGCACATGAAAATTTGTTTGGAATGGTTTGAAATGCCATGCATAGGAATTTATAGTGGAATCTTTGAAATAACTTTGGTTTTTGGGAGTTGGATGCACGAGTAGAGCTCATACTCAGTACAGGTGAAGGCTAGCAAAAGACTGGGAGCGACCAACTAAGAGAGCAATAATGGCCATAATCATGCATAGCGACAAAACATTATTAACCAAAGCATAAAGTGATATCACAAGTCAAAAAATGATCATAGAGGCTTGAGGAGACTGGTTTAAAGTCAAAACATGGTGTAAGCATGTGCCAAGTCAACCCAAATAAAACATCAAAGGAGAATACCACAATATTATGCTTCTATATGATAAAAACAACGCATGATTCTTTCAAAGGCACATTAAGCACTCTCAGTTATTTGAGAGAAGTCATGCTACAACAATAACTACTAAGCATATAATCCAAATGATATCTAGCATGACATGCTAAAGTCTAAGCAACAGTCTAAACAAGCTCCCTTTTGCACCACTATAAGCATGAAACATTTTACTCTTTTCCAACACCAATCAACCTATTTGAAACAACTCTCAATGATGAAAAGCAACAAAGACCAGAGGTCTAAACACACATAGCTACAAAGAACTAACAAGTTCTGAACAAAAATAAAGGTGAAAAACAAAAGCTAAACGCAGTACTAGAAAAAGAGAACACTCGTGGAACGATAAGAGTGAAAACTGGAGTGTTCTAGGCAATGAAAATGGAGTGTGTCTTCTCCAAAAGAAATATGTTGGGGTCCAACCATTTATTGTATCAAACAAAACAAAAGAAAACTGAAAGCAAAAATAAAGACGCACCAAGAAAAACACATAGCATATGAAGCAATAAAAATATAGTGTCTTGGAAGATGACCTGATATTTTTGTGTATGAAGAAGGGGGTGCCATGGGGCATCCCCAAGCTTTGACGCATGTACCTCTTGGATATTTCTTGGGGTGACATGGGCATTCCCAAACTTGAGCTTTTTTCCATACTTCATCTCATCTCATCATTCTCCTTTCCCTACACTTGGAAACTTCCTTCATACAAAACTTCACACAATTCTTATTAGCAATATTAGTGTATGCAAGATAGTAGATCCACTTTTGGTTCAGTTTCAACTCAAGAACAACACCAATTAACACATTAGCTACTGTAGCAACTTCTCTCAAAAGTTTCGTGATCAAAAGAACTCAAAAAGAAAGAGATCAAGAGGCAAATGCAAATAGTGGCAGAAATCTGTCAAAACAGAACAACAGGTAAAGATCAATTTTTTCGAAAATCTTCCGTTGCTCAAATCGAAAAGTGTAAAACTAATGAAAGTTAGATAATAACCTGGGGCATGTGCACAATAAATCGCAGATCAAAATGACATTCTGGGAATTTTCACGAATTTTTATAGCAAGGCGCAGTAATCTGTTTCAGGGCAGCAACTTCCCCAAATCTTACCTTCTTCCAATTAGAGGCTATTCTTGGTACAAAAATGAAATAAAAATGATAAGGAGAGGTAATTATAGTAGTAACAACTTCCAAGACTCAATAAAAATAAAAATTACTGAAAAGAAAACATTGGGTTAACTCCCAAGAGTGCTTTTCTTTAACGCCTTTGAGCTAGGCGCAGAAAGTGAGAATCAAGTATTTTCAAGCGATGAAGCATCAAGATCAATAGTTTCCTCAAAAACACAACTTGTCACAATAGGCACTTTAGATACCCCTGAAGAGGATTCAACATGTAAACCACTCTTAGTTGCACTAAAAGTTTTATCACTTTTAAATACATTCTGCGGTCTAGGTATAGATACCTTGGGAACATACATAAATTTTTGCTCTTTTCCCACAAAAGCTTTCTCCTTCTTAAATTTAAGAGAAGAGAAAATTGAACTTAAAGTTTCCATAGATTCCTCTAATTTACCAATCCTAAGGTTTTTATTATCATGGATAGTGCTAGCCTCTAAAACAGTGATTACAGTTGGGCAATTGACAAAATAAAGAATGCATAACAATGCATGTACATGTCATGAAGATCACTATGAGATTCACTTGGGCATTACAACATAATACATAGACCGTAATCCAACTGCATCTATGACTAATAATCCACCCGCAGGATATCATCCGAACAACCCTTGGGTATTAAGTTGCAAGCAACAGATTATCGCCTTAAGCAAAGTGTGTAATTGATGACCCACAAGTATAGGGGGTGTATCGTAGTACTTTCGATAAATAAGAGTGTCGAACCCAACGAGGAGCAGAAGGTGTTGACAAGTGGTTTTGATCAAGGATTCACTGTAAATACTAGCAAACGGGTTTTTAGGGGTATTTGATAATGCAAGTAAATAAAGTACGAGTAAATAAAAGACAGTAATAACAATTGCAGCGAGTGGCCCAATCCTTTCTAGAGCAAAGGACAAGCCGGTTGTGTAACTTATGATGACCAAACGTTCTCGAGGACACATGGGAGTTTCTGTCAAGTGCTTTTGTTTCATACCGCTAAATAATCTTTATTGGTTTGATAAGTGTTATGGGGGTAAACCTGCGCTAGCGCACTACCCTTACTAGGATTAATACACACTTGTAATTATACCCCTTGCAAGCATCCGCAACTACAAGAAAGTAATTAAGATAAATCTAACCACAGTCTTAAACTCTAAGATCCTACGCTCCCTGGTGCAATGGTTTCCTAACGGAGGTTTAGGTTTCTGTCACTCCAGCAACCCCACAATTAGTAGCCAAATACACAATGCATTTCACTAGGCCCATAAATGGTGAAGTATCATGTAGTCGACGTTCACATGACACCACTAGTAAAATAGCACCACAACAAATAAATATCAAACCATTAAATATTACTTAATGTAATTCCAGTACTAACATCTTGACTTCTCCCATGTCCTCAAGAACTAAACAAACTACTCACAAGATATCATATCGATCATAATTAGAGGTGAAATAATGGTAAATAACAATCTGAACATAAACCTTAATTCAACGGTTCCACTCAATAGCATTAACAACAAGAGTAATCAACACTGGGAGAGTTTCCCTTAAGAATTTGACAAGATTCAACTCAAGATGTTACAGCGGGCTGGCGTGGTGATGGTGAAGATGAAGGTGCTGGTGATGACGATGAGGGTGATGATGATACCGATGAAGTTCGGCGCGATGATGATGACGATGGCGATGATCTCCCCTCTCCGGGAAGAAATTTCCCCGGTAGATTTCTGCCTGCCGGAGAGCTTTTCTCTCTCTGGTGGTTTCCGCCCCGCAGAGGCAGCGGTGTCTATCTCTGAGCCCCCCCTTTGACTTAGGTTTTCGGGGACGATGATATACACGAAGGGGCGATGGCATTAGTGGCCCAGGGTGGCCATACCACAGGCCGGCGCGACCAGGGGTGGGGCCGCGCCCCCTGTGGGTGAGCCCACCCTGTGGCTCCTCTCGCCTCCTCCTTCTGGCTACTTCAGTCTTCTGGTGAAATATAATTTTCTGGTATTTTTCTGGAATTTCCTGATCTTCCGAAACATGGTGTCTTGACGGTCCTTTTTCCAGCAGAATCCTGACTCCGGCAGAAAATCCTCCAATGATCATCAAACATGTAAAAACAGAGGAAACAACATAAGTATCATCTCTAAATGTGAAATATATCAATGAATAACAGTAAATTATGATACAAAATAGTGATGCAAAATGGATGTATCAACCCCCCCAAGCTTAGACCTCGCTTGTCCCCAAGCGAAAACTAAACTCGGTAAACATGACCACAGGTTTATGGAGTGAAGTGTCGATAAACAAAATACGGACAAGAAGCATCACATTTACCAAGGCACAAATTATAATAGACAGCAACTTCCCTTCATATAATATAGACTTGCAATAAGTGAAAGGGAATCACAAATAAAGATGCACAAGGTAAATTATAATTGGTGATGGCAATTGGTCAGAGAACAATGAACAAACTATACTTATTTTTGAACGGAGCCTTTTATAACAGAGCTAATATAGCAAAAACCATATACTCAATAAAACAAACTCTTTGCAATCATAGAAAGCTTTCAAAGATATATTCCTTTAGATAAAACCATTATACTAAACAAAAGAAGATAGTAAACATGATTAAGCGGATCAACATATGGATGAGTGAAACATAACAACTCAAATGCTTGCTTGAGATAGAAGGGAGTAGGTTGACTCAACATAAAAGTAAAAGATAGGCCCTTCGTAGAGGGAAGCAGGGATTAAACATGTGCTAGAGCTTTTCATTTGTAAAATAGAGGTAAAAGTTATTTTGAGAGGTGGTTGCTTTTGTCAACGACTAGCAACGGAGTTCTTGATATCTTCCATACTAAACAAGTGAGAGCGGTTCTATGATGTTGATTAATTTGCACATTGGTGCTCTTTTTATAGCTTGGCACTCCTCCCCACCTTTTCCTTTCTCAAACCATGGCTAACCGATTTCATCGGGTGCCCACCAACTTTCACAAACCATGGAGGAGTGCCTTTTTCTTTTCTTTCTCTTTTTTTTTTGATTACAATGGTCTGACCAGCTCCCTTGCAAAACTAATGACGAGCAGATGAAGCTGCCTAGTCGAGGGATACTTAATTTAGTATGGAAGATAACAAACCCAACCACTACGTTCTCATGAGCTAAAAACAGTGGCACAAAAAGAGAAGTATTTGAAGGTTTTTTGAAAGGTAGCACATGAAAATTTACTTGGAATGGCTTCAAATACCATGCATAGGAATTTATAGTGGACTCTTTGGAAGTAACTTGGTTTTTAGGAATTGGATGCACGAGAAGTATTCCCTCTCAGTACAGGTTTTTGGCTAGCAAGGCTGGGTAGCAAGCATAAGAGTTGCATGAAACAAACAAACATACATATGATAGGAACAATCATGCAAACTTCCTAGAAAGTACAAATGGTTTTAACTTGAGAATACTATTGCTTATGAGCCAAACATGAAGGAAAGCTGAAATGATGTAACTACCAACACCTCTTTCTGCTTTTCTACTCAAACCTCAAGGTAATGTTGCTACTGACCAAGCTAAGTTTGCCAAAACTAACTAAATTTACTCATACTCCCAAAGTGATACCAATACTAATCAACAAGACTAATCATATAAGAAAAATTGCAAACTAAAATAAAGTGTACGGAAAGTAAACGATAGAACTTCTCATTAATATTTCATTACCGCAACTCACACCAAGGGATACATAGTGTGACGCCCCAAAATCCGGCACCTTGTAGATTATAGCGATCACGCCACAATCTACATGATGTCGCTTTGGAAACGCACCACCAAGCGCCTTGTGAACATCGCAACATGCACGTGATGCGGGTGGAATCGAGTAGCAACAGTTACACAAGTTCACGATGGAACCCACAAAAGAATATAATATAACCACGAAGACTCCACGAGTCAAGAATCCAAATATACAATACAAAGATCCAAATCATACATAAAGCAAAATATCATCCGAGTACGGACAAGAATACAAATGGGCCTAAGAGGCCTGAAGATAAATGATGGCATCCAAACCCTGCCCAGGCCGAGCCGGAAGGGTAACCTTGCTAACATCGTCGCTCCCATACCTGTCAAAATCGTCGGGCCAATGGTTGCCGAACAAGGAGGGAGAAAGAGAAAAAGGAAAAAAAACGAGGGTGAGTACCGAGGCACGTACTCGCGAGACTGGAATTCAGCTGTGCTCGCCTACAGGCTATATGGTGGACTTAGCGGCAACAAAAGCACTAAACTACAGAGACACACTACAACTTTCGTCTAAATAGAATAAGATAAGAGAGCGCATAAAAGAACTTGTATATTTGGATATTTTGACTCGTGGAGTCTTCGTGGTTATATTATATATTCTTTTGTGGGTTCCATCGTGAACTTGTGTAACTGTTGCTACTTGATTCCACCCACATCACGTGCACGTTGCAACGTGCACGAGGCGCTTGGTGGTGCGTTTCCAAAGCGACATCATGTAGATTGTGGCGTGATCGCTATAATCTGCAAGGTGCCGGTTTTGGGGCGTCACACATAGATAACCAACTAAGGAGACTACTTCCACACTGCAGACTATTCTATAAGATAACTTCTGTATTCATGATATGACTCTACTTGAAAAGTAAATGAGTAAAAGATAATGATGTGATACCGCGGCACTCCCCCAGGCTTGAAACAAACCAAGGGGATGCCTATACCAATGACGAATTACTCCTTCGGCGGTGGTGGTGAGATCATCCTTGGACCAAGGAAAAGTTCCAGCATCCTACGGAGCCTGAGATTCTCTTCTTGAAGTATCTGTATTTCCCTCTCCAAAACTCGGTACTGGGCACAAAGCTCGTCAGTGACCAGAAGACCCTCTTTTATTACCGGCATGAAGTTTAGATCCAAGACTGGTAGTGTTGGTCCCTCATATTATGAGAAAAGGCACGTCCAGCGTTCATTGATCCTACAAAAGTAGGGTCTCTTGCCCTCGATCCTCTAGCCACCTTTTCTTCCTTCAGCTTGAGGTTTTCGTGGTCCTCTTCCATAGGCTTTTTGCCCATGTCGTTGCTTGAAGAGTCCATGGTGCTCCTAAAGCTGAGAACAACTCCTGACAGAAATAGATCGAAATGAAAACACGACGAAAACACGATATATAGACCTCAGGAAATCCGGGGGGTTATATAGGCAAAAATTAAACATCGAAACGTAATCACAGGAGGAAACCGGGATAGAAATGAGCTCCAGGGTGCTCTCACCACAGGGCGGCGCAGCCAGCGGTGGGCCCGCGCCCCTGGTGGTGAGGAGCCACCGGACTCCGTCTCCTTCCCGTTTTCGTCTCATGATTTTTCATATTTAATAAAAACAACAAAAATATTAATGGAAAAGTTTAACGCGAACCTTTTCTGACTAGAACTGTTACCTATTCGAAAACGAACTCTACACGTTCCTGCATATTGTCCTGGATGAATTCTTCTGGAGTCACCATTTGAATAATATCAACATCTTCATTATAAGAATCTCCAGCAATATAATGTTTGAGTCTTTGTCCATTCACCACTTGTGTAGTATTATCTTTTAACGAAGCAATCTTTATAGCACCTGAGCGGTACACCGCTTCAATAACATAGGGTCCTTCCCATTTTGAGAGTAATTTTCCTGCAAAAAATCTGAGATGAGACCTATACAATAGAATTTTCTCACCAACATGAAACTCTCTCTTAAGAATTCTCTTATCATGCCATTGCTTGACTTTTTCTTTGAAAAGCCTGGCATTCTCATAAGCTTCATTTATCCACTCATCTAAGGAACTCAAATCAAGTAACCTTTTCTTACCGGTGAGTTTAAAATCCCTATTAAGCTCTTTCACTGCCCAAAAAGCTTTGTGTTCTAATTCTAAGGGCAAGTGACACGCTTTTCCGTAAACCATCTTGTAAGGAGACATGCCCATGGGGTTCTTATAAGCAGTTCTATAAGCCCATAAAGCATCGTTTAACTTGCTAGCCCAGTTTTTCCTAGATCTATTGACGGTCTTCTGCAAGATAGACTTGATCTCTCTATTCGAAAGCTCTACCTGCCCACTAGTTTGGGGGTGATAAGCAGAAGCAATTCTATGATTAACGTCATATCTAGCAAGAGTTTTTCTAAAACCGCCATGAATAAAATGAGAACCTCCATCAGTCATAAGATACCTAGGTACACCAGACCTAGGAAAAATAACATCCTTAAGCATTTTTAACGAGGTCTCACCATCGACACTCTTTGTAGGTATGGCTTCTACCCACTTGGTAATATAATCAACAACAACAAGTATATGAGTATAACCTTCTGAAGGAGGAAAAGGACCCACAAAGTCAAATCCCGAACAATCAAATGGTTCAATAACAAGAGTATAATTCATAGGCATTTCATTACGTCTAGAGATATTACCAACTCTTTGACATTCATCACAAGATAAGACAAACTTTCTAGCATGTTTAAAAAGGGTTGGCCAATAAAAACCTGATTGTACAACTTTTTGCGCAGTTCTATCTCCAGCATGATGTCCTCCATAAACACTACCATGGCACTTTCTCAATATCTCTTGTTGTTCATATTCTGGAACACATCTTCGCATAATACCATCAGCTCCTTCTTTATATAAGTGTGGATCATCCCAAAAATAATGCCTCAAATCATAAAAGAATTTCCTTATTTGTTGAGCTGTAAAGGTTGGAGGCAAATACTTGGAAACAATAAAGTTAGCATAATCAGCATACCACGGATTCTCTCTCGAAGTTACATTTATTGAAGCCAACTATTCATTTGGAAAACTATCATTAACAGGAATAGGATCAAAAGAAATGTTTTCCAATCTAGACAAATTGTCAGCAACAGGATATTCAGCACCTTTCCTATCTACAATATGCAAATCAAACTCTTGTAAAAGCAACACCCATCTAATAAGCCTAGGCTTAGCATCCTTCTTCGTCATAAGATATCTAATAGCAGCGTGATCAGTATGAATAGTAACTTTAGAATCAACAATATAAGGTCTAAACTTATCACATGCAAAAACAACAGCAAGAAACTCTTTCTCAGTAGTAGCATAATTCTTCTGGGCAGCTCAAGAGTCTTACTAGCATAATGAATAACATTCAAATTCTTATCTATGCGCTGTCCAAGGACAGCACCAACAGCAAAATCACTAGCATCACACATAATTTCAAAGGGTAAATTCCAATCAGGTGGTTGAACAATAGGAGTAGTAGTTAAAGCCTTCTTAAGAGTTTCAAAAGCTTCCTTACAATCATCATCAAAAACAAATGGTACATCTTTTTGAAGAAGATTAGTAAGAGGCTTTGAAATCTTAGAGAAATCTTTAATAAACCTCCTATAGAAACTAGCATGACCAAGAATACTATGAATACCTTTAACATCCCTGGGACAGGGCATTTTTTCAATTGCATCAACCTTTGCTCTGTCAACTTCAATAACTCTTTTGGAGATTTTATGTCCAAGAACAATTCCTTCATTCACCATAAAGTGGCATCTCTCCCAATTTATAAAAAGATTAGTTTCCTCACATCTCTGCAAAACTTTATCAAGATTGTGCAAACAATTATCAAAGGAAGTTCCATAGACGGAGAAATCGTCCATGAAAGCCTCCACAATTTCTTCACAAAAACTATGAAAAATAGCAGACATGCATCTTTGAAAAGTAGCAGGAGCATTGTATAAACCAAACGGCATACGTCTATAAGCATAAGTTCCATAAGGACAAGTAAAAGTGGTTTTCTCTTGATCTTGCGGTTTAACAGCAATCTGAGAGAAACCGGAATAACCATCAAGAAAACAAAATTGAGTTTTCTTAGAAAACCTCTATAGCATTTGATCTATAAATGGTAAAGGATAATGATCCTTTTTAGTAACTTTGTTAACCTTTCTATAATCAATGCACATCCTATAACCAACTACTACCCTTTGACGAATAAGCTCATTATTCTCATTAGGCACAACAGTGATACCTCCTTTCTTAGGAACACAATGAACATGACTAACCCATCTACTATCAGCAATAGGATATATAATACCAGCATCAAGGAGCTTCAATACCTCATTTCTTACCACTTCCTTGATCTTGGGAATTAAGCGGCATTGATGTTCAACAACTGGCTTTGCATCTGGCTCCATGTTAATAGCATGCTGACATATAGTAAGAGAAATCCCTTTTAAATCATCAAGAGTGTATCCCATAGCTCCTCGGTGTTTCCTCAATATTTCCAACAACCTTTCTTCTTCCTTTCCTGAAAGTTTAGAACTGATAATAACAGGATATATTTTCTTATCATCTATATAAGCATACTTAAGATCATCAGGTAAAGGTTTTAATTCAAAAACAGGATCTTCCTTAGGTGGCAAAGTGGTACCAAGATCCTCCACAGGTAAATTGTGCTTAATCAATGGTTGTTGACAAAGAAGAATATTGTCAATCTGTTCTCTTTCTTTCCTGAAGACATCACTTTCATGGTCCTCCATAAATTGCTACAAAGATTTATTAGGGGCAAGAGCAATAGAAGCAAGCTGTTCAACTCGAAAATTTTCATTAGGCAATTCATTTTCATAAGGAGCTTTAGCAAACTTAGAAAAATTAAACTCATAAGACTCTCCATCAAACTTAGTCACAACTTTCTCCTTCTTACAATCTATCACAGCACTACAAGTATTCAAAAAGGGTCTACCAAAAATAATAGGACAAGTTTTACTAGCTTCCTTACCAAGTACTAGACAATCGGTAGGATATTTAGTCTTACCACATAGAACTTCCACATCCCGAACAATACCAATTGGCAGGACAGTCTCTCTATTAGCCAGCTGAATAACCACATCAATATCTTCAAGTTCACAAGGGTCAATTTCATGCATAATTTCTCTGTAAAGCTCATAAGGAATAGCACTTGAACTTGCACCGATGTCACATAAACCATAATAGCAATGATCGCCAATCCTGACAGAAATAATAGGAACACTTGCTTTCCTAGGCCTACTAGGACGTGAAACAATGTTAGAAGCATCTTCACAAAAGACAATATGTTCATCTCCTACATTTTTAGTAACAAGGTCCTTCACTATAGCTACAGGAGACTTAATAGTAATTTGCTCATTAGGTTCTATAGCTTTCTTGGTACTTTTATTAAGCATACTTATCAAAGTGGAATGCTCCTTTACCTTAGCAGGGAAAGGTGTTTTCTCAAAGTAAGGTTCAGGCAAAATGCGATCAACCGTACAAACTTCAGTAGTTTTAGTAGAAATATGACTAACAGAATCTTTATAAGGCACATGATACTTGTTCCAATCTTTCTTTGGAATATCAAGATAAGAGGCAAAGGCCTTAAAACAGTTAGCAAGTATCTGAGAATCAAGACCATAAACAGTGCTAACATTATGAAAGTCATCAGTTCCCATAAAAGCTTTAATACATTCATAATCATAATTTATACCTGATCACCTACCTTTGTCGTTCTCCCATCCTTCAGCATTTTCTTGAATACGGTCAAGAAGATCCCATTTAGTTTCTCCTTTCATATGGGTAAATGATCCAAAATAGGAAGCATCCAAATAATCCTTGTCATGAAGAGCAAGCCTCGCATAAAAGTTATCAATAACAATATTACTGGGAAGCTCATGAATGGGGCATTTGAGCATTAGTAGCTTCAATCTCCCCCACGCTTGGGAAATACTCTCTCCATCATGAGGCCAAAAGTTATATATTCGATTATGATCTTTATGAATTTCACTTGGAGGATAAAATTTGGAATAAAAGAGAGGTACAATTTCCTCCCAAGCAATAGATGGACCATCTTTTAGCAGCCGATACCACTCCTCAGCTCTGCCTTTCAGTGATAAAGAGAATAGCTTCCTCTTAACTTGGCTCGATGAAATACCTACACACTTGAACAACTCGCATAATTCATGTATAAAGAGTAAATGATCACCCAGATGGACAGTTCCATCTCCCGAATAGCAGTTATTCATAACATGTTCAACAATTTTCATAGGTATTTTAAAAGTATCTAATTGAGCAGGTGGTGGTGGTGGTTCATCCACATCCGCAACAGTGGTAGTAGTGTTCCCAAATAGGAAACCAAATGGAGAACTCTCCATAGCAAAATAAAATAAAAATAAAAGATAGAAATAAAAACAATACTCACAACGACGGTTACCTTTACCAATTCCACTCTTCAATAGCGCTTCGCTGCCCGGCAACGGCGCTAGAAAATAGTCTTGATGACCCACAAGTATAGGGGGTGTATCGTAGTACTTTTGATAAATAAGAGTGTCGAACCCAACGAGGAGCAGAAGGTGTTGACAAGTGGTTTTGATCAAGGATTCACTGTAAATACTAGCAAACAAGTTTTTAGGGGTATTTGATAATGCAAGTAAATAAAGTACGAGTAAATAAAAGACAGTAATAACAATTGCAGTGAGTGGCCCAATCCTTTCTAGAGCAAAGGACAAGCCGGTTGTGTAACTTATGATGACCAAACGTTCTCGAGGACACACGGGAGTTTCTGTCAAGTGCTTTCGCTTCATACCGCTAAATAATCTTTATTGGTTTGATAAGTGTTATGGGGGTGAACCTGCGCTAGCGCACTACCCTTACTAGGATTAATACACACTTGTGATTATACCCCTTGCAAGCATCCGCAACTACAAAAATTTAATTAAGATAAATCTAACAACAACCTTAAACTCTAAGATCCTACGCTCCCTGGTGCAATGGTTTCCTAATGGACGTTTAGGTTTCTGTCACTCCAGCAAACCCACAATTAGTAGCTAAATACACAATGCATCTCACTAGGCCCATAAATGGTGAAGTATCATGTAGTCGACGTTCACATGACACCACTAGTAAAATAGCACCACAACAAATAAATATTAAACCATTAAATATTACTTAACATAATTCCACTACTAACATCTTGACTTCTCCCATGTCCTCAAGAACTGAACGAACTACTCACAAGACATCGTATGGATCATAATCAGAGGTGAAATAATGGTAAATAACAATCTGAACATAAACCTTAATTCAACGGTTCCACTCAATAGCATTAACAACAAGAGTAATCAACACCGGGAGAGTTTCCCCTAAGAATTTGACAAGATTCAACTCAAGATGTTACAGTGGGATGGCGTTGTGATGGTGAAGATGAAGGTGCTGGTGATGAGGATGAGGGTGATAATGATCCCAATGAAGTCTGGCGCGATGATGATGACAATGGCGACAATCTCCCCTCTCCGGGAAGGAATTTTCCCGGCAGATTTCTGCCTGCCGGAGAGCTTTTCTCTCTCTGGTGTTTTCCGCCCCGCAGAGGCGGCGGTGTCTATCTCTGAGCCCCCCTTTGACTTAGGTTTTTGGGGACGATGATATACGCGAAGGGGCAATGGCAGTAGTGGGCCAGGGTGGCCACACCACAGGCCGGTGCGGCCAGGGGTGGGGCCGCGCTCCCTGTGGGTGAGCGCACCCTGTGGCTCCTCTCGCCTCCGCCTTCTAGCTCCTTCAGTCTTCTGGCAAAATATAATTTTCTGGTATTTTTCTGGAATTTCTTGATCTTCCGAAACATGGTGTCTTGACGGTCCTTTTTCCAGCAGAATCCTGACTCCGGCAGCAAATCCTCTAATGATCATCAAACATGTAAAAACAGAGGAAACAACATAAGTATCATCTCTAAATGTGAAATATATCAATGAATAACAATAAATTATGATACAAAATGGACGTATCAGTAATATAAACAATACAAAAGTCCTTGAATAAAATATTGTTGTTTTCTCCCTAGTAGCAACATCACATCTACAATTTTATAAGTTATTGTCACTCTCCCAGATTACTAGAGGCATGAACCCACTATCGAGCATAAATACTCCCTCTTGGAGTCACTAGTATCTACTCGGCCAAGATATCTACTAGCAACAGAGAGAATGCAAGATCACAAATAACATAGACATGATAAATCAACAATCAACTTGACATAGTACTCAATATTCATCAGATCCCAACACACACAACATATAGAATTACATAAAGATGATCTTGATCATGATAGGTAGCTGACAAGATCTACACATGAGGCGCATGGAGGAGAAGGCAACCATCTATCTACTACTATGGACCCATGGTCCAGTGGTGGACTACTCATGCATCACTCCGAAGGCTGGCATGGTGATGAAGAAGGCCTCCGGTGATGATTCCCCTCTTCGGCAGGGTGCCGGGAAGAGCTTCTAGACCCTCCCAATATCGGGTCGATGATGGAAAAGTGTTCGGTCCTTTAGGGTTTTCTCGACGAAGGGAATTTATAGGCGGAAGGGCGATGTCAGAGGGTGGACTAGGGGCCCACACCACCTGGTGGAGCGGCCAGGGTGTGGCCTGCGCCACCCTATGGTGCGGCTACCTCCTAGCTGCTCTCCGTCTCTCCTTTGGACTCCGTCTTCATGTCAGGTAAATAGGAGCTTTGGCTTTTGTTTCGTCCAATTCCGAGAATATTTCCTGTGTAACTTTTCTGAAACACAAAAACAGCAGAAAATAGGAACTAACACTGTAGCATCTGGTTAATAGGTTAGTTCCGGAAAATGCATAAAAATGCCATGAAGTGTAAATAAAACACAAAGCAATTGGTGTAAAACAAGCATGGAGCATCAAAAATTATAGATACTTTTGTAACGTATCAACGAGCGAAGGACTGGGCAATGCTGACGGGGCCATCGCACTAGGCAACGGTGGCGGCGTGGGCAGCAAACCAGCTGACATAGGCGAGGTGGGCGATGGAGGCCTAGTCGACAAAGATGGATCAGCAAGCGGTGAGCTGGACGGCGAGCACAGAGGCATCGCACATGGCGATGAAGCTGACCCCACCACCGAAGGGCGAGAATCTGCATGCCCCATGTAGTCCGCATGATCGACATGCAGGGCTGACTGAGGCGATGGCAAAGAAGTGTCACCATCATCTAGAAGTTGAAAATGTTGATACGTCTAGTTTGCATCCCTATTTTATATCATAATTTACTATTATTCATTGATATATTTCATATTTAGAGATGATACTTATGTTGTTTCCTCTGTTTTTGCATGTTTGATGATTATTGGAGAACCTGCTGCCAGAGTCAGGATTCTGCTAGAAAAAGGATCTTCAAGACACCATATTTCTGAAAATCAGCAATTCCAGAAAAATACCCAGAAATTCATATTTCATCAGAAGACGAAAGTAGCCAGAACGAGAGAGTGAGGGGAGCAGCCATGGGCCCACACCACCAGGTGGCACGGGCCAGGCCCTAGCTGCGCCACCCAGTGGTGTGGCCACCCTAGCCCACTTCTGCCAGCGCCCCCTCGCGTATATCATCATCCCTGAAAACCTAACCAGAGGGGTGATAGTGCGTTGTAAGCACCCAGTTTGGAACCCCAAGAGGAAGGTATGAGGAGCACAGCAGCAAGTTTCCCTCAGTTGTGAAACCAAGGTTTATCAAACCAGTAGGAGAAAGCCAAACTTCCAAAGGTGATGCTTGCTAGCTTCGCGAGACTCCAGACAATGGCGCCAGAAAATGCTGGTGCGTGGCTTTTCACTAGGAGCAACGCGGAACCTGCACACAACACAACCAAGTACTTTGCCCCAACTTACGATGAGGTTGTCAATCTCACCGGTTTGCTGTAAACAAAGGATTAAGCGTATCGAGTGGTAAAAGGGTAATAGTATGCAAGTAAAGTAAATAGTGCGAGTAAAATTAAACGGTATAGCAATGTAAAGGAACCTGGACCGGGGTTCACAGTTCACTAGTGGTGTCTCTCCATAAGATAAATAACAACATTCTGGGTAAACAAATTATAGTTGGGCAATTGATAGAATCTAGTATCTATCTAGTATCTAGTATTTACTAATTGGAGGCACCGTACGAGCCTCCACGTTAATCCTAGAGCTTAGTAATTTTCGTCCATCTGATCTAGGCGTATAATCCGTCTAGCCGTTGGATATAAGTTCCATCGGACGCGTCAGGCCTAACCATCTAATAAGGTGACGAGTTCGAATCACACATATCACACCCTCGAGAAAATCCCCAGAGTTAATTTGTCCCGTCCCGTCCGAGAGCAAGGATGGCAGTCGCCTCTTCTCCCACGTAACGAATCTGCATCATATTGATGACGGCGGCATGGCCGAAGTCTGCACCATCCGGAACGCCAACGTCAGGCAGCTATCGCCTGCGGTCGTTTGGAGACCAATTTTGCTGATTTCACATAAGGTTCTAGCATGACGCTCTTTTTTTTTTCAGTCAGATCCATCTAATCTAGAAAATTGAATGCTCTACGTTTCCAATCAGATCTGTTTAATTTTGATCTAGAAAACTGGAGAGAAGTAGTTCAATTCGTTCATAGATGCATTGTTCAGATCCTCTCGGTCAAACACTGGACGTAAAAACTGTGCATACTGCAGATTGCACTTGCACCGCTATGCAAGTTGCAGGTCAAAAAAAAATTCACCATTAAATCAAGTTACCCTTGCTTTGTTTTATCTTCTTCAGATTCTAATATGATTTTCAGAAACAACAGAATGGTAGCCACGTAAACATAAATTTGAAGTGGTTCTCTAGCCCTGAACTACAAATTCAGTTTATGTCAAAATAATTAGTTTTTCACTTTTTTCTTAAAGACTTTATAACATATTTTTAGATTGGCTAAAATCTAGCTTTTGGTAATAGTTGTACCACTGGTCTGATCATATCAGCACTCCACTTTCCCGTGTGTACATGAGTGCGTCGATTTGGCATTCGGGCTCACTGGAGCTTTTTATTTTAAATATTTAAAAATGTATTTAAATTTTTTCAATAAATTATAACAAAAATATGTACTTATAGGCAATAATGTATACTTCAATTCTGCAAAGTCCCAATTTAAAATACATTGTATTTTACTCTACATAAAAAGACAAAGTTTGAGATCTAGGTATGTGAATAGTGCACATTCAAATTTTGTTAGATTTTGTCTTTTTTGTGTAGCCTGTAATACAATTTATTTCAGATTAAGATGTTGCGCAGTTAAAGTATACATCATTACCTACATATACATTTTTTTACAAAAAAATTAAAACTTCAAAATATCATTTTCTTTTAATTTTTAAAAATAAAGGGCTCCACTGAGCTTGGGCTCCAAAAGCGTTTTTTGGTGTGTACATGTCCTAAATCATGTTCATGATGGGAACATCCACGGACTGATGGTGTGCTGCAGAACAGAATTTAGTTTGCTGAGCTGGATAAAAAAAAGTTCGTTGACAACCTTCTGGGTTTAGGTGTTTTACAATGTTCCAAATATTACTGATATACATATTCTTCATACTTAATCGAGGAGTATCCGATTTCAAATATATAGAGATATATCCACTAGTAGAAAAAGGGTCTTTGGTCCAGCACCCAAATGTCATCTGTCCCGGTTCGGCTGGCCATTGGGGACCAATGACACGTATTGGTCCCGGTTCATGCCGCCTGGAGATTAGTCCTGGTTCATTTCGGGGTATCGGTCCCGGTTTGTGGCATTAACCGGGACCAAGGCCTCCCCAGCATGACACGTGCCTCTATGCGGGTCATCGGTCCCGGTTCATGGCATGAACCGGGATCAAAGACCCTCCCCTGGCTATAAATTGATACCCAGCCCTTTGCCCTTTGCCACAAAAATTTGCTGGATTGTGTGTGTGGTGTGGGTGCTAGCTTTTTTTTCCTTTGATTGCACACAAGGTGTTCGACGAAATGTCCATGCCACATTTAAGTTCGCACAACACGGTATCCTCCGCCGAGGTTAGCAACCTTATCTTCTTCATCTGTAACTGATATAAAAATCTTGCATATGTGTCCATGTGGGTGGTGATTTCACTATTCATGATGTTATTGTAATAGTTAATTATTATAACGCAGATCGATGCGCGGATGCGATGGATGTACGGCGACCGACGCGATTCTGATTTTATTGCAGGCCTACATAAATTTATCGATGTGGCTAAGGCAAACAAAGTGGATAATTTTATGCCTTGTCCCTGCATCGACTGTCGAAATTTGACGGAGCACTCTGCCCCGAGAATCCTTCAAAGCCATCTGCTTCGGAGAGGTTTCATGCCCGGATATTATTGTTGGGCCATGCACGGAGAAAGAGGGGTTAGGCTGGAAGAAAATGAAGAAGAGGATGATGACAGCTATCCTGAAGAATACGGTGATACTGCAATGGAAGACAATGAAGAAGAGGGAGGCGGCAATGAAGAAGAACAACGGGCATCGGATGAGCCCGGTGATGGTCTTGGTCGGGTCATTTCTGATGCAAAGCAACAATGCGATACAGAAAGGGAGAAGCTGAAGTTGGAGGCCATGCAAAACGATCTAAAAAATTATTATACCCAAATTGCGAAGATGGCAGCACAAAGCTCGGTACCACACTTGAACTGCTGAAATGGAAGGCAGAGGCTGGTTTATCTGACAAGGGATTTGAGAAGTTACTGAAAATAATGAAGCCAAAGCTTCCAAAGGATAATGAGCTGCCCGAGACAACGTACGAAGCAAAGAAGACTATCTGCCCTCTAGGATTAGATGTGGAGAAGATACATGCATGCATTAATGACTGTATCTTATACCGTGGTGAGAAGTATGAGAATATGGATAAATGTCCGGTATGCACTGCATGTCGGTACAAGATCAGACAAGATGACCCTGGTGATGTTGAGGGTGATGACGAGCCCCCCAGGAAGAAGGTTCCTGCTAAGGTTATGTGGTATGCTCCTATAATACCACGGTTGAAACGTCTGTTCAGAAACAAAGAGCATGCTAGGTTGTTGCGATGGCACAAAGAAGAGCGTAAGAAAGACGGGAAACTGAGACACCCCGCCGATGGGTCGCAGTGGAGAAACATCGAGAGAAAGTACTCAAACTTTGCAGGAGATGCGAGGAACTTATGGTTTGGTCTAAGTACAGACGTCATGAATCCTTTTGGGGAGCAGAGCTGCAATCACAGCACCTGGCCCGTGACTCTATGTATCTACAACCTTCCTCCTTCGTTGTGCATGAAGCGGAAGTTCATTATGATGCCAGTGCTCATCCAAGGACCGAAGCAACCCGGCAACGACATTGATGTGTATCTAAGGCCATTAGTCGATGAACTATTGCAGCTGTGGGCAGAACCAGGTGTAAAGGTGTGGGATGAGCACAAACAGGAGCCATTTGACCTACGAGCGTTGCTGTTCGTAACCATCAATGATTGGCCTGCTCTTAGTAATATTTCAGGACAGTCAAACAAGGGATACAATGCATGCACGCACTGTTTAGATAAGACTAAAGGTACATATTTGGATAAATGTAAGAAGGTTGTGTACCTGGAGTGTCGTAAATTTCTTCCGACCAATCATCAAGTAAGAAAAAAAGGCAAGCATTTCAACGGTGAGGCAGATCACCGGAAGAAGCCTAAGCTCCCTAAAGGTGCTGATGTATTTGGTATGGTGAAGGACCTAGAAGTAATATTTGGAAAGGGTTCTGGCGGTCAATCTGTTCCGAAAGACCCCATTACCGGACACACGGCCATGTGGAAGAAGAAATCTATATTTTGGGAGCTTGAGTATTGGAAAGACCTAGAGGTCCGTTCTTCAATCGATGTGATGCACGTGACAAAGAATCTTTGCGTGAACCTGCTAGGCTTCCTAGGCGTGTATGGGAAGACAAAAGATACACCAGAAGCACGGGAGGACCAGCAATGTATCAAAGACCCATACAACAAGCATACTGATAAAGGCCGTCAATACTTAAGCAGCTACGCTCTTACCAAAGCAGAGAAGGAAATCTTTTTTGAATGCCTGAATAGTATCAAGGTCCCGGCTGGGTTCTCGTCAAATATAAAGGGAATAATAAATATGGCAGAGAAAAAATTCCAGAACCTGAAGTCTCATGATTGTCACGTGATTATGACGCAGTTGCTTCCGGTTGCATTGAGGGGGCTTCTACCGGAAAATGTTCGAGTACCCATTGTGAAGCTATGTGCATTCCTCAATGCAATATCTCAGAAGGTGATCGATCGAGAAAGTCTAGAAAGGCTACAAAAGGATGTGGTCCAATGTCTTGTCAGTTTTGAGTTGGTGTTCCCCCCGTCCTTCTTCAATATTATGACGCATCTCTTAGTTCACCTAGTTGATGAGATTTCCATTCTCGGTCCTGTATTTCTGCACAATATGTTCCCCTTCGAGAGGTTCATGGGAGTCTTAAAGAAATATGTTCGTAATCGTGCAAGGCCAGAAGGAAGCATCTCCAAGGGCTATGGAACAGAGGAGGTCATTGGGTTCTGTGTTGACTTTCTTCCTGACCTTAAGCCGATTGGTGTTCCTGAATCACGGTATGAGGGGATACTGAGTGGAAAAGGCACGCTAGGAAAGAAAGCAATGATATTTAGGGACGGGCATTCTTTGAATCAAGCACACTACACAGTTCTACAAAGTTCTACCTTCGTGGCTCCGTATATCAAGGAACACATGAATGTTGTACGCTCTAAGTTCCCGGGGAAGGATGACTACTGGATTAAAGAAAATCACATGGAGACTTTTGGCACTTGGTTGCAATTACATCTCATAAATGACATCACTATTGGAGATCAGCTCTACTTGTTGGCCGCGACACCATCTGCGACTGTATTGACTTTCCAAGGGTACGAGATAAATGGGAATACATTTTACACGATCTCCCAAGATAAAAAGAGCACTAACCAAAATAGTGGTGTCCGCTTTGATGCAACATGTGATAATGGGAAAAAGGACACATACTATGGTTACATAGAGGAGATATGGGAACTTGACTATGGACCTACTTTTAAGGTCCCTTTGTTTCAGTGCAGTTGGGTCAACATGAATAGAGAAGGGGTAAAGGTGGACCAGCTGTACGGAATGACAACAGTGGATCTCAAGAATCTTGGTTACAGAGACGAACCATTCGTCCTAGCCAATGATGTGGCTCAGGTTTTCTATGTGAAGGACATGTCCTCCAGACCGAAAAAAAGGAAAAATAAGGAAACGAATACATCAGACGATGAGCCCAGGCGTCACATAGTTCTTTCAGGGAAAAGAAACATCGCGGGAGTCGAGGACAAGACAGACATGTCAGCAGATTATGATAAGTTTGAAGAAATTCCGCCCTTCACCGTGAAAACTGACCCTTGCATCCCGTTAAATAATGAAGATGCTCCATGGTTACGGCCTAAGAAGCGATCATAGGCAAGGGATCGACATACGCGACGAAGGAGAATTACCCTAAACCCTATGTAAATCTATGTAATGTATGAAAACTATGACACGTCATTTTGTGAATGATTTTTATGATGTTTGCAATTATCCAAGTTCAATATTTTTCCATGCAGCTATGACACGTAATATTGGAGTGATTCAGTCATAGTCATGCCTAGCCCTATAAACATCGCCACTGTAGTCGTCGTAGTCGTCGACGTTGTCATCGATGGCATCGGAGTCGCGGTAGTCGAACCTCGGCGGGTGAGCACGCGTGGGCTGAGACTGAGGGTAGCACAGGCGGGGGCCACGGTAGGCCATGACGCTCTGGAGAGTCCGGCCGCGCCACCACAGCCGACGGCCGGCCTCGTTGAAGTTCGAACAAGGTGGGCCGTCCTCCTCGTGCCTGGCAAGCGCACTCTCACGCCGATTGATGAAGAAGGCGTCCCAAGTCGGGCTGTAGTCGGGATGCCACTGGGGATTCCTCCGCTGCTCTGGCGTGAGCTCGAAGTAGTAGTGGTTCGTGATGGCCATCTGACGCGCCACACCTAGAGGGACAGGAGGGACCGGTACGCCTCCGACGCTCAGCATCTAGCCGGTGGGGACGCGGTAGCCCGGCGGGCAGGGGTAGTTTGAGGCGCAAAGCGCCTCCGCCTCCTTGGGGGTTAGAGATACGATGGAGGCCATGGGAGAGAGTGATGAGGTTTGCAGATACGAGTCTAGATGTGATATGTAATTGGAGGCCAAGCCTACATATATATAGTGAAAAAATGGCGGGAAGACGGAGGCGGGAAAAGGTGGAAAGCGCGGGAAGAAAATAGGCGGGAACGCAGTGGCGCGGGAAACTATCTAACCTTTAGTCCCGGCTGGTGGGTACAACCGGGACTAAAGGTGGTTTTTGTGTCATCTAACTAAACTGTCGGTGGGATAAGGAAAACTTTCTCCTGCAACATCGTAAGCCATTCCAAGATGCACGTGTGCACAATATGGGCACATTATCATAAACTATGCCCTGATTCTAGCCATAACATTGGTGGTTTGACCTAAATGCCATGAAACCTCGAACATGATAGGTCATTTTGTGAAGGATTTTTTATGATGTTTGCAATTTTCCAAGTTCAATATTTTTCCTTGCAACTATGACACATAATATGACACCACGCGAAGGTTTCACATTGTTTGGATCATTTTTGAATTTCTTATGCCCGTTTCAAACTATATTCAAAGCGGCGGGCTTGAAGCTTCTTAGCCCGGGGCTGAGCCTCGCTAAACTTGAAGTAGATCTCTAGTGAAATAGCATGTTGTGAACCTATAAATGATTTTAAAAAAAATTCACAAGCATTATATCCTGTACTTGTAGTTCAAATCTGGGCACCCTCCTATCGAATCGGCAGGAATTTGTCTTTTTCATGAGGGATGGACGGTAAGGTTTCTGATACACCGGTTGGGAATTGGTCCATCTAAGGTGGTCTAGTATTTTTGAAAAATGGGTTGGTGCCAATGCCAAACTTTAATTTGGTGGTTCCTTCATAGAACACCCCAATTTCGGCACCTCAAAAATGGAAATTGGCTATTTCGTGCGTCGAAAATGAAAACTTCCTCCTGCAACATCGTAAGCCATCCCAAGATGCACATTTGTGCACAATATGGGCACATTATCATAAACTATGCCCTGATTCTAGCCATAACATTGGTGGTTTGACCTAAATGCCATGAAACCTCGAACATGATAGGTCTTTTTGTGAAGGATTTTTTATGACGTTTGCAATTTTCCAAGTTCAATATTTTTCCTTGCAACTATGACACATAATATGACACCACGCGAAGGTTTCACATTGTTTGGATCATTTTTGAATTTCTTATGCCCGTTTTAAACGTGTTAGTGCATTTTTTATTAAAAATAGTAAAATTGTTTAGTTAGAATTAATAATTTTGAAAACGGAAAATGGTTTTGGATTAGTTATTTAAATTGAAACACTTTTCCTGTTGAAAGTTTTTTCAAATTTTAAATAGAAGAAAGTTTTTTCCTGTTAAAATTAAAACAGCAAGTTAAAACAGAAAAACAATGGGCACGTGGCGGCTCAGCAGCGCCCCTCGCCCAGGTCATTGGTCCCGGTTTGTGGCATCAACCGGGACCGTTGATCCATTGGTCCCGGTTGGTGCCACGAACTGGGACCAATGACCCCTCCAAATATAATTGGCCCTTCTTCCTCCCCCACTTCCCCCCAAATCGGCCGAAACTGCTAAGGACTTTTGCGCGCGGAGCGAAACCACGCCGGCAGGCTGTCCGAGTTTCGTGCCGCCGTCCTCGGAGAGCGCCGCCGCTGCCGCCGTCCTCGGTGAGCGCCGCCGCCGCCGCGACCTCTCCCTTTTCCCCCCGCGCCGCCGCTCATCACATTCTCTCTCTGCAGGTGGCCTGCGCCACCGCCCCCCAGCGTCGCCGCGACGCCCAGCCCCGTGCGCCCGCCCCGCACCCCCAGCGCCGCCCCCCGACGCCACCCTGCGGCCGCCCCGCCCCCCAGCGCCGCCGCCCCCCTTCGACGGTGAGCTCCTCGGTAGGGAGCTTCCCGGCCCGGCCGGCCGGCCCTTTGGCCAATTTTTTCTTTTTTTAAATTTCGCATTTAAATTGCCGTAAGCAAATTTTTCATTATTTATATATATATATATAATACATAGAAATTAAAAAAAACATAGAAAAATAAAAATAAAAAGCCCTCGTCGGGGCGGGCACAGGGGCGCCGGCGTCGTCGTCCTCGCCGCGGCCTACTCGTCGTCCTCGTCGGGGAGGATGATGTAGGGCCACTGCGGCCACGGCCAGTTGGCCGCAGGCGGTGGAGGAGGACCTGGTGGAGGAGGCGGCGGTGGAGTCGCCGCACGCTGCGGTGGCGGCGGCGGGCCTGGTGGAGGAGGCGGCGGTGGAGTCACCGCACGCTGTGGAGGAGGCGACGGTGCCCGGCCGTGCTGCTGGTGCACGGACATGGCCAGCGCCGTGTCGATGCCGGCCCACCGCCTCTTCTCCTCCTCCTCGGAGACGAGGACGGCGACCCGGAGCTCCTCCTCCTCGGACATCGGTGGCGGGGGTGGCGGCGCCTCGCCGTGGTCCATCGCGTCGAGGATGCCGTAGGCGACGCAGCCGACGAAGTCGTCGGTGTCGTCCCTGGGCTCCTCGCCAGGGATGTCGTCGCCGCCCACCTCCGGCGGCGCCTCCTCGTCCTCCTCCATCTCCTCGATGAAGGGATCCGCCTGCGGCGGCTCTGGCCCCGGCCCCGGCATGTACACGCCGGCGTAGGGGTTGGGGGCGACCTCCCCTAGGAAGGCCGCCCGCCGCACCGGGTCGCGCTCCCGCGGCCCGAAGTTGTCCCACCATTGGCTATCGTAGCCAAAGGCGGGATCGGCGCGGAGGCGCGCCGTCATCAGTGCGCGCCGGCGGCGGATCTCGGCGACCCGCTCCGGGCCGAAGCGCGGCACCGGCGGGACCGGCACGCGCCGGCTGTTGAGGTGCCACCCGCCGGGGAGGCTGCAGTCCGACCAGTCCATGCTCTGGCCGCACTGGTACAGCGCCTGGCAGTGACTCACCGGAATGTACCGGCGATCACGCTGGCGCTGCGGCGAGGCCGTCCTGGCGCGGCGTGGAGGAGACTGGCGGCGTGGAGGAGACTGGCGGCGTCCAGACCGGCGCGACCCGCCGGCCTCGTGGTCGTGGCTGCCCTTGCCCTTCTTCCAGAACCCCATGGTTGCTGTGGTGGCCGGGATGTGGTGGCTCTGGCGGCTGCGGTGGCTATGGCGATGGAGGCTGGTGGCCGCGGCTCCGTTGGCCTCCTTTTAAAGGGGCCAGTGGCCGGGCGTCCAGCGGCCGCAATGAATGCCACCGAGCGGCAGCCCAATCGGCACGCCGGCGTTGATGCCGCGGCAGGCATTGAAGGTGACGGCGGGGCGCCCAAAGCACTGACGCGGCGGGACTCGAGGCGACGGGAGACGCACTGACGCGGGCATCGCGTTGGAGAAGACGTACCGACGCACTGACGCGGGCCGACGCGTCGCGGTGCTATTTTTTTTGGGCCTCTTTTGGCCGCTGGTGCTGTTTTTCGGCCTCTTTTGTCCGCTGGGTGCTATGGGCAATTCCTATTTGACGCGCACCCCCCACAGACGTTAAAATCTTAGTGGGCTGGCCCAATAGAAATAAAAATCTATTATTTTTGTCCGGTCAAGAACATGCCTTCAGTCGTCCACCCATAACAGGCGCTTGAAGCGCCGAATAGGAATGCCCTTAGTACTTAGTTAGAAGTTAGTGTTAGTTTGTTAGTTAGAATTAGAATTAGTTAACATTAGTTTTAGCGTGCATTTTGAATATATAGCGTGTATTCTAACTAACAAATGTCGGTATATTGCAGAAACTATGGATCCAGCACATAAAAAAAGTCAAGATGATGAATACTTCCTCCAAGGAATGATCCGAGAAAATGTAGATATTGATGTCACCAGGACATTTCTGAACGATTCCGGTGAGGGAGATGAATCTCTCAACCGAGGAGACGACTCCGGTGAGGTAGAAGCCTAGGACGGGTGAGAAGCCGGTGAGGGAGAAGCTGACAAGGGAGAAGGCGACGAGGGAGAAGCCGACGAGGGAGAAGACGATGGCTCCGGCCGAACCTTAAATCTCGGAAACTCCGGCGAGGTGTATATATGTTTTTTTGTAATGCCCGACTGTCTATATATATACATGCATATATTAACACTCTTTCTTATTTTAGCCCTCCGGATCGAGCACTTGTTCCGTCAGAACAAAACGAGGCCCAACCAAAAAGTTGGACAACAAAGTGAGTTATAGGATCGAAGTGGTCGGTGTAGACGGCCAACCGCTAGCTCCTGAAGATGTCGCAAAAAAATTTGTCAAGCAATGTGGAGTTCTTGTGAGGGACCACATCCCGATCATCGTTCAAGAATGGAATCGGCCAAGCAGCGGTGGAGTCCTGTTTGTCGGCGACGTCGCCAAAGATAAGCTTTTTGACAGGCTTATGCTTAATTTCCTCCTGCCGAGGCTAGATGTGAATCCAGATGAGGAGAAGGAAGCAAATGAGGAGCTACTTAAAAGAGTAAAGAAGTTTGCTCTGATCAAGATGGCCGAGGCATTCAAGAACTGGAAGAAGAAACTGTACCTTAAGTTTGTCAAGTTAGACAAGACTCCGGATTTTAATCAAGCCGGCTATGCTAAGTTAAGACACCAGTGGGCTGATTTTGTGAAGTACAAGACATCGGAGAAAGCTTTGGAAATGTCGAGAATAAATAAAGAGAACGCTGCTAAGAAAGTGTACCACCATAATATGGGGTCTGCTGGCTACGCCGGTTGCATGCCTAAGTGGGATGCACTTGAGGTCAAGTATATTGCTGCCGGGATCAGACCAGAGCCCACAACATGGACACCACGGGCGAGAAACTGGTTTTACGGCCATGGGGGCACGTTGGACGAAGAAGGGAGGGCAATATATACCCAGAAACACAAAGATCATCCCCTACTGCCCATCGAAGATATTAGAAGTGCAGTACAAGATGTGGAAGCGGGACGGTTCGTTCCCGATAGAGAGAACGACGAGCTCACACGAGCCCTCAAAAATGATGAACACACCGGACGAGCACGAGGCACACCGGGCTCCAAGCCGTGGAAGGTTGCCTTCCCCGCGGAAATGAAGAGATATCCCGATAAAAGTCATCAGAGGAGAAAGGAAAGGGAGGCAGCTGAGAAAGCAGCTGCTGCAGACCGGCTGCGTAATGTAGAAGAAGCATTAAAGCGGCAGCAGGATCAACTCGACAGACTTAGCCAGCAAGGTATCAGCAGCCAATCTCAGCGGCACATGGTAGAAGCTGCATTTGATGGTATCGACGCCCTATCAAATAAGAAAAGCAGCGTCGCTTCCACTCAGCTCCACGATGGTGATGATGATGCACTGACGATGGCTCCTCCTAAACGCTACCCAGTGGATGATATCACGGAGAGCACAGCTTGTGAGCTAAAGGTGCAAGTTATGAACTTAAGGGTGACAGCGGCGGTCGGCATGGCCGTACCAACTGCGCCTAACGAAACTTGGCATTGCAGACCGATTCCAAAAGGGTACGCTGTCGTCACGGTGGATGATGTCAAGCAAGATTTTGAGGAGCTGAAGCTGGACCACCCTGCAGGGGAAGATAGGGACCTGACTGAACTAGGAGAAGCCAAAGGGGGGACTATTGTATGGCCAAAGGAGCACATCGTGCTTCCAAATTATGTCCCGCCAAGGCCACCCACTCCTCAGAGCAGCAGTCCACCTTCGCCGCCACCTCACCATTCTCCAGCGCAACCGTCGCCTTCACCGCCTCACCACTCACCGCAGCTGTCTCCACCGCCGCCTCAGCCGTCTCCGCCGCCGCGTCAGCCGTCTCCGTCCCCTGAGCCTCAGAGACTAAAGCGGAAGTATACTAAGAGGGGCAGCACCACCAGCAGCAGCAAGAGCACGTTCCGATCACCGAAACGTAAGCTATCGCCCCTCCCAAGAGTACCTCATCAGAATATGAAGAAGCTTCCTTACGAGAAGACAGATGAGGAAATTGCTACGGCCGCAGATGCCCATTATCAACAGTGGAAGACTGACATGGCTAACAAGAAAAATCCAAAGCCGACGGAGCCATTGATCTTCCCGGTCACCGCAGAAGATAAAGCCAAAGCAGCCGCGCTTAAGATTCAGCTTCACCAACCCATAGCGCTCACACCTGACTATAATCGCTCTATTACCAAGTCGGCTGAGGCAAAAGAGCGGAGAGTCGGGAAAGAAGTTGCCCAGCTCGGACAACAGAAAAATCAATCGATCGAACCGCTCAAAGTGTACGATACCAATGAGTGGAGAGCCCAGGAGCGGCATGATCCGAACATTGATCCGGAGTTTATTCAACTCTACGGAGAAAAGGCCAAGTTATATGGACTGTCTATTGCTGAGTACATGAGCCGTCTGGATGAGTTCGAGGGGTACCAGCAAATAGCGTACAAATACCGGTACGGGAATCCTCTCGTCAAACCCGAGTTAGTCAAAGATCTACCAACAAAAATGCGGAGATTGCATAACTGGTACATACAAGCCTGTGCTGAATCCACAAACTGGATCTATGCTGGATATAAACACCACCATTACGGTCATGGAGATGGCTTCTTACTGATGGAATTTCTAGAATTATTTCAGTTTTACCAACAAGACGCCCTCGACAAAACTATTGTCAGTGCCTATTGCCTGTAAGTATTATTAAGTCTTTCTAGCTCAGCTCATTCGTTGCTTGTATAATCTTACTCATCATTATACTAATTATATATGCAGAATGAAGATTCTCGAATGCGACCGAGGAGGAATCTTTGACCTTGGGTTCGTTGACTGCAATTTCGTTCATGAAGATACTCTAAAAAAAAACCCAAAGAGACAGAGGATAACTTGGTACAATCGTTGAAGTATTTCAGCAACAGAAGGGAAATACTATTTCCTTACAACTTCGAGTGAGTGTTACTGTCTTGTACACATTTTGTTTTCGCTTTACTCGATGTTAAGCTATTTGACTCATTATGTCTGTGCAGCTTCCACTTTATTCTGTTAATCATTAGTGTTGACGAAGGAGTAGTCAAAGTCATGGACTCAAAACGCACACCTTTAGGAAATTGGGCGAACATGCAGGAATGCCTCCAGATGGCTTGGAAACGGTTCACCGCCAACACTAGGGGTGTTTGGAAGCCAGAGCTTATATTTAAACCATTGAATGTAAGTACTACTTGCTAGATCCACGTATCTCTTTGATTCTAGTTTCAATACAATTATCATGCTTGATTCTTATTTTGATTGAACTCCGTTCTCGTAAAGTGCTTGAGGCAAGAAGCTGGGAATAACTTATGTGGATACTATGTCTGCGAGTTCATTCGCCAGACGACCAAAGAGAAGGGTGCAGACCGAAACATCAAAAAACTTGAAGTACGATAAACAATAATCTCAACATTATTTTATTACCATCAACTGTGTTTAGTTTCATTCATATATATTGATCCCCTTCTTTAAATTAGATCGAACGGATGCGGGACGGTCTTCTACCACGGGAACGCGTGCAAGCAATTCAAGAGGAAATTGCCGGATTCTTATTAGAACAAGTCATAGATCCGAAAGGAGAATACTATTACCCGGTTCATTTAGAAGGGTGAAGTGTAAAAAAGAAGATGTAAAATCAAATTTGTGTGAGTTACCGATTGTAATAGCGACCAAGCACGACGGATGAGACGGTGAATAATATATTCGTGACCATGATGTGTAATATATATATATAGTGTGGTTCCTTCATTATTGCTGTATATATATAATACCATTAAATTGAATACAAAACACACCAAATAAAACCCTGAACCCTAAATGGGAAAAAAAACCCTGGATCAACGATCCCGGCTCGTCCTACGAACCGGGACCAATGACTCAGGCCCCCTCGCGCCGCAGCGCGTCCACGTGGAGACCTATCGGTCCCGGTTCGTGCTGGAACCGGGACCGGCATTGGTCCCGAGTAATGGATCCCGGTTCGGCAACCGGGACCAATGGCCCAAATGAACCGGGACCATAGGCCCTTTTTCCACCAGTGATCTATTTGTGAAACCTTACGTAGATTAATAAATCAAGAATATATTTTGTTCTACTAAGGGTAAGTTCTTCGGAACAGTTTTCATTTCATGTCTTCCACTATGCTTATGTCGTTAACTATTATTTCGTGAAAGTATTGCGGCAACTTAATCAAATGTTGATATTGCATAGCTCAAACGGCCAGGTAATTTTCATGAGGTTATTATCCTGTTACGTGGAAAACTGTTAGGTGATCTCCGGTTAGTACTTCAATGAAATTGCTCTAAATTGTTCTATCGCACAGCGTCTTAGACAGTCTATGCAGGAATGCAGTCTAAATTTTGATTCTCTTCCTATGTGCCTCTACGATGAGAGGATCGAATAAGAAACATGTATTTGGCAACTTATTCCCTGGCATGCTTATGACCAGCTGACAATTCAGTGTCGCACCAACTCACTGAGACTGGTGAATTGGTCTCTGGAACAAAGAAGCGATGGGTGGCGGCGGTGGAAGGGTCATAAATCAAATATGTAAGTGCTACATCAATATTTGCTCATATAGAAAACTAAATTACATTGCAGGAGACCATAATGCATGTACACTAGGGAATGGGGAAAGATATATCGGGTCCTGAACCTGAATGGATAAGATGGCGAAACAACAATTGATAAACATTATTGTCACATATTTAGTATTTGTAGTTCTAAATTATATGAAAACAACAAAAATAAGGTAATATTTTCAGAGTCCCAAGTATTTTAACTTTTGGCTTTTTTGCATACGTTCTTGGCACATGTAGAAGTAAAGACAAATATTTTCTCGCACACGCATCGGAAACAAAAAGAACTACCGTGCTTGGAATGAAGGTCAAATATTTTTATACAGATTGGTAGTAACAAATGTTACGATGGTTTAAGAAATAAACATTCAATTCTTATTACCAATTCTTTTTATTTGTCACTTATGCGTTTGTTAACAAAATAATCATTTTAAATTAGTTTTAGTAATGTGTATTCAAATAACTAGCCGTGCAGGTGCACGGGTTGATGACTAGTAAAGATAACATACATATATCATGAGGATCACTATAAGATTCACTCTGGGCATTACGAAAAAATACATAGACCGTAATCCAACAGCATCTATGAATAATAATCCACCCTCCGGATGTCGTCTGAGCAACCATCGGGTAATAAGTTGCAAACAACAGATAACTGCATTAAGCAAAGTGCGATAAGTAAACAAAGCAAATGTCCTTGGACACAAGAATGTTGTTTTCTCCCTAGTGGAAACAACACATCTACAACCTTAGAGGTTTTTGTCACTCCCCCAGATTACTAGAGGCATGAACCCAACTATGAAGCATAAATACTCCCTCTTGGAGTCTCTAGCATCTACTCGGCCAAGATATCTACTAGCAACGGAGAGCATGCAAGATCATAAACAACATAGACATAACATAAAGATATATAATTCAACACATCAACTTGACATAGTACCAATACTCATCGGATCCCAACAAACACAATATGTAGAATTACAAAAGATGATCTTGATCATTTAGGGCAGCTCACAAGATCTAAACATGAAGCACATGGTGGAGAACACAACCATCTAGCTACTGCTATGGACCCGTAGTCCAAGGTAGACCACTCACACACACTCCGGAGGCGACCATGGTGGTGGAGAAGGCCTCCGGCAGGGATTCCCCTCTCCGGTAGGGTGCCGGGAAGAGCTCCTGGATCCTCCCGATCTCGCTTCGATGACGGCGGCGGCTTGCAGTATGTTTCGAGGAAAAGCGATCCGTCCTCTAGGTTTTTCCCATCGAGGGGAATATATAGGCGAAAGGGCAGCATCAGGAGGTGGGCCAGGTGGCCTCACCACCTGGTGGCGTGGCCAGGGGCTAGGCCGCGCCACCCTATGGTGTGGCTGGCCCCTGGCCCCCCTCCGTCTCATCTTTGGTCTTCGCAAAGCTTCGGTAAAAATAGGAGGTTTGGCTTTTGTTTTGTCCAATTCCGAGAATATTTCCTGTGTAGCTTTTCTGAAACACAAAAACAGCAGAAATAGGGAACTAACACTGTGGCATCTCGTTAGTAGGTTAGTTCTGGAAAATGCATAAAAACGCCAAAAAGTGTAACAAAACACAAAGAAATGGTGTGTAAACAAGCGTGGAGCATCAAAAATTATAGATACGTTTGAGACGTATCAAGCATCCCCAAGCTTAACTCCTTCTCGTCCTCGAGTAGGTAAGTGATCACAAAAGAATAATTTTTGAGGTGACATGCACCATCACAATCTTGATCAACGATGTAAAGCATTGACTGCTGGGATCAAAGAACTTAAAACATGGGCATAAGAGACATAATCTTGACAATAAAAACTTAGTAACCATGTTATAACATGAAAAGAAACACAAACGAAAGATCATGAACAATGAAACATTGAAAGTCAAGTGTGTGTTCAAATCATATGAAAAAATATACAAATGGTTTCAGCTTGTCTTTCATGGAATAGCAAAACATAAAAGCATAGGACACCTTCAAGTTTAAGAGGGCGACTAGATACAAATAATTTAAGAACAAGTGAAACCAAAATCATGAATCAATCAATAATAAACTTTGGGAATATGCACATTAAACTCAGAATGACAACTATGCTCTCTTAGACGGTGCATAAAGGTAGAAGGTGGAGACTCAACATAAAAGTAAAAGAAAGGCCCTTCGCAGAGGGAAGCAGGGATTGCAAGTTTTATAAACCTTCAAAAATTATGGTACATACTAGCTTTGAGCTCTCATTGCCCCATCATAGGAATCTTGAATGGTTAAAGTTAATGTGAGTACAATTATGAAGCATATGCTTAACAAATCATAAGTTGAAAACCTTGTGTTCCCGTGAAGTACGAATACCCAAACCTCATGCTACTCGACTTAGGTCCCAAGCAAGCTCTTATCATTGTAAGTATACACGTATCATCGAGAACCGCGAACAGGGTACCTCCTGCCCGATGACATGGAACAAGCCCACATCAAATTGACAAGACAAACAGACAATGAACACCTCAGCATCTCTTTTATTTACCATTGGTATAGCTTTTTATTGTGAGATGCGTCGTCGAATATCCACTATGGACATGCTGTAAATTTCCACCATGAATGATGCATGGCTTAGATTAGCGGCCCAGGCGTTTCTCTAACACATATACAAACTCCATGATCCCGCAAGATCCCAACTTATTTCACATTGCGAGTATCCGTATATAAAAGATCACGATATCAACTCAAATGAGAGAAAGTGCAATGTTAAAAGCTTGCCCCATGACGGCATGGCTGGGCTAATTTCCAACTTACAACTTGCAAGCATAGCATCAACATAAGAGAGCCACAATGTCAAAATTTTAAAAGCGAGAAAAGTAAAGTGCGCCGTCAGGTTCGTGAGAGCTTTACTGACTAATTTTCACATAACACCAAAAAGAGTTTAATTTGAAGGATAGATAAAAGTAAGTCAAATGTACTTGGAATAGCAAATTGCTAATAGGTATATATGGTGGACACATTGGAATAACTTGTTTTTTAGGAGTTGGATGCACGAGTAGAGCTCATACCCAGTATAAAACGAAGGCTAGCAAAAGACTGGGAGCGACCAACTAAGAGAGCAATAACGGCCATAATCATGCATAGCGACAAAACATCATTAAAAGAAGCATAAAATGACATCACAAGTCAAAAACCAAATGATCATAGAGGCTTATGGCGACTTTGTAAGAGTCAAACATGTTGTAAGCATGTGCCAAGTCAACCCAAATACAGCATCAAGGAGAAAACCAAATAAATGCTTCCATATAATAAAAACAATGCATGATTTTTTCAAAGGCTCATTAAGCAATCTCAGTCATTTGAGACAAGTCATGCTATAGAAAAAACTACTAAGCATAATATCAAAATGACATCAAGCATGGCATGCAAAAGTCTAAGCCGCAGTCTAAACAAGCTCCTTTTTGTACCACTTTTTTGCATGACACTTTTTCTCTTTTCCAACACCATTCAAACCTTTTTGAGACAACTCTTTTGATGAAAACAAACATAGACCAGTGGTCTAAATACACCTTGATACAAAGATATAACAAGATCTGAACAAAAATCAAGGTGAAAAATGAAAGCTAAGCACCGTTCTAGAAAAAGAGAACACTCGTTGAACGATAAGAGTGAAAACTAGAGTGTTCTTGGCAAATGAAAAACGAAGTACATCTCCTCCAAAAGAAATTTTTTGGGGACCAACCATTTATTGCAGCAAACAAAAGAAAAGAAAACTGAAAGCAAAAGTAAAGATGCTCTAAGAAAAACGCATAAAATATGAAGAAATAAAAATATAGTGTGTTGAAAGGTGACCTGATTTTTGCCGATGAAGAAGGGGTGCATCGGGGGCATCCCCAAGCTTTGATGCTTGTACCTCTTGGATATTTATTGGGGTGAAATGGGCATCCCCAAGCTTGAGCTTTCGTCCATACTTCATCTCATCTCATCACTCTACATTCCCTACACTTGAAAACTTCCTTCATACAAAACTTCACACAATTCTATTAGCAATGTTAGCATAAACATAATAGTAAATCAACCCTTTTGGTTCAATTTCAAACTCAAAAACACCACATATAAAGCATATACTACTGTGGAAACTTCCTCAAAAGTTTCGTGATCAAAAGAACTGAAAAAGAAAGCGATCGAGAGGCAAACACAAATAGTGGCAGAAATCTGTCAAAACAGAACAGCTGACAAAGGTCGGATTTTTCGAGGACCTTCTGTTGCTCAAATCGAAAATTGCAAAACTAATGAAAGTTTGGATATAACCTGGGGCATATGCTAAAAAATTTGAGATCAAAAAGATATTCTTAGAATGTTCGCGAATTTTTACTGTGTAGCGCAGAAATCTATTTCATGACAGCAACTTCCCTAAATCTTACCTCCCTCAAATTAGAGGTTCTTCTTGGCACAACAATGAAATAAAAATGATAAGGAGCGGTCATTACAGTAGTAATAACTTCCAAGACTCAAATAAAATAAAAAGTACTGAAAAGAAAACATTAGGTTATCTCCCAAGAGTGCTTTTCTTTAACGCCTTTGAGCTAGGCGCAGAAAGTGCAAATCAAGTATTATCAAATGAGGCATTAAGATCAACTGTTTCCTCAAGAGCACCACTTACCACACTAGGCACTTTAGAAGTTCTCGAAAATGATTCAACCTGCAAGTCCTCTTAGTTGAACTAAAAGTCTTACCAATCTTAAAAACATGTTGCGGTTTAGGCACATACACTTTGGGAACATACATAAATTTTTGCTCTTTTCCATCAAAAGCTTTCTCCTTCTTAAATTTAAGAGAAGAGAATATTGAACTTAAAGTTTCCATAGACTCCTCTAGTTTACCAATCCTAAGGTTTTGACTATCTAGAGTAGTACTAGCCTCTAAAACGGTGATTCTCTTACCGATACTTTCTATCGATTCATTAACCTGGCTAGCGTTATCAAGGATATTTGGCAAACTTTTTTCTAAAGAGCTAAGTTTTTCTAAAACATCATCCAAAGTAAACTCAATTTTAAAAACATGGATAGGTGGTACCCCCACTAAAATTTCAATTAAAGTGCATGCTTCCAAAGGGAGAGTACCCAGAAAATTACCTCCTGCAAGAGTATCAAGAACGTACCTATGATGTCTACACACGCTTCTGTTCTTGTAGACAGTGTTGGGCCTCCAAGTGCAGAGGTTTGTAGAGCAGCAGCAAGTTTCCCTTAAGTGGATCACCCAAGGTTTATCGAACTCAGGGAGGAAGAGGTCAAAGCTATCCCTCTCAAACAACCCTGCAATTACGATACAGAAAGTCTCTTGTGTCCCCAACACACCCAATACACTTGTCAGATGTATAGGTGCACTAGTTTGGCGAAGAGATAGTGAAATACAAGTGGTATAGATGATTATAAGTAGTAAATGCAATCTGGAACAAAAATGGCAGCAAGCAAACAAGTAACAAAACAGCAAGTAAACGGTGTGCAAAGCTTGGAAACAAGGCCTAGGGATCATACTTTCACTAGTGGACACACTCCCAACAAATATAACATAATTGAACAAATAAATAACTTCTCTTCACTATGGTACTCTGAATTACTCTCCTATTGAATAACACTAATCATTGCGTAGGGCTACGAAGCACTCCTCAAAGTTCATCAAGTACTTGACAAACACCACTTATAGAGATATCCAAATCAAATCACAACTCAAGATAGATATTATTGCAACTTAGACCAAGTACTAACACGGTGCACACACTGTCAACATTACACCATGAAAGGAGGAATAGATCACTTCAATACTATCATAGTGATAATTATTCTCATAATCCATAAAAGATCACAATCGTAGCCTAGACCAAGTACCACCATGATGCACGCACTGTCACCGTTACACCATGGTAGGAGGAATAGATTACTTTAATAACACCACTAGAGTACACATAATATCTGAATAATAACATCTACTTGTTCAACATGATACAAAGCTCACGATCACATAAAGATCACATCATGGAGAGAGAGGTGAACCACATAGCTACCGGTAGAGCCCTCAGCCCCGGGGATGAACTACTCCCTCCTCATCATAGGAGACAGCAAGGTTGATGGAGATGGCGGTGAGGTCGATGGAGACGGCGGAGACGGTGATGGAGATCGATGGAGATGGCTCCGGGGGCACTTCCCCGTCCCGGCAGGGTGCCGGAACAGAGACTTCTGTCCCCCGAAATTCGTCGACGGCGGCGGCGGAGCTGCGGAACTGTTTCTGGAAAATTGTCGACTCCCCTAGGGTTTTCCGTCCCGAGGCTTCTTATAGGCGAAGGGGCGTCGTCAGGGGGCAGCCAGGGGCTCCTCACACCAGGGTGTCGTGGCCAGGGCCTAGGCCGCGCCACCTATGTGTGAGGGCGGCCTCTGTCCCCCCTCTGGCTCTCTTTCGGTCTTCGGGAAGCTTCCGGGAAAAATAAGACTTCTGGAACTTGTTTCGTCCAATTCCGAGAATATTTCCTGTGTAGCTTTTCTGAAACACAAAAATAGCAGAAAACAGGGAACTGGCACTGTGGCGACTTGTTAATAGGTTAGTTCCGGAAAATGCATAAAAGTGCCACGAAGTGTAACGAAACACAAGGCAAATGGTGTAAAAACAAGCATGGAGCATCAAAAATTATAGATACGTTGGAGACGTATGAGCATCCCCAAGCTTAACTCCTGCTCGTCCTCGAGTAGGTAAGTGATAACAAAGAATAATTTTTGAGGTGACATGCACCTACACAATCTTGATCATAAATGTAAGCATTTGTGAGCTAGGATCATAAGAACTTAAAACATGGGCCTGAAAGATATCATCTTGACAATAAGACTTAGCAACCATGTTGTAAACATGCAAATGAACACAAACAAAAGATCATGAAAATGAAACAATGAAAGTCAAACGTGTGTACAAATCATAAGGAAAAACATACAAATGGTTTTCAGCTTGTCCTTCATAGAGAGCAAAACATAAATGCATAGGACACCTTCAAGTTTAAGAGGGCGACTAGATACAAGTAATTTGAGAACAAGTGAAACCAACAATATGAATCAATCAATGAAAACTTTGGGACAATGCACATTATACTCAGAATGACAACTATGCTCTCTTAATGGTGCATAAAGGTAGAAGGTGGTGACTCAACATAAAAGTAAAAGAAAGGCCCTTCGCGGAGGGAAGCAGTGATTAAACATGTGCTAGAGCTTTTCATTTGTAAAACAGAGAGATAAAACTTGGGTTTTGAGATGTGGTTGCTTTTGTCAACGACTAGCAATGGGGTTCTTACTATCTTCCATACAAAAATGAAGCAAGTTTTTGAGAGAGAGATTGGCACTTTTGTGCTCTTTTATAAAGCTTGGCACTCCTCCCCACCTTTTTTCCTTTCTCAAACCATGGCTAACCAATTCCATCGGGTGCCCACCAACATTCACATTCCATGGAGGAGTGCCTTTTTTCTTTCTTTTTTCTCTTTTTTTTCTTCTTTTTGGAATAAGACAATATGGAAGATAGCAAATCCGACCACTACGTCCCCATGAGCTGAAAATAGTGTCACAAAATGAGAAGTATTTTGAAGGTTTTGAAAGGTAGCACATGAAAATTTACTTTGAATGGCTTACAAATACCATGCATAGGAATTTATAGTGGACACAATGGCAAACTTGGTTTTTAGGAGTTGGATGCACGAGTAGAGCTCATACTCAGTACAAGGCGAGGGCTAGCAAAAGACTGGGAGCGACCAACTAAGAGAGCAATAACAGCCATAATCATGCAAAGCGACAAAGCAACATTAAAAGAAGCATAAGATGGCATCAAAAGTCAAAAACTAAATGATCATAGAGGCTATTGGCGACTTTGTAAGAGTCTAACATGTGTGAGCATGCGCCAAGTCAACCCAAATAAAGCATCAAGGAGAAAACCAAAATAATGCTTCCAAACAATAAAAACAACGCATGATTTTTTCAAAGGCTCATTAAGCAATCTCAGTTATTTGAGAGAAGTCATGCTACAGCAAAACCACTAAGCATACTATCAAAAAGACATCAAGCATGACATGAAAAAGCCTAAGCCGCAGTCTACACAAGCTCCTTCTTGTACCACTTTTTTGCATAAAGCTTTTCTCTTTTCCAACACCATTTGAAATTTTTTAAGACACCTCTTTTGATGAAAACCAATAAATATCAGAGGCAAAAATACACCTTGAAGAAAAGATATGAAAAGATCTGAACGCAAATCAAGGCGAAAATGAAAACCAAAAGCAGTAGCAGAAAAATAAGAACACTCGGTTTTTGATAAGAGTGAAAACTAGAGCGTTCTTGGCAAATGAAAAGCGAGTTCATCTCCTCCAAAAGAAACATGATGTGATCTAACCATTTATTACAACAAACAAAACAAAACTAACTAAGAAAACTAAAACAACTGACCCTCCAAGAAAAACACATAGTGCATGAAGCAATAAAAATATAGTGTTTTGAAAGGTGACCTAATTTTTGCCGATGAAGAAGGGGTGCCTCAGGGGCATCCCCAAGCTTTGACGCTTGTACTTCTTGGATATTTCTTGGGGTGATGCATGGGCATCCTCAAGCTTGAGCTTTTGTCCATTCTTCAAATCATCTCATCATTCTCCAATCCCTACACTTGAAAACTTCCCTCATACAAAACTAAACACAATTCTATTTGCAACATTAGTGTAAGCATAACATATAATCAACCTCTTTTTGCTTCAGGTTTCAACCTAAAACCACCACATATTAAGTATATACTACTGTAGCAACTTCCCCAAAAGTTCCATGATCAAAATAACTCAAAAGAAAGCGATAAAGCGGCAAACACAAATATTGGCAGAAATCTGTCAAAACAGAACAGCTGACAAAGGTCGAATTTTTGAGGGGTTTTCTGTTGCTCAAATCAAAAAGTGTTCAACTAACGAAAGTTTTGATATTACCTGGGGCATATGCACAAGAAATCGCAGGTCCAAAAGATATACAGAGAATTTATACGAATGTTTACGGTGCAGCACCGAAAACAGTTTCAGGACAGCAACATCCCCAAATCTTTACCTCACTCGAATTAGAGGCTTCTCTTGGCACAAAAACAAAATAAACAAGATAAGGAGCGGTCATTACAGTAATAATGACTTCCAAGACTCAAATAAAAGAAAAATTACTGAAAGTAAAACATTGGGTTATCTCCCAAGAGTGCTTTTCTTTAACGCCTTTGAGCTAGGCGCAGTAATTTGCAAAGATGCTCATGTGGGCGCCATATAAGAGCTTGAGGCAAAGACGCCATATAAGAACTTAAAGCAATAGAGAGCATCAAAAATCAAGTATGGAACACATTTAAATCTAAACCACTTCCTATGAAAAATAGTCTTGTAAAGAGACAAGTCATGAAAGCGCAAAGCAAAAAGCATAGGAAGGCAAAACAAGTACAACTTCAAGAATTGCAACATAAAGAGGGAAAACTCAATATTGTTGAGATCCATCAAACCATGTTTCCCTCTCTCATAATAACTTTCAGTAGCATCATGAATAGAACTAACAATATAACTATCACATAAAGCATCCCTATCATGAGCCACATGCATAAAAGAATTAATACTCCCCACATGAACAATAGTAGTAGGAGCAGATTCAACAGAATAATTATTCTCATCACCATAATCATCAAAAATAGGAGGCATATTGTAATCATAACTAATTTTCTCCTCAAAAGTAGGTGAACTGAAAATATTATACCCATCATCATAACCATCATAAACTAGAGGTTTAGTATCATCACAAGCTAGAGAGCAACTATTTCACAAGGCATACTCATCAAACATATCATCATAAGAAGGAGCATGGATAGCACTAATGGTACAACAATTATTAACCTTAGAATTGGTACCAAAAAGATTTTGAATATCAAAAGTAGAGTGCTTTTCCCAATCATGATCACTAACATAGGTAACAGGTATAGGAACATCATCCCAATCAGAATTGTCATAATCAATAGCAGGATCATAAAGCTTAGGGGAAGATACCGTGTCCTCTCGCCTTTTACTCCTCTTCTTCTTCTTCTTCATACTCTTCTTACTCTCTCCTTTAGGAGGGAGGGACTTGAAGGGCATCTTCTCCACATATTCTTTAGGAGGGAAAGGCATCTTCTCCACATAATCTGGTTTGCTGACAGAAACAACAGAAGAAACTTTGGAGGATTCCTCCTCTCTATTAATAAGATAAAAACATCTATCAGTCCTGTCATAGCTTGGCAAAATATCAAGTTTTATAAGATTTTGTATGTAAGTATTTGCAAGGCAATCTTTAGCACAATAGAGACGACAACCATGAAGGGTGCTA
Source organism: Dactylis glomerata (assembly GCA_007115705.1). Lineage (NCBI taxonomy): Eukaryota > Viridiplantae > Streptophyta > Magnoliopsida > Poales > Poaceae > Dactylis > Dactylis glomerata. The sequence goes on along the minus strand of QXEO01000200.1, from coordinate 2,071,224 downwards.
TTAATATCAACATCATTCATATCTATCAAAGCAATCTTTCTAGATATCTCGTCACACGCCAAGAACAAAGCGAGCTCATCATGCTGATTGGGAGTAATCTTGTCATCACAATACATACTTAAGGTACTAGAAGTGTAACTATTAGGGCTTGAGCATTGGAAATTAAAATGACCTATGTCATCGCAATGTTTACAAAGAAAAGGATAAAGCTTATAAACCCTTTCACCAAGCACATCTAGATCCTTGAGCCACATACTGGTTTCTTCATTTGCGTGGGTGATGCAATAATCTTCCTTGTTGTAACTCTGTTCACAAGGTCTATGTATTCCACAAAAATTAACATGCTTATAAGAAATAGTACTTTTAGAAGTTTGAGCATGTTTATTGCAATCATCAACAACAATATCACTTTCTATGCAAGTGTCCTTAAAATGTTCATGATACACGTCCCCATTTCCTTTAGGAACATTCATATGGGAAGCAAAGGCTTTAAAGCAATCAACCATAATTTGAGGATCAAGACCATATTTAGCACTAAGCTCTTGAAAATTAGCAGTTTCAGCAAAAGACTTAATGCAATCAAACTCGTAATTCATACTTGATCCTTTACCTTTGTCGCTATCCCAACCTTCAATATTGTTTCGAATTATTTCAAGCAGATCCCACTTGGTGTCAACATCCTTGCTTGTGAAAGACCCATCAAAGCATGCATCTAGATAGTCCTTGTAATATCCTGAAAGCCTTGCATAAAAATTATTAATAACAATATTACGGGGAAGATCATGAATAGGACATTTGAGCATTAGTGACTTCAATCTTCCCCACGCTTGGCCAATGCTTTCTCCCTCATGCAGCCAAAAGTTGTATATCCGATTACGGTCTTTATGAATTTCACTTGGAGGATAAAACTTGGAATAAAAGAGATGCACAATTTCCTCCCATGCAATAGATGGACCATCTTTAAGCAGCCGGTACCACTCCTCAGCTCTGCCTTTCAATGATAAAGAGAATAGCTTCTTCTTAACTTGGTTCACTGAAATACCTGCACACTGGAACAACTCGCATAATTCATGTATAAAGAGCAGATGATCACCAGGATGGACAGTTCCATCTCCTAAATAGCAGTTATTCTTAACGCATTCAACAATCTTCATAGGTATTTTAAAAGGATGAGGAGCACAAGCATCACTAGAAACATCACATATGGGAGATAAAATATTATCAGAACAAACCTTCTCCACTAAAGCTGGGGGACTAAAAATATCATACTCAACAAAACTAGCTTCCCCAAGCTTAGACTTTTCTATAGCATCAGTATTAACAGTATTCAAAGCATTCGTACTAATAACATTGCTATGCGAAATAAGTTCCAAAGGATTTTCAATTTTCTCTTCAAATCTAAAATCAGGAAAAAGACTAAAGAACTCTTTGTTTTCCATTAAGCCTAACTAGTAAAAATAAAAACAAGAAACAAAAAGATGTAATTGCAGAATCTAAAGGAAATAACTCCGAGCACTCACACAGGAGGATGCGAGTACCTTTTACCTTACCTCCCCGGCAACGGCGCCAGAAAAGAGCTTGATGTCTACACACGCTTCTGTTCTTGTAGACAGTATTGGGCCTCCAAGTGCAGAGGTTTGTAGAGCAGCAGCAAGTTTCCCTTAAGTGGATCACCCAAGGTTTATCGAACTCATGGAGGAAGAGGTCAAAGCTATCCCTCTCAAACAACCCTGCAATTACAATACAGAAAGTCTCTTGTGTCCCCAACACACCCAATACACTTGTCAGATGTATAGGTGCACTAGTTGGGCGAAGAGATAGTGAAATACAAGTGGTATAGATGATTATAAGTAGTAAATGCAATCTGGAACAAAAATGGCACCAAACAAACAAGTAACAAAACAGCAAGTAAACGGTGTGCAAAGCTTGGAAACAAGGCCTAGGGATCATACTTTCACTAGTGGACACACTCCCAACAAATATAACATAATTGAACAAATAAATAACTTCTCTTCACTATGGTACTCTGAATTACTCTCCTATTGAATAACACTAATCATTGCGTAGGGCTACGAAGCACTCCTCAAAGTTCATCAAGTACTTGACAAACACCACTCATAGACATATCCAAATCAAATCACAACTCAAGATAGATATTATTGCAACTTAGACCAAGTACTAACACGGTGCACACACTGTCAACATTACACCATGAAAGGAGGAATAGATCACTTCAATACTATCATAGTGATAATTATTCTCATAATCTATAAAAGATCACAATCGTAGCCTAGACCAAGTACCACCATGATGCACGCACTGTCACCGTTACACCATGGCAGGAGGAATAGATTACTTTAATAACACCACTAGAGTACACATAATATCTGAATAATAACATCTACTTGTTCAACATGATACAAAGCTCACGATCACATAAAGATCACATCATGGGAGAGAGAGGTGAACCACATAGCTACCGGTAGAGCCCTCAGCCCCAGGGATGAACTACTCCCTCCTCATCATAGGAGACAGCAAGGTTGATGGAGATGGCGGTGAGGTCCATGGAGACGGTGGAGACGGTGATGGAGATCGATGGAGATGGCTCCGGGGGCACTTCCCCATCCCGGTAGGGTGCCGGAACAGAGACTTCTATCCCCCGAAATTCGTCGATGGCGGCGGCGGAGCTGCGGAACTGTTTCTGGAAAATTGCCGACTCCCCTAGGGTTTTCCGTCCCGAGGCTTCTTATAGGCGAAGGGGCATCGTCAGGGGGCAGCCAGGGGCTCCTCACACCAGGGTGGCGCGGCCAGGGCCTGGGCCGCGCCACCTATGTGTGAGGGCGGTCTCTGGCCCCCCTCCGGCTCTCTTTCGGTCTTCGGGAAGCTTCCAGGAAAAATAAGACTTCTGGAACTTGTTTCGTCCAATTCCGAGAATATTTCCTGTGTAGCTTTTCTGAAACACAAAAACAGCAGAAAACAGGGAACTGGCACTATGGCGACTTGTTAATAGGTTAGTTCTGGAAAATGCATAAAAGTGCCACGAAGTGTAACGAAACACAAGGCAAATGGTGTAAAAACAAGCATGGAGCATCAAAAATTATAGATACGTTGGAGACGTATCAACCTATTCCAACTAGATATACCAACATAAAAATTTCTAAGGAGGATCATGGTAGAATGCTTCTTTGTACACCTATGATGAGCATTGCTAATTCGGTACCAAGCATCTTACAAACTCTCTTCCCCCTGTTGCTTAAAAGTACGAATCTCAACTTCAGGATTACTCATTCTAGCAAGACTAAAAAGCAGACAAGTAAAACTAACAACTATAAAGGAACTAATTTTTTTGTATTTTTGATAAAACGATGCAAGCAAAAATAAAATAAAGCAAAACAATAACAAAGTAAAAGGTTGAGCGTGAGAGACTCCCCTTGCAGAAATCTTCTTTCTTCTTGGCAACGGCACCAGAAAAATTGCTTGATAGTGCGTTGTAAGCACCTAGTTGGGAACCCCAAGAGGAAGTATGAGGAGCACAGCAGCAAGTTTCTCTCAGTTGTGAAACCAAGGTTTATCGAACCAATAGGAGAAAGCCAAACTTCCGAAGGTAATGCTTGCTAGCTTCGCGACACTCCAGACAATGGTGCCAGAAAATGCAGGTGCGTGGCTTTTCACTAGCAAACCTGCACACAACACAACCAAGTACTTTGCCCCAACTTACGATGAGGTTGTCAATCTCACCGGTTTGCTGTAAACAAAGGATTAAGCGTATCGAGTGGTAAAAGCGTAATAGTATGCAAGTAAAAGTAAATAGTGTGAGTAAAAGTAAATGGTATAGCAATGTAAAGGAAATTGGACCGGGGTCCACAGTTCACTAGGGGTGTCTCTCCATCAGATAAATAACAACATACTGGGTAAACAAATTATAGTTGGGCAATTGATAGAATAAAGATAACGTACATATGTCATGAGGATCACTATGAGATTCACTCTGGACATTACGACAAAATACATAGACCATAATCCAACTGCATCTATGACTAATAATCCACCCTCCGGATGTCGTCCGAGCAACCATCGGGTATTAAGTTGCGAACAATGGATAACTGCATTAAGCAAAGTGCGTAAAGTAAACAAAGCAAATGTCCTTTGACACAAGAATGTTGTTTTCTCCCTAGTGGCAACAACACATCTACAACCTTAGAGGTTTCTGTCACTCCCCCAGATTACTAGAGGCATGAACCCAACTATCGAGCATAAATACTCTCTCTTGGAGTCACTAGCATCTACTCGGCCAAGATATCTACTAGCAATAGAGAGCATGCAAGATCATAAACAACATAAAGATAACATAAAGATATATAATTCAGCACATCAACTTGACATAATACCAATACTCATCGGATCCCAACAAACACAATATGTAGAATTACACAAAGATGATCTTGATCATGTAGGGAAGCTCACGAGATCTAAACATGAAGCACATGGTGGAGAAGACAACCATCTAGCTACTGCTATGGACCCGTAGTCCAAGGTAGACTACTCACACATCACTCCGGAGGCGACCATGGTGGTGGAGAAGGCCTCCGGTAGGGATTCCCCTCTCTGGCAGGGTGCCAGGAAGACCTCCTAGATCCTCCCGATCTTGCTTCGACGACGGCGGCGGCTTGCAGTATGTTTCAAGGAAAAGCGATCCGTCCTCTAGGTTTTTCCTATCGAGGGGAATTTATAGGCAAAAGGGTAGCGTCAGGAGGTGGGCCAGGTGGCCTCACCACCTGGTGGCACGGCCAGGGGCTGGGCCGCGCCACCCTATGGTGTGGCTGGCCCCTGGCCCCCTCCGTCTCATCTTCGGTTTTCGTGAAGCTTTGGTAAAAATAGGAGGTTCGGCTTTTGTTTCGTCCAATTCCGAGAATATTTCTTGTGTAGCTTTTCTGAAACACAAAAACTGCAGAAAACAGGGAACTGGCACTGTGGCATCTCGCTAGTAGGTTAGTTCTGGAAAATGCATAAAAATGCACCGAAGTGTAACAAAACACAAAGCAAATGGTGTGTAAACAAGCATGGAGCATCAAAAATTATAGATACGTTTGAGACATAGTAGGTTAGTTCCGGAAAATGCATAAAAATGCCACGAAGTGTAACAAAACACAAAGAAAATGGTGTGTAAACAAGCATGGAGCATCAAAAATTATAGATATGTTTGAGACGTATCAAGGGGGGATCAGAGATAGACTCCGCCACCTCTGCGGGGCAGAAAACACCGAGAGAAAAAGCTCTCCGGCAGGCAGAAATCTGTCGGGGAAATTCCTTCCCAGAGAGGGGAGATCGTCGCCATCGTCATCGCCATTGAGCTGGGCTTCATCGCGATCATCATATTCATCACCGTCATCACCAGCACCTTTATCCTCACCATCACCAGGCCATCCCGCTGTAACATCTTGGGTTGAATCTTGTCCAATTCTTAGGGGAAACTTTCCCGGTGTTGATTACTTTTGTACTTGATGCAATTGAGTAGAACCGTTGAATTAAGGTTTATATTCAGATTGTTATTTACCATTATTTCACCTCTGGTCATGATCCATATGATGTCTTGTGAGTAGTTCATTTAGTTCTTGAGGACATGGGAGGAGTCGAGATGTTAGTAGTGAAACTATGTTGAGTAATATTTTAATGGTTTGATATTTATATGCTGTGGTGCTATTTCCCTAGTGGTGTCATGTGAACGTCGACTACATGATACTTCACCTTTATGGGCCTAGTGGAATGCATTGTGTATTTGGCTACTAATTGTGGGGTTGCCGGAGCAACAGAAACCTAAACCCCCGTTGGGAGACCATTGCACCAGGGAGTGTAGGATCTCAGAGTTTAAGGCTGTGGTTAGATTTATCTTAATTACATTCTTGTAGTTGCGGATGCTTGCAAGGGGTGTAATCACAAGTGTGTATTTGTCCAAGTTGGGATAGTGCACTAGCATAGGTTCACCCCCATAACACTTATCAAACCAATGAAGATTATTTAGTTGCATGAAGCAAAACCACTCGACAGAAACTCCCATGTGTCCTCAGGAACGTTTAGTAATCATAAGTTACACAACCGGTTTGTCCTTTGCTCTAGAAAGGATTGGGCCACTTGCAGCAATTATTATTATTGTCTTTTATTTACTCGTACTTTATTTATTTGCATTACCAACTATCCCTGAAAACCCGTTTGCTAGTATTTACAGTGAATCCTTGACCAAAACTGCTTGTCAACACCTTCTGCTCCTCGTTGGGTTCGACACTCTTATTTATCGAAAGTACTACGATACACCCCCTATACTTGTGGGTCATGAAGACTATTTTCTAGCACTGTTGCTGGGGAGTGAAGCGCTATTGAAGAGTGGAATTGGTAAATGTAACTTTCACTATGAGTATTGTTTTTATTTCTATCTTTTATTTTATTTTGCTATGGATAAGTCTCCATTTGGTTTCCTATTTGGGAATACTACTGCTACTATTACGGTAGTGGATGAACCACCACCTGCTCAATTAGATCCTTTTAAAATACCTATGAAAATTGTTGAACGTGTTATGAATAACTGCTATTCAGGAGATGGAACTGTCCATCCGGGTGATCATTTACTCTTTATACATGAATTATGCGAGTTGTTCAAGTGTGGAGGTATTTCATCAAGCCAGGTTAAGAGAAAGCTATTCTCTTTATCACTAAAGGGCAGAGCTGCGGAATGGTATAGGTTGCTAAAGGATGGTCAATCTATTGGTTGGGAGGAAATTGTACCCCTCTTTTATTCTAAATTCTATCCTCCAAGTGAGATTCATAAAGATCGGAATCAAATATATAATTTTTTGTCTCATGATGGAGAGAGTATTGCCCAAGCGTGGGGGAGACTGAAGTCACTAATGCTCAAATGTCCCATTCATGAGCTCCTCAGTAATATTGTTATTAATAACTTCTATGCAAGGCTTACTCTTCACGAAAAGGATTTATTGGATGCTTCTTGCTCTGGATCATTTACACGTATGAAAGAAGAAGCTAAATGGGATCTTCTTGACCGTATTCAAGAAAATACTAAAGGATGGGAGAATGACAAAGGTAGAAAGTTAGGTATAAATTATGATTATGAATGCATTAAACCTTATATGGGAACTGATGACTTTCATAATGTTAGCACTATTTATGGTCTTGATTCTCAAATACTTGCTAACTGTTTTAAGGCCTTTGCCTCTTATCTTGATGTTCCAAAGAAGGATTTGGAACAAGTACAATGCGCCTTATAAAGATACTACTAGTTGTGTTCCTGCTAGAATTACTGAAGTTTGTACTGTTGATCGTATTTTGCCTGAGCCTTATTTTGAGAAAACGCCTTTCCCTGCTAAGGTAAAGGAGCATTTTATGTTAACTAGTGTGCTTAATAAAAGTGCAAAGAAAGCTTTAGAACCTGATGAGAAATAACTGTTAAGTCTCCTGTAGCTATAGTAAAGGACCTTGTTACTAAAAATGTAGAAGATGGACATATTATCTTTTGTGAAGATGCTTCTAACATTGTTTCACCTCCTAGTAGATCTAGGAAAACAAGTGTCCCTGTGCTTTCTGTCAGGATTGGTGATCATTGCTATTATGGTTTATGCGACATTGGTGCAAGTTCAAGTGCTATTCCTAATGAGCTTTACAGAGAAATCATGCATGGAAATTGGTTCTTGTGAACTAGAAGATATCGATGTGGTTATTCAGCTCGCTAACAGAGAGACTATCTCTCCAATTGGTATTGTTAGAGATGTGGAAGTTTTATGCGGTAAGACTAAATATCCTGCTGGTTTTCTAGTACTTGGTTCAACTGCTAGTAAAACTTGTCCTATTATTTTTGATAGACCCTTTTTGAACACTTGTGGCGCTATTATAGATTGTAAGAAGGAGAAATTTTTGACTAAGTTTGATGGAGAATCTTATGAGTTTAATTTTTCTAAGTTTACCAAAGCTCCTTATGAAACTGAATTGCCCAATGAAGATTTTAGAGTTGAACACCTTGCCTGTATTGCTCTTGCTCCTAACGATGCTTTGCATCAAGATATGGAGGACCACGAAAGTGAGATCTTCATAGAAGAAAGAAATGAGATTGACGAGATTCTCCTTCGTCAGCCAGAGATGCTTAAACACAATTTACCCGTGGAGGATTTGGGTACCACTTTGCCACCCAAGGAAGACCCTGTTTTTGATTTAAAGCCTTTATCTGATGATCTTAAATATGCTTATATTGATGATAGAAAATATATCATGTTATTATTAGCTCTAAACTTTCAGGGAAGGAAGAAGAAAGGTTATTGGAAATATTGAGGAAACACCGAGGAGCTATGGGATATACTCTTGATGATTTAAAAGGGATTTTTCCTACTATATGTCAGCATGTTATTAATATGGAGCCAGATGCAAAGCCAGTTGTTGAACATCAACGCCGTTTAACTCCTAAGATGAAGGCAGTGGTAAGAAATGATGTATTGAAACTCCTTGATGCTAGTATTATCTTATATTTACTAATTGGAGGCACCAAAGGAGACACCACGTTAATCCTAAAAGTTAAGAAATTTTCGTCCATCCAATTAACTTGCGAGGAGTCCATCACCATTGGATGAATCATTAAACGCGCTATCCCCTGTCCCGCGAACGTGAGTCGTCCGCTACCTGGTCTCATCAGGTTTCCAACTATCCATTGAAAAAAAAACTGAGCGTGGTCTTCTTCCTAGGTTAAAATCTGAGAGTCGGCTGCTCCTAGGTTTTGCGAGGAAGTGCAGCCATCTTAACTTCATGTCCCACCTCTAATTGTCTGGGCAAATGCATGATGGAGAAATCAAATCCTCCTTCCCATGGCGTCTGTTGCTGCATCATTTGGCTTTTGCGGTTCCACAACAGGTCGACAGAAACAAACGAAGTTAGCGCTTTTCCTGAATCAGCTCCAAAACTATTTCCGCTGATATATCTGTAGGTAAGAAACTTGATGTTTTATGCATGTATGATCCAAGTCCTGATTACATTTAGCAGAGGCGATACCACGAATACTTTCAGGGAAGATTATGTCCCAGAGTGCAACAGCAGTGGTGCTCGAGATCGAAGAGGCTTTGTTCTTGATCGATAGTTGTTGATGCAAGATGGGGTCATGCCTACACATGCTCTCGACCAGGTTCTGCGGCTTCCTTTGTATTGCGGACAGACGGCGGCCGTGTCCGAGCTTAACGAGGGGATACGGAGTTATGTTCTTGATTGTTCAGTGTTGGTGCAAGACGATGGAACAAATTACACAGATTTATTTCACTGTTTGCATTACCACAACACCTTTTGCATTGGATGTCAAAAGATTTCACCGGTGATTGTAGCTTTCAGTTTTCCTTCTATCAGTTCAAAACTAATTAGAATAGCATTACTATTCAAGTAATTGGGTACCCTTCATATGTAGTATGGATTTTTGTAAACAATAGATAACGCCAATTGACGTACATCCACGAGATCAATAAATGAAGTAGTATTGCTTCCTTTCTTAGTCATAAGAACCAAATCTCTTCCAGCATCGTTAAGTAAAACTACGAATTATAAAAACAAATTTTAGTTCATGAAGGTTTTGTTTCACATGGTTTTTAACAAAGCAATGTTGAAATTACAGACATGTGTTTGTATCCTGACCTATTTCATTTATTATCCGATGAAGATGTTGATTGGATATAGCTATTGGTTACTCTCAAGATAGGAAGTATTTTTCTTGATTTACAGAGTTAAGGTAAAACGATAAAAAGAAAATCTCCACACTCTGATATCATATTATTTGCAAAGTGAAATAATTTGTCGGAACTGAAAAAATTCTATTAGTAATTGGGTGTGCGGATATTTGTATCATTACATCTGACAAGATACAGTTATTGTGTGTCTATTTTTCCTTCAATCAGAATGAAGTCAACAAGCAAAGACGAGGAATTAATCCATGCTGCGAACTGAAAAGAATAAAAACTCAACATTGCCATATTTGCTAGCATATCAGATATCATTGTATATGGTTCTCTTAATGGTGGAAGAACGAACATTTACACAGATGATTTAGGGGTGACAACCACTCTACTTCTATAAATTGTTTTCCACTGAACATTCATTTATCTCTTTCTTTCAGTATGATGATATGAATGGGGACTATAGTTTTTCAGGTTTCGGTGGATGAGGCTGCGAAATTCAAGCAAATAATGGTGCTAGATGTTATAGCGGGTATTTAATATCCATCTAAAGTGGATGCTTTCAGTTTTGTATATGTTTCTTTCATTGTATTTCACTTTAGTCACAATATTAGATTCGTGGTATATAAATTAGCACCATTAATTGAAGCATAAATAGAGAAGTACAAGAATGTATAGAAGATGCAAGTGTATCACTCAAAAGTGGTGTTTATGCTACCTGATGAGTTTATATGTTTTTTCTTATATTCAGATGAATAAATATATAATTTATGATTTTATTTGTATTATAGTTGGTGATCTATATAGATGGAGAATAAAAAGCTTGCTATAAATATGCTTGGTTCCTCTTCTCTCCACTGCTTCCACTAGAGCTCAAACTCTGTTCCAAATGTGAAAGAGGTAATAGAGAGGTTCAGATCCCATGATTGTATCAGATGTTTCTAGGATTTGTCATTTTTCTTATATTAGTTGTTTGCTCTGCCATTTGGAACAATTATTCATTATTTTTTCCACATGTGGCTTCAAGTTTGGAGCAAAAGTTTTGTTCTTTTTCATATGGCTATGTATAAATTATTTTACGGAATGAAAGGGTCCATAGTCTATAACATTAAAAGGAACTAATAATGGGTTTTTATATTAAATTTCTTCAATGTTAAATCCATAAGTTTATGTTTTCCTTAACTGTGTTGAGTTACTTTTGTATCTAATTGTAAGGTAAGTAAGGTGTGTTCAATAGCGTGGAATCAATCTATTAGTTCCATACCACCACATCCTAAATATTGGTATCCAGAAGTAACAACGTTGTGCTGAGATTTGATATTTCAAATTTGGCTCAGGTCTACATCTCCTCACTGAAATAATTTAAATCATTGTGAATATCATGCATTAAGATGAATAGGCTTTTAATGTATCCAACAAGCTGGTGGGTATCACGCTCCATTACCATAACTTATGAAAATTGATTCTATATGGGATATGAATTTTCTTTCATGCGCGCCTTTATTGTGTGGTTTTTATATGATCGGATTGGTATGAGAAACAATAAATAAAGGTATAACATATAATTTTATTCTTCTTGGATATTATTTGATTGTTGTAATATTTTTATTTTTAGATCACACTAAAGTAGAATTTCTATATTTACCAAATTTATGTTCTTACTTTAGGACCTCCTCATGCATCTCTTTCCTTCTGTTCAATGTGGGGATGTGTATTATCATGTACCGTTCTTCATATTACTAGACCGTGCAGGTGCACGGGTTAAATGACTAGTTTATCCTATTGCTGATAGTAGATGGGTTAGTCCTGTTCATTGTGTTCCCAAGAAAGGAGGAATTACTCTTGTGCCTAATGAGAATAACAAGCTTATTCCTCAGAGGGTAGTAGTTGGTTATAGGATGTGCATCGATTTTAGAAAGGTCAACAAAGTTACTAAGAAAGATCATTATCCTTTACCGTTTATAGATCAAATGTTAGAGAGGTTATCTACGAAAACTCATTTTTGTTTTCTTGATGGTTATTCTGGTTTCTCTCAGATTGCTGTTAAAAAGCAAGATCAAGAGAAAACCACTTTTACTTGTCCTTATGGAACTTATGCTTATAGACGTATGCCTTTTGGTTTGTGTAATGCTCCTGCTACTTTTCAAAGATGCATGTCTGCTATTTTTCATTGATTTTGTGAAGAAATTGTGGAGGTATTCATGGACGATTTCTCCGTCTATGGAACTTCTTTTGATAATTGTTTGCACAATCTTGATAAAGTTTTGCAGAGATATGAAGAAACTAATCTTGTTCTTAATTGGGAGAAATTTCACTTTATGGTGAATGAAGGAATTGTTCTTGGACATAAAATTTCTGAAAGAGGTATTGAAGTTGACAGAGCAAAGGTTGAAGCAATTGAGAAAATGCCCTGTCCCAGGGATGTTAAAGGTATTCGTAGTATTCTTGGTCATGCTGGTTTTTATAGGAGGTTTATTAAAGATTTCTCTAAGATTTTGTAACGCCCCAAAACCGGCACCTTGCAGATTATAGCGATCACGCCACAATCTACATGATGTCGCTTTGGAAATGCACCACCAAGCGCCTCGTGCACGTCGCAACATGCACGTGATGCGGGTGGAATCAAGGTAGCAACAGTTACACAAGTTCATGATGGAACCCACAAAAGAATATATAATATAACCGCAAAGACTCCACGAGTCAAGAATCCAAATATACATACAAAGATCCAAATCATACATAAAGCAAATAGCATCCGAGTACGGACAAGAATACAAATGGGCCTAAGAGGCCTGAAAATAAACGATGGTGTCCAAACCCTGCCCAGGCCAAGCCGGAAGGGTAACCTTGCTAACGTCGACGCTCCCATACCTGTGAAGATCGGGCCAACGGTTGCCGAAAAGGAAGGAAGAAAGAGAAAGGAAAAAGAAGAAAAATGAGGGTGAGTACCGAGGCACGTACTCGCGAGACTGGAATTCAGCTGTGCTTGCCTATAGGCTATACGGTGGACTTAGTGGCAGCAAAAGAATCATACTACAGAGACACACTACAACTTTCCGTCTAAATAGAATAAGATAAGAGAGCGCATAAAAGAACCAACTAGAATACTACAACAAATATAACCCAGCCGATGAATCACCTCATCGTGACCAAACGAAGAAGCAAGTATCAAAGGCACTCGCACGGTTACCAAGTTTTATTGTAGGTTTATTGTTATAGTTGTGCTAGCTTACTACACAAGTTTGTTAGTATTGAAATAGCAGATGCAAGTTGTTCTATGATCGAGTAGTACAGCTCCAAGTCATCCATAACCGCGGACACGGCTTTTTGAAAAGATTTAACCCTGCAGGGGTGCCCAAATGTACCCACACGTACGATCAATCCTTCCGGCAAGTCTTGCACCCTTAATAAAAACAGGTGCGCCATTAGGATAGTCATGACTCGCACTCTCCTTCACTACAAACAAGTCCAGAAAGCCACCTAACTAAGTTGAACCTGTATCGAGAGTCCGGTCGAATCTCCGAACGGACTTAGCTATTTGCGCCTACTCTGCAGAGCGAACCAGAGCCTCTCTTCGGGGGAGGTTGTCCGCTTGCAGTCATACCGCACCTATATGGACGTGCAGAACAAGGGGTTACAAGGCTCACTGGGCTTCCCCCAAATAAAATTGAACCATCAGATGCAAGCTGTACGCCCGACAAAAACCAAATGGAAACACATCGAACTAGTTGTGGCCACTGGACAAGTATGTAGATTCCGGCAGTGATCGAGGGGAGGCCCGCAAACGTACCCACGTGTGGTTAGAGCGCTCAGTCTCAGAACAGTTCATGCGATCTCGGGGTCCTAGGGGACACAAGTGAGCCGTCGGAAAACTGGCAAAATGACTCACCGATGCCTCTGCTTAATTCAATTTTAAGTATTAACAATAAAGTAAGCCATGATTATCTCCAACAACATATATCTATAAAGTAGAGCATGTGATAACTTCCTAACCCAATAAGATAAAACAACTCCAACAACCTGAAGATTCCTACGACTCGCAAGGCCAACTTGAACAACAAGCACACGGGTAATAGGATGTATGAAAGGTTCTAGGGCTTTGCTTTGGATAAACATGTGGATAGGACACGTGACTCGAACAAAAGCATCGCGACACAAGGCTAGAATATAGAGCTAGCGAGAGCGAAAGTGTTAAATGGGTAGAGAGAAAAGGGCTCGCCTGAAAAGATTGTTGGAGAAACTTCCAAAGAACTTGTCGTTGCTCACATCACCACGAATCGGCCTATCCGAGAAGAAGCAAATCGCTACAACAAACAACGGATGCAACACTTACTACTACGGTTAAAGAATTGGCATGATCATGTGAAATATGTATGCATGACATGGAAAATATGATGCAATGCAACCTATCCAAATTAAGTGTAATTCGGAATTCCGACACACACATATGGTTCAAGTTATTTTACTACACGACAAATTTAGATGTTGATTAGCATGGCAAAGACAAGGTATGGGTGAGCTACACAAAATTAAATGAAGTGGGGAGACCATATTTGGCATATCCCAATTACTCCATATGTTACGTATTAAGTGAGATACAAAATACCATGTCACGACATGATGCGAGATGCAAACAATAGTATGGATGGCATATTTAGATTCTACACATTTTTCTGATAAATTTTCGTATAAAATACTTTTAATTTCGAGTTACCATTTGAAAGATATTAATTTTGCAAGTTTTGCATACTTGCAGGAATTTTTAGAAAAAACAGAGAAAACGAGGGGGGGGGGACTTTCTCACCGAAGGGGAACTCAGCCCGGGTCGCTGACCGGCGGGGCCGAGGGAATGACTAGGCACTGAACGCTGCTGGTCGCTGATGAACGGGCCCCAGCTGTCAGGTAGAATCCACAAAAAAGTTTGGCGAAAACACACCGGATCCGGGGTTCAAACTCGGGACCTGCTACGATTGGGCAAAGGGATTACACCACTGCGCTGCTCCTTGAGATCTGAACAGATTAGGAAACTAGTTTACAAATAGCATTGAGATGGTCAGATAACCTGACGAAAACTGAAGATTGGAACACTTGCAGAGAACTTGGGAAGACAGAGACACGAGCGGCGGATGGATGCGTGGCTACGCGGCTGAAGCAACACGAACAGAGACAAGGGTGAGCTCGGCTCGAAGCCAAAGCGGACGATGGCGAGGTGAAGGCGGACATACGGGCGTCAGGCATCGAGGCTGAGCAAACCGGAGCGGGGCCGGCTGGAGTTCCAGCATGGAAGGACGACGGAGCAGACAGAGTCATGAAGAAAATTACCACAAAAAGGTTGGCTTGCAGCGGCCGGGATTTGATTCAGCAACCTACAATTCGATCTGCAAGGAGCGGGACAACAGGACTAAGAACAGATCACATCGAGATAAGTAAATCGTCATCGGGTTTGAGCTAGAAAAGCTGAACCTTGGGCTGCTGACGCGGACGGAGACAAGGACGTCAGGAAGGAGCTCGGGTACGATGTTCTGAAGTCAAACCGCCTAATCAAACCGGAGCAACAAGCGGAGTCATAGCACGCGAAGGAAGAAAAGAAGCGGAGTAGGGTGGCTGCCTCGTTGGAGAATGTGCAGGCGGTGGCGTCGGCCAGAGATGAGGTAGAGCACACGGCCGGAGAAGCTTGATGGAGAAGCGCTCAGAGCAGAGGAGCGTGGGGTCGCAGGCGAGCATGGATGGATGCTGAGGTTGCCGGGGACGACGAGCCGAGCAGGCCGGCAGCGAACAGAGGCGGGCTTCGGTGCAGAGACGCGCGGCTAGGGATTGGAGAGTACGGAAATAGCTTGCAGCAGGGAGAAAGAGGCGGCGCCACTGAGGAATAAAAGAAGGGAGCTAGCCCTAGGGTTGCAGGCTCCAGGAGGGTTTTTATGGTGGAGACTCGGTGCATGGGAGCCGTCCCATCGGAGGGCATGGCTACGTGGCTAGCTCGGATGGAGCGCCGTACAGCGAGGAAGAAGACAGAAAAAGGAGCGTCTCTGCTGGACAGTGTTTGGGCCTGGTTGGGCTGGTTCTGGGTAGACGTAGATAGAAAAGATGGGCCAAGAAAAGAAAGGCTGCACTCTCTCTGACACTCAAAACATTTTACAAATTTGAATTTAGGATGAGAAAAGACAAAGGTTTGGACAAGATTTTGCAAACATTTTCTAAAATTGACTTTGCTTGAAAACAACTTGTAAAGTTTGCAATTTTTTTGGGTTTGTAAGTTTTAATAAGAAAGAAGAGGAGGGCTTAATATAAAACCATACGAGCAAAAGTAAAATAGAGTTTATTCCAAATAGTTTTTGTTTGACAAAAAAATGCAAGGTTATAGATGCATGATGATGCTTGACGTCACGATGACGCGAAAAAGAAAAAGAACAAGCAATTATCTAATAGGGGAATTTTTCAGGTCGTTACAATCGACACCACTAACAAGAGATCTCGCCCCGAGATCCACGATAAGGCGGGGAGGAGAGTGGTTGAACTATCGAGTCTTCATGCGCGGTGTTGAACTCCGTGACACCACTAACAAGAGGTTTCTTCTCGACACCACCAACAAGGAATGCTTGCTCATGTTGACGAAGATGACGTTTCCCCGAGATCCTTCCGAAGATCGAACCTATTAGGATAAAGGCACGAGTTCGTCCACCCACATGGGAACCTAAAACTCCGAGAAGTAGGTAAGAGAGAGGACTCAAAACTCGCAAAGGTAAGAGGAGAGAAGCATAGAAGGTAAGGAATAAAATGCAGACCTACTCAGAACTATCCAATGCATTTTTAGCAAAATAGTTTTTTTGCACTAGACTCAACAACGTCCATTGGCAAGGTTAACCTACAGGCAAACTAGACCAGTGGGTATCGATAAAACCTGGGCTCTGATACCACTTGTGATGCCCCAAAATCGGCACCTTGCAGATTATAGCGATCACGCCACAATCTACATGATGTCGCTTTGGAAACGCACCACCAAGCGCCTCGTGCATGTCGCAACATGCACGCGATGCGGGTGGAATAAAGCTAGCAACAGTTACACAAGTTCACGATGGAACCCACAAAAGAATATATAATATAACCGCAAAGACTCCACGAGTCAAGAATCCAAATATACATACAAAGATCCAAATCATACATAAAGCAAATAGCATCTGAGTACGGACAAGAATACAAATGGGCCTAAGAGGCCTGAAGATAAACGATGGCGTCCAAACCCTGCCCAGGCCAAGCCGGAAGGGTAACCTTGCTAACGTTGACGCTCCTATACCTGTGAAGATCGGGCCAACGGTTGCCAAAAAGGGAGGAAGAAAGAGAAAGGAAAAAGAAGAAAAACGAGGGTGAGTACCGAGGCACGTACTCGCGAGACTGGAATTCTGCTGTGCTTGCCTATAGGCTATACGGTGGACTTAGCGGCAACAAAAGAATCATACTACAGAGACACACTACAACTTTCCGTCTAAATAGAATAAGATAAGAGAGCGCATAAAAGAACCAACTAGAATACTACAACAAATATAACCCAGCCGATGAATCACCTCATCGTGACCAAACGAAGAAGCAAGTATCAAAGGCACTCGCACGGTTACCAAGTTTTATTGTAGGTTTATTGTTATAGTTGTGCTAGCTTACTACACAAGTTTGTTAGTATTGAAATAGCAGATGCAAGTTGTTCTATGATCGAGTAGTACAGCTCCAAGTCGTCCATAACCGTGGACATGGCTTTTCGAAAAGATTTAACCCTACAGGGGTGCCCAAATGTACCCACACGTACGATCAATCCTTCCGGCAGGTCTCGCACCCTTAATAAAAATAGGTGCGCCATTAGGATAGTCACGACTCGCACTCTCCTTCAGTACAAACAAATCCAGAAAGCCACCTAACTAAGTTGAACCTGTATCGAGAGTCCGGCCGAATCTCCGAACGGACTTAGCTGTTTGCGCCTACTCTGCAGAGCGAACCGAAGCCTCTCTTCGGGGGAGGTTGTCCTCTTGCAGTCATACCGCACCTGACGTGCAGAACAAGGGGTTACAAGGCTCACTGGGCTTCCCCCAAATAAAATTGGACCATAAGATGCAAGCTGCACGCCCGACAAAAATCAAATGGAAACACATCGAACTAGTTGTGGCCACTGGACAAGTATATAGATTCCGGCAGTGATCGAGGGTAGGCCCGCAAACGTACCCACGTGTGGTTAGAGCGCTCAGTCTCAGAACAGTTCATGCGATCTCGGGGTCCTAGGGGACACAAGTTAGCCATCGGAAAACTAGCAAAATGACTCACCGATGCCTCTGCTTAATTCAATTTTAAATATTAACAATAAAGTAAGCCATGATTATCTCCAACAACATATATCTATAAAGTAGAGCATGTGATAACTTTCCAACCCAATAAGATAAAACAACTCCAACAACCTGAAGATTCCTACGACTCACAAGGCCAACTTGAACAACAAGCACACGGGTAATAGGATGTATGGAAGGTTCTAGGGCTTTGCTTTGGATAAACATGTGGATAGGACACGTGACTCAAACAAAAGCATCGCGACACAAGGCTAGAATATAGAGCTAGCGAGAGCGAAAGTGTTAAATGGGTAGAGAGAAAAGGGCTCGCCTGAAAAGATTGTTGGAGAAACTTCCGAAGAACTTGTCGTTGCTCACATCACCACGAATCGGCCTATCTGAGAAGAAGCAAATCGCTACAACAAACAACGGATGCAACAATTACTACTATGGTAAAAGAATCGGCATGATCATGTGAAATATGTATGCATGACATGGAAAATATGATGCAATGCAACCTATCCAAATTAAGCGGAATTCGGAATTCCGACACACATATATGGTTCAAGTTATTTTACTACTCGACAAATTTAGATGTTGATTAGCATGGCAAAGACAAGACATGGGGGAGCTACACAAAATTAAATGAAGTGGGGAGACCATATTTGGCATATCCCAATTACTCCATATGTTATGTATTAAATGAGATACAAAATACCATGTCACGACATGATGCGAGATGCAAACAGTAGTATGGATGGCATATTTAGATTCTACACATTTTTCTGATAAATTTTCATATAAAATATTTTTTATTTTGAGTTACCATTTGAAAGATATTAATTTTGCAAGTTTTGCATACTTGCAGGAATTTTTAGAAAAAACAGAGAAAACGGGGGGGGGGACTTTTCTCACCGAAGGGGAACTCAGCCCGGGTCGCTGACCGGCAGGGCCGAGGGAATGACTAGGCGCTGAACGCTGCTGGTTGCTGGCGAACGGGCCCCAGCTGTTAGGTAGAATCCACAAAAAAGTTTGGCAAAAACACGCCGGATCCGGGGTTCGAACTCGGGACCTGCTACGATTGGGCAAAGGGCTTACACCACTGCGCTGCTCGTTGAGATCTGAACATATTAGGAAACCAGTTTACAAATAGCGTTGAGATGGTCAGATAACCTGACGAAAACTGAAGATTGGAACACTTGCAGAGAACTTGGGAAGACGGAGACACGAGCGGCGGATGGATGCGTGGCTGCGCGGCTGTAGCAACACGAACAGAGACAAGGGTGAGCTCGGCTCGAAGCCAAAGCGGATGATGGCGAGGTGAAGGCGGACATACCGTCGGGCATCGAGGCTGAGCAAACCGGAGCGGGGCCGGCTGGAGTTCCTGCATGGAAGGACGATGGAGCGGACAGAGGCATGCAGAAAATCACCACAAAAAGGTTGGCTTGCAGCGGCCGGGATTTGATTCAGCGACCTATAATTCGATCTGCAAGGAGTGGGACAACAGGACTGAGAACAGATCACAATGAGGTAAGTAAATTGTCCTTGGGTTTGAGCTAGAAAAGCTGAACCTTGGGCTGCTGACGCGGACGGAGACAAGGATGTCAGGAAGGAGCTCGGGTACGATGTTCTGAAGTCAAACCGCCTAACCAAACTGGAGCAACAAGCGGAGTCATAGCACGCGAAGGAAGAAAAGAAGCGGAGTAGGGCGGCTGCCTCGTCGGAGAACGTGCAGGCGGTGGCGGCGGCGGCGGCCAGAGACGAGGTAGAGCACGCGGCCGGAGAAGCTTGACGGAGAAGCGCTCAGAGCAGAGGAGCGCGGGGTCGCGGGCGAGCTTGGATGGATGCTGAGGTTGCCGGGGACGACGAGCCGAGCAGTCCGGCAGTGGACGGAGGCGGGCTTCGGTGCAGAGATGCGCGGCTAGGGATTGGAGAGTACGGAAATAGCTTGCAGCAGGGAGAAAGAGGCGGCGGCGCTGAGGAATAAAAGAAGGGAGCTAGCCCTAGGGTTGCAGGCTCCAGGAGGGTTTTTATGATGGAGACTCGGTGCATGGGAGCCGTCCCATCAGAGGCCATGGCTACGTGGCTAGCTCGGATGGAGCGCCGTACAGCGAGGAAGAAGACAGAAAAAGGAGCGTCTCCGCTGGACAGAGTTTGGGCCTGGTTGGGCTGGTTCCGGGTAGACATAGATAGAAAAGATGGGCCAAGAAAAGAAAGGATGCACTCTCTCTCACACTCAAAACATTTTACAAATTTGAATTTAGGATGAGAAAAGACAAAGGTTTGGACAAGATTTTGCAAACATTTTCTAAACTTGACTTTGCTTGAAAACAACTTGTAAAGTTTGCAAAAAGTTTGGGTTTGTAAGTTTAAATAAGAAAGAAGAGGAGGGCTTAATATAAAACCATACGAGCAAAAATAAAATAGATTTTATTCCAAATAGTTTTTGTTTGACAAAAATATGCAAGGTTATAGATGCATGATGATGCTTGACATCACGATGACGCGAAAAAGAAAAAGAACAAGCAATTATCTAATAGGGGAATTTTTCGGGTCGTTACAGATTTCAAAGCCTCTTACTAATCTTCTTCAAAAAGATGTACCATTTGTTTTTGATGATGATTGTTGATGCGGTACGGTGTTGATAGTTTTTCACCGTCCAGTTGGGAACCCCAAGAGGAAGGTATGATGAATATAGCAGCAAGGTTTTCCCTCAGTAAGAAACCAAGGTATGTCGGTCAGGAGAGGAAGAAGCCAATACGACTGAAGGTGATGCTTGCTAGTCTAGTGACACTCCAACAAGGGCGCCGTTTACGATCAAACGAGTTAGCGCGTCCTCAACTAGTAGCAACGTGGAACCTGCACACAACACAACTAAATACTTTGCTCCCAACTTACGATGAGGTTGTCAATCTCACCGGTTTGCTGTAAACAAAGGAATGAGCGTATCGAGTGGAAAATAGTAATAATATGCGAGTAAAGTAAACAATGCGAGTAAAGTAAACAGGTGATAGCAATATAAAGGAAATAGGACCGAGGTCCACAGTTCACTAGTGGTGTCTCTCTATAAGATAAAATAATACATGCTGGGTAAACAAATTACAATTGAGCAATAGATAGAATAAAGACAACGTGCATATGTCGAGAGGATCACTATGAGATTTACTCTGGGCATTGCAACAAGATACATAGACCGCCATCCAACTACATCTATGACTAATAATCCACTTGTGGCGAATCAATCCGATAACTCCACAAGTATTAAGTTGCGAACAACAGATAATTGCATTAAGCAAAGTGTGTAATGTAAACAAAGCATATGCCCTCGAGCGTATGAATGTTGTTTTCCCCTAGTAGCAACAACACATCTACAACCTTAGAGGTTTCTGTCATTCCCCCAGATTAAATAGAGGCATGAACCCACTACCGAGCATAAATACCTCCTCTTGGAGTCACTAGCAACTACTTGGCCAAGATAGCTACTAACAACGGAGAGCATGCAAGATCATAAACAACATAGAGATAACATAAGATAAAATTCAGTACTTCAACTCAATCATAACACCAATATTCATCGGATCCCAACAAACACAACATGTAGAATTACATAACGGTGATCTCGATCATGTAAGGCAGCTCACGAGATCTAAACATGAAGCACATGGTGGAGAAGACAACCATCTAGCTACTGCTATGGACCCATAGTCCAAGGTAGACTACTCACTCATCGCGCCGGAGGCAAGCATGGCGATGAAGAAGACCTCCGGTGACGATTCCCCTCTCCGGCAGGGTGCCGGGAAGAGCTTCTGGACCCTCCCGATCTCGGGTCGACGGCGGCGGCGGATCGCGATGTGTTCTGGAAAAGTGATTGGGTCTTTAGGTTTTCCCCATCTGGGGGGTCTTTATAGGCGAAGGGGCGGCATCAGAAGTGGACCAGGGGGCCCACACCATAGGCCGGCACGGGCCAGGGGTGGGCCGTGCCCCCTGGTGGTGTGGCCACCCTCTGGTCCGGCTCCATCTCCTCTTCGGTGTTCTGGAAGAGCCATGAAATATCTGGACGACTAGCTTTGGTTTCATCCAATTCTGAGAATATTTCCTGTGTAACTTTTCTGAAACACAAAAATAGCAGAAAACAGGGAACTGGCACTGTGGCATCTCGTTAATAGGTTAGTTCCAGAAAATGCATAAAAATGCCACGAAGTGTAACGAAACACTAAGCAAATGGTGTAAAAACAAGCATGGAGCATAAAAAATTATGGATACGTTAGAGACGTATCAGCATCCCCAAGCTTAACTCCAGCTCGTCCTCGAGTAGGTAAGTGATAACAAAATAAATAATTTTTGAGGTGACATGCACCTACACAATCTTGATCAAATATGTAAGCGTTGTGCGCTGGGATCAAAAGAACTTCAAACATGGGCATAAAAGATATAATCTTGATAGAAGAAACTTAGCAACCATGTTATAACACGAAAATGAACACAAACAAAAGATCATGAAAATGAAACAATGAAAGTCAAACGTGTGTTCAAATCATAAGGAAAAACATACAAATGGTTTTCAGCTTGTCCTTCATGGAGAGCAAAACATAAATGCACAGGACACCTTCAAGTTTAAGAGGGCGACTAGATACAAGTAATTTGAGAACAAGTGAAACCAACAATATGAATCAATCAATGAAAACTTTGGGACAATGCACATTATACTCAGAATGACAACTCTGCTCTCTTAATGGTGCATAAAGATAGAAGGTGGAGACTCAACATAAAAGTAAAAGAAAGGCCCTTCACGGAGGGAAGCAGTGATTGCAAGTTTTATAAACCTTTAAAAATTATGGTACTTACCGGCTTTGAGCTCTCATTGCCCCCATCATAAGCATCTTGAATGGTTAAAGTTAATGCGAGAACACTTATGCTGCATATGCTTGACAAATCATAAGTTGAAAACCTTGTGTCCCGTGAAATACGAATACCCAAACCTCATGCTACTTTACTTAGAGTCCCAAGCAAGCTCTTGTCATTGTAAGTATACACGTATCATCGAGAACCGCCAATGGGGTACCTCAGTGCCTGATGACATGGAACAAGCCCACATCAAAATGATAGGACAAATAGACAATTAACACCTCGGCATCTCTTTTATTTACCATTGGTATAGTTTTTTTTTGTGAGATGCGTCGTCGAATGTTCACTATAGACATGCTGTAAATTGCCACCATGAATTATGCATGGCTTAGATTAGCGGCCCAGGCATTTCTCTAACACGTATACAAACTCCATGATCCCGCAAGATTCCCAATTCATTTCACACCGCGAGTATCCCTAAACAAAAGATCACGATATCAACTCAAATGAAAGATAGTGCAATGTTGAAAGCTTGCCCCATGACGCCATGGCTGGGCTAATTCCCAACTTACAACTTGCAAGCATAACAACTCAGCATAAGAGACCACAATGTCAAAATTTTAAAACGAGAAAAGTAAAGTGTGCCATCCGGTTCGTGAGAGCTTTACTGATCAATTTTCGCATAACACCAAAAAGAGTTTAATTTGAAGGATAGATAAAAGCAAGTCAAATGTACTTTGGAATAGAAAATTGCTAATAGGTATGTATGGTGGACACTTTGGCAAACTTGGTTTTTAAGAGTTGGATGCACGAGTAGAGCTCATACTCAGTACAAAATGAGGGCTAGCAAAATGTAACGACCCGGAAAAATCCCCAATATTAGATAATTGCTTGTTCTTTTTGTTTTTGCGTCATCGTGACGTCATGCATTATCATGCATCTATCACCTTGCATGTTGTTATCAAACCCAAAATTATTTGGTACAAAAATCTATTTTTATTTTTACTTGTATGATTTATAAAACCCTCCTCTCTCTTTTCTTATTTTAAATTAAAACTAAAACTCTTCTATTTGCAAACATTTGAAAACTGTTTTGAAACCTGTTTTAACATTCTGTCCAAACCTCTTCTTTCTCTCTAAGTTACAAATCTGAAAAAAAAACAAAGTTTAAAAGAGAGGGAGAGAGTGCAACAGCCATTCGGCCATTTGGCCCTTTTTCCTTCCCAACCGGAGTAGCTCTCCTCTGGCCCAATCTCCTCCGAAGCCCAGTCTTCACTTCTTATCGTCTTCCTCGTGCTGGCGTCACAATTGTACGACCCGTCCCATCACCGCATGTTTTTCCCTGCACCGCTTGATGTCGAGCCGTACGAGCCTCCCTTCTCCATAAAAAGCACCACAACGCCACTCTACTCAACCCTAGCTTCTATTCCCTGCTACCGCCGCCGCTACCTCTTTTCCTGTCTCGTTCTGGCCCCTCCGTTCTCCTCTGAAACCAAATCGCTGAAGCTCGACATCCACGTCCGCGCCGTCATCCTGCCCTGCGTGCCTCCGCAGCGTCCTCATCGTCGGCCGTGCTGGTTCACCGAGACCTCAGCGTCCTCGTCGACAAGAACTCCGCCCGGCGCCCCGTCGTTCCAGTCCACCTACAGTCAAGTAGAGCACTTCAAGATCTTTGCCTCGTTGCTGTCTTCTTCCTCATCAAGTGATTCAGGTGGGGGCGCTGCAGATCAACGCCATCGCCGTCTGCTCTCCAACTTTGGTCTCCGACGAGTATCCTCCGCGTCCGTCCGTCCGTTGCTCCCCCGTCCCTGTCATCGTCAGTCTTCAGCAACCAACCTCCGGCTGCGTGCACGTCGGAGATGATTCCGTCCGCCTCCATGACCTCCTGCTATCAAGCGCGCCATCTCCTCCGTTGCTAGCATCTTCCTGGACGTTCCAGACTCGGCCTTGCTCACGATCGTCCGCGAGTCCCTGCAGGTTATCGTCCCAAGCAATGCCATGGCCGACGCCATTCTTCTCTGCTTCCACACTGCAATCCACGCCGACAAGTTGCTTCATGTCCAGCGCGAAGTGTATGTCAGCAAGATCGGATGTCTAGACTGTCTGGTCTATTCCTTGTCCTCTATCTGCTGATTCAGAGTTCGAATCGCCGTTTAGGCATCAAGCCAACCCTTTTGTTTCCATTTTTTCTCAGATCTGGCGTCCCTGTTGGGCCTCGGCCCAGATTCCGTCCGGAGCAGTCCGTCGCGGGCGCGCGACAGTTTTTATCCGTCGCCACTCTGGCTCAGGTCCGGACCAAGATTTAGCCTTTCCAGTTTTCTGTTTTTCTAAAATCCCTGCAATTATGCAAATTTTGTTTAAGTCATATCTTTCAAACCGTAACTCGAAATAAAAAGTATTTTATATGAAAGTTTATCAGAAAAATGTGTAGAATATGATCATGCCATCCATATATTTGTTTGCATTCCGCATCATGTAGTCACGTGGTAATTTGCATCTCACTTAATAAATAACATATGGAGTAATTGTGAGTTGCCAATTATGGTATCACCACTTCATTTAATTTTGTGTAGCTCACCCATGCGTTGTCTTTGCCATGCTAATCAACATTTAAATTCTCGTGTAGTAAAACAACTTGAACCATATATGTATGCGTCGGGATTCCGATCCCGCTTAATTTTGTTAAGTTGCATCGCATCATAATTGCCATGTCATGCATACATACATACATCACATGATCATGCCGATTCTTTTGTCGTAGTAGTAAGTGTTGCATTCGTTGTTTGTTGTAGTGATTTGGTTCTTCTCGGATAGGCCGTTTCGTGGTGATGTGAGCAACGACAAGTTCTTCAGAAGTTTCTCTGACAATCTTTTCAGGCGAGCCCTTTTCTCTCTACCCATTTAACATTTTTGCTCTCGCTAGCTCTATATTCTCGCCTTGTGTCGCGATGCTTTGTTCGAGTCACGTGTCCTATCCACCTGTTTATCCAGAGCAAAGCCATAGAACCTTCCATACATCCTATTACCCGGGTGCTTGTTGTTCGAGTTGGCCTTGCGAGTCGTAGGCATCTTCAGGTTGTTGGAGTTGTTTTATCTTATTGGGTTGGGAAAGTTATCACACGTTCTAATTTTTGGATATATGTTGTTGGAGATACTCATGGCTTACTTTATTGTTAATAATTAAAATTGAATTAAGCAGAGGCATCGGTGAGTCATTTTGCCAGTTTTCCGACGGCTCACTTGTGTCCCCTAGGACCGCGAGATCGCATGAACTGTTCTGAGACTGAGCGCTCTAACCATACGTGGGTATGCTTCTGGGCCTCCCCTTGACACTGCCGGAATCTACATACTTGTCCAGTGGCCACAACTAGTTCGCGGTGTTTCCATTTGGTTCTTGTCGGGCGTGCAGCTCTTGTTTCTTATGGTCCGATTTACTTTGGGGGAAGCCCAAGAGTGCCTTGTAACCCCTTTGTTTCTGCACGCTCGTGTGGGTGCGGGACGACTGCAGGTGGGCACCCTCCCCAGAGTGAGGTTCCAGCCCATTATGCAACGCCGGCGCAAACAGCTAAGTCCGTTCGGAGATTCGGCCGGACTCTCGATACGGGTTAAACTTAGTTAGGTGGCTTCCTGGACTTGTTTGTAGTGAAGGAGAGTGCGAGTCATGACTATCCTGATGGTGCACCTGTTTTTATTAAGGGTGTGAGACCTGCCTAAAGGATTGATCGTGCGTTTGGGTATATTTGGGCAACCCTGTAGGGTTAAATCTTTTCGAAAAGCCGTGTCCGCGGTTATGGACGACTTGGAGCTGTACTACTCGATCATAGAACAACTTGCACATGCTTTTTCAATACTAATAAACTTGTGTAGTAAGTTAGCACAACTACAGCAACAAACCTGCAATAAAACTTGTTAACTATGTGAGTGCCTTTGCAATTGCTTCCTCGTTGGGTACGAAGGGGCGATACATCGGCGGGGTTATGTTTGGTGTTAGTATCTAGTTGGTTCTTTTATGCGCTCTCTTATCTTATTCTATTTAGTCGAAAGTTGTAGCGTGTCTCTGTAGTATGATTCTTTTGTTGCCGCTAAGTCTACCATATAGCCTGTAGGCGAGCACAGCTGAATTCCAGTCTCGCGAGTACGTGCCTCGGTACTCACCCTCGTTTTTTTTCCTTTTTCTCTTTCTCCCTCCTTGTTCGGCAACCATTGGCCCGACGATTTTGACAGGGATGGGAGCGCCGACGTTAGCAAGGTTACCCTTCCGGCTTGGCCTGGGCAGGGTTATGGACGCCATCGTTTATCTTCAGGCCTCTTAGGCCCATTTGTATTCTTGTCCGTACTCGGATGCTATTTGCTTTATGTATGATTTGGATCTTTGTATGTATATTTGGATATTTTGACTCGTGGAGTCTTCGTGGTTATATTGTATATTCTTTTGTGGGTTCCATCGTGAGCTTGTGTATCTATTGCTACTTGAATCCACTCGTATCGCGTGCATGTTGTATGTGCATGAGGCGCTTGGTGGTGCGTTTCCAAAGCGACATCATGTAGATTGTGGCGTGATCGCTATAATCTGCAAGGTGCCCATTTTGGGGCGTTACAAGTGGTATCAGAGCCCAGGTTTTGTCGATACCCATGAGTCCAGTCTGCCTGTAGGATAACCTTGCCAACGGACTTTGTAGAGTTTAGTGTCCAAAAACTATTTTACTAAAAATGAGTTGGATAGATCTAAGTAGCTCTGCATTTTTCTCCTTGCCTTCTATGCTTCTCTGCTCTTACCTTTGCGAGTTTTGTGTTCTCTCTCTTATCCGCTTCTTCGAGTTTAGATTCCTACGTGGGTGGACGATCTCTAGCCTTCTATCCTGATAGGTTTGTTCTTCGGAAGTTCTTCATCGTCAATGTGAGCAAGAATTCCTTGTTGGTGGTGTCGAGAAGAAACCTCATGTTAGTGGTGTCGAGAAAAATAGATCCACGTTAAGGTCCGGGAATGTCAACATGAAGCACGAAGACTCGATAGTTTCCCCAACTCTTCCCCCCCCCCTACATGAGTGTGGATCTCGGGGCGAGATCCCTTGTTAGTGGTGTCGATTGTAACGACCCGGAAAAATCCCCAATATTAGATAATTGCTTGTTCTTTTTATTTTTGCATCATCATGACATCATGCATTATCATGCATCTATCACCTTGCATGTTGTTATCAAACCCAAAATTATTTGGTACAAAAATCTATTTTTATTTTTGCTTGTATGATTTATAAAACCCTCCTCTCTCTTTTCTTATTTTAAATTAAAACTAAAACTCTTCTATTTGCAAACATTTGAAAACTGTTTTGAAACCTGTTTTAAAATTCTGTCCAAACCTCTTCTTTCTCTCTAAGTTACAAATCTGAAAAAAAACAAAGTTTAAAAGAGAGGGAGAGAGTGCAACAGCCATTCGGCCATTTGGCCCTTTTTCCTTCCCAACCGGAGCAGCTCTCCTCTGGCCCAATCTCCTCCGAAGCCCAGTCTTCACTTCTTATCGTCTTCCTCGTGCTGGCGTCACAATTGTACGACCCGTCCCATCACCGCATGTTTTTCCCTGCACCGCTTGATGTCGAGTCGTACGAGCCTCCCTTCTCCATAAAAAGCACCACAACGCCACTCTACTCAACCCTAGCTTCTATTCCCTGCTACCGCCGCCGCTACCTCTTTTCCTGTCTCGTTCTGGCCCCTCCGTTCTCCTCTGAAACCAAATCGCTGAAGCTCGACATCCATGTCCGCGCCATCATCCTGCCCTGCTTGCCTCCGCAGCGTCCTCATCGTCGGCCGTGCTGGTTCACCGAGACCTCAGCGTCCTCGTCGACAAGAACTCCGCCCGGCGCCACGTCGTTCCAGTCCACCTACAGTCAAGTAGAGCACTTCAAGATCTTTGCCTCGTTGCTGTCTTCTTCCTCATCAAGTGATTCAGGTGGGGGCGCTGCAGATCAACGCCATGGTCGTCTGCTCTCCAACTTTGGTCTCCGACGAGTATCCTCCGCGTCCGTCCGTCCGTTGCTCCCCCATCCCCGTCATCGTCAGTCTTCAGCAACCAACCTCTGGCTGCGTGCACGTCGGAGATGATTCCATCCGCCTCCATGACCTCCTGCTGTCAAGCGCGCCATCTCCTCCATTGCTAGCATCTTCCTCGACGTTCCAGACTCGGCCTTGCTCACGATCGTCCGCGAGTCCCTGCAGGTTATCGTCCCAAGCAACGCCATGGCCGACGCCATTCTTCTCTGCTTCCACACTACAATCCACGCCGACAAGTTGCTTCATGTCCAGCGTGAAGTGTATGTCAGCAAGATCCGATGTCTAGACTGTCTGGTCTGTTCCTTGTCCTCTATCTGCTGATTCAGAGTTCGAATCGCCGTTCAGGCATCAAGCCAACCCTTTTGTTTCCATTTTTTCTCAGATCTGGCGCCCCTGTTGGGCCTCGGCCCAGATTCCGTCCGGAGCAGTCCGTCGCTGGCGCGCGACAGTTTTTATCCGTCGCCACTCCGGCTCAGGTCCGGACCAAGATTTAGCCTTTCCAGTTTTCTGTTTTTCTAAAATCCCTGCAATTATGCAAATTTTGTTTAAGTCATATCTTTCAAACCGTAACTCGAAATAAAAAGTATTTTATATGAAAGTTTATCAGAAAAATGTGTAGAATATGATCATGCCATCCATATATTTGTTTGCATTCTGCATCATGTAGTCACATGGTAATTTGCATCTCACTTAATAAATAACATATGGAGTAATTGTGAGTTGCCAATTATGGTATCACCACTTCATTTAATTTTGTGTAGCTCACCCATGCGTTGTCTTTGCCATGCTAATCAACATTTAAATTGTCGTGTAGTAAAACAACTTGAACCATATATGTATGCGTCGGGATTCCGATCCCGCTTAATTTTGTTAAGTTGCATCGCATCATAATTGCCATGTCATGCATACATACATCACATGATCATGCCGATTCTTTTGTCGTAGTAGTAAGTGTTGCATTCGTTGTTTGTTGTAGCAATTTGGTTCTTCTCGGATAGGCCGTTTCGTGGTGATGTGAGCAATGACAAGTTCTTCGGAAGTTTCTCCGACAATCTTTTCAGGCGAGCCCTTTTCTCTCTACCCATTTAACATTTTTGCTCTCGCTAGCTCTATATTCTCGCCTTGTGTCGCGATGCTTTGTTCGAGTCACGTGTCCTATCCACCTGTTTATCCAGAGCAAAGCCATAGAACCTTCCATACATCCTATTACCCGTGTGCTTGTTGTTCGAGTTGGCCTTGCGAGTCGTAGGCATCTTCAGGTTGTTGGAGTTGTTTTATCTTATTGGGTTGGGAAAGTTATCACACGTTCTACTTTTTGGATATATGTTGTTGGAGATACTCATGGCTTACTTTATTGTTAATAATTAAAATTGAATTAAGCAGAGGCATCGGTGAGTCATTTTGCCAGTTTTCCGACGGCTCACTTGTGTCCCCTAGGACCCCGAGATCGCATGAACTGTTCTGAGACTGAGCGCTCTAACCATACGTGGGTATGCTTCTGGGCCTCCCCTTGACACTGCGGGAATCTACATACTTGTCCAGTGGCCACAACTAGTTCGCGGTGTTTCCATTTGGTTCTTGTCGGGCGTGCAACTCTTGTTTCTTATGGTCCGATTTACTTTGGGGGAAGCCCAAGAGTGCCTTGTAACCCCTTTGTTTCTGCACGCTCGTGTAGGTGCGGGACGACTGCAGGTGGGCACCCTCCCCAGAGTGAGGTTCCAGCCCATTATGCAGCGCCGGCGCAAACAGCTAAGTCCGTTCGGAGATTCGGCCGGACTCTCGATACGGGTTAAACTTAGTTAGGTGGCTTCCTGGACTTGTTTGTAATGAAGGAGAGTGCGAGTCGTGACTATCCTGATGGTGCACCTGTTTTTATTAAGGGTGCGAGACCTGCCTAAAGGATTGATCGTGCGTTTGGGTATATTTGGGCACCCCTGCATGGTTAAATCTTTTCGAAAAGCCGTGTCCGCGGTTATGGACGACTTGGAGCTGTACTACTCGATCATAGAACAACTTGCACCTGCTTTTTCAATACTAATAAACTTGTGTAGTAAGTTAGCACAACTACAGCAACAAACCTGCAATAAAACTTGTTAACTGTGTGAGTGCCTTTGCAATTGCTTCCTCGTTGGGTACGAAGGGGCGATACATCGGCGGGGTTATGTTTGGTGTTAGTATCTAGTTGGTTCTTTTATGCGCTCTCTTATCTTATTCTATTTAGTCGAAAGTTGTAGCGTGTCTCTGTAGTATGATTCTTGTGTTGCCGCTAAGTCTACCATATAGCCTGTAGGCGAGCACAGCTGAATTCTAGTCTCGCGAGTACGTGCCTCGGTACTCACCCTTGTTTTTTTTTCTTTTTCTCTTTCTCCCTCCTTGTTCGGCATCCATTGGCCTGACGATTTTGACAGGTATGGGAGCGCCGACGTTAGCAAGGTTACCCTTCCGGCTTGGCCTGGGCAGGGTTATGGACGCCATCGTTTATCTTCAGGCCTCTTAGGCCCATTTGTATTCTTGTCCGTACTCGGATGCTATTTGCTTTATGTATGATTTGGATCTTTGTATGTATATTTGGATATTTTGACTCGTGGAGTCTTCGTGGTTATATTGTATATTCTTTTGTGGGTTCCATCGTGAGCTTGTGTATCTATTGCTACTTGAATCCACCCGCATCGCGTGCATGTTGTATGTGCACGAGGCGCTTGGTGGTGCGTTTCCAAAGCGACATCATGTAGATTGTGGCGTGATCGCTATAATCTGCAAGGTGCCGATTTTGGGGCGTTACACAAAAGACTGGGAGCGACCAACTAAGAGAGCAATAATGTCCATAATCATGCAGAGCGACAAAGCGACATTAAAAGAAGCATAAGATGGCATCAAAAGTCAAAAACTAAATGATCATAGAGGCTTATGGCGACTTTGTATGAGTCTAACATGCGTGAGCATGCGCCAAGTCAACCCATATAATGCATCAAAGGAGAAAACCAAAATAATGCTTCCAAAAAATTAAAACAACGCATGATGTTTTCAAAGGCTCATTAAGAAATCTCAGTTATTTGAGACAAGTCATGCTACAGAAAAACCACTAAACATGCTATCAAAAAGACATCAAGCACGACATGCAAAAGCCTAGGACGCTGTCTACACAAGCTCCTTCTTGTACCACTTTTTTGCATAAAGCTTTTTCTCTTTTCCAACACCATTCAAAATTTTTATAACCAACTCTTTTGATGAAAACCAATATAGACCAGAGGCAAAAATACACCTTGATAAAAAGATATAACAAGATCT
Organism: Dactylis glomerata; assembly: GCA_007115705.1. Classification (NCBI taxonomy): domain Eukaryota; kingdom Viridiplantae; phylum Streptophyta; class Magnoliopsida; order Poales; family Poaceae; genus Dactylis; species Dactylis glomerata. Next base: position 2,039,036 of record QXEO01000200.1, on the reverse strand, counting down.
GAACAAAAATCAAGGCGAAAATCGAAAGCTAAACGCAGTTCTAGAAAAAGAGAACACTCGTTCAAATCTGTTTTTCACTCTTATCGCTCAACGAGTGTTCTTGGCAAATGAAAAATAAGGCAACTTCTCCAAAAGGAATTTGTTGGGGTCCAACCATTTATTGCAGCAAACAAAACAAAACAAAACTGAAAACTAAAAATAACTGACGCTCCAAGAAAAACGCATAATGCATGAAGCAATAAAAATATAGTGTTTTGAAAGGTGACCTGATTTTTGTCGATGAAGAAGGGGTGCCTCGGGGGCATCCCCAAGCTTTGACGCTTGTACTTCTTGGATATTTCTTGGGGTGACATGGGCATCCCCAAGCTTGAGCTTTTGTCCATTCTTTAACTCATTTCATTATTCTCCAATCCCTACACTTGAAAACTTTCTTTATACAAAACTAAACACAAATCTATTAGCAACATTAGTCTAAGCATAACATTGAATCAACCCTTTTTGCTTCAGGTTTCAACTCTAAACCACCACATATAAAGCATATACTACTGTAGCAATTTCTCCAAAAGTTCCGTGATCAAAAGAACTAAAAAAGAAAGCGATAAAGCGGCAAACACAAATATTGGCAGAAATCTGTCAAAACAGAACAGCTGACAAAGGTCGAATTTTTAGAGGGTTTTATGTTGCTCAAATCAAAACGTGTTCAACTAATGAAAGTTTGAATATAACCTATGGCATATGCACAAGAAATCGCAGGTCCAAAAGATATACAGATAATTTTCACGAATTTTTACGGTGCAGCACCGAAAACTATTTCTGGACAGCAACATCCCCAAATCGTATCTCACTCAAATTAGAGGCTTCTCTTGGCACAACAACGAAATAAAAAGGATAAGGAGCAGTTATTACAATAGTAATAACTTCCAAGACTCAAATAAAAGAAAAAGAACTAAATGTAAAAATATTGGGTTATCTCCCAAGAGTGCTTTTCTTTAACGCCTTTGAGCTAGGCGCAGAAAATGCGAATCAAGTAATATCAAGTGAGGCATTAAGATCCATTGTAGGAACAAAGAAATGAATTCTGTCCAAATGAGGTTTTGAGTACCCCTTGTAGTCACACCTTGGTACACTACTTTCATCAAAAATATTTTCAGGACAAATCCAACTAAAATTATTTTCCAAGGCATCATGAATTCCTACATGTTTACAAGGTATTGGCATTCTAGAATCTTCATTGGGTGTACCAACAACTTCAATAGGCGAGCCAAGCTTATTAAATTTCTTAAAAACTTCCCTAGCCTCAATGGCCACATCTCTAAATTCTATGCGCAAAGTTTCCAAGATAAAAGCTTTCTTTTCGGGATCCTCAATATCATGAAGCTTAAGAAACATGTATTGCATAAAAGGATTAAGGCTAGCAAACCTAGCTTCTATCATGTGAATTAAATAAGCAGAAGCAACTTCATAACTAGGGGCAAGCTCAGCCAAAGACTTTTCCTCAACATCTTTATGCATACTAATATGATTAAAGAACTCCTCGATGTTACTTTTTCCAATAATTGAACCACTACCTACTGAGAGGTCCTCCAAAACGTACTTAGGGAACAACATAATGAACTAAAGTAAAGAAATAAAAACTATAAAGGATTCTAATTTTTTTGGTTTTTGATAAAGCGATGCAAGTAAAAATAAAGTAAAGTAAAACAATAAACAAAGCAAAGGATGTGTGTGCGAAACTCCCCTTGCAGAAGTCTTCTTCTTCCTCCCCGGCAGCGGCGCCAGAAAAGAGCTTGATGCGGTACGGTGTTGATAATTTTTCACCGTCCAGTTGGGAACCCCAAGAGGAAGGTATGATGAATATAGCAGCAAGGTTTTCCCTCAGTAAGAAACCAAGGTATGTCGGTCAGGAGAGGAAGAAGCCAATACGACTGAAGGTGATGCTTGCTAGTCTAGTGACACTCTAACAAGGGCGCTGTTTACGAACAAACGAGTTAGCGCGTCTTCAACTAGTAGCAATGTGGAACCTGCACACAACACAACGAAATACTTTGCTCCCAATTTACGATGAGGTTGTCAATCTCACCGGTTTGCTGTAAACAAAGGAATGAGCGTATCGAGTGGAAAATAGTAATAGTATGCGAGTAAAGTAAACAATGCGAGTAAAGTAAACAGGTGATAGCAATATAAAGGAAATAGGACCGGGGTCCACAGTTCACTAGTGGTGTCTCTCCATAAGATAAAATAATACATGCTGGGTAAACAAATTACAATTGGGCAATTGACAGAATAAAGACAATGTGCATATGTCGAGAGGATCACTATGAGATTTACTCTGGGCATTACAACAAGATACATAGACCGCCATCCAACTACATCTATGACTAATAATCCACTTGTGGCGAATCAATCCGAGAACTCCACAAGTATTAAGTTGCGAACAACAGATAATTGCATTAAGCAAAGTGTGTAATGTAAACAAAGCATATGCCCTCGAGCATATGAATGTTGTTTTCCCCCTAGTAGCAATAGCACATCTACAACCTTAGAGGTTTCTGTCACTCCCCTAGATTAAATAGAGGCATGAACCCACTATCGAGCATAAATACCCCCTCTTGGAGTCACTAGCAACTACTTGGCCAAGATAGCTATTAACAACGGAGAGCATGCAAGATCATAAACAACATAGAGATAACATAAGATAAAATTCAGTACTTCAACTCAATCATAACACTAATATTCATCGGATCCCAATAAACACAACATGTAGAATTACATAATGGTGATCTCGATCATGTAAGGCAGCTCACGAGATCTAAACATGAAGCACATGGTGGAGAAGACAACCATCTAGCTACTGCTATGGACCCTCCCGATCTCGGGTCGGCGGCGGCGGCGGATCGCGATGTGTTCTAGAAAAGTGATCAGGTCTTTAGGTTTTTCCCATAGGGGGGTCTTTATAGGCGAAGGGGCAGCGTCAAAACTAGACCAGGGGGCCCACACCACAGGCCGGCGTGGGCCAGGGGTGGGCCGCGCCCCCTGGTAGTGTGGCTACCCTCTGGTCCGGCTCTGTCTCCTCTTCGGTAATCTGGAAGCTCCATGAAATATCTGGACGACTGGCTTTGGTTTCGTCCAATTTCGACAATATTTCCTGTGTAACTTTTCTGAAACACAAAAACAGCAGAAAATAGGGAACTGGCACTGTTGCATCTCGTTAATAGTTTAGTTCCGGAAAATGCATAAAAATGCCACGAAGTGTAACGAAACACTAAGCAAATGGTGTAAAAACAAGCATGGAGCATCAAAAATTATGGATACATTAGAGACGTATCAATTGTAAGGAAGCTTTCGAAACTCTTAAGAAGGCTTTAACTACTACTCCTATTGTCCAACCACCTGATTAGAATTTACCCTTTGAAATTATGTGTGATGCTATTGATTTTGCTGTAGGTGCTGTTTGATACGTCTCCAACGTATCTATAATTTTTGATGCTCCATGCTTGTTTTTACACCATTTGTCTATTGTTTCGTTACACTTCGTGGCACTTTTATGCATTTTCCGGAACTAACCTATTAACGAGTTGCCACAGTGCCAGTTCCCTGTTTTCTGCTGTTTTTGTGTTTCAGAAGTGATACACAGGAAATATTCTTGGAATTGGACGAAACAAGTTCCTGAAGTCTTATTTTACCCGGAAGCTTCCAGAGATCCGAAGGAGAGAAGGAGGTGGGCCACCAGGGGCCCACACGCCAGGGCGGCGCGGCCAGGCCCCTGGCCGCGCGAGCCTGGCGTGAGGCCGCCTGGTCCCTCCTCTGACATCGCCCCTTCGCCTATAAGAAGCCTCGGGACGGAAAACCCTAAGGGAGTCGGCAATTTTCCAGAAGCAGTTCCGCAGTTCCGCCGCCGCCACCGACGAATTTCGGGGGACAGAAGTCTCTGTTCCGGCACCCTGCCGGGACGGGGAAGTGCCCCCGGAGCCATCTCCATCGGTCTCCATCGCCGTCTCCGCCGTCTCCATCGACCTTGCTGCCATCTCCATCAACCTTGCTGTCTCCTATGATGAGGAGGGAGTAGTTCTTCCCCGGGGCTGAGGGCTCTACCGGTAGCTATGTGGTTCACCTCTCTCTCCCATGATGTGATCTTTATGTGATCGTGAGCTTTGTATCATGTTGAACAAGTAGATGTTATTATTCAGATATTATGTGTACTCTAGTGATGTTATTAAAGTAATCTATTCCTCCTGCCATGGTGTAATGGTGACAGTGCGTGCATCATGGTGGTACTTGGTGTAGGCTACGATTGTGATCTTTTATGGATTATGAGAATAATTATTACTATGATAGTATTGAAATGATCTATTCCTCATTTCATGGTGTAATGTTGACAGTGTGTGCACCGTGTTAGTACTTGGTCTAAGTTGCAATAATATCTATCTTGAGTTGTGCTTTGATTTGGATATCTCTATGAGTGGTGTTTGTCAAGTACTTGATGAACTTTAAGGGGTGCTTCTGTATCCACTACACAATGATTAGTGTTATTCAATAGGAGAGTAATTCAGAGTACCATAGTGGAGAGAAGTTGTTTATTTGTTCAATCATGTTATATTGTTGGGAGTGTGTCCACTAGTGAAAGTATGATCCCTAGGCCTTGTTTCTAAGCATTGCACACCGTTTACTTGTTGTTTTGTTACATGTTTGCTCGCAGCGATATTTATTTCATACCACAGTTACTACTTATAATCATCTATACCACTTGTATTTCACTATCTCTTCGCCGAACTAGTGCACCTATACATCTGACAAGTGTATTGGGTGTGTTGGGGACACAAGAGACTTTCTGTATCGTAATTGCAGGGTTGTTTGAGAGGGATAGCTTTGACCTCTTCCTCCCTGAGTTCGATAAACCTTGGGTGATCCACTTAAGGGAAACTTGCTGCTGCTCTACAAACCTCTGCACTTGGAGGCCCAACACTGTCTACAAGAACAGAAGCGTGTGTAGACATCAAGCTCTTTTCTGGCGCCGTTGCCGGGGAGGTAAGGTAAAAGGTACTCGCATCCTCCTGTGTGAGTGCTCGGAGTTATTTCCTTTAGATTCTGCAATTACATCTTTTTGTTTCTTGTTTTTATTTTCACTAGTTAGGCTTAATGGAAAACAAAGAGTTCTTTAGTCTTTTTCCTGATTTTAGATTTGAAGAGAAAATTGAAAATCCTTTGGAGCTTATTTCGCATAGCAATGTTATTAGTACGAATGCTTTGAATACTGTTAATGCTAATGCTATAGAAAAGTCTAAGCTTGGGGAAGCTGGTTTTGTTAAGTATGATATTTTCAGTCCCCCAGCTTTAGTGGAGAAAGTTTGCTCTGATGATATTTTATCTCCCATATGTGATGTTTCTAATGATGCTTGTGCTCCTCATCCCTTTAAAATACCTACAAAGATTGTTGAATGTGTTAAGAATAACTGCTATTTAGGAGATGGAACTGTCCATCCTAGTGATCATTTGCTCTTTATACATGAATTATGCGAGTTATTCCAGTGTGCAGGTATTTCGATGAACCAAGTTAAGAAGAAGCTATTCTCTTTATCACTGAAAGGCAGAGCTGAGGAATGGTATAAAACATTGAAGGATGGCCGATCTATTGACTGGGAGGAAATTGAACCTCTCTTTTATTCTAAATTCTATCCTTCTAGTCAGGTTTATAAAGATAGGAATTACATTTATAATTTTTATCCGCATGAGGGAGAAAGCATTGCCCAAGCGTGGGGAAGATTGAAGTTACTAATGCATAAATGTCCTATTCATGATCTTCCCCGTAATATTGTTATTAATAATTTTTATGCAAGGTTTTCAGGATATTACAAGGACTATGTAGATGCATGCTTTGATGGGTCTTTCACAAGCAAGGATGCCGACACCAAGTGGGATCTGCTTGAAACAATTCAAAACAATATTGAAGGTTGGGATAGCGACAAAGGTAAAGGATCAGGTATGAATTACGAGTTTGATTGCATTAAGTCTTTCACTGAAATTGCTGATTTCAAGATCTTAGTGCTAAATATGGTCTTGATCCTCAAATTATGGTTGATTGCTTTAAAGCCTTTGCTTCCCATATGAATGCTCCTAAAGAAAATGGGGATGTGTATCATGAACCTTTTAAGGACACTTGCATAGAAAGTGATATTGTTGTTGATGATTGCAATAAACATGCTCAAATTTCTAAAAGTATTATTTCTTATAAGCATGTTAATTTTTGTGGAGTACATAGACCTTGTGAACAGAGTTACAACAAGGAAGATTATTGTGTCCACCATGCAAATGAAGAAACCCGAATGTGGTACAAGGATATAGGTGAGATCGGTAAAAAGGTTTGTAAGCTTTATCCTTTTCTTTGTAAACATTGCGATGACATAGGTCATTTTAATTTCCAATGCTCAAGCCCTAATAGTTACTCTTCTAGTACCTTAAGTATGTATTGTGATGACAAGATTACTCCCAATCAGCATGATGAGCTCGCTTTGTTCTTGGCGTGTGATGAGATATCTAGAAAGATTGCTTTGATAGATATGAATGATGTTGATATTAATAGCACCCTTCGTGGTTGTCGTCTCTATTGTGTGAAAGATTGCCTTGCAAATACTTACATACAAAATCTTATAAAACTTGATATTTTGCCAAGCTATGACAGGACTGATAGATGTTTTTTAACTTATTAATAGAGAGGAGGAATCCTCCAAAGTTTCTTCTATTGTTTCTGTCAGCAAACCAGATTATGTGGAGAAGATGCCTTTCTCTCCTAAAGATTATGTGGAGAAGATGCCCTTCAAGTCTCTCCCTCCTAAAGGAGAGAGTAAGAAGAGTATGAAGAAGAAGAAGAAGAGGAGTAAAAGGCGAGAGGACACGGTATCTTCCCCTAAGAGTTATGATCCTGCTATAGATTATGATAATTCTGATTGGGATGATGTTCCTATGCCTATTACTTATGTTAGTGATCATGATTGGGAAAAGCACTCTACTTTTGATATTGAAAATCTTTTTGGTACCAATTCTAAGGTTAATAATTGTTGTACCATTAGTGCTATCCATGTTCCTTCTTATGATGATATGTTTGATGAATATGCTTTGCGATATAGTAGTTCTCTATCTTGTGATGATACTAACCCTCTAGTTTATGATGATGAGTATAATGTTTTCAATTCACCTACTTTTGAGGAGAAAATTAGTTATTATTACAATATGCCTCTTGTTTTTGATGATTATGGTGATGAGAATAATTATTTTGTTGAATCTGCTCCTACTACTATTGTTCATGTGGGGAGTATTAATTCTTTTATGCATGTGGCTCATGATGGAGATGCTTTATGTGATAATTATATTTTTAATTCTATTCATGATGCTACTGAAAGTTATTATGAGAGAGGGAAACATTGTTTGATGGATCTCAACAATATTGAGTTTTCCATCTTTATGTTGCAATTCTTGAAGTTGTACTTGTTTTGCCTTCCTATGCTTTTTGCTTTGCGCTTTCATGACTTGTCTCTTTACAAGACTATTTTTCATAGGAAGTGGTTTAGATTTAAATGTGTTCCATACTTGCTTTTTGATGCTCTCTATTGCTTTAAGTTCCTATATGGCGCCTTTGCCTCAAGCTCTTATATGGCGCCCACATGAGCATCTTTGCAAATTACTGCGCCTAGCTCAAAGGCGTTAAAGAAAAGCACTCTTGGGAGATAACCCATTGTTTATTTTCAATACCTTTTCTTTTATTTGAGTCTTGGAAGTTATTACTACTGTAATAAACGCTCCTTATCCTTTTTATTTCGTTTTTGTGCCAAGAGAAGCCTCTAATTTGAGTGAGGTAAGATTTGGGGATGTTGCTGTCCTGAAACTGTTTTCAGTACTGCACCGTAAAAATTCGTGAAAATTCTCTGTATATCTTTTGGACCTGCTATTTCTTGTGCATATGCCCCAGGTTATATCCAAACTTTCGTTAGTTGAACACTTTTTGATTTGAGCAACAGAAAACCCTCTAACAATTCGACCTTTGTCAGCTGTTCTATTTTGACAGATTTCTGCCAATATTTGTGTTTGCCACTTTATCGCTTTCTTTTGAGTTCTTTTGATCATGGAACTTTTTGGGAAGTTGCTACAGTAGTATTTGCTATATATGTGGTGGTTTTGAGTTGAAACCTGAAGCAAAAAGAGGTTGATTATATGTTATGCTTGCACTAATGTTGCTAATAGATTTTTGTTTAGTTTTGTATGAAGGAAGTTTTCAAGTGTAGGGATTGGAGAATGATGAGATGAGTTGAAGAATGGACAAAAGCTCAAGCTTGGGGATGCCCATGCATCACCCCAAGAAATATCCAAGAAGTACAAGCGTCAAAGCTTGGGGATGCCCCCGAGGCACCCCTTCTTCATCGGCAAAAATCAGGTCACCTTTCAAGACACTATATTTTTATTGCTTCATGCACTATGCATTTTTCTTGGAGCGTCAGTTGTTTTTGTTTTCAGTTTTCTTTTGTTTTGTTTTCTGCAATAAATGTTTTGATCACATCATGTTGGTTTGGAGGGAGACATACTTCACTTTTTATTTGCCAAGAACACTCCGTTTTTCACTCTTATCGTTTCAACGAGTGTTCTCTTTTTCTGCTACTGCGTTTAGCTTTCGATTTTCGCCTTGATTTGTGTTTAGATCTTGTTTTATCTTTGCATCAAGGTGTATTTTTTCCTCTGGACCATGTTGGTTTTCCTCAAAAGAGTTTCCTCAAAAAAGTTTTAATGGTGTTGGAAAAGAGAAAAAGCTTTATGCAAAAAAGTGGTACAAGAAGGAGCTTGTGTAGACTGCGGCTTAGACTTTTTCATGTCGTGCTTGATGTCTTTTTGATAGTATGCTTAGTGGTTTTGCTGTAGCATGACTTGTCTCAAATAACTGAGATTGCTTAATGAGCCTTTGAAAGAATCATGCGTTGTTTTTATCGTCTGGAAGCATTATTTTGGTTTTCTCCTTGATGCTTTATTTGGGTTGACTTGGCGCATGCTCACACATGTTAGACTCTTACAAAGTCGCCAATAGCCTCTATGATCATTTAGTTTTTGACTTTTGATGCCATCTTATGCTTCTTTTAATGTCGCTTTATCGCTTTGCATGATTATGGCCGTTATTGCTCTCTTACTTGGTCGCTCCCAGTCTTTTGCTAGCCCTCATTTTGTACTGAGTATGAGCTCTACTCGTGCATCCAACTCCCAAAAACCAAGTTTGCCATTGTGTCCACTATAAACTCCTATGCATGGTATTTGTAAGCCATTCCAAAGTAAATTTTCATGTGCTACCTTTGAAAAAATCTTCAAAATACTTCTCGTTTTGTGACACTGTTTTCAGCTCATGGGGACGTAGTGGTCGGATTTGCTATCTTCCATATTGTCTTATTCCAAAAGGAAAAGAAAAAAGAGAAAAAAGAAAGAAAAAGGCACTCCTCCATTGAATGTGAATGTTGGTGGGCACCCGATGGAATCGGTTAGCCATGGTTTGTGATAGGAAAAAAGGTGGGGAGGAGTGCCAAGTTTATAAAAGAGCACAAAAGTGCCAATCTCTCTCTCAAAAACTTGCTTCATTTTTGTATGGAAGATAGTAAGAACCCCATTGCCAGTCGTTGACAAAGACAACCACCTCTCAAAACCAATTTTTATCTCTCTGTTTTACAAATGAAAAGCTCTAGCACATGTTTAATCACTGCTTCCCTCTGCGAAGGGCCTTTCTTTTACTTTTATGTTGAGTCACCACCTTCTATCTTTATGCACCATTAAGAGAGCATAGTTGTCATTCTTAGTGTGATATGCATTGTCCCAAAGTTCATTGATTGATTCATATTGTTGGTTTCACTTGTTCTTAAATTATTTGTATCTAGTCGCCCTCTTAAACTTGAAGGTGTCCTATGCATTTATGTTTTGCTCTCCATGAGGGACAAGCTGAAAACCATTTGTATGTTTTTCCTTATGATTTGAACACACATTTGACTTTCATTGTTTCATTTTCATGATCCTTTGTTTGTGTTCATTTTCATGTTTACAACATGGTTGCTAAGTTTCTATTATCAAGATTATATCTTTCATGCCCATGTTTTAAGTTCTTATGATCCCAGCTCACAAATGCTTATATATATGATCAAGATTGTTTAGGTGCATGTCACCTCAAAAATTATTCTTTTGTTATCACTTACCTACTCGAGGATGAGCAGGAGTTAAGCTTGGGGATGCCTGATACGTCTCCAACGTATCTATAATTTTTGATGCTCCATGCTTGTTTTTACACCATTTGTCTATTGTTTCGTTACACTTCGTGGCACTTTTATGCATTTTCCGGAACTAACCTATTAACGAGTTGCCACAGTGCCAGTTCCCTGTTTTCTGCTGTTTTTGTGTTTCAGAAGTGATACACTGGAAATATTCTCGGAATTGGACGAAACAAGTTCCTGAAGTCTTATTTTACCCGGAAGCTTCCAGAGATCCGAAGGAGAGAAGGAGGTGGGCCACCAGGGGCCCACACGCCAGGGCGGCGCGGCCAGGCCCCTAGCCGCGCGAGCCTGGCGTGAGGCCGCCTGGTCCCTCCTCTGACATCGCCCCTTCGCCTATAAGAAGCCTCGGGACGGAAAACCCTAAGGGAGTCGGCAATTTTCCAGAAGCAGTTCCGTAGTTCCGCCGCCACCACCGACGAATTTCGGGGGACAGAAGTCTCTGTTCCGACACCCTGCCGGGACGGGGAAGTGCCCCCAGAGCCATCTCCATCGGTCTCCATCGCCGTCTCCGCCGTCTCCATCGACCTTGCTGCCATCTCCATCAACCTTGATGTCTCCTATGATGAGGAGGGAGTAGTTCTTCCCCGGGGCTGAGGGCTCTACCGGTAGCTATGTGGTTCACCTCTCTCTCCCATGATGTGATCTTTATGTGATCGTGAGCTTTGTATCATGTTGAACAAGTAGATGTTATTATTCAGATATTATGTGTACTCTAGTGATGTTATTAAAGTAATCTATTCCTCCTGCCATGGTGTAACGGTGACAGTGCGTGCATCATAGTGGTACTTGGTCTAGGCTACGATTGTGATCTTTTATGGATTATGAGAATAATTATTACTATGATAGTATTGAAGTGATCTATTCCTCCTTTCATGGTGTAATGTTGACAGTGTGTGCACCGTGTTAGTACTTGGTCTAAGTTGCAATAATATCTATCTTGAGTTGTGCTTTGATTTGGATATCTCTATGAGTGGTGTTTGTCAAGTACTTGATGAACTTTAAGGGGTGCTTCTGTAGCCACTACACAATGATTAGTGTTATTCAATAGGAGAGTAATTCAGAGTACCATAGTGGAGAGAAGTTGTTTATTTGTTCAATCATGTTATATTGTTGGGAGTGTGTCCACTAGTGAAAGTATGATCCCTAGGCCTTGTTTCCAAGCATTGCACACCGTTTACTTGTTGTTTTGTTACATGTTTGCTCGCAGCGATATTTATTTCATACCATAGTTACTACTTATAATCATCTATACCACTTGTATTTCACTATCTCTTCGCCGAACTAGTGCACCTATACATCTAACAAGTGTATTGGGTGTGTTGGGGACACAAGAGACTTTCTGTATCGTAATTGCAGGGTTGTTTGAGAGGGATAGCTTTGACCTCTTCCTCCCTGAGTTCGATAAACCTTGGGTGATCCACTTAAGGGAAACTTGCTGTTGCTCTACAAACCTCTGCACTTGGAGGCCCAACACTGTCTACAAGAACAGAAGCATGTGTAGACATCACTGTTCTTGGACAGAGCGTAGATAAGAAGTTGAATGTTATTCATTATGCTACTAAGACTCTTGATGCTGCTCAAAAGAATTATGCTACTACCGAGAAAGAGTTTCTTGATGTTGTTTTTGCATGTGATAAGTTTAGACCTTATATTGTTGATTCAAAAGTTACTATTCATACTGATCACGCTGCTATTAGATATCTTATGGCAAAGAAGGATGCTAAGCCGAGGCTTATTAGATGGGTGTTGCTTTTACAAGAGTTTGATTTGCATATTGTAGATAGGAAAGGTGCTAAAACTCCTGTTGCTGATAATTTGTCTAGATTGGAAAACATTTCATTTAATCATATTCCTGTTAATGATAGTTTTCTAAATGAACAGTTGGCTGCAATAAAGGTAACTTCGCGAGAGAGTCCTTGGTATGCCGATTATGCTAACTTTCTTGTTTCCAAGTATTTGCCTCCAACATTTACAGCTCATCAAAGAAGAAAATTCTTTTATGACTTGAGGCATTATTTTTGGGATGACCCACACTTATATAAAGAAGGAGTGGATGGTATTATGCGAAGATGTGTTCCAGAATATGAACAACAAGAGATATTTAGGAAATGTCATGGTAGTGCCTATGGAGGACATCACGCTGGAGATAGAACTGCATAAAAGGTTCTACAATCAGGTTTTTATTGGCCAACTGATACGTCTCAAACGTATCTATAATTTTTGATGCTTCATACTTGTTCTTACACCATTTGCTTAGTGTTTTGTTACACTTCGTGGTGTTTTTATGCATTTTCTAGAACTAACCTATTAACAAGATGTCATAGTGCCAGTTCCCTGTTTTCTGCGGTTTTTGTGTTTTAAAAAAGTTACACAGGAAACATTCTCGGAATTAGACAAAACAAAAGCCGAACCTCTTATTTTTATTGAAGCTTCGCGAAGACCGAAGATGAGACGGAGGGGGGCTAGACGCTGGCCACACCATAGGGGGGAGCGGCCTAGCCCCTGGTCGCGCCCACCCATGGTGAGGCCGCCTGGCCCACCTTGACGACGCCCCTTCGCCTATGAAGTCCCCTCGACGGGAAAAACCTAAGGGACGGATCACTTTTCCCAGAAACATACTGCAAGCCACCGCTGTCATCGAATTGAGATCGGGAGGATCCAGGAGCTCTTTCTGGCACCCTGCCGGAGAGGGGAATCCCTACCGGAGGCCTACTCCACCACCATGGTCACCTCCGGGGTGATGTGTGAGTAGTCTACCTTGGACTACGGGTCCATAGCAGTAGCTAGATGGCTGTCTTCTCCACCATGTGCTTCATGTTTAGATCTTGTGAGCTGCCCTACATGATCAAGATCATCTTTATGTCATACATGTTGTGTTTGTTGGGATCCGATGAGTATTGGTACTATGTCAAGTTGATGTGTTGAATTATATCTTATGTTATCTCTATGTTTTTTATGATCTTGCATGCTTTCTGTTGCAAGTAGCTATCTTGGACGAGTAGATGCTAGTAACTCCAAGAGGTAGTATTTATGCTCGATAGTTGGGTTCATGCCTCTATTTAATCTGGGGGAGTGACAGAAACCTCTAAGGTTGTAGATGTGCTGTTGCCACTAGGGAGAAAACAACATTCTCGTGTCCAAGGACATTTGCTTTGTTTACATTATGCACTTTGCTTAATGTGATTATCTGTTGTTCTCAACTTAATATTCAAGGGGTCCTCGGACGATTCCCCGCGAGTGGATTATTAGTCATAGATGCAGTTGGATGGCGGTCTATGTATTTTGTCGTAATGCCCAGAGTAAGCCTCATAGTGATCCTCGTGATGTATGTACATTATCTTTACTCTATCAATTGCCCAACTGTAATTTGTTTACCCAGCATGCTTTATTTATCTTGTGGAGAGATACCACTAGTGAACTGTGGACCCCGGTCCAATTTCCTTTATATTGCATACCGTTTTACTATTACTCGCTTTGTTTACTTTCTTGCGTACTATTATCCTATTACCACTCGATACGCTCAATCCTTTGTTTACAGCAAACCGGTGAGATTGACAACCTCATCGTAAGTTGGGAGCAAAGTACTTGTTTGTGTTGTGCAGGATTCACATTGTTGCTGGAGGAAGACACGTTGATAAGCAGTTTATCTGGCGCCCTTGTCCGGAGTGTCGCAAAGCTAGCAAGCATCACCTTCTGAAGTTTGGCTTTCTCCTACTGGTTTGATTTAACCTTGGTTTCACTACTGAGGGAAGACCTGCTACTGTGCTCATCATACCTTCCTCTTGGGGTTCCCAACGGGCTGTTACTTACAAGCCATCAAGCAGTTTTTATTTATGGCGCCATTGCCGGGTAGGAAGAAGACTTCTGCAAGGGGAGTCTCGCACGCACACTCTTTTACTTTGTTTTTAGTTCAGATTAGTTGAAAGCATTCTACATTCAGCCTCCACCTCTGTTCTACTTAATGGAGTCCCAGGGAAAAAAATTGTTTGTAAAAGAGGAGTCAGGCAGGGAGACCCACTCTCCCCACTGCTTTTTGTCAACACTGCTGAACTACTTCAAGATGCGGTCAATTTTGCATGGCAACAGGGAAATATTAGTCTTCCCCTTGATGAGAGCTTTGGTAAAAAATATCCAATTCTTCAGTATGCTGATGATACCTTACTAATAATGCCCGTTGATGCTGTCCAACTCAATGGACTGAAGGATATTCTCAGATTATTTAGTGCACCCACTGGATTACAAGTTAATTTCCACAAGACTACTATTGTGCCAATCAATATTGACACTGATCATGCCCAGGCATTAGCACAGTCCTTTGGATGCAAAGTGGAAAGCTTGCCCTTCACATACTTGGGACTTCCCCTTGGCACTACAAGACCATCTGTTAATGATCTGATGCCATTGGTTTCCAAATTAGACAAGAGATTTTCTGGCATTTCCTCTCTGATGACGTACACTGGGAGACTTACTCTGTTGAATTCAGTAATCAACTCTCTCCCTATGTTTGCCATGTGTCACTCAAGGTCCCAATTACCATCTTTATTGATTTTGAGAAGAGTGGTAGACAGTTCTTATGGGATGATAAAGATGATAAAATCCATGGTAAATGCCTTGCCAACTGGGATATGGTATGTAGACCAAAAGATCAAGGTGGACTTAATGTCATCAACCTGAGAATCCATAATAAAGCCTTGATGATGAAAAACCTCCACAAATTCTACAATAACGATGATATTCCCTGGGTTCACCTCATGAAACAAGCCCATTACAGCAATGGTCTGGTCCCTCATGCTTGCAACCCCAAAGGATCTTTTTGGTGGAAAGATTGTATGAAACATATTGATTTATTCAGAGAGCATACAACCTGCACGGCTCATAAAGGTGATTCTATCCTATTCTGGAAAGACATGTGGCAAGATTCGATTAGAGAGGATGAATACCCCGATTTATTCTCATTTGCAAAAGATTCCTCTATTTCAATCTAGAAGGCCAGAAATACGATATCTGAGGATATCTATGACTTAATCAATTTGCCCCTCTCAATGGTAGCTCAAGCAGAACTATATGATCTACAGAATGAAGCTGATGACCTTACCCTCAGCCAGAGAAATGATGAATGGACCTTTCCTTGGGGAAATAAATTCTCTACTAGCAAATTATATCGAGCTCTGATTGGTGACCATATCATCCCAAGCCCTATACTGGACATATGGAAAACATGTATTGTCCCCAGACAGAAATTCTTCTCCTGGCTGCTTCTCAATGGAAAACTCAACTCAAACGAAATGATGCTGAAGAAAAATTTCTATGTTGAATTCTCTGAATGCATCCTGTGTGACACCAACATCTTGGAATCCATTGTCCACCTGTTCTTTGAATGTTCTTTTAGCCAAAGTTTCTGGTGGGCACTTGGCTTTGAATGGAATACTGATCTAGATATCAACAGTATGATCACTGATGCAAAAACCAGATATACAATGCCCTTCCTCATGGAGATTATAATTACAGGATGCTGGAGCTTATGGGATCAGAGAAACAGTGCCATATTTAGAGATATTGAGCCTTGTCTTATATCTTATATTTACTAATTGGAGGCACCGTAGGAGACACCACGTTAATCCTAGAAGTTAAGAAATCACGTCCGTCCAATTAATATCTGTTGGTTGGATGAAACGTTAAACAAGCCAGTCGTCCGCTCCTTGGTCTCTACATGTTTTAATCTTAATGAACGGATAGATAAATCCGGGCAATTATTTATCCCTGATTTAGCGATTGAGTGCGGCTCCCCAATCCCTCCCGATGTGTGCGGACGTGACTCCTGTCGCGTTCCTCCTCCTGAATGAGAAATAGATTCTGGTGGCGGCGAGTAGGGAAGTCATCATGGTTTTGGTTCCCATGATCACATGGAATTAAGGAGAAGCCTCTGCTCTACGTCCCTTCCGGCTAGCCTCTAATTAAGCGTCTTGATTTGATCCAGGAAAAGGCGAAACGGTGAGGAAGATGTTGGCTTCAATTGATTGCATCACTGGCGGAATCCACACTCAACAAGATTGGACGATGAAATTGCAATGTGGAGCAGTGATTCAATATTTTATTCTGCACCACTTTTACGGGTTTTGGTTTGAGGTAAAACTGATGCCTTGCTTCTACGTAGTACCTGTGAGTGCTCGATCAATAGTGTTTACTGTATCAGCGTACTATGCAAAGCTCTTCTCAATGCATCAGATTTTCTGCATGTTAGAAGCGTGCAAATGAGTAAGCATCATAAACTGATTGACAATCCATAAAAAATTAATTGACAAGCTACTGTGATTTGTTTGTTACAAGTGACAACTACTTCTGATCTGCAGGTTAAATGTAATTTGGTGAACACCAGTGCTCACGTATTCGTTTTCTCCCAACAGGGTGGTGTACATGTCATTACTATTATAAAGAAAATATGGCTGTATAATAAAGAAAGCTTATATTGTGTCATCCTAGCTACACGGCTTGCCTCACTCGGTATTTCAGATTGTCTTCATGTTTTGCTGATGGTGATGTAGAGCAGGGCATCAAGAATTCTGCAGGCATAGTTTTAACTAGGATGCGGTTAGATTCCAATGTGGCTCCTTTTTTCCTGTCGGACTGATTGTTGCCATGCATAGTTTAAGCTACTAATATTGTGGATTTCTAATAAATTATTTTATGCCGCGGCCCTTTTGTCATGAAGGTTGTTATATCCATGAATATTTTTTATGCATCCATACATTTTATGGACTGACCATTGTGTATAGGGCAGCTTCCATTTGTATATGTATGTATTCTTTCACCTATTACTTTAAAATATCATTTTTTTATTGCTCCATTTGGTTGATACAAAATTACGGACGATTTTCTATAAATTGTGCTACTTCCCTAAAAAATATGGATTAATTTCTAACTTATTTGTGCTTTACTAAATAAAACACTAATATGCTATGAATTCATTGATCCAGCAAAACCACGTCAATTTAGAAGCTAACTATGTGAAATTAAATTTGGGAAAAATACAATAGTTAAATACAATTTTTTGGCTCCTTTTAATTAATCTTTCAGAACCACATTCCTAATTAGTTTCACCGGTAACCAAATTTTGCTTCTAAAAAAATGCTGCACTAGCCCGTGCTGGAGCACGGGTTGACGACTAGTATTCATAGAGGAATTGCCAAGTTCAAACTAGATTTTACACTCTCTATGCATAGGGCTAAACCTAGTCTAAAGGAGGGCATGCAGTCCTAGCTTGATACATTATGAATACCTTTGTAACACTGTAACTCATGTATATTCTTTCCCCATATAATATTTTTTTTGACACAGTAGGGATTTTTCCCTACTGTATTTGTGTCAAAAAAAACTTTGTTTTTAGTTTTGCTTTACTTTATTTTTGCTTGCTTTATAGTTGTTACAAAAAAATTAGCTTCCTTTATAGTTATTACTTTATTACTCTTAGTTCATTATGTTGTTCCCTAAGTATGTTTTGGAGGACCTCTCAGTAGGTAGTGGTTCTATTATTGGGAAAGGTAATATTGAGGAGTTCTTTAATCATATTAGTATGCATAAAGATGTTGAGGATATATCTTTGACTGAGCTCGCTCCTAGTTATGAAGTTGCTTCTGCTTATTTAGTTCACATGTTGGAGGCTAGGTTTGTTAACCTTAATCCTTTTATGCAACAAATTTTTCTTAAGCTTCATGATATCAAAGACTCCGAAAAGAAAGATTTTATTTTGGAGACTTTGCGTAGAGAATTTAGATTTGTTTCTATTGAAGCTAGGAAAGTTTTTGAGCATTTTAATATGCTTGGCTCGCCTGTTAAAGTTGTTGGTACAACCAAAGAAGATTTCAAAGTACCAATACCTTGCAAACTTGTAGGAATGCATGAGGCTTTGGAAAAGAATTTCAATTGGATTTGTCCTGAAAATCATTTTGATGAAAGTAGTGTACCAAAGCGTGATCAAAAGGGATATTCAAAAACTCATTTGGACACAATTCAATTTATTGTTGAAAAGACTTATGCAATTGATCTTAATGCCTCTTTCGAAAATACTTGATTCGCACTTTCTGCGCCTAGCTCAAATGTGTTAAAGAAAAGCACTCTTGGGAGATAACCCAATATTTTATTTTCAGTTCTTTTTCTTTTATTTGAGTCTTGGAAGTTATTACTATTGTAATAACCACTCCTTATCCTTTTTATTTCGTTTTTGTGCCAAGAAGAACCTCTAATTTGAGTGAGGTAAGATTTGGGGAAGTTCCTGTCCTGAAACAGATTTCGGTGCTGCACCGTAAAAATTTGTGAAAATTCACAGATATCTTTTTGACCTTTTATTTCTTGTGGATATGACCCAGGTTATATCCAAACTTTCATTAGTTTTACACTTTTTGATTTGAGCAACAGAAGGTCCTCGAAAAAATCGATCTTTGTCAGCTGTTCTATTTTGACAGATTTCTGCCACTATTCGTGTTTGCCTCTCGATCGCTTTATTTTTTAGTTCTTTTGATCATGGAACTTTTGGGGAAGTTGCTACAGTAGTATATGCTTTA
Source organism: Dactylis glomerata (assembly GCA_007115705.1). Lineage (NCBI taxonomy): Eukaryota > Viridiplantae > Streptophyta > Magnoliopsida > Poales > Poaceae > Dactylis > Dactylis glomerata. The sequence continues at coordinate 2,020,195 of QXEO01000200.1, read as the reverse complement.
TTTGTGGTATTTTTGAGTTTAAACCTGAACCGAAAAGGGTTGATTCATTATTATTTTTATGCTAATGTTGGTAATAGAATTGTGTTAAGTTTTGTATGAAGGAAGTTTTCAAGTGTAGGGATTGGAGAATGATGAGATGAGGTGAAGAATGGACAAAAGCTCAAACTTGGGGATGCCCATGCACCCCAAGAAATATCCAAGAGGTACAAGCGTCAAAGCTTGGGGATGCCCCCGAGGCACCCCTTCTTCATCGGCAAAAATCAGGTCACCTTTCAAAACACTATATTTTTATTGCTTCATGCACTATGCGTTTTTCTTGGAGCGTCTTTAATTTTGTTTTTAGTTTTATTTTATTTTGTTTGCTGCAATAAATGGTTGGACCCCAAAATAATTTATTTTGGAGGAGATTTACTTGCTTTTCATTTGCCAAGAACACTCCATTTTTCACTCTTATCGTTCAACGAGTGTTCTCTTTTTCTAGAACTGCGTTTAGCTTTCGTTTTTCGCCTTGATTTTTGTTCATATATTGTTTTATCTTTGTATCAAGGTGTATTTGGACCTCTGGTCTATGTTGGTATTCATCAAAAGAGTTGTTTCAAAAAGGTTTGAATGGTGTTGGAAAAGAGAAAAAGTTTCATGCAAAAAAGTGGTACAAAAAGGAGCTTGTTTAGACTGCGGCTTAGAATTTTTCATGCCATGCTTGATGTCGTTTTGATAGTATGCTTAGTGATTTTTGCTGTAGCATGACTTGTCTCAAATGAATGAGATTGCTTAATGAGCCTTTGAAAAAATCATGCGTTGTTTTTATTATTTGGAAGCAGTAATTTGGTTTTCTCCTTGATGCTTTATTTGGGTTGACTTGGCGCATGCTTACAACATGTTTGACTCAAACAAAGTTGCGATAAGCCTCTATGATCATTTAGTTTTTGACTTTTGATGTTATTTTATGCTTCTCTTAATGTTGTTTTGTCGCTATGCATGATTATGGCCGTTATTGCTCTCTTAGTTGGTCGCTCCCAGGTCTTTTGCTATCCCTCATTTTGTACTGAGTATGAGCTCTACTCGTGCATCCAACTCCCAAAAACCAAGCTATTCCAATGTGTCCACCATACATACCTATTAGCAATTTGCTATTCGAAAGTACATTTGACTTGCTTTTATCTATCCTTCAAATTAAACTCTTTTTGGTGTTATGCGAAAATGAGTCAGTAAAGCTCTCATGAACCTGATGGCACACTTTACTTTTCTCGATTTTAATAATTTTTACATTGTGGATCTTTTATGTTGACGTTATGCTTGCAAGTTGTAAGTTGGAAATTAGCCAAACCATGCCGTTATGGGGTAAGCTTTCAACATTGCACTTCTCTTATTTGAGTTGATATCGTGATCTTTTGTTTATGGATACTCGCAATGTGAAATAAGTTGGGAATATTGCGGGATCATGGAGTTTGTATACGTGTTAGAGAAACGCCTGGGCTGCCAATCTAAGCCATGCATAATTCATGGTGGAAATTTACAGCATGCCATAGTGGACATTCGACGACGCATCTCAAAATAAAAAGCCATACCAATGGTAAATAAAAGAGATGATGAGGTGTTCATTGTCTGTTTGTCCTGTCATTTTGATGTGGGCTTGTTCCATGTCATCGGGGAAGGAGGTACCCCGTTGGTGGTTCTCGATGATACATGTATACTTACAATGACAAGCGCTTGCTTGGGACTCTAAGTCAAGTAGCATGAGGTTTGAGTATTCGTACTTCACGGGACACGAGGTTTTCAACTTATGATTTGTCAAGCATATGCTCATAAACATTCTTGCATTTACTTTAACCATTCAAGATGCCTATGATGGGGGCATTGAGAGCTCAAAGCTAGTAAGTACCATAATTTTTGAAGGTTTATAAAACTTGCAATCACTGCTTCCCTCTGCGAAGGGCCTTTCTTTTACTTTTATGTTGAGTCACCACCTTCTATCTTTATGCACCGTCTAAGAGAGCATAGTTGTCATTCTGAGTTTAATGTGCATTGTCCCAAAGTTATCATTGATTGATTCATGATTTTGGTTTCATTTGTTCTTAAATTATTTGTATCTAGTCGCCCTCTTAAATTGAAGGTGTCCTATGCATTTATGTTTTGCTATTCCATGAAGGATAAGCTGAAAACCATTTTCTATGTTTTTCCATATGATTTGAACACACGTTTGACTTTCAATGTTTCATTATTCATGATCTTTCGTTTGTGTTTCTTTTCATGTTATAACATGGTTGCTAAGTTTCTATTGTCAAGATTAGGTCTTTTATGCCCGTGTTTTAAGTACTTTGATCCCATCACTCAATGCTTACGTAGATGATCAAGATTGTGATGGTGCATGTCACCTCAAAAATTATTCTTTGTTATCACTTACCTACTCGAGGACGAGCAGGAGTTAAGCTTGGGGATGCTTGATACGTCTTAAACGTATCTATAATTTTTGATGCTCCATGCTTGTTCTTACACCATTTGCTTAGTGTTTTGTTACACTTTGTGGCGTTTTTTTGCATTTTACGGAACTAACCTATTAACAAGATGCCACAGTGCCAGTTCCTTGTTTTCTGCTATTTTTGTGTTTCAGAAAAGTTACACAGGAAATATTCTCAGAATTGGATGAAACAAAAGCCGAACCTTCTATTTTTATCGAAGCTTCGCGAAGACCGAAGATGAGACGGAGGGGGGCCAGAGGCTGGCCACACCACAGTGGGGCGCGGCCTAGCCCCTGGCCGCGCCCACCCATGGTGAGGCCGCCTGGCCCACCTCCTGACGATGCCCCTTCTCCTATAAAGTCCACTCGACGGGAAAAACCTAAGGGACGGATCACTTTTCCCAGAAACATACTGCAAGCCGCCGCCGTCGTCGAATTGAGATCGGGAGGATCCAGGAGCTCTTCCCGGCACCCTGCCGGAGAGGGGAATCCCTGCCGGAGGCCTTCTCCACCACCATGGTCGCCTCCGGAGTGATGTGTGAGTAGTCTACCTTGGACTATGGGTCCATAGCAATAGCTAGATGGTTGTCTTCTCCACCATGTGCTTCATGTTTAGATCTTGTGAGCTTCCCTATATGATCAAGATCATCTTTATGTAATCATACATGTTGTGTTTGTTGGGATCCGATGAGTATTGGTACTATGTCAAGTGGATGTGCTGAATTATATCTTATGTTATCTCTATGTTGTTTATGATCTTGCATGCTTTCCGTTGCTAGTAGCTATCTTGGCCGAGTCGATGCTAGTAACTCCAAGAGGGAGTATTTATGCTCGATAGTTGGGTTCATGCCTCTATTTAATCTGGGGGAGTGACAGAAACCTCTAAGGTTGTAGATGTGCTGTTGCCACTAGGGAGAAAACAACATTCTTGTGTCCAAGGACATTTGCTTTGTTTACATTACGCACTTTGCTTAATGCGATTATCTGTTGTTCGCAACTTAATGCTCAAGGGGTCCTCGGACGATTCCCCGTGAGTGGATTATTAGTCATAGATGCAGTTGGATGGCGGTCTATGTATTTTGTCGTAATGCCCAGAGTAAGCCTCATAGTGATCCTCATGATGTATGTATGTAATCTTTACTCTATCAATTGCCCAACTGTAATTTGTTTACCCACCATGCTTTATTTATCTTATGGAGAGACACCACTAGTGAACTGTGGACCCCGGTCAGATTTCCTTTATATTGCTTACCATTTTACTATTACTCACTCTGTTTACTTTCTTGCATACTATTATCCTATTACACTCGATACGCTCATTCCTTTGTTTACAGCAAACCGGTGAGATTGACAACTAATTGCTAGATTGTTGGGAACCCCAAGATTAAGGTTTGATGAATATAGCAGCAAGTTTTTCCCTCAGTAAGAAACCAAGGTTTATATCGATCAGGAGTAAAGCAGACAATACGACTGAAGGTGATGCTTGCTAGTTTGCGACAGCTTCGGACAATTTATATATGGCGCCTCGTCTAAGCTTTGCTTGCTAGCTGCAACGCGGAACCTGCACACAACACAAGCAAGTACTTTGTTCCCAACTTGCGATGAGGTTGTCAATCTCACCGGTTTGCTTGAAACAAAGGGTATGAGCATATCGAGTGGAAAGTGATGATAGTATGCGAGTAAAGTAAACAGTGCGAGTAAAGTAAACAGGTGATAGCAATATGATGGAAATAGGACCGGGGTCCACAGTTCACTAGTGGTGTCTCTCCATAAGATAAATAACACATGCTGGGTAAACAAATTACAGTTGGGCAATGGATAGAATAAAGATAAACGTGATATGTCAAGAAGATCACTATGAGATTTACTCTGGGCATTACAACAAAATACATAGACCGCCATCCAACTGCATCTATGACTAATAATCCACTTGTGGCGAATCAATCCGAGAACTCCACAAGTATTAAGTTGCGAACAACAGATAATTGCATTAAGCAAAGTGTGTAATGTAAACAAAGCATATGCCCTTGAGCATATGAATGTTGTTTTCTCCCTAGTAGCAACAGCACATCTACAACCTTAGAGGTTTCTGTCACTCCCCTAGGTTAAATAGAGGCATGAACCCACTATCGAGCATAAATACCCCCTCTTGGAGTCACTAGCAACTACTCGGCCAAGATAGCTACTAACAACGGAGAGCATGCAAGATCATAAATAACATAGAGATAACAAAAGATATAATTCAGCACAACAACTCAATCATAACACCAATATTCATCGGATCCCAACAAACCAAACATGTAGAATTACATAACGGTGATCTCAATCATGTAGGGCAGCTCATGAGATCTAAACATGAAGCACATGGTGGAGAAGACAACCATCTAGCTACTGCTATGGACCCATAGTCCAAGGTAGACTACTCACTCATCGCTCCGGAGGCAAGCATGGCGATGAAGAAGACCCCCGGTGGCAATTCCCCTCTCCGGCAGGGTGCCGAGAAGAGCTTCTGGACCCTCCCGATCTTCGGGTGGACGGCGGCGGCGGATCGCGATGTGTTCTGGAAAATTGATCGGGTACTTAGGTTTTTTTCCATCGGGGGGTCTTTATAAGCGAAGGGGCGATGTCAGAGGTGGAGCCAGGCGCCCTCACACCATGGCGGCGCGGCCAGGGCCTGGGCCGCGCCAGCCTGGTGTGTGGGGCCCCTGTGGCCCCCCTCCTACTTCTCTTCGGATCTCTGGAAGCTTCCGGGAAAAATAAGACTTCAGGAACTTGTTTCGTCCAATTCCGAGAATATTTCCTGTGTATCACTTCTGAAATACAAAAACAGCAGAAAACAGGGAACTGGCACTGTGGCGACTTGTTAGTAGGTTAGTTCCAGAAAATGCATAAAAGTGCCACGAAATGTAATGAAACATTAGGCAAATGGTGTAAAAACAAGCATGGAGCATCAAAAATTATAGATACGTTGGAGACGTATCAATTACCTCATCGTAAGTTGGGAGCAAAGTACTTGTTTGTGTTGTGCAGGTTTCACGTTGCTGCTGGGGGAAGACACGCCGACAAGCAGTTTATCTGGTGCCCTTGTCCGGAGTGTCGCGAAGCTAGCAAGCATCACCTTCTGAAGTTTGGCTTTCTCCTACTAGTTCGATTTAACCTTGGTTTCACTACTGAGGGAAGACCTGCTACAGTGCTCATCATACCTTCCTCTTGGGGTTCCCAACGGGCTGTTACTTACAAGCCATCACCTACCCTATTTAAAGATGCTAGAATTTTTTTTTATTTTGTGATGAATGCCAAAGAGTTGGAAATATTTCTAGACGCAATGAAATGCCTATGAATTATTCTCTTGTTATTGAACCATTTGATTGTTGGGGATTTGACTTTATGGGTCCTTTTCCTCCTTCAGAAGGTTATACTCATATACTTGTTGCTGTTGATTATGTTACTAAGTGGGTAGAAGCTATACCTACGAAGAGTGCCGATGGTGAGACCTCGTTAAAGATGCTTAAGGACATTATTTTTCCTAGGTTTGGTGTGCCTAGATATCTTATGACTGATGGAGGTTCTCATTTTATTCATGGCGGTTTTAGGAAGACTCTTGCTAGATATGACGTTAATCATAGAATTGCTTCTGCTTATCATCCCCACACTAGTGGGCATGTAGAGCTATCGAATAGAGAGATCAAGTCTATCTTGCAGAAGACTGTTAATAGATCTAGGAAAAACTAGGCTAGCAAGTTGAACGATGCTCTATGGGCTTATAGAACTGCTTATAAGAACCCCATGGGCATGTCTCCTTACAAAATGGTTTACGAAAAAGCGTGTCACTTGCCTTTAGAATTAGAACACAAAGCTTTCTGGGTAGTGAAAGAGCTTAATAGGGATTTTAAACTTGCCGGTAAGAAAAGGTTTCTTGATTTGAGTTCCTTAGATGAGTGGAGAAGTGAAGCTTATGAGAATGCCAGACTTTTTAAAGAGAAAGTCAAGCAATGGCAGGATAGGAGAATTCTTAAGAGAGAATTTCATGTTGGTGAGAAAGTTCTATTGTATAGGTCTCATCTCAGATTTTTTGCAGGAAAATTACTCTTGAAATGGGAAGGACCCTTTATTATTGAAGAGGTGTATCGTTCAGGTGCGATAAAGATTGCTTCTCTTAAAGATAACACTACGCAAGTGGTGAATGGGTAAAGACTCAAGCATTATATTTCTGGAGATTCTTATAATGAAGATGTTGATGTTATTCAAGTGGTGGCTCCGGAAGAATTCATCAAAGAACATATGCAGGAAACTGCAGAGTCTGTTTTCGAATAGGTAATAGTTCTAGTCAGAAAAGGTTCGCGTTAAACTTTTCTGCTCATACTTTTGTTGTTTTTATTAAATATGAAAAATCACGAGACAGAAACAAGGTGGAAACGGAGCCCGGAGGCTCCACACCACCTGGTGGCATCGGCCCCCTACTGGCTGCGCCACCCTGTGGTGTGTTCGCCTCAGAGCTCATTTCCGTCCCGGTTTCCTCCTGTGCCTTCGTTATGATGTTTAATTTTTGCCTATATAACCCCCTGGATTGCCCGAGGTTTGTATATCGTGTTCTCGTCGTGTTTTTGTTTTGATCTGTTCCTATCAGGAGTTGTTCTCAGTTTAGAGCCACCATGTCTTCCTCTGGTTCATCTGAGGAGAACTCTCTTACGGACATCATTAATCCGTACATGAGGGAGTTGAAGATGCATCCAAAGGAGTTGTCGCTCAAGGATGGGAAGGTACAGATAGAAGATGTTTAGGGCCCCAAAGGAGAAGGAAGTCTTGAAGCTAGGATGGAAGAGCTGGAGCAAGAAGTCTTCAGATACAAGAAGATGGCGGAACGCGAGGTGGACATCATCCATAGGATAAATCAAGAACTCATTGCCAAGCACAAGAAGGAGACTGCAGAGCTCTGGGATGACATCTTGTCACTCCATGAGACCACCAACACATTACAAGCACAATTCTACGACTTGCAAAATCAAAACTGTGAGTATGAAGCTAGGTTTAAACAAATGAGTGCTGTTGCCAGTTTCAGGATATTGGAGACCAAGTCATCCTTTCTTGATGGGGAACCTCTGCCTTGGAAGTCTGATGATGATAAAGACTCAACACCACCGCCGAAGGAGTAATTCGTCATTGGTATTGGCATCCCCTTGGCTTGTTCCAAGCTTGGGGGAGTGCCTCGGTATCGCATAATTACCTTTTACCCATTTACTTTTCAAGTAGAGTCATATCATGAATAGAGAAGTTATCTTATAGAATAGTTTGCAGTGTGGAAGTATCCTCCTTTAGTTGGTTATCTATGTATCTCTTGGTGTGAGTTGTGGTAATGAAATATTAATGAGAAGTCTTATCATTTGCTTTCTGCACACTTTATTTTAGTTTGCAATCTTTCTTATATGATTAGTCTTGTTGATTAGTATTGGTATCACTTTGGGAGCATGAGTAAATCTAGTTGGTTTTGGCAAACTTAGCAATGGTCAGTAGCAACAATACTTTGAGGCTTGAGTAGAAAAGAGGGAAATATTTGTAGATACATCATTTCAGCTTTCCTTCATGATTGGCTCATAAGCATTAGTATTCTCAAGCTAAGATCGTTTGTACTTTCAAGGAAGTTTGCATAATTGTTTTCTATCACATATGTCGTGGGAATTTAGAGACAGTAGCCATGGGGTGGCTTATCGAAGGGGCTCGACGGTGGTGATGATGGGTCCGGCTCGGGATTGTGCCAACGGAGACACCTCGGTTTACCCAGGTTCAGGGCCCTCCCGGATGGAGGTAAAGCCCCTACTTCCTGCCTGCTTCGTATTATCTCGATAGTAGCGATTACAGTGCTCCTTGAGCTGTTTCGGCTAGAGGAGGATGAAGAAGATTGGATCCCCCTAGACTAAGGGTCCAGACCCCCTTATATAGGCGGGGGTCTGGTTACAGGTTAGGTGGCGATTCGGCCGGCTGCCGGCTCCTCCGTGGCCGCGTCCTTGGCGTGATCCTCTGGCCCTGCACTGATGATCACGCTTTATAAAGCGCCTTTCCCCTGGGACCGGCATCTGGGAGGCATATACCCTCCCTCTTGCCTCGGATCCTGTCGTGGGGAAGGCTCCTTGATCGCTGATTGGTTGGGTCCGGTCGTGGCGCTCGTCACTCCCGTCCTTTGCCTCTGATGCTACCGAGTTGATGAAGTAAATAACCAGCCAGTTGGAAAACCCCAAGAGAAGGTTTGATGAAGATAGCAGCAAGTTTTCCCTCAGTTAAGAAACCAAGGTATGTCAATCAGGAGAAGAGCAGACAATACGACTGAAGGTGATGCGGACTGGCTTAGCGATAGCTTCGGACAATTTATATATGGCGCCTCGTCCAAGCTTTGCTTTGCTAGCTACAACGTGGAACCTGCACACACACAACCAAGTACTTTGTTCCCAACTTGCGATGAGGTTGTCAATCTCACCGGTTTGCTTGAAACAAAGGTTATGAGCGTATCGAGTGGAAAACAGTAGAAGTATGCGAGAAAAGTAAACAGTGCGAGTAAAGTAAACAGGTGATAGCAATATGATGGAAATAGGACCGGGGTCAACAGTTCACTAGTGGTGTCTCTCCATAAGATAAATAACACATGCTGGGTAAACAAATTACAGTTGGGCAATTGATAGAATAAAGATAAACGTGATATGTCAAGAAGATCACTATGCGATTTACTCTGGGCAATACAACAAAATACATAGACCGCCATCCAACTGCATCTATGACTAATAATCCACTTGTGGCAAATCAATCCGAGAACTCCACAAGTATTAAGTTGCGAACAACAGATAATTGCATTAAGCAAAGTGTGTAATGTAAACAAAGCATATGCCCTTGAGCATATGCATGTTGTTTTCTCCCTAGTAGCAACAGCACATCTACAACCTTAGAGGTTTCTGTCACTCCCCCAGATTAAATAGAGGCATGAACCCACTATCGAGCATAAATACCCCCTCTTGGAGTCACTAGCAACTACTCCGCCAAGATAGCTACTAACAACGGAGAGCATGCAAGATCATAAACAACATAGAGATAACAAAAGATATATTTCAGTATAGCAACATGTAGAATTACATAACGGTGATCTCAATCATGTAGGGCAGCTCATGAGATCTAAACATGAAGCACAAGGTGGAGGAGACAACCATCTAGCTACTGCTATGGATCCATAGTCCAAGGTAGACTACTCACTCATCGCTCCGGAGGCAAGCATGGCGATGAAGAAGACCTCCGGTGGCGATTCCCCTCTCCGGCAGGGTGCCGGGAAGAGCTTCTGGACCCTCCCGATCTTCGGGTCGACGGCGGCGGCGGATCGCGATGTGTTCTGGAAAATTGATCGGGTTCTTAGGTTTTTTCCATCGGGGGGTCTTTATAGGCGAAGGGGCATCATCAGGAGTGGACCGAGGCGGTCTCACACGTAGGGGGCGCGGCCAGGGCCTGGGCCGCGCCGCCCTGGTGTCTGGCCACCTCGTGGCCCCACTCCGTCTCCTCTTCGGATCTCTGGAAGCTTCCGGGAAAAATAAGACTTCAGGAACTTGTTTCGTCCAATTCCAAGAATATTTCCTGTGTATCACTTCTAAAACACAAAAACAGCAGAAAACAGGGAACTGGCACTGTGGCGACTTGTTAATAGGTTAGTTCTGGAAAATGCATAAAAGTGCCACGAAGTGTAACGAAACAGTAGGCAAATGGTGTAAAAACAAGCATGGAGCATCAAAAATTATAGATACGTTGGAGACGTATCAAGCATCCCCAAGCTTAACTCCTGCTCGTCCTCGAGTAGGTAAGTGATAACAAAAGAATAATTTTTGAGGTGACATGCACCTACACAATCTTGATCATATATGTAAGCATTTGTGAGCTGGGATCATAAGAACTTAAAACATGGGCATGAAGATATAATTTGACAATAAGAACTTAGCAACCATGTTGTAAACATGAAAATGAACACAAACAAAAGATCATGAAAATGAAACATTGAAAGTCAAACGTGTGTTCAAATCATAAGGAAAAAACATACAAATGGTTTTCAGCTTGTCCTTCATGGAGAGCAAAACATAAATGCATAGGACACCTTCAAGTTTAAGAGGGCGACTAGATACAAATAATTTGAGAACAAGTGAAACCAACAATATGAATCAATCAATGAAAACTTTGGGACAATGCACATTATACTAAGAATGACAACTATGCTCTCTTATGGTGCATAAAGATAGAAGGTGGTGACTCAACAAAAAAAGTAAAAGAAAGGCCCTTCGCAGAGGGAAGCAGTGATTGCAAGTTTTATAGACCTTCAAAAATTATGTTACTTACTGGCTTTGAGCTCTCATTGCCCCCATCATAAGCATCTTGAATGGTTAGAGTTAATGCGAGAACAATTATGATGCATATGCTTGACAAATCATAAGTTGAAAACCTCTTGTCCCGTGAATACGAGTACCCAAACCTCATGCTACTCAACTTAGAGTCCCAAGCAAGGCTCTTCTCATTGTAAGTATATATGTATCATCGAGAACCGCCAATGGGGTACCTCCGTGCCCGATGACATGGAACAAGCCCACATCAAAATGACAGGACAAGCAGACAATGAACATCTCGACATCTCTTTTATTTACCATTTGTATAGCTTTTTATTGTGAGATGCGTCGTTGATGTCTACGCACTTCTATTCTTGTAGACACTTGTTGGGCCTCCAAGTGCAGAGGTTTGTAGAACAGCAGCAAGTTTCCCTTAAGTGGATCACCCAAGGTTTATCGAACTCAGGGAGGTTAGAGGTCAAAGCTACCCCTCTCAAGCAACCCTGCAATTACGATACAGAAAGTCTCTTGTGTCCCCAACACACCCAATACACTTGTCAGATGTATAGGTGCACTAGTTCGGCGAAGAGATAGTGAAATACAAGCGGTATAGATGATTATAAGTAGCAAACGTGATGTGAAATAAATATCGCTGCGAGCAAACAAGTAATAAAATAGCAAGTAAACGGTGTGCAAAGCTTGGAAACAAGGCCTAGGGATCATACTTTCACTAGTGGACACACTCCCAACAATATAACATGACTGAACAAATAACTTCTCTTTGCTAAGGCACTCTGAATTACTCTCCTATTGAATAACACTAATCATTGCGTAGTGGCTACAGAAGCACCCCTTAAAGTTCATCAAGTACTTGACAAACACCACTCATAGAGATATTCAAATCAGATCACAACTCAAGATAGAAATCATTGCAACTTAAACCAAGTACTAACACGGTGCACACACTGTCAACATTACACCATGAAAGGAGGAATAGATCACTCAAACTATCATAGCAATAATTATTCTCATAATCTACAAGAGATCACAATCATAGCCTAAACCAAGTACCACCATGATGCACACACTGTCACCGTTACACCATAGCAGGAGGAATAGATTACTTTAATAACATCACTAGAGTACACAAAATATCTGAATAATAACATGTACTTGTTCAACATGATACAAAGCTCACGATCACATAAAGATCACATCATGGGAGAGAGAGGTGAACCACATAGCTACCGGTAGAGCCCTCAGCCCCGGGGATGAACTACTCCCTCCTCATCATAGGAGACAGCAAGGTTGATGGAGATGGCGGTGAGGTCGATGGAGACGGCGGAGACGGCGATGGAGACCGATGGAGATGGCTCCGGGGGCACTTCCCCGTCCTGGCAGGGTGCCGGAACAGAGACTTCTGTCCCCCGAAATTCGTCGACGGCGGCGGCGGAGCTACGGAACTATTTCTGGAAAATTGCCGAATCCTTTAGGGTTTTCCATCCCAAGGCTTTATATAGGCGAAGGGGCGTCGCGAGAGGGCAGCCAGGGGCTCCTCACACATGGGTGGCGCGGCCAGGGCCTGGGCCGCGCCACCCTAGTGTGAGGGCAGGCCCTGGCCCCTCTCCGGCTCTCTTTCGGATGTCTGGATGCTCCCGGGAAAAATAAGACTTCTGGAACTTGTTTCGTCCAATTCCGAGAATATTTCCTGTGTATCACTTCTGAAACACAAAAACAGCAGAAAACATGAAACTGGCACTGTGGCACTTGTTAATAGGTTAGTTCCGAAAAATGCATAAAAATGCCACTAAGTGTAACGAAACAATAGGCAAATGGTGTAAAAACAAGCATGGAGCATCAAAAATTATAGATACGTTTGAGACGTATCAAGCATCCCCAAGCTTAACTCCTGCTCGTCCTCGAGTAGGTAAGTGATAACAAAAGAATAATTTTTGAGGTGACATGCACCTACACAATCTTGATCATATATGTAAGCATTTGTGAGCTGGGATCATAAGAACTTAAAACATGGGCATGAAAGATATAATCTTGACAATAAGAACTTAGCAACCATGTTGTAAACATGCAAATGAACACAAACAAAAGATCATGAAAATGAAACAATGAAAGTCAAACGTGTGTTCAAATCATAAGGAAAAACATACAAATGGTTTTCAGCTTGTCCTTCAAAGAGAGCAAAACATAAATGCATAGGACACCTTCAAGTTTAAGAGGGCGACTAGATACAAATAATTTAAGAACAAGTGAAACCAATCATCATGAGTCAATCAATGAACTTTGGGACAATGCATATCACACTAAGAATGACAACTATGCTCTCTTAATGGTGCATAAAGAAAGAAGGTGGTGACTCAACATAAAAGTAAAAGAAAGGCCCTTCGCAGAGGGAAGCAGTGATTAAACATGTGCTAGAGCTTTTCATTTGTAAAACAGAGAGATAAAACTTGATTTTGAGAGGTGGTTGTCTTTGTCAACGACTGGCAATGGGGTTCTTACTATCTTCCATACAAAAATGAAGCAAGTTTTTGAGAGAGAGATTGGCACTTTTCTGCTCTTTTTATAAAACTTGGCACTCCTCCCCACCTTTTCCTTTCACATACCATGGCTAACCGATTCCATCGGGTGCCCACCAACATTCACATTCTTTGGAGGAGTGCCTTTTTTTCTTTTTTTTTCTCTTTTTTTTTTCTTTTTGGAATAAACAATATGGAAGATAGCAAATCCGACCACTACGTCGCCATGAGCTGAAAACAGTGTCACAAAACGAGAAGTGTTTTGAAGGTTTTTGAAAGGTAGCACACGAAAATTTTACTTTGGAATGGCTTATAAATACCATGCATAGGAGTTTATAGTGGACACAATGGAAAACTTTGGCTTTTAGGAGTTGGATGCACGAGTAGAGCTCATACTCAGTACAAGGCGAGGGCTAGCAAAAGACTGGGAGCGACCAACTAAGAGAGCAATAATGGCCATAATCATGCAAAGCGACAAAGCGACATTAAAAGAAGCATAAGATGGCATCAAAAGTAAAAAACTAAATGATCATGAAGGCTATTGGCGACTTTGTAAGAGTCTAACATGTGTGAGCATGCGCCAAGTCAACCCAAATAAAGCATCAAGGAGAAAACCAAAATAATGCTTCCATACAATAAAAACAACGCATGATTTTTTCAAAGGCTCATTAAGCAATCTCAGTTATTTGAGACAAGTCATGCTACAGAAAAACCACTAAGCATACTATCAAAAAGATATCAAGCATGACATGAAAAAGCCTAAGCCGCAGTCTACACAAGCTCCTTCTTGTACCACTATTTTGCACAAAGCTTTTTCTCTTTTCCAACACCATTTGAAATTTTTATAAACACCTCTTTTGATGAAAACCAATAAAGATCAGAGGTAAAAATACACCTTGATGAAAAGATATGACAAGATCTGAACGCAAATCAAGGCAAAAATGAAAACCAAAAGCAGTAGCAGAAAAAGAAGAACACTCGGTGAACGATAAGAGTGAAAACTAGAGTGTTCTTGGCAAATGAAAAGCGAGTTCATCTCCTCCAAAAGAAACATGATGTGATCTAACCATTTATTGCAGCAAAAAAAACTAAACCAACTAAGAAAACTAAAACAACTGACGCTCCAAGAAAAACACATAGTGCATGAAGCAATAAAAATATTGTGTCTTGAAAGGTGACCTGATTTTTGCCGATGAAGAAGGGGTGCCTCGGGGGCATCCCCAAGCTTTGACGCTTGTACTTCTTGGATATTTCTTGGGGTGATGCATGGGCATCCCCAAGCTTGAGCTTTTGTCCATTCTTCAACTCATCTCATCATTCTCCAATCCCTACACTTGAAAACTTCCTTCATACAAAACTAAACACAATTCTATTAGCAACATTAGTGTAAGCATAAAATATATTCAACCTCTTTTAGCTTCAGGTTTCAACCTAAAACCACCACATATAAAGCATATACTACTGTAGCAACTTCCCCAAAAGTTCCATAATCAAAAGAACTCAAAAGAAAGCGATAAAGTGGCAAACACAAATATTGGCAGAAATCTGTCAAAACTGAACAGCTGACAACGGTCGAATTTTTAGAGGGTTTTCTGTTGCTCAAATAAAAAAGTGTTCAACTAATGAAAGTTTGGATATAACATGGGGCATATGCACAAGAAATCGCAGGTCCAAAAGATATACAGATAATTTATACGAATTTTTACGGTGCAGCACCGAAAACAGTTTCAGGACAGCAACATCCCCAAATCTTTACCTCACTCAAATTAGAGGCTTCTCTTGGGACAAAAACGAAATAAACAAGATAAGGAGCGGTCATTACAGTAGTAATGACTTCCAAGACTCAAATAAAAGAAAAAGTACTGAAAGTAAAAACATTGGGTTATCTCCCAAGAGTGCTTTTCTTTAACGCCTTTGAGCTAGGCACAGTAATTTGCAAAGATGCTCATGTGGGCGCCATATAAGAGCTTGAGGCAAGCCGCCATATAGGAACTTAAAGCAATAGAGAGCATCAAAAAGCATGTATGAAACACATTTATATCTGAACCACTTCCTATGCATAGGAATCTTGTAAGAAAATAAATCAACGAGGCATATAGTAGCAAGCATGGATAGATAAAACAAGTGCCACTTCAAGATTTGCAACATAAAGAGGGGAAACTTAATATTGTGGAGATCCATCAAACCATGTTTCCCTCTCTCATAATAACTTTTAGTAGCATCATGAATAGAATTAATAATATAACTATCACATAAAGCATCTCTATCATGAGCCACATGCATAAAAGAATTAATACTCACCACAGGAACAATAGTAGTACGAGCAGATTCAACAGAATAATTATTCTCATCACCATAATCATCATAAATAGGAGGCATATTGTAATCATAACTAATTTTATCCTCAATAGTAGGTGAACTGAAAATATTATACTCATCATCACAAGCTAGAGAACTACTATGTCGCAAAGCATATTCTTCAAACATATCATCATAAGAAGGAACATCACATATGGGAGATAAAATATTATCAGAACAAACTTTCTCCACTAAAGCTGGGGAACTAAATATATCATGCTTAACAAAACCAGCTTCCCCAAGCTTAGACTTTTCTATAGCATTAGCAACAATGGTATTCAAAGCATTCATACTAACAACACTATTAGCATGCAAATTAAGCTCCAAAGTTTTTTCAATTTTCTCTTCAAACACTTCATATCTAAACTCAGGAAAAAGACTACAGAACTCATTATTTTCCATTAAACCTAACTAGTGAAAATAAAAACAAGAAACAAAAAGACGTAATTGCAGAATCTAAAGGAAATAACTTCGAGTACTCACACAGGAGGATGCGAGTACCTTTTACCTTACCTCCCCGGCAACGGCGCCAGAAAAGAGCTTGATGTCTACGCACTTCTATTCTTGTAGACACTTGTTGGGCCTCCAAGTGCAGAGGTTTGTAGAATAGCAGCAAGTTTCCCTTAAGTGGATCACCCAAGGTTTATCGAACTCAGGGAGGTTAGAGGTCAAAGCTATCCCTCTCAAGCAACCCTACAATTACGATACAGAAAGTCTCTTGTGTCCCCAACACACCCAATACACTTGTCAGATGTATAGGTGCACTAGTTCGGCGAAGAGATAGTGAAATACAAGCGGTATAGATGATTATAAGTAGCAAACGTGATGTGAAATAAATATCGCTGCGAGCAAACAAGTAATAAAATAGCAAGTAAACGGTGTGCAAAGCTTGGAAACAAGGCCTAGGGATCATACTTTCACTAGTGGACACACTCCCAACAATATAACATGACTGAACAAATAACTTCTCTTTGCTAAGGCACTCTGAATTACTCTCCTATTGAATAACACTAATCATTGCGTAGTGGCTACAGAAGCACCCCTTAAAGTTCATCAAGTACTTGACAAACACCACTCATAGAGATATTCAAATCAGATCACAACTCAAGATAGAAATCATTGCTACTTAAACCAAGTACTAACACGGTGCACACACTGTCAACATTACACCATGAAAGGAGGAATAGATCACTCAAACTATCATAGCAATAATTATTCTCATAATCTACAAGAGATCACAATCATAGCCTAAACCAAGTACCACCATGATGCACGCGCTGTCACCGTTACACCATAGCAGGAGGAATAGATTACTTTAATAACATCACTAGAGTACACAAAATATCTGAATAATAACATGTACTTGTTCAACATGATACAAAGCTCACGATCACATAAAGATCACATCATGGGAGAGAGAGGTGATCCACATAGCTACCGGTAGAGCCCTCAGCCCCGGGGATGAACTACTCCCACCTCATCATAGGAGACAGCAAGGTTGATGGAGATGGCGGTGAGGTCGATGGAGACGGCGGAGACGGCGATGGAGACCGATGGAGATGGCTCCGGGGGCACTTCCCCGTCCCGGCAGGGTGCCGGAACAGAGACTTCTGTCCCCCGAAATTCGTCGACGGCGGCGGCGGAGCTACGGAACTGTTTCTGGAAAATTGCCGAATCCTTTAGGGTTTTCCGTCCCGAGGCTTTATATAGGCGAAGGGGCGTCGCGAGAGGGCAGCCAGGGGCTCCTCACACATGGGTGGCGCGGCCAGGGCCTGGGCCGCGCCACCCTAGTGTGAGGGCAGGCCCTGGCCCCTCTCCGGCTCTCTTTCGGATGTCTGGATGCTCCCGGGAAAAATAAGACTTCTGGAACTTGTTTCGTCCAATTCCGAGAATATTTCCTGTGTATCACTTCTGAAACACAAAAACAGCAGAAAACAGGAAACTGGCACTGTGGCACTTGTTAATAGGTTAGTTCCGAAAAATGCATAAAAATGCCACTAAGTGTAACAAAACAATAGGCAAATGGTGTAAAAACAAGCATGGAGCATCAAAAATTATAGATACGTTTGAGACGTATCAGTCGTCGAATGTCCACCATGGGTATGCTGCAAATTTCCACCATGAATTATGCATGGCTTAGATTGGCGGCCCAGGCGTTTCCCTAACACATATACAAACTCCATGATCCCCACAAGATTCCCAATTCATTTCACACCGCGGGCATCCATAAACAAAAGATCACGATATCAACTCAAATAAGAAGTGCAATATTGAAAGCTTGCCCCATGACAGCATGGTTGGGCTAGAATCCAACTTACAACTTGCAAGCATAACAACTCAACATAAGAGACCACAATGTCAAATTTTTAAGAACAGGAAAAAGTAAAGTATGCCTTCCGGTTCGTGAGAGCTTTACTTACCAATTTTCGCATAACACTGGTAAGAGTTTAATTTGAAGAGAAGATAAAAGCAAGTCAAATTTACTTGGAATAGCAGATTGCTAGTAGGTATGTATGGTGGACACTTTGGAAAACTTTGGCTTTTAGGAGTTCGATGCACGAGTAGAGCTCATACTCAGTACAAGGCGAGGGCTAGCAAAAGACTGGGAGCGACCAACTAAGAGAGCAATAATGGCCATAATCATGCAAAGCGACAAAGCGACATTAAAAGAAGCATAAGATGGCATCAAAAGTCAAAAACTAAATGATCATAGAGGCTATTGGCGACTTTGTAAGAGTCTAACATGTGTGAGCACGCGCCAAGTCAACCCAAATAAAGCATCAAGGAGAAAACCAAAATAATGCTTCCAAACGATAAAAACAACGCATGATTTTTTTCAAAGGCTCATTAAGCAATCTCAGTTATTTGAGACAAGTCATGCTACAGCAAAACCACTAAGCATACTATGAAAAAGACATCAAGCACGACATGAAAAAGCCTAAGCCGCAGTCTACACAAGCTCCTTCTTGTACCACTTTTTTGCATAAAGCTTTTTCTCTTTTCCAACACCATTTGAAATTTTTAAGACACCTCTTTTGATGAAAACAAATAAAGATCAGAGGCAAAAATACACCTTGATGAAAAGATATGACAAGGTCTGAACGCAAATCAAGGCAAAAACGAAAACCAAAAGCAGTAGCGGAAAAAGAAGACCGCTCGGTGAAATTATAAGAATGAAAAACGGAGTGTTCTTGGCAAATGAAAACGAGTACATCTCCTCCAAAGGAAATTTGTTGGGGTCCAACCATTTATTGCAGCAAAAAAAACTAAACTAATAACGAAAACTAAAACAACTGATGCTCCAAGAAAAACACATAGTGCATGAAGCAATAAAAATATAGTGTCTTGAAAGGTGACCTGATTTTTGCCGATGAAGAAGGGGTGCCTCGGGGGCATCCCCAAGCTTTGGCGCTTGTACTTCTTGGATATTTCTTGGGGTGATGCATGGGCATCCCCAAGCTTGAGCTTTTGTCCATTCTTCAACTCATCTCATCATTCTCCAATACCTACACTTGAAAACTTCCTTCATACAAAACTAAACACAAATCTATTAGCAACATTAGTGCAAGCATAACATATAATCAACCTCTTTCTGCTTCAGGTTTCAACCCAAAACCACTACATATATAGCATATAATACTGTAGCAACTTCTCCAAAAGTTCTGTGATTAAAAGAACTCAAAAGAAAGCGATAAAGCGGCAAACACAAATATTGGCAGAAATCTGTCAAAACAGAACAGCTGACAAAGGTCGAATTTTTGAGGGGTTTTCTGTTGCTCAAATCAAAAAGTGTTCAACTAACGAAAGTTTGGATATAACCTGGGGCATATGCACAAGAAATCGCAGGTCCAAAAGATATACAGAGAATTTATACGAATTTTTACAGTGCAGCACCGAAAACAGTTTCTGGACAGCAACATCCCCAAATATTACCTCACTCAAATTAGAGGCTTCTCTTGGCACAACAATGAAATAAAAAGGATAAGGAGAGGTCATTACAGTAGTAATGACTTCCAAGACTCAAATAGAAGAAAAAGTACTGAAAATAAAACATTGGGTTATCTCCCAAGAGTGCTTTTCTTTAACGCCTTTGAGCTAGGCGCAGAAAATTGCGAATCAAGTAACATCAAGTGATGAAGCATCAATTACCTCAGTAGGCTCTTTGAAAGTTCCCGAAAATGATTCAACCTGCAAGTCACTCTTAGTGGAACTAAAAGTCTTACCAATTTTAAGAACATGTTGAGGTTTAAGCGCAGAAACCTTGGGAACATACATAAATTTTTGCTCTTTTCCAATAAACACTTTCTCTTTATTAAATTTAAGAGAAGAGAAGATTAAACTAAGAGTTTCCATAGACTCCTCTACTTTACCAATCCTTAAATTTTGATTATCAAGAGTAGTGCTAGCCTCTAAAATGGTGATTCTCTTACCAATATTTTCTATTAATTCACTAACTCGGCTAGCATTTTCTAGGATACTTGGCAAACTTTTCTCTAAAGAGCTGAGCCTTTCTACCACCTCCTCCAAGATGGTCTCAGTTTTAGCAACATGAATAGGTGGTATTCCCACTAAACTTTCAATTATAGTGCATGCTTCTCCAGCGGGAGTACCCAGAAAATTACCTCCTGTAAGAGTATCGAGAACATACCTATTCCAACTAGATATACCAACATAAAAATTTCTAAGCAGGATCGTGGTAGAGTGCTTTTTGGTACACCTATGATGAGCATTGTTAATATGATACCAAGCATCTTTTAAACTTTCTCCCCCTTGTTGCTTAAAACTACGAACTTCTACTTCAGGATTACTCATTTAGCAAAGACTAAGAGCAAGAAAATAAAAGCAACTATTAAGGATTCTAATTTTTTTGGGTTTTTGATATAAAACGATGCAAGTAAAAATAAAGTAAAGCAAAACTTAAAACAAAGAAAAGGATGTGCATACGAAAAACTCCCCTTGCAGCGGTCTTCCACTCTTCCCCGGTAACGACGCCAGAAAAGAGCTTGATGCTACCGAGTTGATGAAGTAAATAACCGGCCAGTTGGAAAACCCCAAGAGAAGGTTTGATGAAGATAGCAGCAAGTTTTCCCTCAGTTAAGAAACCAAGGTATGTCGATCAGGAGAAGAGCAGACAATACGACTGAAGGTGATGCGGACTGGCTTAGCGACAGCTTCAGACAATTTATATATGGCGCCTCATCCAAGCTTTGCTTTGCTAGCTGCAACGTGGAACCTGCACACACACAACCAAGTACTTTGTTCCCAACTTGCGATGAGGATGTCAATCTCACCGGTTTGCTTGAAACAAAGGTTATGAGCGTATCGAGTGGAAAACAGTAGAAGTATGCGAGTAAAGTAAACAGTGCGAGTAAAGTAAACAGGTGATAGCAATATGATGGAAATAGGACCGGGGTCCACAGGTCACTAGTGGTGTCTCTCCATAAGATAAATAACACATGCTGGGTAAACAAATTGCAGTTGGGCAATTGATAGAATAAAGATAAACGTGATATGTCAAGAAGATCACTATGCGATTTACTCTGGGCATTACAACAAAATACATAGACCGCCATCCAACTGCATCTATGACTAATAATCCACTTGTGGCGAATCAATCCGAGAACTCCGCAAGTATTAAGTTGCGAACAACAGATAATTGCATTAAGCAAAGTGTGTAATGTAAACAAAGCATATGCCCTTGAGCATATGAATGTTGTTTTCTCCCTAGTAGCAACAGCACATCTACAACCTTAGAGGTTTCTGTCACTCCCCCAGAGTAAATAGAGGCATGAACCCACTATCGAGCATAAATACCCCCTCTTGGAGTCACTAACAACTACTCGGCCAAGATAGCTACTAACAACGGAGAGCATACAAGATCATAAACAACATAGAGATACCAAAAGATATATTTCAGTATAGCAACTCAATCATAACACCAATATTCATCGGATCCCAATAAACCAAACGTGTAGAATTACATAACGGTGATCTCAATCATGTAGGGCAGCTCATGAGATCTAAACATGAAGCACAAGGTGGAGGAGACAACCATCTAGCTACTGCTATGGACCCATAGTCCAAGGTAGACTACTCACTCATCGCTCCGGAGGCAAGCATGGCGATGAAGAAGACATCCGGTGGTGATTCCCCTCTCCGGCAGGGTGCCGGGAAGAGCTTATGGACCCTCTCGATCTTCGGGGCGACGGCGGCGGCGGATCGCGATGTGTTCTGGAAAATTGATCGGGTTCTTAGGTTTTTTCCATCGGGGGGTCTTTATAGGCGAAGGGGCATCGTCAAGAGTGGACCGAGGCAGTCTCACACATAGGGGGCCCAGGCCAGGGCCTGGGCCGCGCCGCCCTGGTGTGTGGCCACCTCGTGGCCCCACTCCGTCTCCTCTTCGGATCTCTGGAAGCTTCCGGGAAAAATAAGACTTCAGGAACTTGTTTCGTCCAATTCCAAGAATATTTCCTGTGTATCACTTCTGAAACACAAAAATAGCAGAAAACGGGGAACTGGCACTGTGGCGACTTGTTAATAGATTAGTTCCGGAAAATGCATAAAAGTGCCACGAAGTGTAACGAAACAGTAGGCAAATGGTGTAAAAACAAGCATGGAGCATCAAAAATTATAGATACGTTGGAGACGTATCAGCCTCTGTCGTTCTTGTCGGGGCCAGCCCACTTTCAGCGAAACAGCCGTTGAAGGGCTTTTGTCTTCATCGCCCGGCTCCGGCTCTCCTTGGTGGAATTGCTAGCCGGCTGCTGGCACAGCCGGCCCTTCGGGTGGAGCCGGTATTCTCATCCTAGAGCCGTGGAGATTCTTGGGACGCCAGCCGGCAGATAGCTCGGCCCGTGGCATCCCCCATTAGTCATCCCCACAACACTAGCCCCCAAAACTAGCGAAGTCTCATGGGTTAGCATGGGACTTCATCGGGTTCTTTTTCTCGCCGAAATCTTGTTCGTTTCCGTCGAAGTCCCAGGATTCTTTGTCTGGCCTAGAAGCCATTGGCCTCGAGGTCAAGTCCTGCGGAGTGTTGCCAGCCATCTCGGGACGAGCCGGTTCCGAGACCGATTCGGCTGGCGACCGCCACGCGGCCACCCGCCATTGTCCGGCTCCTTGGGACTTGCTCCCTCGGGGACTAGACCGAAGCACCACTTGTCCGCGCGCCGTTACGTCACGTCCAATCGGCCCCGGCCCCATGATCCTTTGTGGCAACCGCGACGGTTGCCCGATCTTTATGCAGTCGTGGCTCGTGATGAAAGGGGTCAGTTGCCAGCCCATCATGGGCGAAATATGCAACTAACCTGCCCCCTCACTTTTAAATCGGGAACCGTTCCTGAAGCAAAGCACCGGTCATCTGCTTCTCTTCCTCCTTCGGCATTCGCTCCACCTGAAATCCTCTGCTCCCAAGCTTCGTCCCCACGGGATTAGGGTTTTCCGCTCGCTCTGCCGCCATTCCACTCATCCAGATCCGCACCCGGATGGCTCCCAAAGCATCCTGGCCCAAAGGGAAGGGGGCGGCCTCGGACAAGGACGCCGCTCCACCCGCTTTGCCGAAGGGATCCTGGGAAGCCTCTTGGGTGAAGGAGAAACAGATCGAGCTGCTGCGCCAAGGTCGAGTGCTTCCGCCCACAAATCTCGTGGGCTGTCGCCCTGCTGGCGGCGAGCGCGTCCCCGCTCCTGAGCCTGGGGAGATGGTGGTCTTTTACGACCATTTCCCCCGGGGCTTCGCGCTGCCCACCAGCAGCTTCCTGCGTCAGTTCCTGGACCATTTTCACCTGCAGCCGCACCATCTCGGGGCGAATGCGATGATGACACTGGCCGCATTTGTGGCCCTTTGTGAGGCGTATTTGGGCATCTGGCCCAACGTTGAGCTGTTCCGCCGGCTGATCTACTTCAAAACTCAGACGGCCGACACCATTCCCATAGTGTGCGGGATGGCCTCCTTCTACGCGCGCAAGACTACGGACTTCCCCAGATTGAAGGGGAAAGAGTCTTGCAAAAAGTGGCAGCGCTCCTTCTTCTATGTGAAGAATCTGAAGGAGGGTGCAGATCATATCAACCTGCCGCCCTTTGACGTGAATGGGCCTGAGCGGGACAGCTGGAGCGCTCCTCTCCCTCACGCCGCGCCGGACGTAGAGAAGATTCTTCAGCGGATCTCCGCTCTGCAGAAGGAGGGCGGCCTAAAGCCGCCTGACCTCCTGCTCACCTTCTTGGTCGCCCGCGTTTCGCCCCTTCAGCGCCGCTCGCATAAGATGTGCTTCCTGGGATCGGCCAGGGATCCAACTCGTCACTCTTCCAAGGTGCTGTCAGCAACTGAGGTGGTGCGGAAGGCGAATCGGGTTGCTGATGTCAAGCTTCTGACCTCGTGGAAATGGGGCCTGAAGCCTCACGACCGGAATAATCCGATCGCTGAGGTACGCTTGCCGGGCTTGGCTTCAGTTTCTCCCCCTTTGCGATTTGGGTCTTCTAACCTTTACTTGTCTGGCTTGGGCAGAACTTGTTCGCTCTGCAGACCGCAGAGAACTTGACCTAGTGTCAAGCCGGCTTTGCTGCTGATAGGGCGGAGTCAGTCGACGGGGTCGTCTGGGACGACGCTGAGGAGGACGAGGATGCCGGCTCCCGCGCCGCCAT
Source organism: Dactylis glomerata (assembly GCA_007115705.1). Lineage (NCBI taxonomy): Eukaryota > Viridiplantae > Streptophyta > Magnoliopsida > Poales > Poaceae > Dactylis > Dactylis glomerata. The sequence goes on along the minus strand of QXEO01000200.1, from coordinate 1,995,869 downwards.
CGAGAGCTCAAGCGCCACCCATGGCGAAGAAGGAAGTGAAGATCTCGTGGACTCGGGCGAGCCCCTTAGCCACTCTAGTAAGTTTCCAGGTCCCTCCTCCTTAAGAGACTGGTCCGAGGATGATGATGATGAAACAGGGTCGGTTGCCGCCCCCGGGGTTGCAGCCCTTCATGTAGCCGCCGCGGCCGCCGCTGGAGCTCAAGCTTCCCCGGTCATGGACCTGCCAGAGTCTCTGGAACAACATCCTGTTGTTCCAGAGCCGGCCAGCCCAAAGTCGGCAGACCCTGAGGGGACTGGAGGCAGGTCGGCTGGCGCCAAGAAAAGAAGCCAGCCGGCTCCGGCCGAGCCGGCTGAGAAGCGGAGGAAACCGGAGCCAGCGACGAGGAGCCAACTCCAACCCAAGATGAAGAAGGTGACCAAATGGCGGGCCACTACCGTAGCCGGGTAAGTTCCCCGCCTCAGCGCTTCTTACCGCTATTGGCCGCCGCAGCTCTGATCGGCTTAACTGTGAGGTGCCTCCTTCGCAGGTCTCCCATTGCCATCGATATGATTACACAGCCTCCCCCCGCTTTCGCATCAGGGGAAGCTAAGACCTCGACTCCTGACCTCCCGCGCAGCAAGAGAGTGTGCAAGGAGGATACTGGCGGCGACTTGGGTCGCGTTGAACAGGACCGCCCCTCCCCGCGGTTGGAGTCTATGGCGAGCGAAGCTGGGGCGGAGGAGCCTGTCCACCCGGAGGTGCCTGCGGATGCTGTTTCCAGTCCGGCTGCCGCGACTGAGGCCGACCCTATGCCAGCCGGGGAAATCACCTCGGCAGAGGCTGCCACGCCTCCTCCTCCCGCCGCCGAAGATGCCGCGGCGGGGAATGACGCCACTGCCGATGCGTCCTCTGACCCGCCCAGCCAAGAAGGTACGCGCGAGGCCACGGCGAAAGCAACAAAAGAGACCCTGGTGCGCGCGGGGTCATTGGAGCCCCCGGAGCTGGCTGCCCGGACCCCTTCCAGCCCTGGGCTCGCGCCGAGTGCGCAGGCTGTAGTGCCTGCATTTGGGACGGGGGCTGGTGCGGCCGCTGGTCCCCTTTTCTTCGGGCTGGCCTCCAATTCTGGTGAAGCTTCCCAAGGACCCCTCACCACTCGGGTGGCGAGGAGTGAGCGCGGTGAAACCTCTCCGGCTCCTGAGGTTGCGACCAAGGACGCCTCAAGGGGAAGGGCTCCTGCTGCTGCGGCTGGGTCCGGCGTTGGGAGTTTGAGCTCTGCCAGCCAGCTTCAGCAAGAATGGGCGGACATCGCATCGAGCATCGATGCTGGAGAAAAACTCAAGGTCCAGGGTAGCAAACCGACCCTGGCAGAGCTGAACAAACAGTTCTCTATCGTCAAGGAGTCGCTGCAGAACGTCGGCCTCCAGTTCCTCGATGCTGTACGAACGACCAATGTAAGTACCGCGCCTTTAGCCTCTGATTTCTTCTGCTGGTTGAGAGACGAGGCCCGCAGCTCTGTGGCCAATTTCACCATGCACCCTAGCCCCCGAGTTTCGAGGTAGCTATAGAGGCAGCTGCCTTGAAAATGAATTTCGCTAAGAAGCATTGCCTTTCTGTCTTCCACAGGATCTGAACGCGCTTCGAGCTAATGTCTTCCAGAAGCTGCTGGCGAAGTATTGCACCGGCAAGGTCCAGTATCAGGATCTAAAAAAGGAGTTGGAGAAGCTGTCAGGTAAGCCCAGGACACTCTGCTTTGGAACGCTACTACCGCCCTTCCCGCTCTCATGCTTCCATTCTCAGATGCTGCCTCGCTCATCACCTCGCTTGACTCCCGGCTGGCCAACTCGATGTCGGCCGATGCGGTTGAGCTGCTCAGACAAAAGCATGCGGAGGAGCTTGAAAGCCTGCAGGCTCAAGCTGCCCAGGCTCGGGAGTTAGAGACGGAACTGATGAAGGCTCGAGACACGGAGTCGTCACTGCGGCTGGAATTCGACTGCCAATTGGCGAAGGAGCGAGAAGTTCTCTCTGCGAAGTATGCTAGCGAGGTGGATGAGCTTCGCGCGTCGCTGGAAAGCAAGGTCGAGAGCCGAGACGATCTGGAAGCTTCCCAAAAGCTTGACAGTGAGCGGCATGACACGGAGATCTGCGTTTGGCACGCCCGCGACCGCAAACTCCAGTCCGGCCTACTGGGACTGGAACATGCTCTTCGCGGTACATTTCCCTTCCTGTTTCCCAGCTCTTGCTCTTTCACGCTGTTTCCTCACTCTCTGACTGCCCCCGCAGAAGCTTTCCCGGACTCTAACAGGGCCGCGGCAGCCGCGCTGGAGGAGTATAGGACAGAGCAGAAGATCGTCCCTAGCAGTGACCCCAAGGCCCAGCTTTCCTCAGGGGAGTTGATGGCATTGGTTAAAGGCCGGCTTCACCCAGTCGCTAAGCTGGGCGGGGATCTCCGCCGAGCCGTTGTTTCTGTCTTCGAAACTTTATGGCCAGGGCGAGCGGTGCCTGACGAGGTCCAGGCGCTCCTCAAGTGGATTCCGCTTGCGTCCAACCGGGTCGACGTCTGGAAAGAGGCCGCGGCTCAAGCCACTGCTGAGCTGGCTTTGGAGTTTGTGCTCTCATGGTATCCAGGCATTAACCTGGACCAACTGGAGAACCTTCGCGAGGGCGGATCGGCAGGTCTCGACAAAGCCAAGCTCCGCCAATGCGCTTGCGCCATCGCAGAGTGTGCCGAAACCGATGTGCTTTTCGACGCTGGGGATAGCGATGAGTCCTTGGATGGCGTGGACTTCGAAGAGCCCAGCTCCACGGAAGAACCTCAGAAGGCCCCCGAGGATCTTGCTGACAACTCCATTCCTCCGTCCCCCAGTGGCGATGACTTTGTCTTGGCGGCTCGAACTGGCGATGCTGCTCCGCTGGAGCCGGCTGGCTCGCCAAGCGCCCCCTGACTGTGTCCGGACTTCCTTATTCGTTTGTATGCACGTTGAACTTATGCCGTGCCCAATGACATTTCGTCCGTGCACATCAATGACATTTCACCCTAAGTCCCTTACGTATTGGTTTCTAGTTGTTTATGAACCGGATTTATCCTGACCCCTTTCGACTTTTTCCTTTATCTCCCCATCCTTTGGCCCTTCTACCCCCAACCGGCAGCCTGGTGCCGGTTGGTCTCCCTTGGACCGGCAGCTGAATGCCAGTCTAGGGTGGGAGCGTGCCGCGGGATGAGGAGTAGTACTTCGGTGTGTAAGATATCCGGCTTGGTCCAGTCCAAGCACAACTATTAACCAATGCGCGCGGTTTTTGGGTGAACGCTCATTAACATTTTTGCGTTCTGTCCTCTTAGCAATTTTCCTGTGTGGGTGACCTGCCGGCTCCATCGCCCGCGGTTCGGGGTGGAGGTTGGGCACGAGGTCCAATCCGCACATAGTACTTGTTCGTCTGGCAAGATACTCGATTCGTCGGGTTGCGGGCGTTTCCTCTTAGCGATTTTCCTTGGTGGGTGACCTGCCGGCTCCATCTCGCGCGACGCGGGATGGAGGTTGGGCTCGGGGTCCGGTACGCACACAGTACTCGTTCGTCTGACAAGAGGGTTGGTTCGTCGGGTTGGGGCTGCCGGCTCCCGTCTGGAGCCGGCTTCCAGCCCCCGTGAATAACGCTTAGAAAGGTAAAAGGTACTTTAAAGCACTTTTTCCTGGGATCAGCCGTATGCCGCCCAACTTTCTTTTATTCATTAGTACTTGTTCGGGATACAAGGTTTTTTGCCTTATCTTAGCCGAAGGTCTTAAGCGATCGACATCTCGACTTGTCTCGAGCGAGGCTGTGGGGTGCTCCCTCCTACCTCGAGGAAGGGCCAGCCCCCGAGACAAGAGCTTCTGCCTTCTTGCCCGCTTCGGGCGGGACTTCCTTGGCGCCGCTTGCCGGCTTGAGATGAGGAGCTGGCTGGCTCGACGCCGGGCGGCCCAGCTGAACCGCCGCCACCCGCTGCAGTATCTGGCGCTTCTCCTCAGCGATGACCAGAGCCTCTGCCAGCTTAGAACTGGCCCTTGCGCACTCTATCGACTTTTTGTAGCACCCGATGACAGTGATCACCCCACGGGGGCCTAGGAGCTTCATCTTCAAGTAGGCATAGTGCGGGACTGCCATGAACTTGGCCAGGGCAGGCCGACCAAGCAGCGCATGGTAGGGGCTGTTGAGGTCTACCACCTCGAACCAGATTGTCTCGCGACGATGATTGTCCTTTCCACCGAACAGCACTTCCAATTCGATCCTCCCCATTGGCGTACAAGAGTGTCCTGGCATGATCCCAAGGAAGGTCAGCTTGGTTGGCTTCAGCTGGATCTCTGGGATCCCAAGCTTCTCCATCGAAGTGCGATAGAGCAGGTTGATGCTGATGCCTCCATCGATGAGCACGCGCGAGAATCGGCAGGTGTGTGTCTCTGAGAACACAATCGGGTCCAAGACCAGCGCGTAGCCCCTGGGTCTAGGCATGAGTGGCGGATGGTCTTCGCGCCCCCAAGTGATAGATGCATCAGACCAGTGCATGTACTGCGGTCCAACTTGTATGACTGCATTCACCTCGACACCAAACCACGGCTCATCCTTTGGATCTTCCGTCTGGGAAGTGAACACGTGATATTGTTCCACATTGGCTTCCTCGGGGTAGTCCCCGGCTGCTTTAGCCGGTTGCCGATTCTTGTTTCCTTGCGCCTCAGCTGGCAGGCCTGGCAGAGGACCAGGCAGTTGGTGGTTCCCTTGCCCCAGGTCCCTAGTGAAACTGCACTGGCGGGTAGTATGCGCTGCCGGCTTGCACGAGACGCTATGGAACTTGCAGGGTTGATCTAGCATCACCTCGATGGTGTACTTGTCCTTGCTGAATTTGTCTCCTTTGCGCTTCTGGCTTCCACCCATAGCCCTCGGGCTTCCTTGAACAGCCGCCACTTGCTGGGAGCCATACTTGCTGTCACGGCGCCCATCCTTCCTCTTGCCGTGTCGATCATGGTTGTGATGTCCTCCTTGACCGGCTGCCGGCTGAGGTTGGCCTCCGGCTGGCGCTGGCTCAACGTATTGCACCCTTGTAGCGGAGTCGGCAGAAGCGTACTTGTCCACTATCACCATGAAATCCTCCATTGACTTCGGCTCGGCCCTGTGGAGCTTATGCTTCAATAAGGTTCCTTCTCTGCATCCGTCCGTGAAGTAGCCAATGGCTTGCTCCTCGCCCACTCCTTCGCATGAGTTGCGCAGCTCGGACCATCTCGTGAGATAGTCACGGTCTGGCTCATCTAGGCCTTGCTTGCAGAGGGCCAGCTGTCGTGGGCGGGGCGGTCGCTTGTAGGTTCCCGTGAAGTTCTTCATAAATGCTTCTTGGAAATCATGCCAGGAGTTGATCTGCAAAGCCGACAGGCTATTGAGCCACGTCCGAGCAGATCCTGTCAGCATGAGCGGTGCGTAGCGCACCGCTGTCCTCTTGTTGCCGCCCGCGATGTCGACGGCGGTGACGTAGTCCGACAGCCAGTCTTCCGGCTTCACCGCCCCAGTGTATTTGGGCATGTCGCGCGAGAGCGTGAACTTGGCCGGAAAGGGCTCGTTGCGGATGCGAGGGCCGAAACAGACCGGCCCCGCTGAAGATTCCTCCTCGTTGAACTTGGAGTCCGCCAGCTGGTTGAGGCGATGGCGAGCGTCATCCTTCGGCGGGTCGACGCGTTCCCCGATCCTCTGGCTCACGTGCGAGCAAGCCAGCTGATGACCTTGAGCACCTTGGCCTACTCCCTGGGACGACTGGGCTTGCTCCGCAGACTTGCCGCGCGCCGGCTCCATCGCATCTGCCCGAGGAGGGTGACGCGGCTTGCTGGTGACCGCAGCTGGATCTCGGGGCTGCCGGTTGTGATGGCCTGAATGCTGGGTGCGATATTTCCACCACTTTTGCCAGGAGCTCGGTTGCTCTGGCTGTGCTCCGCCGGGCCGTGGTTAGGTGACGAAGCTTGTCCCTGCGACTTGTTCTGGCCGGCCACGATGATGCGGTTGTCGTACCGTGTGCCGCTCGCCTCTCCGCGCGGCTCCATCGCCTGCTGCTGCAGATCGGCAGTGTTTAGGAGTTCTTGGATCCGGGCTTGCTTCTCCCGCAAGTCCTCGCCTTGCAGTCCATCCAGTTCAGAGGTGATGTAGCGCGCGGCACGGAGGTTCTTCGTGGGCGTGCTGTAGGTGGGCTTGGTGATGATTGGAGGCAGCTTCGCCGAGGGCGCTGCCTGGTTCAGCTCCGCGCCCAGCTCGTGGCCTCGTTGATGAACTTGTCCCGCCCGGCTAGGGCCGTCTCCAGCCGGAGTGAAGCCGTGGGCGGTGTTGTACTCTTGGATCATGGAAAGGACGCGCCGACGAGTGTCTTCGACGTCGATCGCTTCCTTGAGAAGGTTATGGCGTGTCCGCTCCAGATCCTCGGAGACCTTGACTGGATCCGCGGTGAGGTCGAGTGGGGCGCGCAGGTCCGTGATGGCTGCGTCCAACATGTCCCGCTCTGGAGGTGGAAGATCTTGTTCTGGTGGAGGTGGGCGTTCCAGCGGCGGGCTCATGGAGCGCGGTGGGTCGCCGCCACCATCCTCCTCCAGGGCCAGCACTTCGACCATGGTGCAAAAGTTGCTGCTTTCGCCATCGTCGGAGTCTATGTCACAGAGAGGGTCAAGCACGTTGGTTACCTCCTCCGGGAAAGAAGCAGTGGCTGCCAATGTCGAGGAAGGAGCCGCTGCCGAAACCATCCCCGAAGCAGTCCAACTTGTCGCTGATGCAGTCGAGGGTGCCGAACCTCTAGACGAGGCCGGAGGCGACCCTCTCGCCGGGGATCGATGGGGATTCTAGCTGGAACTTGACTCCGCTCGCCGCCGTGCTTTGCCTCACGGTGGGCGCCAACTGTCGTGGGAATTTAGAGACAGTAGCCATGGGGTGGCTTATCGAAGGGGCTCGACGGTGGTGACGATGGGTCCAGCTCGGGATTGTGCCAATGGAGACACCTCGGTTTACCCAGGTTCAGGGCCCTCCGGGATGGAGTTAAAGCCCCTACTTCCTGCCTGCTTCATATTATCTCGATAGTAGCGATTACAGTGCTCCTTGAGCTGTTCCGGCTAGAGGAGGAAGAAGAAGATTGGATCCCCCTAGACTAAGGGTCCAGACCCCCTTATATAGGCGGGGGACTGGTTACAGGTTAGGTGGCGATTCAGCCGGCTGCCGGCTCCTCCGTGGCCGCGTCCTTGGCGTGATCCTCTGGCCCAGCTCTGACGATCATGCTTTATAAAGCGCCTTTCCCCTGGGACCTGCATCTGGGAGGCATATACCCTTCCTTTTGCCTCGGATCCTGTCGTGGGGAAGGCTCCTTGATCGCTCATTGGCTGGGTCTGGTCGTGGCGCTCGTCACTCCCGTCCTTTGCCTCTGTCGTTCTTGTCGGGGCCATCCCACTTTCGGCGAATCAGCCGTTGGAGGGCTTTTGTCTTCATCGCCCGGCTCCGGCTCTCCTTGGTGGAATCGCCAGCCGGCTGCTGGCGCAGCCGGCCCTTCGGGTGGAGCCAGTCTTCTCATCCTAGAGCCGTGGAGATTCCGGGGACGCCAGCCGGCAGATAGCTCGGCCCGTGGCATCCCCCATTAGTCATCCCCACGACAACATATATGTTTGTTTGTTTCATGCAACTCTTATGCTTGCTACCCAGCCTTGCTAGCCAAAAACCTGTACTGAGAGGGAATACTTCTTGTGCATCCAATTCCCAAAAACCAAGTTACTTCCAAAAGAGTCCACTACAAATTCCTATGCATGGTATTTCAAGCCATTCCAAGTAAATTTTCATGTGCTACCTTTCAAAAACCTTCAACTACTTCTCATTTTGTGCCACTGTTTTTAGCTCATGAGGACGTAGTGGTTGAGTTTGTTATCTTCCATACTAAATTAGGCCCCGTGGCCTTCGCAGTTGACTTCTTGTTTTCATGATCTTTCATTTGTGTTCTTTTTCATGTTATAACATGGTTGCTAAGTTTCTTCTATCAAGATTATGTCTTTCATGCCCATGTTTTTAGTTCTTTTGATCGCAGCACTCAATGCTTACATAGATGATCAAGATTGTGTTGGTGCATGTCACCTCAAAAATTATTCTTTTGTTAGCACTTACCTACTCGAGGACGAAACAAAAGCCGAACCTCCTAATATTTACCGAAGCTTCCAAAAGTCCAAAGAGGAGACGGAGGGGGGCCACGGGCTGGCCACACCATAGGGCGGCGCAGCCAACCCCTGGCCCGCACCCCCTATGGGTGAGGCCACCCTGGTCCACCTCTGATGCTACCCCTTCGCCTATAAAGACCCCGCTGACGGGAAAAATCTAAATACCCGATCAATTTTTCAGAAACACATCGCGATCCGCTGCCGTCATCGACCCGAGATTGGGAGGGTCTAGAAGCTCTTCCCGGCACCCTGCCGGAGAGGGGAATCGCCACCGGAGGTCTTTTTATCGCCATGGTTGCCTCCGGCGCGATGAGTGAGTAGTCTACCTTGGACTATGGGTCCATAGCAGTAGCTAGATGGTTGTCTTCTCCACCATGTGCTTCATGTTTAGATCTCGTGAGCTGCCTTACATGATCGAGATCATCTTTATGTAATTCCACATGTTGTGTTTATTGGGATCCGATGAATATTGGTGTTATGTTAAGTTGATGTGCTGAATATTATCTTATGTTATCTCTATATTGTTTATGATCTTGCATGCTCTCCGTTGTTAGTAGCTATCTTGGCCAAGTAGATACTAGTGACTCCAAGAGGGGGTATTTATGCTCGAGAGTTGGGTTCATGCCACTATTTAATCTAGGGGAGTGACATAAACCTCTAAGGTTGTAGATGTGTTGTTGCCACTAGGGAGAAAACAACATTCTTGTGTCCAAGGACATTCGTTTTGTTTACATTACACACTTTGCTTAATGCAGTTATCTGTTGTTCACAACTTAATACTCGAGGGGTGTTCGGACGATATCCCCGCGAGTGGATTATTAGTCATAGATGCAGTTGGATGGTGGTCTATGTATTTTGTTGTAATGCCCAGAGTAAATCTCATAGTGATCCTCGTGACATATGCACGTTATCTTTATTCTATCAATTGCCCAACTGTAATTTGTTTACCCAGTGACATGGATATGCCCTTCGGGTACCCACGGATTAGTATACCGGGTCCGACCCATTATGGAGGTGGACTGGAACAAGGACTCGAGATGACTTGGAGACGAAGAAGGAAGGTTCTAATCCGTATTTGACTAGGACACTTGTAAAACCTTAGCCCGGTTGCATATATAAAGCCAGGCAAGGGTGCCCCTGGAGGCATAACTCAGATATCTAAGACAAGTTACATCGAGAGATAGAAGTTACAAGATAGATTAGACATAGACTAGACACAAAACTCCGCATACGGCGGCACCATGTAAACACCATTATGATCATATACTAGATTGCTAGCAGGATGTAGCGATCCTCCACCGTGGGGATGTGAACCTGGGTACATCGTGTGCCAATCTCGATCCCGGAATCTCTAGTCGTTGCTCTTTCTCCGATCCTAAGTCCTTCATCTAGGACATTTACCGAGTTAACCCTCGTCAATTGGCGCCGACCGTGGGGATCGCGGCAACTGGATTTTGTTATCTGGGCGGGATCCTTTTAAGTTTTCATCGACAAGATCAGCAAATTTAGCAGCTACCAACAGCAGCAGAACCATATCAGCGACAAGGAAAAGAGAAGTCATCATCATCGTCTTCAAATCACGTCTCGCCGAGTCATCTGCTTTGACGTCATCCAATTTGCATGAATTTTCGACGGAAACCAGTGCTGGATTGAATTAGCCGATTGATTGTAGTGCGACGAAGGCCTGCATCAAAAGTAAAGGCTACATCTATCTTCTTCGGCGCGCGTTCTCGCGGAAGTCGAAAATTGGAACGTGAAGACCTCAAAAGATCGAATCGAGCGACGTGCAGCAGCTTCCTCAATTTAGCCGAGTTTCTCGAAAGCAACATCAATTTGACTACAAACCGGCAACGACCGACAAGAATTTCGAAAGACGATCAATCTCCTATTCCTGGAGCAAGTTCCGAGATGCACTCATCATGGGGAATAAAGAAGAGGCTGTACGCGTGTGGTGTACATCTTCAAAACAAGATGAATTATCTGGATGAGCATTAAACTAGCAAATCCATCAGCACATCACGCCTAGCCGCGAGAAGAAAAAGGGAAAAAGAATTGATCCATCAAACAACCAAGCATCGTTGACTCCACGGCTTGGCTAGTATATTAGTGCTTGGAAAAAATCCATCGGGATTCTAGCTTGTACGTACGTACAAGATTCATGAAGACATCAAATAATTGGGCAGCAGTCTACAGCGGCGCATTATCAGCAACTGTTTGGACAACCCGAAGAAAAAATATTTCGACTACTTCGTTTTCAATATCGTCGACTACATCTACATCAACTGCGGCTTTCCATGCTCGGGGGCTCGTCACCGCGCACTCGTGCAAACTATCGACAACACTCGGGGGCTCGATATCAACTCGCCCCGGAGTGCGGAAAATCGCCCTCAAGACCTGCGACTTCGTCGACATCAGCAACGCGACAATCCCAACAGCGCTCGGGGGCTCAAAAAAAACTTTGCCTCCGATCGTGGTTGTGATTCTACGACAACAACTCGCCTACCTCTACATCGTCAACTACGGCCGTGCCGACCACGACGCACCCGATAAAAGCTAAGTTTTCCAATTCCAAGAGTCAATTATCATTTACTTTCGCCACACCTGACACTCGGGGGCTCCGCCATGAAAAATCATTCTGCATATCATTGACTTCGAAAAATTGCGAAAGCCCTAGTAGCTGGCGTTCCTTGTCGAATACTTGACAATTTAGTTTACAGTCGCATGAAGCTCGATTAACGGTTGGCAAGGCACAAAATCTTGGGGCGTCAGGCTAACGAAAAGGCTTAGCAAGTATCTTGAAATTAACGCGTCACATTATGTCTGACCTGAGTAGCTGATCGAGCCGTGAAGTGCATCAGGCTAACGAAAGGGTCTTACGTACGAGCAACAAAATTGCACAAAAAAACATCGAGTTTTTACATACTAAATCATCATCATTACAATATGCAAACGCAATATTTCTTCGAGAGACAAAATATTTCACAATTATTCATATTTTCTGCAGGAGTCGACAAATTCATCAAAGTCATCAAAGAGCCAAACTTCTTCGAGTAGTGCAACTTGAGTCTATGCCCGGCTACAAGTACCTGAACGTAGACTCGGGGCCTACTCCCATCGGGAGCGCTGGTCGCGCACCCGATAGAAACACAATTTTGAGAGAAAGAATTCTAAAAGAAGATAAGAAGAAATTGGATCCTATGATCGACTACAAGTATCCGACCATAGCCTCGGGGGCTACTCCCATCGGGAGCGCTGGGCGCGCACCCGACGATGTTTTTTCATGAATAATGAAGCAAAGAAGGCGAAAGAAGATTTCGAAATCATCATTACTACCACCTGGAGGGAGTTTATATCAATCAAGGTTGAATAACCCGAAGATTTTTAGAATTGAAACAGTCAAACAAGGCTATGACATATGATTCTCGAGTTGCGTCATCGCGACAAAACTTGAATGCCGTGGTTGAAATATATCGCGAAGGTAAGACCCCGGGACCCGTCCTGTGTGGCCCGGTATATGCACATGGATGCGCTCTGCTGGCTTGTATCCATGTCTACGACGCGGAGCAAATCCTGGTGGACGCACTGGGTACCCTGAGAATCACTGGGACTCATTCTTTGTAAGTCCTAAATGCGGCAAAAGAATGGGTTTGACCGGTTTCCCGAATTCAAGTCCAAGGGGATTGAATTTGAAGTAGGTGACAAGTATCTGTTTCGGCTGTTAACTGGCTTCTTGATCCGTCAGAGTTGTCAGGCTTGTTCATCAAAAACCCTTGCGAGACATTATAATAAAAGATAAGTCGAAAGACCAAGTCGAAGATTTGAAGATATGAAGAAGTCAAGTATTGATCAAGTCGAAGATGAAAAATTATTTCGAGAAGAACGATGAAGAATTACTTCGAGAAGATCATCAATGAAGAGCGAGGAAGAAAAATTCGAGTCCATTACCGGTGGCAAGCACCAGAAAATAAACTCGACATTTACTCCCATCGGGAGAGTGGATTCAAGAACCCGACAATTTTGGCCATTGCATTTGAAGTCGAAGTTATATGAAGTTGAAGATTGAAGAAGTCAAAGATTGAAGAAGTCAGAGAATAGAAGAAATTGAAGATTGAAGTTTGGAGACTCAACCCGAGTCTGCGACTCAAGTAGAGTCTCGGGGGCTACTGACATGGATATGCCCTTCGGGTACCCACGGATTAGTATACCGGGTCCGGCCCATTATGGAGGTGGACTGGAACAAGGACTCAAGATGACTTGGAGACGAAGAAGGAAGGTTCTAATCCGTATTTGACTAGGACACTTGTAAAACCTTAGCCCGGTTGCATATATAAAGCCAGGCAAGGGTGCCCCTAGAGGCATAACTCAGATATCTAAGACAAGTTACATCGAGAGATAGAAGATACAAGATAGATTAGACATAGACTAGACACAAAACTCCGCCTACGGCGGCACCATGTAAACATCATTGTGATCATATACTAGATTGCTAGCAGGATGTAGCGATCCTCCACCGTGGGGACGTGAACCTGGGTACATCGTGTGCCAATCTCGATCCCGGAATCTCTAGTCGTTGCTCTTCCCCCGATCCTAAGTCCTTCATCTAGGACATTTGCCGAGTTAACCCTCGTCACCCAGCATGTTTTTATTTATCTTATGGAGGGACACCACTAGTGAACTGTGGACCCCGGTCCAATTTCCTTTACATTGTTATTACCGTTTACTTTACTCGCACTATTTATTTTACTTGCTCTACTATTATCCTTTTACCACTCGATACGCTCATACCTTTGTTTACCGCAAACCGGTGAGATTGACAACCTCATCGTAAGTTGGGAGCAAAGTACTTGGTTGTGTTGTGTGCAGGTTCCACGTTCCTGCTGGTGCAAAGAAAGCCCTGGACAAGGCACCTTATAAATTGTCCGGAGCTATCGTGAAGCTAGCAGGCATCACCTTTTGAAGTTTGGCTTTTTCCTACTGGTTCGATAAACCTCGGTTTCTTACTGAGGGAAAACTTGCTGCTGTGCTCATCATACCTTCTCTTGGGGTTCCCAACTGGTCGGTCATCTACATCAACACTGCACCGCAATCAAGCATTTTTCTGGCGCCGTTGCCGGGGAAAAAGAAGATTTCTGCAAGGGGAGTTTTGCACGCACATCCTTTACTTTGTTTTTCGTTTTGCTTTATTTTATTTTTGCTTGCATCGTTTTATCAAAAAGTACAACTAAAAATTAGTTCCTATTATAGTTGTTATTTTCGTTGGTCTGTTATTGTCTTGCATTATCATGCTTTCTATCAATGGTTGGTTTCTTTGAAACTAAATCTTTTTGGCAAGGTGGGTTCACGGAAGAGCAGCAAAATTATTATGAGGAACACCGCTTGTCACAAAAAGGGAAACAATTATGGGAACAAATCAATAGATTGTATATCATTGCTAGAAACGTGTGCTCTACTTATAATGTTACTTATTACTTTGATAGATCTTGTTGCTGTAGGAGGTATAAACACCTCCTTTTCAATGTGAGTATAATGATGATGTTACCATATCTTCTTATATTAATGGAAATTATGACTTTTACTATGTGGAACAAATTGAAGAATTTATTGCTTGGAAGGGTGCATTCGAACTTGCTTGTTTGCTTGAAAATACTGATGATGCACCTTATAAATATGAGGTTTATGATATACTTAAATTTTGCTTTGATAATTACAAGGAAGAAAATGACTATATTCTTAAATATCTTAATAGATGCTCTCCAACAGAAGAGACTAATGCATTGAAGGAGCCTATGGAAGAAGAAATTGCTTAAACTGGAAGCTCATTGGATGAAAAAGAGGAGGAGAGTGATGATCAAGAGGAGGAAGAATGGAGCTACCCATGTCTACCTCCCAATAAGAGTAACTCTTTAACTAATACCTTATTTGATTGCCCTCCATGCTTAACAATGGAGGGTGAGTGTGATATTTATATTGTTGAGTTTGTTCATGATGCTACTGAAAATTATTATGAGAGAGGAAAATATGGTTGTTGGAATTCTCATGTTACTAAAACACCTCTCTTTATATTGAAAGTTCCAAAGTTGCTCTTGTTTTATCTACCCATACTTGTGACTATGTGCTTCTTTGATTTATTTTCTTACAAGATTCCAATGCATAGGAAGTGAGTTAGACTTAAATGTGTTTTATATTTGCTCCTTGATGCTCTTTTTGGCTTTCATTCATATTTCTTATGTGAGCATCTTCTAAAATTACTGAGCCTAGATCAAAGGCGTTAAAGAAAAGCACTCTTGGGAGATAACCCAATGTTTTCTTTTCAGTTCTTTTTCTTTTATTTGAGTCTTGGAAGTTATTACTACTGTAATAACCTCTCATTATCCTTTTTATTTCATTGTTGTGCCAAGAGAAACCTCTAATTTGAGGGAGGTAAGATTTGGGGATGTTGCAGTCTTGAAACAGATTTCGGTACTGCACCATAAAAATTCGTGAAATTCTCAGTTTATCTTTTTGACCTGCGATTTCTTGTGCATATGCCCCAGGTTATATCCAAACTTTCATTAGTTTTACACTTTTTTATTTGAGCAACAGAAAACCCTCGAAAAAATCGACATTTGTCAGCTGTTCTGTTTTGACAGATTTCTGCCACTATTTGTGTTTGCCTCTCGATCGCTTTCTTTTTGAGTTCTTTTGTTCACAGAACTTTTGGGAAAGTTGCTACAGTAGTATATGCTTTATATGTGGTGGTTTTGAGTTGAAATCTGAACCAAAAAGGGTTGATTCATTATTATGCTTACACTAATATTGCTAATAGAATTGTGTTGAGTTTTGCATGAAGGAAGTTTTCAAGTGTAGGGATTGGAGAATGATGAGATGAGTTGAAGAATGGACAAAAGCTCAAGCTTGGGGATGCCCACGCACCCCAAGAAATATTCAAGAGGTACAAACATCAAAGCTTGGGGATGCCCCCGAGGCACTCCTTCTTCATCGGCACAAATCAGGTCACCTTTCAACACACTATATTTTTATTGCTTCATGCACTATGCGTTTTTCTTGGAGCGTCTTTACTTTAGTTTTTAGTTTTGTTTAGTTTTGTTTGCTGCAATAAATGGTTGGACCCCAACAAATTTCTTTTGGAGAAGTTTCCTTGCTTTTCATTTGCCAAGAACACTTCGTTTTTCACTCTTATCGTTCAACAAGTGTTCTCTTTTTCTAGAACTGCGTTTAGCTTTCGTTTTTTGCCTTGATTTTTGTTCAGATATTGTTTTATCTTTGCATCAAGGTGTATTTTGACCACTGGTCCACGTTGGTTTTCATCAAAAGAGTTGTTTCAAAAAGGTTTGAATGGTGTTGGAAAAGAGAAAAAGTTTCATGCAAAAAAGTGGTAGAAAAAGGAGCTTGTTTAGACTGCGGCTTAGACTTTTGCATGTCGTGCTTGATGTCGTTTTGATAGTATGCTTAGTGGTTTTGCTGTAGCATGACTTGTCTCAAATGACTGAGATTGCTTAATGAGCCTTTGAAAAAATCATGCGTTGTTTTTATTATTTGGAAGCATTAATTTGGTTTTCTCCTTGATGCTTTATTTGGGTTGACTTGGCTCATGCTTACAACATGTTTGACTCATACAAAGTTGCCATAAGCCTCTATGATCATTTAGTTTTTGACTTTTGATGCCATTTTATGCTTCTCTTAATGATGTTTTGTCGCTATGCATGTTATGGCCGTTATTGCTCTCTTAGTTGGTCGCTCCCAGTCTTTTGCTAGCCCTCATTTTGTACTGAGTATGAGCTCTACTCGTGCATCTAACTCCCAAAAACCAAGTTAATCCAATGTGTCCACCATACATACCTATTAGCAATTTCCTATTCCAAAGTAAATTTGACTTGCTTTTATCTATCCTTCAAATTAAACTATTTTTGGTGTTATGCAAAAATTGGTCAATAAAGCTCTCACGAACCTGATGGCACACTTTACTTTTTTCGTTCTTAAAAATTTGACATTTTTGCTCTCTTATATTGATTTGTTATGCTTGCAAGTTGTAAGTTGGAAATTAGCCAAACCATGCCGTCATGGGGTAAGCTTTCAACATTGCACTTCTTATTTGAGTTGATATCGTGATCTTTTGTTTATGGATACTCGCGATATGAAATAAGTTGGGAATCTTGACGGATCATGGAGTTTGTATACGTGTTAGAGAAACGCCTAGGCTGCTAATCTAAGCCATGCATAATTCATGGTGGAAATTTACAGCATGCCCATAGTGAACATTCGACGACGCATCTCAAAATAAAAAGTTATACCAATGGTAAATAAAAGAGATGCCGAGGTGTTCATTGTCTGTTTGTCCTGTCATTTTGATGTGGGCTTGTTCCATATCATCGGGCACGGAGGTACCCCGTTGGCGGTTCTCGATGATACGTGTATACTTACAATGACAAGAGCTTGCTTGGGACTCTAAGTCGAGTAGCATGAGGTTTGGGTATTCGTACTTCACGGGACACGAGGTTTTCAACTTATGAATTTTCAAGCATATGCTTCATAATTGTACTTGCATTAACTTTAACCATTCGAGATGCCTATGATGGGGGCAATGAGAGCTCAAAGCTAGTAAGTACCATAATTTTTGAAGGTTTATAAAACTTGCAATCACTGCTTCCCTATGCGAAGGGTCTTTCTTTTACTTTTATGTTGAGTCACCACCTTCTACCTTTATGCACCGTCTAAGAGAGCATAGTTGTCATTTTGAGTTTAATGTGCATAGTCCTAAAGTTTATCATTGATTGATTCATGATTTTGGTTTCACTTGTTCTTAAATTATTTGTATCTAGTCGACCTCTTAAACTTGAAGGTGTCCTATGCATTTATGTTTTGCTATTCCATGAAGGACAAGCTGAAAACCATTTGTATATTTTTCCATATGATTTGAACACATGTTTGACTTTCATTGTTTCATTTTTCATGATCTTTCATTTGTGTTCTTTTTCATGTTATAACATGGTTGCTAAGTTTATTCTATCAAGATTATGTCTTTCATGCCCATGTTTTAAGTTCTTTTGATCCCAACACTCAATGCTTACATAGATGATCAAGATTTTGTTGGTGCATGTCACCTCAAAAATTATTCTTTTTTTATCACTTACCTACTCGAGGATGAGTAGGAGTTAAGCTTGGGGATGCTTGATATGTCTCAAACGTATCTATAATTTTTGATGCTCCATGCTTGTTCTTACACCATTTGCTTAGTGTTTTGTTACACTTCGTGGCATTTTTATGCATTTTCCGGAACTAACCTATTAACAAGATGCCACAGTGTCAGTTCCCTGTTTTCTGCTATTTTTGTGTTTTAGAAAAGTTACATAGGAAATATTCTCGGAATTGGATGAAACAAAAGCCGAACCTCCTAATATTTACCGAAGCTTCCAGAAGTCCAAAGAGGAGACGGAGAGGGGCCACGGGCTGGCCACACCATAGGGCGGCGTGGCCAGTGATACGTCTCAAACGTATCTATAATTTTTGATGCTCCATGCTTGTTTTTACACCATTTGCTTAGTGTTTCGTTACACTTCTTGATGTTTTTATGCATTTTCCAGAACTAACCTATTAACAAGATGCCACAGTGTCAGTTCCCTGTTTTCTGCTGTTTTTGTGTTTCAGAAAAGTTACACAGGAAATATTCTCGGAATTGGACGAAACAAAAGCCAAACGTCCAGATATTAAACAAAGCTTCCAGAACACCGAAGAGGAGACGGAGAGGGGCCACAGGGCAGTCTCACCACCAGGGGGCGCGATCCAGGGCCTGGCCGTGCCGCCCTATGGTGAGCCCCCTGGTCCACTTCTGACGCTGCCCCTTCGCCTATAAAGACCCCCCGATGGGAAAAACCTAAGCACCCGATCAATTTTCTAGAAACACATCGCAATCTACCGCCGTCGTCGACCCGAGATCGGGAGGGAATCGCCACCGAAGGTCTTCTTCATCGCCATGCTTGCCTCCGGCGCAATGAGTGAGTAGTCCACCTTGGACTATGGGTTCATAGCAGTAGCTAGATGGTTGTCTTCTCCACCATGTGCTTCATGTTTAGATCTCGTGAGCTGCCTTACATGATCGACATCACCGTTATGTAATTCTACATGTTGTGTTTGTTGGGATCCGATGAATATTGGTGTTATGTTGAGTTGATGTGCTGAATCATATATCTTATGTTATCTCTATGTTGTTTATGATCTTGCATGCTCTCCTTTGTTAGTAGCTATCTTGGCCAAGTAGATACTAGTGACTCCAAGAGGGGGTATTTATGCTCGATAGTTGGGTTCATGCCTCTATTTAATCTGGGGGAGTGACAGAAACCTCTAAGGTTGTAGATGTGTTGGTGCCACTAGGGAGAAAACAACATTCTTATGTCCAAGGGCATATGCTTTGTTTACATTACACACTTTGCTTAATGCAGTTATCTGTTGTTCGCAACTTAATACTCATGGGGGTGTTCGGACGATATCCCCATGGGTGGATTATTAGTCATAGATGCAGTTGGATGGCGGTCTATGTATTTTGTTGTAATGCCCAGAGTAAATCTCATAGTGATCCTCGCGACATATGCACGTTATCTTTATTCTATCAATTGCCCAACTGTAATTTGTTTACCCAGCATGTGTTATTTATCTTATGGAGAGACACCACTATTGAACTATGGACCCCGGTCCAATTTCCTTTGTATTGCTATCACCTGTTTACTCTACTGTTTACTTTCTCACATACTACTATTGCTTTCCACTTGATACGCTCATACCTTTTTTATAGCAAACCGGTGAGATTGACAACCTCATCATAAGTTGGGAGCAAAGTACTTGGTTGTGTTGTGTGCAGGTTCCGTGTTGCTACTAGTTGAAGACATGCTAACAAGTATCATAAATGGCGCCCTTGTTGGAGTGTCACTAGGCTAGCAAGCTTCACCTTCTTGAGTTTGGCTTTTTCCTGGATTCGACAAACCTTGGTTTCTTACTGAGGGAAAATTTGCTACTGTACTCATCATACCTTCCTCTTGGGGTTCCCAACTGGACGGTGAATGTAACACCCGAATTTCTAGAAATTCAAAGTGCCCGTTATGTATTCCACCACAATACCAGAATCATTGTTGTGATACACATAACGTAGTTGGTAACCAGTTCCATAGACATTACAATATGAATAGTTCGAATACAAATGGTCATAGTGACCAAGTTCATATTACAACACAATATAGCAGCGGAAATAACGTCTTCGGGTCCATGCCTTCACCCTACAGGCAATGGCGACTCAGGAGATGATCTTAGTTCTGGTACTCCTCTTCATAACCTTTCTCCGAATAATCTTCCCCATAGTCTAGCCAAGTTGATAGCCAGGGACACAGCCATGAGTACATTGGATGCACTCGCAAACCATCTTACAAACAAAATGATGAAGTAGATATGCATGGTTGATATGGTGGACTAAGCACTAAGTTTTATTTGCAAAAGCTAGTTTTATTTCCCAAGAATGTTCATTAGTAGAGAAGAAGTTTTAATTCTCTAAGTCAATCTAAAGAGGAACTTCAAATGTTGGTCAACATCAATGTCAAGTCAAGTCATTCACCAAGTTCACCATAAGTTGTTAACATTCTTGACAAAAGTCAAGTACAGCTTGCCAACTGTCCATGACCGCGGACGCGGCTATTCGAATAGTTTTGAAACCTCTGCAGAGGGGTACACTTTACCCACAAGATTCGATACATCTGCCGGGAGAAATCCACGGATCGTCATACACAAAGTATGCAAGGTTCAGATAATCAAACAAACTCCTCCACTTGTCTACTCTAGTATAGGATCCTTTCCTAAGAGTCCATTCTGAAACTCATAGTTTTGCCCGCTGCAGAGTGCTGCATGAATGGAAACTTTCCACTCGGTTTGGAAGCACCCACGCATGGCTTACTTCTATAACAGATGATACAAGATCTCCCATACTAGAATAAACAAGCTATAGACTAAGCCCCTTCCCATTTAGGGGTAATGTGGTCGTACGGTAATGGTTGGCTCACATGGTACCTTACTTATTATCATTTAGAAAATACATTCCATAGTCCTTAGTCAAGATTATTTTCCTTCATAAAACCATCATGTAGGAGAAGTCTCCAATCCAAGCTTCCAAGTTCAAATCTCCAATTTCAAATAGGGTTCCCTTTATAGATGACCTCAATTTTATTAGTGACTAAGCAACTACATTGAGTGAGGATACCACTAAATAGGGTAGGATAAACTCAGCTTGATACTCTTGCTAAGCAAGATATCACTACACAACTATTATTCTAAAGTAGCAATTCAATCATGCAATTTATTTAAAAACAAGTAGAATGCAATAGGAAAACTAGGCATTTGGAGTATGAGGATTTAAAAGATGGCTTGCCTTGGTTGGCAAAGTGTCCTGGGTAGTCTTCTTCTTCTTGATAAAATCCCCCCTCAATATCCTCCTCAGCAACACTAGCGTCTAATAACAAATAAACACAATGCACACAATCACTAAATAATACTAACAACACTCCAAGCACACATACTTGTTTTCAAACAATAGATTTCATGTTGGATTTTATTGAGTTGGTTTGCAATTTTTCTTCCAAGTTTTCATTAAGTGTGCAAGTTAGATTTTTCTACCATGTGCTATGTGTTGATCATTTTCTTAACATTGGTATGAATTCCAGGGGTATGATGGCTAGTTCAAGAGGAGAGGGATTAATTAATTAAATTGGTAGTGGGGGTAATTATCAAACTAAGTATGTAGTGAAATCTATCATTTTATGCTACACACAACAATTTGATTAGGAGCTAATTGATGGTACTAACAAGGTTTTAATTGAATAATATTGGACTAAACAGTAGACAAGTTGACTAGTGAGTTCATAAACCAAGTTTCAAGATTTTAGGAGGTTTAAACAATTTTTCTAAAATTTTCCTAAGATAAGTAGGGCTACGGTTAAAGTGTTCTTATTCAATTAAATCTTTAACTCAAATCAAATTCTAACTAATTCCAGAGGCTAGATAATTCTCTAAGCTTTCCAATGCATATTTATTTGCTAAAAACAGATTTCTAAATCTCTTGGAATTCAAGTTTGAAAATCATATATGAAACTAATTATGAAACGGGCGGGAAAAATAAAAAGATCTGGATCGAATTCTAATCGAAGCTGGGCCGCACCGAGGAAATTCCCGAACGGGCCGGCCCAGATAACGTTTCGCCTGGCGGGATAGATTTCCGAATTTAAACCTGACGAGCGGGACCCACTGGTCAGCTCACTTAACTAACCGAACTGGTACGCGGCCGCAGGATTAGAATCCAACGGCGCACGTCCGTCGTCAACCTTGGGACAGACGGAGCTCACCGGTGCTTGTAGAGAGCAAGTGTTCGACGGCGGGGCTCGACGGAGAGGAAGTAGGGGTCGTCGGCGATGACGCAGAACGGCGGCGGCAGCTTGACTCCTCCGCCTAGCACCAGCGGCGACTCCAACGGTGGCCGGAATCCCTCGGAACGCGGCGGCGCACGCTCGCAGAGCTCGGACGTTTCTGAGGGATAGAGGAAGAAAGAAGGGTGGAAATCAGTAGCGGTGAGGGTGTGCTGCTTCTGGGCATCGACGGGGGGTTTTTATAGGCACGGGAGGGCGCGGGAGCTAGGGTTTCCAGTGGGGGTCTGGAGGGAAGAAATCCGGGCACGGTGGCTCTGGCGACATCGTTGGGTCACGGGGGCAGGTCGTGGGTGACGCGGCTCCTCCGCGCGCATGCTAGCGTCGCTCAATGGCCTCTGCAATGGTCTCCTCGCGTGCGCTCCGGTCGGTGACAGTGAGACAGAAACGGTGCCTTTTTCCACCGTCCACAGCCGGGGTCCGGGCGGGCTCCCGTGAGGGATCGACAGCGGAGAAGGCTAGGGCGTCGTCGGGTACACCTATGAGTACGAACACGTACGGCGGCGGCGTCATCCACAGTGATCTCGATTTTCTCTGAAATTTGCCTCCCAGGTGTTCGACAAAATGCCCGAAAGAATTTCAAATTCAAATTTTTGAAATCTACCACCGTGGGTTGTCAAGATATTCCATAAGGACTCCAAAACTATTTTTGTTCTGAAGAAACAAAATGTTTTGCAGAAATTTTATTTCGAAAATTGGATATGGTCACTGTTTCAGATTCAAACTTTGGCAGATGGTTGAGTGGGGTTCTGGTTTGAATTTTTGTTTGATACTTCTTGGTCAAGTTAGTATGTAGTCTGGTCATGCTCAGCCAACTAACCACACACTTAGTTGAGTTACAGATTTCTTAATATAAGTGTCCAAAGTAGGGTAGTCAATAACATTTTCTAGATCAAACTTTTCTTTTCTTCTCTTTTCTTTATTTCTTTTGCTTCTAGTTTCTTTACTCCTTGTGGTTCTTCTCTAATGCTTCTGTTGGTTAGGTGTGGATTTACTAAACATTGCACCAAAAATGATAACACACATGAAATCATAAAAGGCATATATTAGAAATCTATGCCTACATGCAATATGAATGAAAAAGTTTTATCTGGATCCAAAATTTGGCTCTTTAATTAATAGGAACTGGATTACAATTTTTTAGTTGTTACAATCTTCCCCCCTTAAAAAGAATCTCATCCTCGAGATTCACTAACTAAGAACTGAAGAGATTGGGAAATTCTTTCTGAAGGTAATCTTCTCGTTCCCAAGTGGCTTCATCTTCTGTGTGATTGCTCCACTGAACTTTCAGAAACTTGATGCTACGGGTTCGAGTGGTTCGATATGCTTCCTCGAGGATACGGGTTGGCACTTCACGATAGGTCAAATCCTTATTGATGTCCACAGAACGGTGATTAATATTCTTGAAGATTTCTGGCTTCTCCGGAACTTCAAGACATTTCCGAAGTAAAGACACGTGAAAAACATCGTGCACTTCAGACAATTCAGGGGGCATTTCCAACTGATAAGACACTTCTCCTCTACAGCCAAGTATCTTGAAGGGTCCAATATACCTTGGCGCAAGCTTTCCTTTTACTTGGAATCTCTGCATTCCCTTGAGAGGTGATACTCTAAGATAGACAAACTCTCCAATCTTGAAGGTTAGTTCTCTACGTCTCTTGTCAGCATAACTCTTCTGTCTAGACTGGGCTGCCTTGAGGTACTCACGGATCATGCGAACCTTCTCCTCACCTTCTTGCAGAATGTCAGGTCCAAATATCTTACTGTCTCCAGTTTCAGACCAATTCAAAGGGGTACAACACTTTCTTCCATATAAAGCTTCAAATGGGGCCATTTGCAAACTGGCTTGATAACTGTTGTTGTAGGAAAACTCCACAAAAGGCAGACAATCTTCCCACTTAGCTCCATAGGCTAGAACACAGGCTCTCAACATATCTTCAAGTATTTGATTTACTCTTTCAGTCTGTCCATCAGTCTGAGGGTGGTAAGCTGTGCTAAAGGCTAATTTGGTTCCCAAGGCTTGGTGCAAACTTCTCCAGAATCTTGAGGTGAATTGGGTTCCTCGATCCAAAACTATGGTTTTAGGGACTCCATGCAAACTAACAATTCTGGATAGATAAAGATCTGCCAGCTGTCCTGATGTATAAGTGGTCTTGACGGGAATAAAGTGGGCAACTTTGGTCAGTCTATCCACAATAACCCAGATAGAGTCATTTCCGCGGCTAGACCTTGGAAATCCAGTTATGAAATCCATTCCAATTGATTCCCACTTCCATTCCGGAACTTGCAAAGGTTGCAGCAGTCCAGCAAGACGTTGATGTTTAGCCTTGACTCTTTGACAAATGTCACACCTGGATATGAACAGTGCAATCTCACGCTTCATTCCATGCCACCAAAATTGTTCCTTTAAATCTTGATACATCTTAGTTCCACCGGGATGGATGGAGTAAGGTGTCTCATGGGCTTCCTTCATAATAACTTCCTTCAATTCTGAATCATCAGGCACACAAATACGTCCTTTATACCAAAGAACTCCTTGGTCATCTTCCTCAAATCCTGGCACTTAGCCGGAACTAATTCTACGCTTAATTCCGTCAATACTCTCATTTCCCTTCTTGGCTTCTTTGATTTGGCTCATCAAGGTGGGTTGAAACTCAAGGTTGGCTAAGAATCCTTGACTGACTAGTTCTAATCCAAACTTTTCAAACTCTTGGTGCAACATGGGTTGCTCCTCTTTGATCATCATATTCAATGTGCATGGCTTCCTACTCAATGCATCGGCCACTACATTGGCCTTACCGGGGTGATAATGAATTTCCAGATCATAATCCTTGATCAACTCTATCCATCTTCTTTGCCTCATGTTCAACTCCTTCTGGGTGAAAATATACTTCAAACTCTTGTGATCAGTGTAGATCTCGCAACGGTTACCCATAAGATAATGCCTCCAAGTCTTCAAAGCTAGAACTATGGCTGCTAACTCCAGATCATGAGTTGGATAGTTTTCTTCATGAGGTCGAAGCTGCCGGGAGAGGTAAGTTATGACCTTGCCTTCTTGCATTAACACACAACCAAGTCCAAGTTTGGAAGCGTCGCTAATAGACATCAAAGTTTTTGGTGATATCGGGCATGGTTAGGATGGGGGCGGTCACTAATCGCTTTTTGAGCTCTTGAAAACTTTCTTCACATTTAGGGGTCCATTCAAACTTCTTGTCCTTCTTCAATAGTTGGGTCATGGGTCTGGCAATGCTTGAAAACCCTTCAACAAATTTGTGGTAATATCCTGCTAATCCGAGAAAACCTCTAACTTCAGTTTGAGTGGTAGGGGCTTCCCATTCCATGACTGATTTGATCTTCTTTGGGTCCACTGACACTCCTCCAGCTGATAATACATGGCCTAAGAATCCAACTTCCTTCAACCAAAACTCACATTTGCTAAACTTGGCATTTAGCTGATGCTCTCTCAGGGTCTCAAAGATTAATTTCAAACACTACAAGAAATGTGTTGACTAGTGACGTTTTCATCATGACCCTAGAGAAAAGTGTCATAAAGTAGTGACGATTTTGTACTAGATCGTCATGGGCTATTTGGGGAGGCCACCAGCCCAAAAAATTACGACGATTTAAACCAGAAACGTCATAATCCAATGGACATCAAATCGTCATAACCTCTTCCATGCAGTTTGAGACCTTATCCAGAGCATCTTACGACGAAATTAGATCATCATAATCGCTAATTTAAGATATATTTGAAATAGTTGGACTGCCACCTCAGCGGTTTTGCCAACGTGTCGTCTATGTGTCCACGTGTCAATTTTTCTTATGTGGATTATAGGACTCATTTTTCTTACATAGAGTGTAGGACCCATCTGTCATACACTTGAATTTAGTCAGACCAACTTAACACACAGGTCCACGCGTCGGTCCAACCTGACACGCGGGTCCCACGTGCCGGTCCGACATGACATGCGGGTCCCATGGGCGGGGCCCACCAACTGACCGACAACATGTCCCACAGGCGGGCCACCGGATCTGGCGGGCGAGTCCCACGGCCAACCTGACGGGCAGGTCCCAGCGGACCTGACAGGCGAGTCCCGCTGGCCGACCTGGCATTTGGACTCGATGGCAAAATAAATTAAAGGGCGCACCGGCCGGGGATCGAACCCGAGACCTCCCACTCCCGGCCGGCCGAACCTAACCACTCTGGAAGAGCCAACCTTGTGATTGGATCACACGCTACTTGTTTTTAACTAGAACCATTCGCGTTGTTGGGCCTGGGCCGCTTTTGTACAGACTTGGACCGATCTGGACAAATGCACTTGCTAATGTTTTTTTCGTGCTGTTTTTTCATTTCTTTTAAGATTTAAACACAATATTTGAAAAATATTCAAGACAAGGCCAAATAAAATCAAAAAAAAATTGTAAATTCTTTTTATTACATATATAATAATATTAAATCTTTTGTTTTGCAAAACAAATTTAGAAAAGATAAATTATTCACTAAAATGCCATTATTGTGTATATAAAATACGCTCAGAAGAGCGGGCATGAACTTTGTTAGCTATGTGTTGAATCTTGAAAAAATATTACTAGATCTATTATAAAATAGATAGTTTTATACCTAAAAATGATTTTTTGAAAAAAATATGAGCAAACTATGAAGTACTTGTAGTTCAAATTTGACCCGCTTCCAACTGAATTGGCAGAATTTTGTCAATTTCTTGAGGGGTGCCTAGATAACTTTTTCCATGCAAACAAATGATGAATTATGCATAAAATATGGTATAATATTAGTTAAATTTGTGGTGGTCCATTTTTGAAACTTATTTTTGGTAGATGCTTCACAAAATAACACATTTTTAGCATTAAGAAAATGAAAAATGAATTTTTTGTGCAAAGAAAATCAATACTCCCCAAAGCAACTTTGTTTACCATACCAAGATGCACACATGTGCACAATATGAGGTCATTTGAACAAACTATGCCATGGTTATGGCCATAACTAGCTCATCTCGCTTGAAAGCCATGAAACTTCACACGAGATAGCTCTTTTTTGTGAACACTTTTTCAAAATGTTTCCAATATTCCAAGTTTGTTATTTTTCGTAGAAACTAGGTCACATAACATGACACAACGCGAAGGTTTTGTATTTTTTTGATTTTTTTTGAATTTTTTATGCACATTTCAAAATGCGACCAAAACGGCGGGCGTGACCGCTCCTAGGTCGGGATAGAATCTTGCAAAACTCTTGATGGATCTCTGATAAAATAGATAATGGTGTACCTAAAAATGATTTTTTGAAAAAAACTTAAGCAAACTATGAAGTACTTGTAGTTCAAATTTGACCCGCTTCCACCTGAATTGGCAGAATTTTGTCAATTTCTTGAGGGGTGCCTAGATAACTTTTTCCATGAAAACAAATGATGAATTATGCATAAAATATGGTATAATATTAGTTAAATTTGTGGTGGTCCATTTTTGAAACTTATTTTTGGTAGATGCTTCACAAAATAACACATTTTTAGCATTAAGAAAATGAAAAATGAATTTTTTGTGCAAAGAAAATCAATACTCCCCAAAGCAACTTTGTTTTCCATACCAAGATTCACACATGTGCACAATATGAGGTCATTTGAACAAACTATGCCATGGTTATGGCCATAACTAGCTCATCTCGCTTGAAAGCCATGAAACTTCACACGAGATAGCTCTTTTTTGTGAACATTTTTTCAAAATGTTTCCAATATTCCAAGTTTGTTATTTTTCCTAGAAACTAGGTCACATAACATGACACAACGCGAAGGTTCTGTATTTTTTTTGATTTTTTTGATTTTTTTATGCACATTTCAAAATGCGACCAAAACGGCGCGCGTGACCGCTCCTAGGTCGGGATAGAATCTTGCAAAACTCTTGATGGATCTCTGATAAAATAGATAATGGTGTACCTAAAAATGATTTTTTGAAAAAAACTTAAGCAAACTATGAAGTACTTGTAGTTCAAATTTGACCCGCTTCCAGCTGAATTGGCAGAATTTTGTCAATTTCTTGAGGGGTGCCTAGATAACTTTTTCCATGCAAACAAATGATGAATTATGCATAAAATATGGTATAATATGTGTTAAATTTGTGGTGCTCCATTTTTGAAACTTATTTTTGGTAGATGCTTCACAAAATAACACATTTTTAGCATTAAGAAAATGAAAAATGAATTTTTTGTGCAAAGAAAACCAATACTCCCCAAAGCAACTTTGTTTGCCATACCAAGATGCACACATGTGCACAATATGAGATCATTTGAACAGACTATGCCATGGTTATGGCCATAACTAGCTCATCTCGCTTGAAAGCCATGAAACTTCACACGAGATAGCTCTTTTTTGTGAACACTTTTTCAAAATGTTTCCAATATTCCAAGTTTGTTATTTTTCCTAGAAACTAGGTCACATAACATGACACAACGCGAAGGTTTTGTATTTTTTTGATTTTTTTTGAATTGTTTATGCATATTTCAAAATGCGACCAAAACGGTGGGCGTGACCGCTCCTAGGTTGGGATATAATCTTGACAAACACTTGATGGATCTATGATGAAATAGATACTTGTGTACCTAAAAATGATTTTTGGAAAAAAACATGAGAAAACTATGCAGCACCTGTAGTTCAAATTTGACCCGCTTCTAGCCGAATCGGCAGAATTTTGTCTATTTTTTGAGAGGTGGCAATTAAACCTTTTCCATGCAAATAACTAGTGAATTGTGCATAAAATATGGTATAATATCGTTTAAAATTTAGTTGTTCTATTTTTGCAATATATTTTTGGTAGGTGCTTAACAAAAATCCCTAATTCTAACGCTAATAAAATGAAAAAGAATCCATCTAAACCTTCCAGCCATTTAGATTGCAGAATAGCTCTCCCCTCGGATCACCATCTAAAACTCATCTGAGCCGTCCACGCCCGGATCCAACGTCACACACCTATCCTATTAATATGCAACAGAACCCACCCCCTTCCCTCAAACCCTAACCCTCCCATTCCCTCACCCCCGCCGTCACCTCCACCTCCCCTTCTATTCCCCGGGTCAGATCCCAAACCACCCCACGCTTCCCGCCGCCGCCACCTCCACCTTCCCTTCTATTCCCCGTGTCAGATCCCAAACCACCCCGCGCTCCCCGCCGCCACCATAGCGTCGGACCATGATGTCTGCAGATCTGGGAGTCCCAGGCCCTGAGCAGCCTCCGCGAGCTCCTCCCCTGGATGATGCTGCCTCACCGAGCTCGTGGCTGAACTGCTGCTTCCCCGAGCTCCTGGCACACGGATGGACATGGCGCAGCCGTCAAGGCCGGTCCTGAGCTCGTCTCGTCGGACACGAGCGGCGATCTCGGCTTCTACGTCAATCCACTGCATCGGGGCCTCAACATGAGCTCACCGCAGACTCACGCGACGCCAAGATGGTAAGCGGATCTACCTTTCCCGGCTTGATTCGAGGTCATATCCTCCATGTCGAGCTAGATCGACTAGGGCTCTTTAGCGCCGGATCTGAATCTCCTAGGATCCTCGCCTTGAGTCATGTGGACCTGGTCCATTCGGGGAAGCTCATACTGATACATGTTTGTAAATTGAAATCTGCTAGTTGTGCTTGTAGTTCTAGTCGGTGTGTTTCCCGGATCTGGTGTGTGTCCTTTCGACCCACGGTGTCTCAACTGTTAGACTTGCCTTATATTAATGCATAGAGGATGTAGCTTGTATCAATACCAGGAATCTGTCTTGGCTTTTGCAATAGCTTTGCACTAGCACTTTTATAAAATAAAATAGCCCAAGCTATGTTCAGACTCTGGAGTTTTCTCTTTGACACTACTAGCAGGCCTTCTAATTTTAATTGTAACTTGATTTTATTTATCTCACTGGAAGATACTGGATACATGAAGATACTACTGTTATAAAACCACCCATGCTACTGCTGGGTTCTAGAGTTTTTCTCTTTGACAGTATTGCAATGCTTGCTTATTTAATTGCAACATGTTACCTATGTATCTCATTGAAAACTTATTTAGTTGCAATGTAGTAAACTTAACAGCTTAGCTCTGTCTTGCATTAGCTGCATCTGGCTCCATGCTGGCCTAATCCGTTTGCTTGTGAACATGCTAAGCTTGCTGTTTGTTGGGATTCGTCTTGAGCAGCAATTTTGGTTTGGTAAGCTTCTTGCAACGATGAATGTGTGTGAGTAGCATCACTTGGAAAATGTTCTGTTTCTACATTTGAACATAACTTGTTTGAGCTGCTGTTATCTCGTATACGCATAAGATTTTAGCTGTCTCAAGCTAGAAACAGATTGGCAAGTCTATTTATTCGGCCAAGTCTGTTTCTCACGATATGTCATTCTTTATGCAAGCTCTGAGCTTTAAATAAAGAAATTTTGTCTGTAACTAAATAAGAAACATCAGTTATATATGCAAACAGAAACTGTTATGTATGG
Organism: Dactylis glomerata; assembly: GCA_007115705.1. NCBI lineage: Eukaryota > Viridiplantae > Streptophyta > Magnoliopsida > Poales > Poaceae > Dactylis > Dactylis glomerata. Next base: position 1,965,779 of record QXEO01000200.1, on the reverse strand, counting down.
TGCCTGTTTCTGATGTTTGCTTACCATCGTTGAGGTTTGTGCCTCGCTAATATTATTTGAGTGATTTCAGTTGGAAGTATTTATGAATTTGTTAATATACATATGTTTGATAGTGAACAAATTAGTCTTGCAGCATCCTTGATGCTTGCTGATCCCTACCTCACATGGTTTATCTTGCAGACCTGATGGTGCTATGATTGCTTGCCTGTGTGCTGGAGGAAGCACCAGCCCAAGAAGAACTCAAATAAAGGGGAAGGCTCGCACCCCCAAACCAAACCAAACCCTAGACGCGCATACTCTCGCACACCTCCTGCCCCGGATCGAGAGTGGAATCGAGGAGGAGGAAGACGAAGGAGGAGCTTCGAGGATGCCCACGCCTTCGTCTATCCAGGCAACTGCGGCGATGGTGAGTTTTTTTAAATTGTTGATAGGGTTAACACCCCTTCCATGATGTGAATTGAGATGCTGATGTTGTTATTGTTTTCATTCTCTTGCATTTGAAGAGCTCCCTGTTCTGACTGGCTGAGAAAATCAGCGATAAGAGGGCAGAGGCGGAGAAGATCAAGAGGGATCAGAGATTGTTCTCCATTGTTGGTCATCAGGTAACGAAAAGCTGGACACATTTTAGCTTTCTGAAATTTGTGAACCGCTGTGTTGTGTATGGATTGGCTTCATAAGTGATCTAAGCAAGCATACTTTATGATGTATGGAGGCTAGGGTCTGAATTATTATTGATTCAAGTCCCTATATGGTATGGAGGCTAGGGTCTGAATTGCTTTCTATTAGGATCTTGTCAAGTCTCTATATTACTATATGGTTACCACATTACGTGTTGCTTTCTTTCTGAATTTATGATGTATAAGTGATAGCTATAATAATCTGTATTGCTTAGGATTTGTCTATGGTTACTGCATTATGATTACCATAATCTATATTGCTTTCTTTATGGTTACCGCATTGCATTACGTGTTACATCTTATTAGCATTAATTGGTAGCCAGATTGCTAGTTACATGCACCTTGTATTGCTCGGGTTTTGTTGATGCCTGGGAAGTTTCTTCTTGTGGGGGGTGGGGGGGAAGGGAATGAGTTATTCTAGGCTAGAAGAATGATAAGATACATGATGTGCTGATCCAATGAAACACTCAATACTTCTTATTCTAAAAGCACATTAGTGAATTACTTGTGCTTGTTGTTTTGCTGTAATGTTTCTTTATGCATTTGACTTAATTACCTGCGCGTGGGAGAAGGCATGCTGAAGCAGTGGGAAGACGCCGCCGTCGCTGCCAGAACAATGTGAATATTGGTAAGCTTGTGTGACTCGTATTTAGCTGTTATTATTCTCTGTTGGATGTCGACCATGCCTGTTGGCTGGACCTATTTGGGGGTTTTATAATATGGCCCTGATCAGATAAGGTGTGTGCACCTTTCAGATGCATTCATGTGATGCTCTATGTGATCTGACTAGGAGTTCTTCACTTCTTTGTTCCCATTAATTCACCAGCTATAGTAATGGCATTTTACTTATCAGAGTGAAAAATGTACCACAATATTTAGTGTTTATAACTGCAACTTGCTTAACAAATAATTCAGTTGCACTTGCTTAATAAATTTACTTTACTCAAATTGTTGATTACATTGACTTATTGATCAATCTATGTGTGCAGATTTGCTGCTTTGGGGAGTTGCTGTTACAGATTTGCTGCTGTTGGGTAGGTTATTGCAGATTCACTCCAGATCGTGGCGAGGCCATCCACATAAGGTTGCTTTTACCAACAAAAGATAAGAGACATAAGCAGTATAGTTCAATTTTGATCATTATATCTTTATGCTGTGTATCACTACCACTTTTCCTTAGTGCATTACTGCAGTGCTGCTGACTATTTAGTCTGTACAACCGTGACAATAAATTGCTGCGAATTTTTGCAATACTTAATGTGTTTGAACTATATGTGGATTTATGAAGTGTGTAGTCTATCTTCCACACTATATGTGGATTTATGAAGTGTGGTAGTGTTCTTTTCTCTTTAGAGAAATGGTTGGTATCATATTGCTTATTAAATCTGCATCATGTATCTGGTATATCCTTTCTGATGCTTACTACATGCTATATTTAATTACTAAGAGCTACAGTAGCTGCGCATGTTCTTGTCCATAAACACTTGTATCTTAACAGATCTTGTATAAATATGTATGAAAGATGATTTCAATATCCAGATCCGGGATAGGCTAGAGTATATGTGGATTTATGAAGTGTGTAATCTATCTTTCGATGTAGTTCTTCCTGTTGCTCTGTCATGCCTGCTTGTTAGCTTCCCTGTTCTCTGTTCTACTTACTACATGAAATTAATTTGATGCATTTTAATCTATCTGAGGTGCTTCTTATTTTTTGGTGGTACTTTTGCAAACTGTGACAGGCTGCTGGAAGGTACTTTCCCTGTTCGCCAAGGTCGCTAGTAGCAACATCATTTAGGTAAAGGTTTTGGGATTGGTGGTTGCGAGATGTTACATGGATGTATTTTGCTTATTGATGGAGATACTTTGCTGGGAGATACTAGTCTGTAATGTTGTAATTGTTATGTCACACAATGTAATACTGTTGCGAGATTGTAAGCTATGCGAATGATGGAAGTTTCATATTTTGTTTTGTGCTGTTAATAAAATGTTGTGATCCTACTGTTATTTTATTTGGGCTGAATTGTTATTGGTTTTCACTATACTGAAAATAAAGAGGCCAGGGCCCAAACCATTGAAAGGCCATGATACAAATATTAGGAAAAAAGTGTGCAAATTAGAAAATAATAAATTGGCTGAAAGAAAAGCCCAAAAGTAATGGCCTCTAAAAGGCCAAGCCCCAAAATCGAAAAAGGTGGTAAAAAGGCCCAGGCCCAAACAAAAATTGGATAAAAATATATAAACAAGGCTGAGTTATTGGGCTTGGCCCATATAGATCACTGAAATGGACTGGGCTGATTTTGATTTACATGTCTGCCACGTGTATGCCACCTGTATTCCATGTCAGATTGCTGATGTGGCCTCCTGCCACGCGTATGCCATGTCGGATTGCTGATGTGGCCTCCTCAAATTGCCCATGACGATAACGAATCGTCATAAGCGTTATGACGGTCCAATATCGTCATAGACGGTTATGACGATCTCAGTGAATTCGTCATGTTCGATCATCAACGACGCCCCGTTTTTGACGATGATTTTTTCGTCATAAAATCGTCACAAATCAACCATTATGACGATTTTATGACGAATTTTGAGCGTCAGTAGTCAACACATTTCTTGTAGTGAAATGGGTTGCATGCTCTTCTTCGGAATTGGAATAGATAAGAATGTCATCAATGAAGACAACAACAAACTTATCCAAAAACTTCATGAAAACCTTATTCATGAGATTCATGAAATAGGCAGGGGCATTGGTTAATCCAAAGGACATTACGGTGTACTCATACAATCTGTATCGGGTAGTGAAGGCTGTTTTAGGTATATCTGTTGCACGGATCTTCAGTTGATGGTATCCAGTTCTAAGGTCTATCTTTGAGAAGACTTGAGCTCCAGTCAATTGGTCAAACAGATCATCAATCTTTGGGAGAGGATACTTATTCTTGATGGTAACATCATTTAGCTTGCGGTAATCAGTGCACAGTCGGCTGGAACCGTCACTTTTATCCACAAACAAGACGGGTGATCTCCAAGCAAATGAACTTGGCTGAATCAATCCCTTACTCAAAAGGTCATCCAATTGCTTCTTTAACTCCACTAGTTCAGCTGGGTTCATACGATAAGGTCGTTGGGCTATAGGTCCAGTTCCAGGGATAAGCTCAATGATAAACTCAATATCCCGATCCGGTGGCATTCCGGGTAGTTCATCGGGAAACACATCCGGGTATTCACAGACGATGGGAACTTGCTCTAGAGTTGGTCCTGAGATACTCTTATGACATCTGGTGGTTTGGGGTGGTTTTATGGACACATGCTTTACTACAATTCCAGTGCTACTCTTCATGGTGATGGTCTTTTTGGCACAATCTATCACTCCTTGATGGGAAGACATCCAATTCATACCAAGAACTACTTCCAAACCTTTAGTTCCCAACACTATCAAATTGGCCAAGAAAGCTATTCCATGAATTTCTATGGGAACTGCCAAACAGTTCCACTCAGCCCTTGTTGTTGACCCAGGTATTTGTACTAACATGGCATGTTTCATGGGTGTTGGTTGAAGTCCACTTTTATCAACAAATAACTTAGTGACAAATGAGTGTGAAGCTCCAGAATCAAACAGAACTCTTGCAGGAACTGAGTTAACAGGGAACATACCAAGCACAACGTCGGTTGCTTCCTGAGCTTCTTCAACATTCATGTGATTCAGACGGCCTCGAGGGTGAGGCTGGTTTCTTGGTGGATAATTCTTGCCATTTCCAACACGGCGCTGTTGCTGAGCAGGAGCAGTGGTCTTGGATGCATCATTCAGCTTCTTTGGGCATTCATTGGAGTAGTGCCCCTTGATTCCGCACTCATAACAGGTAACACCAGACTTGTCACCAGACTTGGGCAGCGCAGGTGCGCCATTTGGCCTTAGAGTATTGGGTTGAAGTTGTTGCCATTAGGTCTTGGAGGTGTACGGTTGAAGTTGTTGCCGGTCAGACGGTTGGGAAAGTTGGGATGTGGAGTAGGTGTAGATGGCCTCATAGGTCTAGGGGCAAAACCCATAGGTGGATTTCCCCTTGGCTTCTGCGAGTTGCTTGAGTTGCCTTGATACATCATACGGCGCTTGCGGTTCTCTGCAGCTTGCTTGAGTTTGCCTTCCATCTGAATGGTAGAGTCCACCAATGACTCCAGATCTGCAAAGGGAATGCTGACCAAGACACATTGCATCTCATCATGAAGTCCATTCAGAAACCTCTCTTGCTTCTTCTCATTGGTGTTGGTGTCATCTGGGGCATACCTAGACAAGGTAAGGAACTTGTCACGGTAGTCAACCACAGACAGGGAACCTTGCTTCAGATTTCTAAACTCATCTCTCATCCTTTTAACTAATCCCAACGAAAACATGGGCTTTGCTGAACTTGCTCTTGAACTCCTCCCAAGGCATCACATATCCTTGGGCTTGCATTGCACGAGTGCTATCCCACCAAGCTCTTGCAGCTCCAGCAAGATAGTGGGTGGTGTACAAAACCTTCTCATGTTTGCCAACTCCGGCGACTGCCAAATTGTTCTCCATGGTGCGAAGCCAGTCATCAGCATCTAGGGGTTCTTCAGACTTAGTGAACATAGGTGGGTTGGTGTTTTGGGAACTCCTTAACTTGGATCGGTGATCACCATGGCCATTGTTTTCTCCTTCACCATGGCCATTTCCATTGCCATTGTTGTGGTTCATTGCCATCTGGGTTAGTTGCTGAAGAGTGTCCAAGTTAGCTTGGCGCTCAGCTCGGGCTGCTTCCCGGTCTTCCATGATCAACCTTAGCAGTTGTGCTACTTCCAGGTTCGGGGGTGGGGGTGCTCGCGGCATCTGAAGATAATGGGTGTAAGACAAGAGGGAAAAAACAGTTGCTAAGATTTGAATGTAACACAAATGATGCAATTTAGTCTTACTAAGGCCTTAAGGGCTAAATTCATATTTCATTCAGCAAACATCAAACATACCACACATACGAGTTCACACATTACAAATGGTTTACATCAAACCATTGCGACTCGTCTACTAGAGAGGGGATACAACTCACACCTACATGAAGTGACTTAAAGTGAACTCATATCTAGATAACACTTGGATCTCGAATCTAAACATCGGGTTCCTCGGGGTCTTCCTCCTCATCATCCTCGATGAATCCAGCATCCTCATCATCCTCCTGATCATCCAGGTCCTCCATGAAATCATCCTCATCACTAATGAGGGCATTATCCTCCTTGCGGAGGTCAATGCCTTCCTCCTCACCAAGATGGCTCTCTAGATCTCCAATGTACTCCGTCAGCTCAGCCACCTGGGCCTTCAACTCTTCAATGGTCTCATCCTTTTCCTGGCGCTAGCGGCGAAGGCTCTTGCGATCCCTAGCAAGGATCCTGATGGTGCTCCTTGCCTCCACAAGTGCGAAGTGCTCAAGGTTGGCCTTGGTGCGGGCACGATCTGCCTCCTGCTGAGTGGAGTACAGCAAGAAGTCCATGTGATCTATATATGAACTCGGCTCATGGTGCCCTGGCATGTTTGCGGGGCGCCCATCCGCATCACGCCGAGCAAAGTTCCTAAAGCGCTCCACCTGAACCTCCTCAACATGCAGTCCGCATAAACGGGCAAGCATTTCCTGCATACCTCGGACCAAACCATCGGCCCAAGTGTTCTCCACAAGCTCAAACTTGATCCTTGGAGAACTTAAATCTCCCTTCTTGCCACGGCAACTTGCCCTGATAAGCCACCGTAGCTCTCCATCCGGGTGCTCATTGAGCATGGCTCCCTTGAACTCCGGATACAGACGATCCCAGAACAAGGTCAGGGTAGTGAGGTCGCGCTCGAAAACAAGGCTGCCACCATGTCCTAACTGGTATTGCTCAGTGAACACCGGGGCCATCTACAAAATTTTAGATTAGATTAAGTTAGTGACCAACTCAAGTGTGCAAAATTTTAAGTAGGCAAAAACTGAATCATGTACAAAGCTTTGTAAAATAGATAGGAAAGACTAAGGGCCTTTTTGTTTGGGCTGGCTGTGGCTGGCTGTGGCTGGCTGTGGTGCTGTGCAGAGAAAGCTGCTGTGTAGGAAAAGCTGCTGTTTTGAGTTGTACCCTTTGGTTATTTGGCTGGCTGTCTGGCTGTAAACTAGTGAATTGTCTAAAATACCCTGAGAGTCGTGAAGATGGTTTTTTTGTGCTGATTTACTACAAATAACTATATAATACTACGAATAGACACGAACATTAACACAAATACATCATTAGTTACATATCCATCGTGAATATAGTAGGTCCAAATACATATGCATGGCATAATACTAGCTAGCAGAGATACTTCTAGTTTGCTCTAGCATTAAACAAAGAATCAGCAATGTCATCACGTGTTGAGTTCATGCTTCTAGTGTGTTGTCCACCCGGAGCGGTATCACCAGCCAAGGTTACTGCTTGCCTTTGCACCTTAGGAATGTAATTCTCATCCGAATCACATCGATCAAACTGCTTGTCACGTAAATTTGAATCTCTAATAAAATTGTGAAGCGCAATGCATGCAAGGATAATTCTCTTCTGTGTTACCAAGCCGTAAGAAGGGATGCCCTTCAACATGCGCCACTTATTTTTCAAGATGCCAAAGATACGATCGATAGCGTTCCGAATCTGAGCATGTGCATAGTTGAAAATTTCTTCCTTTTCTGTTGGTAGCCCTTCTCGACGGAAATCCGGTAAATGATATGTATTGTTTTTATAAGGAGCAAGAAACCCCTTTTTATTGGGATAACCAGAATCAACAAGATAGTATGTACCTGCACACATAAAAAACATGTAAGACATGCATACAACAAAGCGCATATAACTCATTCAAATAGTTTGAGAGAGTAGTACCATCAGGAGGGGTTGGGAACTCTTGTTGATACTTCTCAATGCTACGGTTCAGTATCCGTGTATCATGTGCTGAACCAGGCCATCCAGCGACAACAAATGTGAATCTGAGATCAAAGTCACATATAGCTAACAGATTTTGTGATGTGTATCCATGTCTTCCAGTGTGGTTAACTTGTTCTTCTGCAGGAACTTCGACAGGAATGTGCGATCCATCTATGGCGCCTATGGCACCTTTGAAATGAGGCCAAAATCGTGGATCTTGAATTTTTGGATGCACATCCGTGAAATTACGATCCACTGGTTTTATGTTGTCTTTACCCAATTTATAAAGACAATTCAATACCATTTGGAACTTTCTGTGAATTGTTTCAAGAGACCGACTGAAATGGTTCTCAACTTGGGTAAATGACTGTGGTCCTCCAACCATCCATAGAAACATAGCTAGACATTCAACTGATTCCATGTCTCTAGTTGACTGTAGTCCATAGGTAGAAGCTAGAACGTTGTGCAATTGATAAAACACTTCTGGGTACATTCTAAACATTTTATAGCACCTTTTTCTATTTCCAAGTTGTTCATGAACCCATTCAAGCCCAGTTTGTTCTGGAATTCTCCTAGGTGCCTTATTCAAATACTTGTTTGAATAGAGATTACCATAGTAGCCCAGGACAGCCATATCATGCGCCACACCTAGAAGATACTGTATCCTTTCAATTCTTTTATCTTCTTCATCTGTTGCACTCCCACTCCCTTCCATCTACAAATTTCATCAGTAAGTTCTATTAAAAACCAGACATAAAACATGCATAAATGGTTCAAGAATAAAATAACCAGACATGAAACATGCATAAATGGTTCAAGAATAAAATAACCAGACATGAAATATGCATCAATGGTTCAAGAATAAAATAACCAGACATGAAATATGCATCAATGATCCAAGAATAGTCTACAGTAAACATTACATAAATGGTACAACAATGGTCCATAGGTTCAAGATTGATCACAAATAGTCTACAACAAATATGCATCAATGGTTCAAGCATAGTCTACAATAAACAGTACATAAATGGTACACGAATTGCATCACACGTCTACTTGTTCATCTCATCATGCGTCTTCTGGAGATAATGCATCCTTCCTGTAGCTGTTTCAAAGGCTGCCAACAACTCTCTATTCTCCCTTTTCACAGCAAGCTTGCTAGCCGTGAACATGAGATCTGTGCCTTCATTGACTCCACACTCTCGAACCATCGCTAAAAACTCTTTCATAGTAGGGACAGAGTCATCCTTGCCACAAGAACTGCCAACATCAGCCCTTGAAACTAGAGAGGTCAAGGCATTGTTGTACACCTTAAGAAAGGGGTTTTCCCTTTCCTTTTCTCCTGTACCCTTGCGCTTCCCTAACGTTGTCTTCACAGCCTCACCATCATCATCCAACAGTATTGCACCTTCCTGGTCCTCTCCTGTTTCTTCACCCGGAATGGCTGATGATTCTCCGGTGACATGAGCTTTCCTAAACATGACATCCTGTTGTTCTAAATTGGCTGGTGGTCCATTTCGGAACTTTGCATGGTCAGGACGAAACTGCAAAAGAAACATAATAGATCAATTAGTTCAAATATTGGGCATCAACACAATAGAAAAAAAAGGACAAGGCAAGCGTAATAACTTACAGCTAGGTGAGTTTTCCAGCACTCATCATCTGCGTCCATAGTTTTTGTTATCGGATCCCAACCTAGCCCAGTTGCATTTTGCAACTCCATCCAACCAGTATAATCCTTCTTTAAAGCATCCCATTTATTCTTGAATTGCTTCTTTGATAATGTTTTTCTTGTTTTCTCAGCGAACTTCTCACCAAGGTTCTTGTACCCCTTTCTACTCAAGCACCCTCCATCCCTATTATTTGCGTTCACTTCATCCATGCATATGTCGCAAAAAACTCTAGTGTGGTAGGCATCCCAAACAGCCTTCTCCATTGCAAGGTACAGAGAAACTAAACAAGAAAACACTACATAATTACTACAGAGAGCATAGCAGTAGCAATATACCATATGACAACAACAGAGCTGTAGCAAAATACCATCAGATGCAACTAGCAATCTACCATATCACAGCACCATAGCAGTAGCAAAATACCTTATCACAGCATACCATATAATCATAGGAACACTATCACTAGCAATAGCATCACATCACAATCATGAAATGATGTACCAATATCATCACAGCGGCTCACCTTACCGGCAGTCGTGGATGCGTGTAGGAGGAGGATGACGAACGGCGGCGGTTTGCGGCGGGGATGAGCTCCGGCGGCGGGGATGAACTCCGGCTGCGGACGAATCGACCTCCGGCTGCGGACGAACGACCTCCGACGGCGGTCGGGACGAGCTCCGGAGGCGAGCCTCGATCTCCCGGTCAAGAGCCGATGAGATGCGCGGCGCCCCGGGAATGGTGGGGGAGGAAAGATCCGGCAGATGCTAGGAGTAAGGGGAGAGAGGGGCGGCGGAGGAGGTGGGTAGGGCCGACGGCGACCGGCGGCGGCTGGCGGCGAGGAACCCTAATGCATTGCCTGTTCTGTTCTCGAGAGCGAGGAGGTGTTTCCGTTTTTCTTTTTTTTGGTTCGGTATCGCTATTGTGTTGGCTCGACCCCGAGTTCCTTTTCCTGGTCGCCCCCTCGGTGGCAATTTCTTGTAAATAGCTGAAACGAATTGGGCAAACAAGAATACCGTTTCGGGCTGTGAAGGAGAAAGCTCGGGAAGCACCTCCCCTACGTGCTTTTCCTGATGTGCGGGAGGGAGACGTGCTTCGGCAAAAGCCCACCTCACAGCTGAGCTCTTTGTTTGGTTCAACCTGCTTTTTCTGGTGGAAAGCACCTAGAAGCCCAAACAAAAAGGCTCTAAGCAATTTTAAACCATTACTTATCTCTTTGCTTTTGTGAAGGTTTCAGCTAGCACCCATTCTAACTAAGGTCTCCTATGGTCAGCCTAGGCTCTGATACCAACTTGTAACACCCGAATTTCCAGAAATTCAAAGTGCCCGTTATGTATTCCACCACAATCCCAGAATCATTGTTGTGATACACATAACGTAGTTGGTAACCAGTTCCATAGACATTACAATACGAATAGTTCGAATACAAATGGTCATAGTGACCAAGTTCATATTACAACACAATATAGCAGCGGAAATAACGTCCTCGGGTCCATGCCTTCACCCTACAGGCAATGGCGACTCAGGAGATGATCTTAGTTCTAGTACTCCTCTTCATAACCTTCCTCCGGATAATCTTCCCCATAGTCTGGCCAAGTTGATAGCCAGGGACACAGCCATGAGTACATTGGATGCACTCGCAAACCATCTTATAAACAAAATGATGAAGTAGATATGCATGGTTGATATGGTGGACTAAGCACTAAGTTTTATTTGCAAAAGCTAGTTTTATTTCCCAAGAATGTTCATTAGTAGAGAAGAAGTTTTAATTCTCTAAGTCAATCTAAAGAGGAACTTCAAATGTTGGTCAACATCAATGTCAAGTCAAGTCATTCACCAAGTTCACCATAAGTTGTTAACATTCTTGACAAAAGTCAAGTACAGCTTGCCAACTGTCCATGACCGCGGACGCGGCTATTTGAATAGTTTTGAAACCTCTGCAGAGGGGTACACTTTACCCACAAGATTCGATACATCTACCGGGAGAAATCCATGGATCGTCATACACAAAGTATGCGAGGTTCAGATAATCAAACAAACTCCTCCACTTGTCTACTCTAGTATAGGATCCTTTCCTAAGAGTCCATTCTGAAACTCATAGTTTTGCCCGCTGCAGAGTGCTGCATGAATGGAAACTTTCCACTCGGTTCGGAAGCACCCACGCATGGCTTACTTCTATAACAGATGATACAAGATCTCCCATACTACAATAAACAAGCTACAGACTAAGCCCCTTCCCATTAAGGGGTAATGTGGTCGTACGGTAATGGTTGGCTCACATGGTACCTTACTTATTATCATTTAGAAAATACATTCCATAGTCCTTAGTCAAGATTATTTTCCTTCATAAAACCATCATGTAGGAGAAGTCTCCAATCCAAGCTTCCAAGTTCAAATCTCCAATTTCAAATAGGGTTCCCTTTATAGATGACCTCAATTTTATTAGCGACTAAGCAACTACATTGAGTGAGGATACCACTAAATAGGGTAGGATAAACTCAGCTTGATACTCTTGCTAAGCAAGATATCACTACACAACTATTATTCTAAAGTAGCAATTCAATCATGCAATTTATTTAAAAACAAGTAGAATGCAATAGGAAAACTAGGCATTTGGAGTATGAGGATTCAAAAGATGGCTTGCCTTGGTTGGCAAAGTGTCCTGGGTAGTCTTCTTCTTCTTGATAAAATCCCCTCTCAATATCCTCCTCAGCAACACTAGCGTCTAATAACGAATAAACACAATGCACACAATCACTAAACAATATTAACAACACTCCAAGCACACATACTTGTTTTCAAATAATAGATTTCATGTTGGATTTTATTGAGTTGGTTTGCAAGTTTTCTTCCAAGTTTTCATTAAGTGTGTAAGTTAGATTTTTCTACCATGTGCTATGTGTTGATCATTTTCTTAACATTGGTATGAATTCCAGGGGTATGATGGCTAGTTCAAGAGGAGAGGGATTAATTAAGTAAATTGGTAGTGGGGGTAATTATCAAACTAAGTATGTAGTGAAATATATCATTTTATGCTACACACAACGATTTGATTAGGAGCTAATTGATGGTACTAACAAGGTTTTAATTGAATAAGATTGGACTAAACAGTAGACAAGTTGACTAGTGAGTTCATAAACCAAGTTTCAAGATTTTAGGAGGTTTAAACAATTTTCTAAAATTTTCCTAAGATAAGTAGGGCTATGGTTAAAGTGTTCTTATTCAATTAAATCTTTAACTCAAATCAAATTCTAACTAATTCCAGAGGCTAGATAATTCTCTAAGCTTTCCAACGCATATTTATTTGCTAAAAATAGATTTCTAAATCTCTTGGAATTCAAGTTTGAAAATCATATCTGAAACTAATTATGAAACGGGCGGGAAAAATAAAAAGATCTGGATCGAATTCTAATCGAAGCTGGGCCGCACCGAGGAAATTCCCGAACGGGCCGGCCCAGATAACATTTCGCCCAGCGGGATAGATTTCCGAATTTAAACCTGACGAGCGGGACCCACTGGTCAGCTCACTTAACTAACCGAACCGGTACGTGGCCGCAGGATTAGAATCCAACGGCGCACGTCCGTTGTCAACCTCGGGACAGACGGAGCTCACCGGCGCTTGCTGAGAGGAAGTGTTCGACGGCGGGGCTCGACGGAGAGGAAGCAGGGGTCATCGGCGATGACGCAGAACGGCGGCGGCAGCTTGACTCCTCCGCCTGGCACCAGCGGCGACTCCAACGGTGGCCGGAATCCCTCGGAACGCGGCGGCGCACGCTCGCAGAGCTCGGATGTTTCCGAGGGAGAGAGGAAGAAAGAAGGGTGGGAATCGGTAGCAGTGAGGGTGTGCTGCTTCTGGGCGTCGACGGGGGGTTATTATAGGCACGGAAGGGCGCGGGAGCTAGGGTTTCCAGTGGGGGTCTGGCAGGAAGAAATCCGGGCGTGGCGGCTCTGGCGACATCGTTGGGTCACGGGGGCAGGTCGTGGGTGACGCGGCTCCTCCGCGCGCGTGCTGGCGTCGCTCGATGGCCTCTGCAGCGGTCTCCTCGCGTGCGCTCCGGTCGGTGACAGTGAGACGGAAACGGTGGCTTTTTCCACCGTCCACAGCCGGGGTCCGGGCGGGCTCCCATGAGGGATCGACAGCGGAGAAGGCTAGGGCGTCGTCGGGTACACCTATGAGTACGAACACGTACGGCTGCGGCGTCATCCACAGTGATCTCGATTTTCTCTGAAATTTGCCTCCCAGGTGTTCGACAAAATGCCTGAAAGAATTTCAAATTAAATTTTTGAAATCTACCACCGTGGGTTGTCAAGATATTCCATAAGGACTCCAAAACTATTTTTGTTCTGAAGAAAGAAAATGTTTTGCAGAAATTTTATTTCGAAAATTGGATATGGTCACTATTTCAGATTCAAACTTTGGCAGATGTTTGAGTGGGGTTCTGATTTGAATTTTTGTTTGAAACTTCTTGGTCAAGTTAGTATGTTGTCTGGTCATGCTCAGCCAACTAACCACACAGTTAGTTAAGTTACAGATTTCTTAATATAAGTGTCCAAAATAGGGTAGTCAATAACATTTTCTAGATCAAACTTTTCTTCTCTTTTCTTTATTTCTTTTGCTTTTGGTTTCTTTAGTCCTTGTGGTTCTTCTCTAATGCTTCTGTTGGTTAGGTGTGGATTAACTAAACATTGCACCAAAAATTATAACACACATGAAATCATAAAAGGCATATATTAGAAATCTATGCCTACATGCAATATGAATGAAAAAGTTTTATCTGGATCCAAAATTTGGCTCTTTAATTAATAGGAACTGGATTACAAATTTTTGAGTTGTTACAGTGAAATTACATCAACACCGTGCCGCATCAAGCTAATTTTCTGGCGCCGTTGCCGGGGAAAAAGAAGACTTCTCCAAGGGGTGTTTCGCGCGCACATCCTTTACTTTGTTTTAGTTTTGCTTTACTTTATTTTTACTTGCATCGTTTTATCAAAAATACAAAAAAATTAGTTTCCTATTAGTTGTTATTTTTACTTGTCTGCTTTTAGCTTTGCTTGAATGGGTACTCATGAGAACACCAAGTTGTGTGATTTTACTAGCACTAATAATAGTGATTTTATCTGCACTCCTATTGCGCCACCTGCTCCTGCTGCTAATTTTTATGAGATTAAGCCTGCTTTGTTGAACCTTGTTATGAAAGAGCAATTTTTTGGTGCTAGTACTGATGATGCTGCAACTCATCTCAACAATTTTGTTGAGCTATGTGAGATGCAGAAATATAAGGATGTAGAGAGTGATATTATTAAGCTTAAGTTGTTTCCTTTTTCTTTGAGAGGAAAAGCTAAAGATTGGTTGTTGTCTTTGCCTAAAAATAGTATTGATTCATGGGCTAAGTGTAAGGATGCTTTTATTGGAAGATACTATCCTCCTGCTAAGATTATAGCTTTGCGTAGCAATATCATGAAGTTTAGCCAGTTTGATAATGAACATGTTGCTCAAACTTGGGAAAGAATGAAATCTATGATAAAGAATTGCCCTACTCATGGACTGACTACTTGGATGATTGTCCAAACTTTTTATGCAGGACTTAATTTTTCTTCAAGGAACCTATTGGATTCAGCTGCTGGAGGCACTTTTGTGTCCCTTACCTTAGGTGCCGCAACCAAGCTTCTCGACAATATGATGGTAAATTATTCTGAATGGCACACCGAGAGAGCTCCATAAGGTAAGAAGGTAAATTCTGTTGAGGAAACCTCTTCCTTAAGTGATAAGATTGATGCTATTATGCTTATGCTTTCTAATTATAGGACTCATGTTGATCCTAATAATGTTCCTTTGGCCTCTTTGGTTGCTCAAGAAGAGCATGTTGATGTAAACTTCATTAGAAATAATAATTTTAACAACAATGCTTATAGGAACAATTTTGCTAGTAACAACTATAGGCCGTTTCCTTCTAATGGTGATAATAGCTATGTTGGTAGACCTAAAATGCCTAGTGAAGAAAGGATTTTAGAACTTGAAAAGGCTACCAAGAATTTTATGCAGGTGCAATATGAGCAGAACAGGGCTTTCACCAAGACTATGGAGGAGCAATCAGCTCTGTTGAGGACTATTAGTCATCAACTTGAAAATTTAGACAAGGCTATTCCTGAGTTGCAAGCTAAGGTTTCCAAAGCTGAAACCGATATTTTGTCTTTGTCTAATGCGCAATCTTCTTTGATTAACAGAATGTCCGCTAAGCCTGATCCTTTTGCCACTGCTAATGCTATCCAAGTTAGAATTGATGAAAATGTTAGGATGCTAGCAGAATTGCATGCCACATGGGAAAGAGAAGATGAGATGGCTAGAAAGATGAAGGTATGTACCATTAATACCTCTAATGATGTTGTTCCAAATGCTAGCAATCCTCTTACTTTGATTGGTGTAGAGAAAACTCCTACTCCTAGTGTTAAAAAACCCAAAACAGCAAAAACTTTTTCTCAAAAGAGTGCTTAAATTTTTCGGAGTATAGGAGATGATAGCTCTATTTCCTTTAATGATTTTGATGTGGATGGCTGCAATATATCTGAAGTTATTTTGTTCTTGCAAAAACTTGCTTTGACTCCTAATGCTAGTCCTATAAATGTTGCTTTTACTAAGCATATTACCAATGCTCTCATGAAAATTATGGATGAACAGTTGAAGCAAAAAGCTTCTATTCCCAAGAAGTTAGAAGATGGTTGGGAACCCATCATTGATATGCATGTTAATGGTTTTGACTGCCATGCTTTATGTGATATAGGTGCTAGTATTTCTATCATGCCTAGAAAAATTTATGATATGCTTGATTTACCACCGCTTGAAAAGCGTTATTATGATGTTCCTATTGCTGATGTTGCTAAGAAGAAACCTTTGGGAAGGATTAATGATGTTCTTATTATGGTTAACAATAACCTTGTTCCCGTTGATTTTCTTGTCATTGATGTTGAATGTAATGCTTCATGTCCTATTATTTTGGGAAGACCCTTTCTTCGAACTATAGGTGCCATTATTGATATGAGGGAAGGCACCATCAAATATCAATTCCCACTCAAGAAAGGTATGGAACACTCCCCTAGGAAGAGAAAGAAATTACTATTTGACTCTATTCTTAGAGCAAATTATGAGCTTGATGCTTCATCACTTGATATTACTTGATTTGCACTTTCTGCGCCTAGCTCAAAGGCGTTAAAGAAAAGCACTCTTGGGAGATAACCCATTGTTTTACTTTCAGTACTTTTTCTTTTATTTGAGTCTTGGAAGTTATTAATACTGTAATAACCGCTCCTTATCATTTTTATTTCGTTTTTGTGTCAAGAGAAGCCTCTAATTTGAGTGAGGTAAGATTTGGGGATGTTGCTGTCCTGAAACAGATTTCGGTGCTGCACCGTAAAAATTCGTGGAAATTCCCAGAATATCTTTTTGACCTGCGATTTCTTGTGCATATGCCCCAGGTTATATCCAAACTTTCATTAGTTATACACTTTTTGGTTTGAGCAACAGAAAACCCTCGAAAAAATCGACCTTTGTCAGCTGTTCTGTTTTGACAGATTTCTACCACTATTTGTGTTTGCCTCTTTATCGCTTTCTTTTTGAGTTCTTTTGATCACGGAACTTTTGGGGAAGTTGCTACAGTAGTATATGCTTTAAATGTGGTGGTTTTGAGTTGAAATCTGAAGCAAAAATGGTTTGATTCTTTATTATGCTTACACTAATGTTGCTAATAGAATTGTGTTTAGTTTTGTATGAAGGAAGTTTTCAAGTGTAGGGATTGGAGAATGATGAGATGAGTTAAAGAATTGACAAAATCTCAATCTTGGGGATGCCCATGTCACCCTAAGAAATATCCAAGAAGTACAAGCGTCAAAGCTTGGGGATGCCCCCGAGGCACCCCTTCTTCATCGGCAAAAATCAGGTCACCTTTCAACACACTTTATTTTTATTGCTTCATGCATTATGCATTTTTCTTGGAGCGTCAGTTGTTTTAGTTTTCAGTTTAGTTTAGTTTTGTTTTTTGCAATAAATGGTTGGACCCCAACAAATTTATTTTGGAGAAGTTGCCTGATTGCTATTGATGGCACGGTAAATGACCGGCCAGTTGGGAAACCCCAAGAGAAGGTTTGATGAATATAGCAGCAAGTTTTTCCCTCAGTAAGAAACCAAGGTTATCAATCCAATAGGAAACATCCAAACTCAAGAAGGTGATGCTTGCTAGCTTTGCGATAGCTCCGGACAATTTATAGGGTGCCTCGTCCAAGCTTTGCTTTGCCAGCTGCAATGCGGAACCTGCACACAACACAACCAAATACTTTGTTCCCAACTTACGATGAGGTTGTCAATCTCACCGGTTTGCTTGAAACAAAGGGTATGAGCGTATCGAGTGGAAAGCAATAGTAGTATGCGAGTAAAGTAAATAGTGTGAGTAAAGTAAACAGGTGATAGCAATATAATGGAAATAGGACCGGGGTCCATAGTTCACTAGTGGTGTCTCTCCATAAGATAAAATAACACATGTTGGGTAAACAAATTACAGTTGGGCAATTGATAGAATAAAGACAACGTGCATATGTCGAGAAGATCACTATGAGATTTACTCTGGGCATTACAACAAGATACATAGACCACCATCCAACTGCATCTATGACTAATAATCCACTTGTGGCGAATCAATCCGAGAACTCCACAAGTATTAAGTGCGAACAACAGATAACTGCATTAAGCAAAGTGTGTAATGTAAACAAAGCATATGCCCTTGAGCATATGAATGTTGTTTTCTCCCTAGTGGCAACAGCACATCTACAACCTTAGAGGTTTCTGTCACTCCCCTAGATTAAATAGAGGCATGAACCCAACTATCGAGCATAAATACCCCCTCTTGGAGTCACTAGTATCTACTCGGCCAAGATAGCTACTAACAACGGAGAGCATGGAAGATCATAAACAACATAGAGATAGCATAAGATAATATTTAGCACATCAACTCAATCATAACACCAATATTCATTGGATCCCAACAAACACAACATGTAGAATTACATAACGGTGATGTCGATCATGTAAGGCAGCTCACGAGATCTAAACATGAAGCACATGGTGGAGAAGACAACCAACTAGCTACTGCTATGGACCCATAGTCCAAGGTAGACTACTCACTCATCGCGGTGGAGGCAAGCATGGCGATGAAGAAGACCTACGGTGGCGATTCCCCTCTCCGGCAGGGTGCTGGGAAGAGCTTCTGGACCCTCCCGATCTCGGGTCGACGACGGCGGCGGATCGTGATATGTTTCTGGAAAAGTGATCGAGTCTTTAGGTTTTTCCCGTCGGGGGGTCTTTATAGGCGAAGGGGCATCGTTAGAAGTGGACCGAGCGGCCACACGCATAGGGGGCGCGGCCTAGCCCTGGGCCACGCCGCCCTGTTGTGTGGGCCCCTCGTGGCCCCACTCCGTCTCCTCTTCGATTCTCCGGAAGCTTCGGTGAATTTATGGATGTTTGGCTTTTGTTTCGTCCAATTCCGAGAATATTTCCTGTGTAACTTTTCTGAAACACAAAAATAGCAGAAAACAGAGAACTGGCACTGTGGCATCTCGTTAATAGGTTAGTTCCAGAAAATGCATAAAAACGCCACAAAGTGTAACGAAACACTAAGCAAATGGTGTAAAAACAAGCATGGAGCATCAAAAATTATAGATACGTTAGAGACGTATCAGCATCCCCAAGCTTAACTCTTGCTCGTCCTTGAGTAGGTAAGTGATAACAAAAGAAATAATTTTTGAGGTGACATGCACCAACACAATCTTGATCATCTATGTAAGCGTTGTGCGCTGGGATCAAAAGAACTGAAAACATGGGCATGAAAGACATAATCTTGATAGAAGAAACTTAGCAACCATGTTATAACATGAAAAAGAACACAAATGAAAGATCATGAAAATGAAACAATGAAAGTCAAACGTGTGTTCAAATCATATGGAAAAACATACAAATGGTATTCAGCTTGTCCTTCATGAGAGAGCAAAACATAAATGCATAGGACACCTTCAAGTTTAAGAGGGCGACTAGATACAAATAATTTAAGAACAAGTGAAACAAACATCATGAATCAATCAATGAAAACTTTGGGACAATGCATATTATACTCAGAATGACAACTATGCTCTCTTAGACGGTGCATAAAGATAGAAGGTGGTGACTCAACATAAAAAGTAAAAAATGTCCCTTCGCGGAGGGAAGCAGTGATTAAATATGTGCTAGAGCTTTTCATTTGTAAAATAGAGAGATAAAAATTGGGTTTTGAGAGGTGGTTGTTTCATGTCAACGACTGGCAATGGGGTCTTACTATCTTCCATAATAAACAAGTGAGAGCGGTTCCGAGTTCTTTGAAAATTTGGCACATTGGTGCTCTTTTATAAAGCTTTGGCCCTCCTCCCCACCTTTTTCCTTTCTCAAACCATGGCTAACCGATTCCATCGGGTGCCCACCAACATTCACATACCATGGAGGATTGCATTTTTTTCTTTTTTAGAATTAGATTGCAATGGTCTGACCAGCTCTCATGCAAAATTAACGACGAGAAGATAAAGCTGCCTAGTCGAGGGGTACTTAATTTAATATGGAAGATAGCAATTCCGACCACTACGTCCCCATGAGCTAAAAATAGTGGCACAAAACGAGCAGTAGTTGAAAGTTTTGAAAGGTAGCACATGAAAATTTACTTGGAATGGCTTACAAATACCATGCACAGGAATTTATAGTGGACACAAATGGCAAACTTGGTTTTTAGGAGTTGGATGCACGAGTAGAGCTCATACTCAGTACAAAATGAGGGCTAGCAAAAGACTGGGAGCAACCAACTAAGAGAGCAATAACGGCCATAATCATGCAGAGCGACAAAGCGACATTATAAGAAGCATAAGATGGCATCAAAAGTCAAAAACTAAATGATCATAGAGGCTTATGGCGACTTTGTATGAGTCAAACATGTGTGAGCATGCGCCAAGTCAACCCAAATAAAGCATCAAAGGAGAAAACCAAAATAATGCTTCCAAAAAATTAAAACAACGCATGATTTTTTCAAAGGCTCATTAAGCAATCTCAGTCATTTGAGACAAGTCATGCTACAGCAAAACTACTAAGCATACTATCAAAAAGACATCAAGCACGACATGCAAAAGCCTAGGCCGCAGTCTACACAAGCTCCTTTTTGTACCACTTTTTTGCATAAAGCTTTTTCTCTTTTCCAACACCATTCATACTTTTTTGAAACAACTCTTTTGATGAAAACCAACATGGACCAGAGGTCAAAATACACTTTGATAAAAAGATATAACAAGATCTGAACAAAAATCAAGGCGAAAATCAAAAGCTAAACGTAGTTCTAGAAAAAGAGAACACTCGTTAAAACGATAAGAGTGAAAAATGGAGTGTTCTTGGCAAATGAAAAAGCAAGGCAACTTCTCCAAAAGGAATTTGTTGGGGTCCCACAATTTATTGCAGCAAACAAAACTAAACAAAACTGAAAACTAAAAACAACTGACGCTCCAATAAAAACGCATAATGCATGAAGCAATAAAAATATAGTGTGTTGAAAGGTGACCTGATTTTTGTCGATGAAGAAAGGGTGCCTCGGGGGCATCCCCAAGCTTTGACACTTGTACTTCATGGATATTTCTTGGGGTGACATGGGCATCCCCAAGATTGAGCTTTTGTCCATTCTTCAACTCATCTCATCATTCTCCAATCCCTACACTTGAAAACTTCCATCATACAAAACTAAACATAATTCTATTAGCAACATTAGTGTAAGCATAACACTGAATCAACCCTATTTGCTTCAGGTTTCAACTCAAAACACACCACATATAAAGCATATATTACTGTAGCAACTTTCCCAAAAGTTCCGTGATCAAAAGAACTCAAAAAGAAAGCGATCGAGCGGCAAACACAAATAATGGCAGAAATCTGTCAAAACAGAACAGCTGACAAAGGTAAAATTTTTAGAGGGTTTTCTCTTGCTCAAATCAAAAAGTGTATAACTAATGAAAGTTTTGATATAACCTAGGGCATATGCAAGAAATCGCAGGTCCAAAAGATATACTGAGAATTTTCACGAATATTTACGGTGCAGAACCGAAAACTGTTTCAGGACAGCAACATCCCCAAATCTTACCTCACTCAAATTAGAGGCTTCTCTTGGCACAAAAACGAAATAAAAAGGATCAGGAGAGGTTATTATAGTAGTAATAACTTCCAAGACTCAAATAAAAGAAAAAGTACTGAAAGTAAAAACATTGGGTTATCTCCCAAGAGTGCTTTTCTTTAACGCCTTTGAGCTAGGCGCAGAAAGTGCGAATCAAGTAATATCAACTGATGAAGCATCAAGCTCATAATTTGCTCTAAGAACAGAGTCAAAAAGCAATTTCTTTCTCTTCCTAGGGAAGTGTTCCATACCTTTCTTGAGTGGAAATTGATATTTGATGGTGCCTTCCCTCATATCAATGATGGCACCTACAGTTCGAAGAAAAGGTCTTCCCAAAATAATAGGACATGAAGCATTGCATTCAACATCCATGACAAGAAAATCAACGGGAACAAGGTTATTGTTAACCATAATAAGAACATCATTAATCCTTCCCAAAGGTTTCTTATTAGCAACATCAGCAATAGGAACATCATAATAACGCTTTTCAAGTGATGGTAAATTAAGCATGTCATAAATTTTTCTAGGCATGATAGAAATACTAGCACCTAGATCACATAAAGCATGACAATCAAAACCATTAACATGCATATCAATGATGGGTTCCCAACCATCTTCTAATTTCTTGGGAATAGAAGCTTTTTGCTTCAACTTTTCATCCCCAATTTTCATGAGAGCATTGGTAATATGCTTAGTAAAAGCAACATTTAAAGAACTAGCATTAGGAGTCAAAGCAAGCTTTTGCAAGAACAAAATAACTTCAGATATATTGCAGCCATCAACATCAAAATCATTAAAGGATATAGAGCTATCATCTCCTACACTCCGAAAAATTTCAGCACTCTTTTGAGAAAAAGTTTTTGTTGTTTTAGGCTTTTTAACACTAGGAGTAGGAGTTTTTTCTACACCAATCAAAGTAAGAGGATTGCTAGCATTAGTAATAACATCATTAGAGGTAGTAATGGTACATACCTTCATCTTTCTAGCCATCTCATCTTCTCTTTCCCACCTGGCATGCAATTCTGCTAGCATCTTAACATTTTCATCAATTCTAACTTGGATAGCATTAGCAGTAGCAAAAGGATTGTTATCCTTCACATTATTAGGCAACACTTTTAATTTCAGAAGTTCAACATCATGAGCAAGGCTATCAACTTTAGAAGCAAGAATATCAATTTTGCCTAACTTTTCCTCAACAGACTTGTTAAAAGCATTTTGCTTACCGATGAAGTCCTTGAGCATTACCTCAAGCTCAGAGGGCGCGGCCCTAGTGTTGTTGGAGGAATTACCATAAGAGTTACCATAACCATTACCATTGGTAGAAGGATACGGCCTATAATTTTACTAGCAAAATTGTTCCTATAAGCATTGCTGTTGAAATTATTATTTCTAATGAAGTTTACATCAACATGCTCTTCTTGAGCAACCAAAGAGGCTAAAGGAACATTATTAGGATCTACATGAGTCCTATCATTAGAAAGCATAAGCATAATAGCATCAATGTTATCACTCAAGGAAGAGGTTTCCTCAACAGAATTTACCTTCTTACCTTATGGAGCTCTCTCAGTGTGCCATTCAGAGTAATTTACCATCATATTGTCGAGAAGCTTCATTGTGGCGCCCAAGATAAGGGACATAAAAGTGCCTCCAGCAGCTGAATCCAATAGGTTCCTTGAAGAAAATTCAGTCATGCATAAAAAGTTTGGACAATCATCCAAGTAGTCAGTCCATGAGTGGGACAATTCTTTATCATAGATTTCATTCTTTCCCAAGCTTGAGCAACATGTTCATTATCAAACTGGCTAAACTTCATAATATTGCTACACAAAGCTATAATCTTAGCAGGAGGATATTATCAACCAATAAAAGCATCCTTACACTTAGCCCATGAATCAATACTATTTTTAGGCAAAGATAGCAACCAATCCTGAGCTTTTCCTCTCAAAGAAAAAGGAAACAACTTAAGCTTAATAATATCACTTTCTACATCCTTATATTTCTGCATCTCACATAGCTCAACAAAATTGTTGAGATGAGCTACAGCATCATCAGTACTAGCACCAGAAAATTGCTCTTTCATAACAAGGTTCAACAAAGCAGGCTTAATCTCATAAAAATCAGCAGCAGGAGCAGGTGGCGCAATAGGAGTGCAGATAAAATCACTATTATATTAGTGCTAATAAAATCACACAACTTGGTGTTCTCATGAGTAGCCATTCTAGCAAAGCTAAAAGCAGACAAGTAAAAACAACTATAAAGGAAACTAATTTTTTTTGTGTTTTTGATAAAACGATGCAAGTAAAAATAAAGTAAAGCAAAACTTAAAACAAAGTAAAGGATGTGCGTGTGAAACTCCCCTTGCAGAAGTCTTCTTTTTCCCCGGCAACGGCGGCAGAAAATGTCTTGATTGCTATTGATGGCGCGGTAAATGACCCGCCAATTGGGAAACCCCAAGAGAAGGTTTGATGAATATAGCAGCAAGTTTTTCCCTCAGTAAGAAACCAAGGTTATCAATCCAGTAGGAAAAAGCCAAACTCAAGAAGGTGATGCTTGCTAGCTTCGTGACAGCTCCGGACAATTTATAGGGTGCCTCGTCCAAGCTTTGCTTTGCCAGCTGCAACGCGGAACCTGCACACAACACAACCAAATACTATGTTCCCAACTTACGATGAGATTGTCAATCTCACCGGTTTGCTTGAAACAAAGGGTATGAGCATATCGAGTGGAAACCAATAGTAGTATGCGAGTAAAGTAAACAGTGCGAGTAAAGTAAACAGGACCGGGGTCCATAGTTCACTAGTGGTGTCTCTCCATAAGATAAAATAACACATGCTGGGTAAACAAATTACAGTTGGGCAATTGATAGAATAAAGACAACGTGCATATGTCGAGAAGATCACTATGAGATTTACTCTGGGCATTACAACAAGATACATAGACCACCATCCAACTGCATCTATGACTAATAATCCACTTGTGGTGAATCAATCTGAGAACTCGACAAGTATTAAGTTGCGAACAACAGATAACTGCATTAAGCAAGGTGTGTAATGTAAACAAAGCATATGCCCTTGAGCATATGAATGTTGTTTTCTCCTTAGTGGCAATAGCACATCTACAACCTTAGAGGTTTCTGTCACTCCCCCTGATTAAATAGAGGCATGAACCCAACTATCAAGCATAAATACCCCCTCTTGGAGTCACTAGTATCTACTTGGCCAAGATAGATACTAACAACAGAGAGCATGCAAGATCATAAACAACATAGAGATAGCATAAGATAATATTCAGCACATCAACTCAATCATAACACCAATATTCATCGGATCCCAACAAACACAACATGTAGAATTACATAACGGTGATCTCGATCATGTAAGGCAGCTCACGAGATCTAAACATGAAGCACATGGTGGAGAAGACAACCAACTAGCTACTGCTATGGACCCATAGTCCAAGGTAGACTACTCACTCATCGCACCAGAGGCAAGCATGGCGATGAAGAAGACCTCTGGTGGCAATTCCCCTCTCCGGCAGGGTGCCGGGAAGAGCTGCTGGACCCTCCCGATCTTGGGTCGACAATGGCGGCGGATCGCGATATATTTCTGGAAAAGTGATCGGGTCTTTAGGTTTTTCCCGTCGAGGGGTCTTTATAGGCGAAGGGGCATCGTCAGAAGTGGACCGAGGCGGCCACACACATAGGGGGCGCGGCCTAGGCCTAGGCCGCGCCGCCCTGTTGTGTGGGCCCCTCGTGGCCCCACTCCATCTCCTCTTCTGTTCTCTAGAAGCTTCGGTGAATTTCTGGATATTTGGTTTTTGTTTCGTCCAATTCTGAGAATATTTCCCATGTAACTTTTCTGAAACACAAAAACAGCAGAAAATAGGGAACTAGCACTGTGGCATCTCGTTAATAGGTTAGTTCCAGAAAATGCATAAAAATGCCACGAAGTGTAACAAAACACTAAGCAAATGGTGTAAAAACAAGTATGGAGCATCAAAAATTATAGATACGTTAGAGACGTATCATTGCCTTGCTTTTCATTTGCCAAGAACACTCCGTTTTTCACTCTTATTATTCAACGAGTGTTCTCTTTTTCTAGAACTGCATTTAGCTTTCATTTTTCGCCTTGATTTGTGTTCAGATCTTATTATATCTTTATATCAAGGTGTATTTTGACCTCTGGTCCATGTTGATTTTCATCAAAAGAGTTGTTTCAAAAAGGTTCGAATGGTGTTGGAAAAGAGAAAAAAAATTATGCAAAAAAGTGGTACAAAAAGGAGCTTGTTTAGACTGCGGCTTAGACTTTTTCATGTCGTGCTTGATATCGTTTTGATAGTATGCTTAGTGGTTTTGCTGTAGCATGATGCTACTCGGTGATGGCGCCAGAAAAGACTGTGGCGTTTAGTTGACGTGGGAGCAGTAAGTCCTTGTGCGTGGTGAATGATCAG
Source organism: Dactylis glomerata (assembly GCA_007115705.1). NCBI lineage: Eukaryota > Viridiplantae > Streptophyta > Magnoliopsida > Poales > Poaceae > Dactylis > Dactylis glomerata. Next base: position 1,939,853 of record QXEO01000200.1, on the reverse strand, counting down.
CCTGTTGGGAACCCCAAGAGGAAGGTATGATGAGTGTAGCGGCTAGTTTTCCCTCAGTTAAGATACCAAGGTTTATCGATCAGGAGAGGAGAGATGGTGACAACTGAAGGTGATGCAGACTGGCTTAATAACACTCCAACAAGGGCGCCGTTAATGATACTTGTTGACTCGTCTTCGGCCAGTAGGAACGCGGAACCTGCACACACACAACCAAGTACTTTGTTCCCAACTTGCGATGAGGTTGTCAATCTCACCGGTTTGCTTGAAACAAAGATTATGAGCGTATCGAGTGTAAAACAATATAATATGCGAGTAAAGTAAACAGTACGGGAAAAGTAAACAGGTGATTGCAATATGATTAAAATAGGACCGGGGTCCACAGTTCACTAGTGGTGTCTCTCCATAGATAAAATAACATGCTGGGTAAACAAATTACAGTTGGGCAATTGATAGAATAAAGATAACGTGATATGTCAAGAAGATCACTATGAGATTTACTCTGGGCATTACAACAAAATACATAGACCGCCATCCAACTGCATCTATGACTAATAATCCACCCCCGGGGATATCATCCGAACACCCTAGAAGTATTAAGTTGCGAACAACAGATAATTGCATTAAGCAAAGTGTGTAATGTAAACAAAGCATATGCCCTTGAGCATATGAATGTTGTTTTCTCCCTAGTAGCAACAGCACATCTACCACCTTAGAGGTTTCTGTCACTCCCCCAGGTGAAATAGAGACATGAACCCACTATCGAGCATAAATACCCCCTCTTGGAGTCACTAGCAACTACTCGACCAAGATAGCTACTAACAATGGAGAGCATGCAAGATCATAAACAACATAGAGATAACAAAAGATATAATTCAGTATAGCAACTTAATCATAAACACCAATATTCATCGGATCCCAACAAACCAACATCATAGAATTACATAACGGTGATCTCAATCATGTATGGCAGCTCATGAGATCTAAACATGAAGCACATGGTGGAGAAGACAACCATCTAGCTACTGCTATGGACCCATAGTCCAAGGTAGACTACTCACTCATCACTCCGGAGGCAAGCATGGCGATGAAGAAGACCTCCGGTGGCGATTCCCCTCTCCGGCAGGGTGCCGGGAAGAGCTTCTGGACCCTCCCGATCTTTGGGTCGACGGCGGCGGCGGATCGCGATGTATTCTGGAAAACTGATCGGGCCCTTAGGTTTTTCTCGTCGGGGGGTACTTATAGGCGAAGGGGCGATGTCAGGAGAGGGACCAGGCGTCCTCACACAGGGGTGGCGCGGCCAGGGGCTGGGCCGCGCCGCCCCCTTGTGTGGGGCCCTAGTGGCCCCCCTCCGACACTTCTTCGGATGTCTGGAAGCTTCCGGGTAAAATATGACTTCAGGAACTTGTTTCGTCCAATTCCGAGAATATTTCCTGTGTATCACTTCTGAAACACAAAAACAGCAGAAAACAGGAAACTGGCACTGTGGCACTTGTTAATAGGTTAGTTCCGGAAAATGTATAAAAATGCCACTAAGTGTAACGAAACAATAGGCAAATGGTGTAAAAACAAGCATGGAGCATCAAAAATTATAGATACGTTTGAGACGTATCAAGCATCCCCAAGCTTAACTCCTGCTCGTCCTCGAGTAGGTAAGTGATAACAAAAGAATAATTTTTGAGGTGACATGCACCTACACAATCTTGATCATATATGTAAGCATTGGTGAGCTGGGATCAATAGAACTTAAAACATGGGCATGACGATATAATCATGACAATAAGAACTTAGCAACCATGTTATAAACATGCAAATGAACACAAACAAAAGATCATGATAATGAAACAATGAAAGTCAAATGTGTGTTCAAATCATAAGGAAAAACATACAAATGGTTTTCAGCTTGTCCTTCAAAGAGAGCAAAACATAAATGCATAGGACACCTCAAAGTTTAAGAGGGCGACTAGATACAAATAATTTAAGAACAAGTGAAACCAACAATATGAGTCAATCAATGAACTTTGGGACAATGCATATCACACTAAGAATGACAACTATGCTCTCTTAATGGTGCATAAAGAAAGAAGGTGGTGACTCAACATAAAAGTAAAAGAAAGGCCCTTCGCAGAGGGAAGCAGTGATTTAAACATGTGCTAGAGCTTTTCATTTGTAAAACAGAGAGATAAAACTTGATTTTGAGAGGTGGTTGTCTTTGTCAACGACTGGCAATGGGGTTCTTACTATCTTCCATACAAAAATAAAGCAAGTTTTTGAGAGAGAGATTGGCACTCTTGTGCTCTTTTTATAAAACTTGGCACTCCTCCCCACCTTTTCCTTTCACATACCATGGCTAACCGATTCCATCGGGTGCCCACCAACATTCACATTCATTGGAGGAGTGCCTTTTTTCTTTCTTTTTTCCTTTTTTTTCTTTTTGGAATAAGCAATATGGAATATAGCAAATCCGACCACTACGTCCCCATGAGCTAAAAACAGTGTCACAAAACGAGAAGTATTTTGAAGGTTTTTGAAAGGTAGCACACGAAAATTTTACTTTGGAATGGCTTACAAATACCATGCATAGGAATTTATAGTGGACACAATGGCAAACTTGGTTTTTAGGAGTTGGATGCACGAGTAGAGCTCATACTCAGTACAAGGTGAGGGCTAGCAAAAGACTGGGAGCGACCAACTAAGAGAGCAATAATGGCCATAATCATGCAAAGCGACAAAGCGACATTAAAAGAAGCATACGATGGCATCAAAAGTCAAAAACTAAATGATCATGAAGGCTAATGGCGACTTTGTAAGAGTCCAACATGTGTGAGCATGCGCCAAGTCAACCCAAATAAAGCATCAAGGAGAAAACCAAAATAATGCTTCCATACAATAAAAACAACGCATGATTTTTTCAAAGGCTCATTAAGCAATCTCAGTTATTTGAGACAAGTCATGCTACAGCAAAACCACTAAGCATACTATCAAAAAGACATCAAGCATGACATGAAAAAGCCTAAGCCGCAGTCTACACAAGCTCCTTCTTGTACCACTATTTTGCACAAAGCTTTTTCTCTTTTCCAACACCATTTGAAATTTTTATAAACACCTCTTTTGATGAAAACCAATAAAGATCAGAGGCAAAAATACACCTTGATGAAAAGATATGACAAGGTCTGAATGCATATCAAGGCGAAAAAGAAAACCAAAAGCAGTAGCAGAAAAAGTAGAACCCTAGAACAACTCCGTTTTCACTCTTATAAATTCATCGAGCGTTCTACGCAAATGAAAAGCAAGGCAACTTCTCCAAAAGAAATTTGTTGGGGTCCAACCATTTATTGCAGAAAACAAACTAAACAAACTAAGAAAACTAAAACAACTAACGCTCCAAGAAAAACACATAGTGCATGAAGCAATAAAAATATAGTGTTTTGAAAGGTGACCTGATTTTTGCCGATGAAGAAGGGGTGCCTCGGGGCATCCCCAAGCTTTGACGCTTGTACTTCTTGGATATTTCTTGGGGTGATGCATAGGCATCCCCAAGCGTGAGCTTTTGTCCATTCTTCAACTCATCTCATCATTCTCCAATCCCTACACTTGAAAACTTCCTTCATACAAAACTAAACACAATTCTATTAGCAACATTAGTGTATGCATAAAATATATTCAACCTCTTTTAGCTTCAGGTTTCAACCCAAAACCACCACATATAAAGTATATACTACTGTAGCAACTTCCACAAGAGTTCCATGATCAAAAAGAACTCAAAAGAAAGCGATAAAGTGGCAAAAACAAATATTGGTAGAAATCTGTCAAAACTGGACAGCTGACAAAGGACGAATTTTTGAGGGATTTTCCGTTGCTCAAATCAAAAAGTGTTCAACGAAGAAAAGTTTGGATATAACCTGGGGCATATGCACAAGAAATCGCAGGCCCAAAAGATATACAGAGAATTTTCACGAATTTTTACGGTGCAGCACCGAAAACAGTTTCAGGACAGCAATAACCCCAAATCTTTACCTCACTCAAATTAGAGGCTTCTCTTGGCACAAAAACGAAATAAACAAGATAAGGAGCGGTCATTACAGTAGTAATGACTTCCAAGACTCAAATAAAAGAAAAAGTACTGAAAAGTAAACAATGGGTTATCTCCCAAGAGTGCTTTTCTTTAACGCCTTTGAGCTAGGCGCAGAAAATTGCGAATCAAGTAATATCAAGTGATGAAGCATCAAGCTCATAATTTGCTCTAAGAATAGAGTCAAAAAGTAATTTCTTTCTTTTCCTAGGGAAGTGTTCCATACCTTTCTTAAGTGGGAATTGATACTTAATAGTGCCTTCCCTCATATCAATGATAGCACCTACAGTTCGAAGAAAGGGTCTTCCCAAAATAATAGGACATGATGCATGGCATTCAACGTCCATAACAAGAAAATCAACGGGAACAAGGTTATTGTTAACCACAATAAGAACATCATTAATCCTTCCCAAAGGTTTCTTCTTAGCAACATCAGCAATAGGAACATCAAAATAACATTTTTCAAGCGGTGGTAAATCAAGCATGTCATAAATCTTTCTAGGCATGATAGAAATACTAGCACCTAGATCACATAAAGCATGGAAATCATAACCATTAACATGTATATCAATGATGGGTTCCCAACCATCTTCTAACTTCTTGGGAACAGAGGCTTTTTGCTTCAACTTTTCATCCCTAATCTTTATGAGAGCATTGGTAATATGCTTAGTAAAAGCAATATTTAAAGAACTAGCATTGGGAGTCAAAGCAAGCTTTTGCAAGAACAAAATTACTTCAGATATATTGCAGCCATCAACATCAAAATCATTAAAAGAAATAGAGCTATCATCTCCCACACTCCGAAAAATTTCAGCACTCTTTTGAGAAAAAGTTTTGGCAGTTTTAGGCTTTTTAACACAAGGAGCGGGAGTTTTCTCTACACCAATCAAAGTAAGAGGATTGCTACCAGTAGGAGCAACATCATTAGAGGTAGTAATAGTACATACCTTCATCTCTCTAGCCATCTCATCTTCTCTTTCCCACCTGGCATTGAATTCCGCTAACAATCTAATATTTTCATCAATTCCAACTTGGATAGCATTAGCGGTAGCAAAAACCTTGTTCTCTTTCACATCATTAGGAAACACTTTTAATTTCAGAAGTTCAACATCATGAGCAAGGCTATCAACCTTAGAAGCAAGAATATCAATTTTGCCTAACTTTTCCTCAACAGACTTGTTAAAAGCAGTTTGCTTACCGATGAAGTCCTTGAGCATTACCTCAAGCTCAGAGGGCGCGGCCCTAGTGTTGTTGTAGGAATTACCATAAGAGTTACCATAACCATTACCATTGGTAGAAGGATACAGCCTATAATTGTTACTAGCAAAATTGTTCCTATAAGCATTGTTGTTAAAATTATTGTTTCTAATGAAATTCACATCAACATGCTCTTCTTGAGCAACCAGAGAGGCCAAAGGAACATTATTAGGATCAACATGAGTCTTATCATTAGCAAGCATAGCCATAATGGTATCAATCTTATCATTCAAGGAAGAGGTTTCCTCAACAGAATTTACCTTCTTACCTTGTGGAGCTCTCTCGGTGTGCCATTCAGAATAATTTACCATCATGTTGTCGAGTAGCTTTGATGCGGCGCCCAAGGTAAGGGACATAAAAGTGCCTCCAGCAGCTGAATCAAGTAGGTTCCTTGAAGAAAAATTCAGTCCTGCATAAAATTTTTGGATATCATCCAAGTAGTCAGTCCATGAGTGGGGCAATTCTTTATCATAGATTTCATTCTTTCCCAAGCTTGAGCAACATGTTCATTATCAAACTGAGTAAACTTCATAATATTGCTACGCAACGATATAATCTTAGCAGGAGGATAGTATCTACCAATAAAAGCATCCTTACACTTAGCCCATGAATCAATACTATTCTTAGTCAAAGACAGCAACCAATCTTTAGCCTTTCCTCTCAAAGAAAAAGGAAACAGCTTGAGCTTAATAATATCACTATCAACATCCTTATATTTCTGCATCTCACATAGCTCAACAAAATTGTTGAGATGAGCTGCAGCATCTTCAGTACTAGCACCAGAAAATTGCTCTTTCATAACAAGGTTCAATAAAGCAGGCTTAATCTCATAAAAATTTGCAGCAGTAGCAGGTGGTGCAATAGGAGTGCAGATAAAATCACTATTGTTTGTGCTAGTAAAGTCACACAACTTGGTGTTTTCAGGATTGGCCATTTCAGCAAAACGAAAGTAAACAAGTAAAAACAACTACCAAGGATTCTAATTTTTTTGGGTTTTTGATAAAAAGCAATGCAGGTAAAATAAATAAAGTAAAGAAAAACAATAACAAAGTAAAGAATGTGTGTGCGAAGAACTCCCCTCGCAGAAGTCTTCTCTCTTCCCCGGCAACGGCGCCAGAAAAATAGCTGCTACTCGGTGATGGCGCCAGAAAAGACTGTGGCGTTTAGTTGACGTGGGAGCAGTAAGTCCTTGTGCGTGGTGAATGACCAGCCCGTTGGAAACCCCAAGAGGAAGGTATGATGAGTGTAGCGGCTAGTTTTCCCTCTGTTAAGATACCAAGGTTTATCGATCAGGAGAGGAGAGACGGTGACAACTGAAGGTGATGCAGACTGGCTTAATAACACTCCAACAAGGGCGCCGTTAACGATACTTGTTGACTCGTCTTCGGCCAGTAGCAACGCGGAACCTGCACACACACAACCAAGTACTTTGTTCCCAACTTGCGATGAGGTTGTCAATCTCACCGGTTTGCTTGAAACAAAGATTATGAGCGTATCGAGTGTAAAACAATATAATATGCGAGTAAAGTAAATAGTACGGGAAAAGTAAACACGTGATTGCAATATGATTAAAATAGGACCGGGGTCCATAGTTCACTAGTGGTGTCTCTCCATAGATAAAATAACATGCTGGGTAAACAAATTACAGTTGGGCAATTGATAGAATAAAGATAACGTGATATGTCAAGAAGATCACTATGAGATTTACTCTGGGCATTACAACAAAATACATAGACCGCCATCCAACTGCATCTATGACTAATAATCCACCCCCGGGGATATCATCCGAACACCCTAGAAGTATTAAGTTGCGAACAACAGATAATTCATTAAGCAAAGTGTGTAATGTAAACAAAGCATATGCCCTTGAGCATATGAATGTTGTTTTCTCCCTAGTAGCAACAGCACATCTACCACCTTAGAGGTTTCTGTCACTCCCCCAGGTGAAATAGAGACATGAGCCCACTATCGAGCATAAATACCCCCTCTTGGAGTCACTAGCAACTACTCGGCCAAGATAGCTACTAACAATGGAGAGCATGCAAGATCATAAACAACATAGAGATAACAAAAGATATAATTCAGTACAGCAACTTAATCATAAACACCAATATTCATCGGATCCCAACAAACCAACATCATAGAATTACATAACGGTGATCTCAATCATGTATGGCAGCTCATGAGATCTAAACATGAAGCACATGGTGGAGAAGACAACCATCTAGCTACTGCTATGGACCCATAGTCCAAGGTAGACTACTCACTCATCGCTCTGGAGGCAAGCATGGCGATGAAGAAGACCTCCGGTGGCGATTCCCCTCTCCGGCAGGGTGCCGGGAAGAGCTTCTGGACCCTCCCGATCTCCGGGTCGACGGCGGCGGCGGATCGCGATGTATTCTGGAAAACTGATTGGGCCCTTAGGTTTTTCTCGTCGGGGGGTACTTATAGGCGAAGGGGCGATGTCAGGAGAGGGACCAGGCGTCCTCACACAGGGGTGGCGCGGCCAGGGGCTGGGCCGCGCCGCCCCCTTGTGTGGGGCCCTGGTGGCCCCCCTCTGACACTTCTTCGGATGTCTGGAAGCTTCCGGGTAAAATATGACTTCAGGAACTTGTTTCGTCCAATTCCGAGAATATTTCCTGTGTATCACTTCTGAAACACAAAAACAGCAGAAAACAGGAAACTGGCACTGTGGCACTTGTTAATAGGTTAGTTCCGGAAAATGTATAAAAATGCCACTAAGTGTAACGAAACAATAGGCAAATGGTGTAAAAACAAGTATGGAGCATCAAAAATTATAGATACGTTTGAGACGTATCACATGACTTGTCTCAAATGACTGAGATTGCTTAATGAGCCTTTGAAAAAATCATGCATTGTTTTTATTATTTGGAAGCATTATTTTGGTTTTCTCCTTGATGCTTTATTTAGGTTGACTTGGCGCATGTTCACACATGTTAGACTCATACAAAGTCGCCATAAGCCTCTATGATCATTTAGTTTTTGACTTTTGATGCCATCCTATGCTTATTTTAATGTTGCTTTGTCGCTATGCATGATTATGGCCGTTATTGCTCTCTTAGTTGGTCGCTCCCAGTCTTTTGCTAGCCCTCATTTTGTACTGAGTATGAGCTATACTCGTGCATCCAACTCCTAAAAACCAAGTTTGCCATTGTGTCCACTATAAATTCCTATGCATGGTATTTACAAGCCATTCCAAGTAAATTTTCATGTGCTACCTTTCAAAACTTTCAACTACTTCTCATTTTGTGCCACTGTTTTTAGCTCATGGGGACGTAGTGGTCAGAATTGCTATCTTCCATATTAAATTAAGTACCCCTTGACTAGGTAGCTTCATCTACTCGTCATTAATTTTGCAAGGGAGCTGGTCAGACCATTGTAATCTAATTCTAAAAAAGAAAAGAAAAAAGGCACTTCTCCATGGTATGTGAATGTTGGTGGGCACCCGATGGAATTGGTTAGCCATGGTTTAAGAAAGGAAAAAAGGTGGGGAGGAGTGCCAAAGCATTATAAAAGAGCACCGATGTGCCAAATTTTTAAAGAACTCGGAACCACTCTCACTTGTTTATTATGGAAGATAGTAAGTCCCCATTGCCAGTCGTTGACATGAAACAACCACCTCTCAAAACCCAATTTTTATCTCTCTTTTTTACAAATGAAAAGCTCTAGCACATGTTTAATCACTGCTTCCCTCTGCGAAGGGCCTTTCTTTTACTTTTATGTTGAGTCACCACCTTCTATCTTTATGCACCGTCTAAGAGAGCATAGTTGTCATTCTGAGTATAATGTGCATTGTCCCAAAGTTTTCATTGATTGATTCATGATATTGGTTTCACTTGTTCTTAAGTTACTTATATCTAGTCCCCCTCTTTAACTTGAAGGTGTCCTATGCATTTATGTTTTGCTCTCTCATGAAGGACAAGCTGAAAACCATTTGTATGTTTTTCCATATAATTTGAACACACATTTGACTTTCATTGTTTCATTTTCATGATCTTTCATTTTGTGTTATTTTTCATGTTATAACATGGTTGCTAAGTTGCTTCTATCAAAATTATATCTTTCATGCCCATGTTTTAAGTTCTTTTGATCCCAGCACTCAATGCTTTACATAGATGATCAAGATTGTGTAGGTGCATGTCACCTCAAAAATTATTTCTTTTGTTATCACTTACCTACTCGAGGACGAGCAGGAGTTAAGCTTGGCGATGCTGATACGTCTCAAACGTATCTATGATTTTTGATGCTCGATGCTTGTTTTTACACCATTTGCTTAGTGTTTCGTTACACTTCATGGCGCTTTTACGCATTTTCCAGAACTAACCTATTAACAAGATGCCGCAGTGCCAGTTCTCTATTTTCTGCTATTTTTGTGTTTCAGAAAAGTTACACAGGAAATATTCTCAGAATTGGATGAAACAAAAGCCGAACGTCCAGATATTAAAAGAAGCTTCCAGAACACCGAAGAGGAGATGGAGAGGGGCCACAGGGCAGTCTAACCACCAGGGGGCGCGGCCCAGGGCCTAGCCGTGCCGCCCTATGGTGAGCCCCCCGGTCCACTTCTGACGCTGCCCCTTCACCTATAAAGACCCCCCGACGGGAAAAACCTAAGCACCCCATTAATTTTCTAGAAACACATCGCGATCTGCCGCCGTCGTCGACCCGAGATCGGGAGGGTCCAGAAGCTCTTCCCGGCACCCTGCCGGAGAGGGGAATTGCCACCGGAGGTCTTCTTCATCGCCATGCTTGCCTCTGGCGCGATGAGTGAGTAGTCTACCTTGGACTATGGGTCCATAGCAGTAGCTAGATGGTTGTCTTATCCACCATGTGCTTCATGTTTAGACTCGGGAGCTGCCTTACATGATCGAGATCACCGTTATGTAATTCTACATGTTGTGTTTGTTGGGATCCAATGAATATTGGTGTTATGTTGAGTTGATGTGCTGGATCATATATCTTATGTTATCTCTATGTTGTTTATGATCTTGCATGCTCTCCGTTGTTAGTAGCTATCTTGGCCAAGTAGATACTAGTGACTCCAAGAGGGGGTATTTATGCTCGATAGTTGGGTTCATGTCTCTATTTAATCTGGGGGAGTGACAGAAACCTCTAAGGTTGTAGATGATATGTTGCCACTAGGGAGAAAACAACTTTCTTATGTCCAAGGGCATATGCATTGTTTACATTACACACTTTGCTTAATGCAGTTATCTATTGTTCGCAACTTAATACTCATGGGATGTTCGGACGATATCCCCGTGGGTGGATTATTAGTCATAGATGCAGTTGGATGGTGGTCTATGTATTTCATTGTAATGCCCAGAGTAAATCTCATAGTGATCCTCACGACATATTCACCTTATCTTTATTCTATCAATTGCCCAACTATAATTTGTTTACCCAGCATGTCTTATTTATCTTATGGAGAGACACCACTAGTGAACTGTGGACCCTGGTCCAATTGCCTTTATATTGCTATCACTTGTTTACTCTACTCGCATTGTTTACTTTCTCGCATACTATTGCTTTCCACTCGATACACTCATACCTTTGTTTACAGCAAATCGGTGAGATTGACAACCTTATCGTAAGTTGGGAGCAAAGTACATGGTTGTGTTGTGTGCAGGTTCCGCGTTGCTACTAGTTGAAGACGTGCTAACAAGTGTCGTAAACGGTGCCCTTGTTGGAGTGTCACTAGGATAGCAAGCATCACCTTCTTGAGTTTGGCTTTTTCTTGGATTCGACAAACCTTGGTTTCTTACTGAGGGAAAATTTGTTGTTGTACTCATCATACCTTCCTCTTGGGGTTCCCAACTGGACGGTAAATTACATCAACACCGTGCCGCATCAGCCAACCCCTGGCCCGCGCCCCTATGGGTGAGGACACCCTGGTCCACCTCTGATGCTGCCCCTTCGCCTGTAAACACCCCCCGACGGGAAAAACCTAAATACCCGATCAATTTTCCAGAAACACATCGCAATCCGCCGCTGTCATCGACCCGAGATCGGAAGGGTCCAGAAGCTCTTCCCGGCACCCTGCCGGAGAGGGGAATTGCCACCGGAGGTCTTCTTCATCGCCATGCTTGCCTCTGGCGCGATGAGTGAGTAGTCTACCTTGGACTATGGGTCCATAGCAGTAGCTAGATGGTTGTCTTATCCACCATGTGCTTCATGTTTAGACTCGGGAGCTGCCTTACATGATCGAGATCACCGTTATGTAATTCTACATGTTGTGTTTGTTGGGATCCGATGAATATTGGTGTTATGTTAAGTTGATGTGCTGGATCATATATCTTATGTTATCTCTATGTTGTTTATGATCTTGCATGCTCTCCGTTGTTAGTAGCTATCTTGGCCAAGTAGATACTAGTGACTCCAAGAGGGGGTATTTATGCTCGATAGTTGGGTTCATGTCTCTATTTAATCTGGGGGAGTGACAGAAACCTCTAAGGTTGTAGATGATATGTTGCCACTAGGGAGAAAACAACTTTCTTATGTCCAAGGGCATATGCATTGTTTACATTACACACTTTGCTTAATGCAGTTATCTATTGTTCGCAACTTAATACTCATGGGATGTTCGGACGATATCCCCGTGGGTGGATTATTAGTCATAGATGCAGTTGGATGGTGGTCTATGTATTTCATTGTAATGCCCAGAGTAAATCTCATAGTGATCCTCACGACATATTCACCTTATCTTTATTCTATCAATTGCCCAACTATAATTTGTTTACCCAGCATGTCTTATTTATCTTATGGAGAGACACCACTAGTGAACTGTGGACCCTGGTCCAATTGCCTTTATATTGCTATCACTTGTTTACTCTACTCGCATTGTTTACTTTCTCGCATACTATTGCTTTCCACTCGATACACTCATACCTTTGTTTACAGCAAATCGGTGAGATTGACAACCTTATCGTAAGTTGGGAGCAAAGTACATGGTTGTGTTGTGTGCAGGTTCCGCGTTGCTACTAGTTGAAGACGTGCTAACAAGTGTCGTAAACGGCGCCCTTGTTGGAGTGTCACTAGGATAGCAAGCATCACCTTCTTGAGTTTGGCTTTTTCTTGGATTCGACAAACCTTGGTTTCTTACTGAGGGAAAATTTGTTGTTGTACTCATCATACCTTCCTCTTGGGGTTCCCAACTGGACGGTAAATTACATCAACACCGTGCCGCATCAGCCAACCCCTGGCCCGCGCCCCTATGGGTGAGGACACCCTGGTCCACCTCTGATGCTGCCCCTTCGCCTGTAAACACCCCCCGACGGGAAAAACCTAAATACCCGATCAATTTTCCAGAAACACATCGCAATCCGCCGCTGTCATCGACCCGAGATCGGAAGTGTCCAGAAGCTCTTCCCGGCACCCTGCTGGAGAGGGGAATCGCCACCGGAGGTCTTCTTCATCGCCATGCTTGCCTCCGGCGTGATGAGTGAGTAGTCTACCTTGGACTATGGGTCCATAGCAGTAGCTAGATGGTTGTCTGCTCCACCATGTCCTTCATGTTTAGATCTCGTGAGCTGCCTTACATGATTGAGATCATCTTTATGTAATTCTATATGTTGTGTTTGTTGGGATCCGATGAATATTGGTGTTATGTTAAGTTGATGTGCTGAATATTATCTTATGTTATATCTATGTTGTTTATGATCTTGCATGCTCTCCGTTGTTAGTAGCTATCTTGGCCAAGTAGATACTAGTGACTCCAAGAGGGGGTATTTATGCTCGATAGTTGGGTTTATGCCTCTATTTAATCTGGGGGAGTGATAGAAACCTCTAAGGTTGTAGATGTGCTGTTGCCACTAGGGAGAAAACTACATTCTTGTGTCCAAGGACATTCGTTTTGTTTACATTACACACTTTGCTTAATGCAGTTATCTGTTATTCGCAACTTAATACTCGAGGGGTGTTCGGACGATATCCCCGCGAGTGGATTATTAGTCATAGATGCAGTTGGATGGCTGTCTATGTATTTTGTTGTAATGCCCAGAGTAAATCTCATAGTGATCCTCGTGACATATGCACGTTATCTTTATTCTATCAATTGCCCAACTGTAATTTGTTTACCCAACATGTTGTTATTTATCTTATGGAGAGACACCACTAGTGAACTATGGACCCCGGTCCAATTTCCTTTACATTGCTATTACCGTTTACTCTACTCGCACTGTTTACTTTACTTGCTCTACTATTATCCTTTTACCACTCGATATGCTCATACCTTTGTTTACAGCAAACCGGTGAGATTGACAACCTCATCGTAAGTTGGGAGCAAAGTACTTGGTTGTGTTGTGTGCAGGTTCCACGTTGCTGCTGGTGCAAAGCAAAGCCCTGGACGAGGCGCCTTATAAATTGTCCAGAGCTGTCACGAAGCTAGCAGGCATCACCTTCTAAAGTTTGGCTTTTTCCTACTGGTTCGATAAACCTCAGTTTCTTACTGAGGGAAAACTTGCTGTTGTGCTCATCATATCTTCTCTTGGGGTTCCCAACTGGTCGGTCATCTACATCAACACCGCACCGCAATCATGTATCACCACACCGGTCCATGTCCTGGCCCCTCTAGCCAACATACATGATCCAAAACAATGCCCCCGAGGAGGGGAGAATGGCACGAAGCACCAACATTGTCTGATCCTTGTGAGTAAATCTATGGTTTCCTTTGGATCTATCCGTTTGAGGATACGAGAACATCAGGAACAATGTTTTCGACAAGATAACAACAACGAGAGACACCAACATCATTCACCATGATAGAAGTTAAAGCTCATTTTTCAATGGCGGTCAAACTCCCCAACTTGCCATTGGTTAGGACAGTTCTGCAGCACGCCACCGCCCAGGAGTTCCCTCACTAGTTTGATGTACAACCGATGGGTTCTGAAATCAGCCTCCCATGACACTGAGATCTATCGCGAGAGGACCACCGTCGGCCACATAGGATTCTCATGTCGGCGGCATGGGAGAGAGGGGGAAGGGCGGCAACATCGATAGGGTTTTGGGCGGAGGGAGGGTTGTCACAAGTCTTTTGCCCTGGGCTAGAGGAACCAAAGAGACTTCGGGAACCATTTGTCTATATTGTTGGAGTTTCTCTTATTGCACTCTGTGCCTTTGTATATTTTTTCTTAAATGCCTGGTGAGGTGACATTACAATCTTCTGTTGAGATAATATCGTTTCTACCTTGTACAAGGTTCGCTAAAATTGCTAGGCTTTGTACATGCATAAGTACACTTTCGCCCATCTCTGCCATGTTAGTTGCCCATGTTGGCCGCGCGTCGCTCCCAGGGGAGCGGCTTGGGTCAAACCCTAGCTACTGCCACCCTAATCCACTTTCGCCCATCTCCACCGCTGTCAGACAACGCTGCTAGCAAAGACCATGCGGTTAATGATGGCGACAAGATCTCATCTTATCACGTGGTGAGCGTCCATGGGGGCCTTCTCTTTTCGCATGGCGGGAGCTCCTAGCCGGTGCGATGTGGCGGCTGTAACGCCCTACCTTTTGCTAAAGGCAGAACTCCTGTGTTAATGTGCTACTCCCTGGATCATTAGATAGCACCACAGTACAAAATATAGTAATCATTGCAGATAGTGTCATTTATTACATCGCAATCCAGATACAATAGTCTTTAAACCTTACAGAAATAGCTTTGCCACTTGGACTTGCTTGAATACCAGAGTTTAACACAAACTAACACAACGGAAAGTAAATTGCAATGAGCCTCCATCTTCAGCAATGTACCACAGGCAGTCATGTTGGTATGCAGGCTTGAGACTCCTCCATCTACTCCTCATCAGAACAACCTACACGTTTGAATATGTAGCCCCAAAGGGGTCAGTACGACAACGTACTGGCAAATGACACATATTTAGTGGCATTTGTGGAAAGACTATACTACATGATATTTGGCTAGTGGATCTCAAAGGCTAATTTGCATAAAGCAGTTTTATCCTATATTTTTCCAAATCAAAACATTTTAAAGCATTCAGATTTTTCTTTCTTTAATATCAAGATAACTCCTAGGTCACCACCACATACATGGTTTTCACTGCCAGTATGTAGCCCGGGTAGTCACTCTACAAAACTAGGTTAATCTCTCAAGTTACTACAATACCATGGTTTTCACTGCCAGGCATGTAGCCCTGAGGCATCTCCCTTTTCTACACAAGTTTTAATTACTAGTCATCAACCCGTGCAGCTGCACGGGCTAGTTGTTCTATGTCATATATAATATAAATTGTTTCTTGATGCATTACATAAATACTTGAACATACAGAGCCTAATATATATCTATATATATTGGTTAATGCATTTGAAACATTATTTTTACTAAAACATATAAAACCACATGTTGTTTTTCGTTGTAAGAATGTCATCCAATAGTAGGATGAAGATACAGAAAAGAACCATGATCCCAATGAATGTAGTGCTCGCATTAGAAAAACATGGCATAACTCCAGTGTAAGACTAATTGCAAAGCGAGGACGAAACTATCCTACGAATCTTGTATTATAGAATCGTGACTCATGAAAGTGTGTATAAGAAAATTTATTCGAGGCTCGGGACTTCCATAGTAATGCCAATGCTACTGATAACAGAAACGTTTGTTAGCAATTCCCATGACACTCAAAATTGGAATGAAACACATTCATTATGTGGCAGACAATGATTAGGAGTTAACTGAATAGAGGAAAAAAGAAAATTATTCTCAAAGAAAAAATAAATATTGTTCAGAGGTAATCTCTTTTATCATCGTTGAGATTACAAATCAGAGTTAGAGCCATCATATGTACCTAATGCAATAATTGTTTTATCACACCCGCAATGTGAATAGAAGAACTCATAGTCAAACATATTAGGGAAAATTTGCTACATGATATATCAAGCATTTGCCCAAACAAACCGCACAATTCTATCTTTGCCAAGTGCTATTGTAATTTTGTGGCTTGTTTGCCATAACACAGCGCATTGCCTAAAATGGGTAGTTTTATGGTTTTCTTGGTAATCTAGTAAGTTCAACAACAAATGTAAAAACTTTCTATTTTAGTCATGTGCGGTGTTTCGACAGATGAACCGCATAAATTCTAATGATACTTGGCAAATACACGATTAGGTGGTGTGGTTTAGGAAACGCTAGAAATAATGGTATCTTATACCATATTATCCAAACATATTACTAATTAATCTGGCAGGAGGAAATGAAAGATTAAAGCAACAGAAAGGATTTAGTCAGATATTGAAAAGTAAAAGATTATGAATTCAAATAAGTGTTTTGAAACTATTAGATAGATAATAAGCAGGGAGTAATATATAGTCCGCCTCCAAGCATTTAACTTTAGCAAACGTTCTGATTTGGCTTAGCTATTTTAGCATATAATCATGCACCCATGGTCAGAACTTGAGCAATGATGCAAACACCAAACACAATTATGCGGAATGAACCATTGAGCGAAACAAAGATAGAGATGCTCACGTGCATCTCCAAAGTGGAACCCACGGCAGCAGTATTTTTTCGGAACGGACCAATCTAGCTAGCTTGGGCTGATGGCGTTGCTTCTAACCAGATTGAAACAAAACTAAAGATTAGATGAGAAGCAACAAAGCATGCGGAGAACTACTGCAACTAAAGGATGAAAAAAAGATTTAAATTTTTTAATTCACCATGAGCAGGACTTTGCATCTCATGTCATCTGAAGCACCACACCGAGGCGCCGATCTGTTTTTTCCCTTGGAGAGATGCCTCATCGATCCGGCTGATGGGCCCGCTAGGCAAGATCAGGTTAGCAACAGGCAGTCGTTCAACCGGTGAGGATTTGGATTGTGTGCTCCTGAGCGTGACACACATGATTATCGGCAGCCGCCGCCTCCGTCGCCGCTTAGCAGAGAACATAGTCCAGCGAGGTAGGTCTTTCTTTTCGGCAGCTTCACGCTACTCGGGGAGATTTTACCAAAACGGTACGATACATCATCCAAGGGCTCCTAATGCATATTTGATATATCCAACGGATTATTTTCTCTTTGATGTGAGGATTAACGTGAGGCCTCCAACGGTGCCTCCAATTAGTAAATATAAGATTTCAAAAAGGTGATGAGATTCTTCCGTACATTCCATGTCTAGAGACTCAAGTTGTCCATAACCGGGGACACGGCTAATCGATTAGTTTTACACCCTGCAGGGGTTGTGCACTTTCACCTTAAGACTCATTTTACGCCCATACATAAAATGAGACGAGACCTTTTAGAAGGAGAAAGCAACCAACTGGCAAGATCCGTTCCCAACCTATCATTCAACTACCAGCCCTCTTCTTGCACACAAGTTGCACCCTCACATCTAATCAGTCAAGACAGATCCCATATTGTCATAAGGCTGCACTGGAAGTACTCTAAGCATGGAAGACATATTAATCCCTTTAATCCTGAGTGGCAAACCACAAGTGTACTACTTAGGCCACTAACACTGATGACCCACAAGTATAGGGGGTGTATTGTACTACTTTCGATAAATAAGAGTGTCGAACCCAACGAGGAGCAGAAGGTGTTGATGAGCGGTTTTGATCAAGGAATCACTGTAAATACTAGCAAACAGGTTTTCAGGGGTATTTGGTAATACGAGTAAATAAAGTGCGAGTAAATAAAAGACAGTAGTAACAATTGCAGCAAGTGGCCCAATCGTTTCTTCAACAAAGGACAAGCCGGTTGTGTACTTATAATAACCAAACGTTCTCGAGGACACACGGGAGTTTCTGTCAAGAGCTTTCGCTTCGTAAAGCCAATAGTCTTTATTGGTTTGATAGGTGTTATGGGGGTGAACCTGTGCTAGCGCACTACCCTTACTAGGATAAATACACACTTGTGATTATACCCCTTGCAAGCATCCGCAAATACAAGAAAGTAATTAAGATAAATCTAACCACAGCCTAAAACTCTAAGATCCTACGCTCCCTGGTGCAATGGTTTTCCAACGGAGGTTTAGGTTTCTGTCACTCCAGCAACCCCACAATCGGTAGCCAAATACACAATGTATCTCACTAGGCCCATAAATGGTGAAGTATCATGTAGTCGACGTTCACATGACACCACTAGTGAAATAGCACCACAACAATATCAAACCATTAAATATTTCTCAACAATAATTCACTACTAACATCTTGACTTCTCCCATGTCCTCAAGAACTAAACGAACTACTCACAAGACATCATATGGATCATGATCAGAGGTGAAGTAATGGTAAATAACAATCTGAACATAAACCTTAATTCAATGGTTCCACTCAATAGCATCAACTACAAGAGTAATCAACACCGGGAAAGTTTCCCCTATGAATATAACAAGATCCAACTCAAGATGTTACAGCGGGATGGCGTGGTGATGGTGGAGATGAAGGTGCTGGTGATGGAGATGATGATGATGATGATCCCGATGAAGTCCGGTGCGATGGTGATGACGATGGCGACGATCTCTCCTCTCCGGGAAGGAATTTCCCCAGCAGATTTCTGCCTGCCGGAGAGCTTTTCTCTCTCTGGTGTTTTCCGCCCCGCAGAGGCGGCGGTGTCTAACTCTGAGCCTCCCCCTCGACTTAGGTTTTCGGGGACGATAAAGTACGCGGAGGAGCGAGACCAGAAGTGGGCCAGGGCGGCCTCACACAGGGCTGGCGCAGCCAAGGGTCTGGCCGCGCCACCCTGGCGTGTGGGCCCCTCCTGGCTCCTCTCGACTCCTCCTTCTGGCTTCCTGAGTCTTCTGGGAAAATATAATTTCCTGGTATTTTTCTGGAATTTTCCTGATCTTCAAAATATGGTCCCTTGATGGTCCTTTTTCCAGTAGAATCCTGACTCCGGCAGCAACTCCTCCAAAGATCATCAAACATGTGAAAACAAAGGAAATAACATAAGTATCAACTCTAAATATGAAATATATCAATGAATAACAGTAAATTATGATACAAAATAGTGATGCAAAATGGACGTATCAACCCCCCCAAGCTTAGACCTCACTTGTCCCCAAGCGAAAACTAAACTCGGTAAACATGACCACAGGTTTATGGAGTGAAGTGTCGATAATCAAAATACGGACAAGAAGCATCACATTCACCAAGGCACAAATTATAATAGACAGCAACTTCCCTTTATAAGATATAGACTTGCAATGGGTAAAAGGGAATCACATGTAAAGATGCACAAGGTAAACTATAATTAGCAATGGCAAACCTTAGTTCTTGGTCAAAGAACGATGAACAAGCTATTCTTTCTTTTAAATGGAGCCTTTTAAAATAGAGCTAACATAACAAAGGCCATATGCTCAACAAGGTAAACTTTTGCATTCATAGAAAGCTTTCAAAGATATATTCCTTCAGACAAAAGCATTATACAAAACAAGGAAGATAGTAAACATGATTAAATTGATCAACATATGGATGAGTGAAACATAACAACTCAAATGCTTGCTTTAGATAGAGGGAAATAGGTTGACTCAACATAAAAGTAAAAGATAGGCCCTTCGTAGAGGGAAGCATGGATTAAACATGTGCTAGAGCTTTTCATTTGTAAAACAGAGGTAAAAAGTTATTTTGAGAGGTGGTTGCTTTTCTCAACGACTAGCAACGGAGTTCTTGATATCTTCCATACTAAACAAGTGAGAGCGGTTCCGAGATGTGTGATTAATTGGCACTTTGGTGCTCTTTTATAGCTTTGCACTCCTCCCCACCTTTTTCCTTTCTCAAACCATGGCTAACCGATTCCATCGGGTGCCAACCAACTTTCACATACCATGGAGGAGTGCTATTTTCTTTCTTTTCTTTTTGAGATTATAATGGTCTGACCAGCTCCCTTGCAAAATTAATGACGAGCAGATGAAGCTGCCTAGTCGAGGGGTACTCAATTTAGTATGGAAGATAACAAACCCATCCACTACGTCCTCATGAGCTAAAAACAGTGGAACAAAATGAGAAGTGTTTGAAGGTTTTTGAAAGGTAGCACATGAAAATTTACTTGGAATGGCTTGAAATACCATGCATAGGAATTTATAGTGGACTCTTTGGAAGTGACTTGGCTTTTGGGAATTGGATGCACGAGAAGTATTTCCTCTCAGTACAGGTTTTTGGCTAGCAAGGCTGGGTAGCAAGCATAAGAGTTGCATGTAACAAACAAACATACATATAATAAGAACAATCATGCAAACTCCCTTGAAGGTACAACGATTTTGACTTCAGGAATAACAATGCTTATAAGCCAAACATAAGGAAAACTGAAGTGATGTAACTACAAGCACTTCTTTATTCTTTTCTACTCAAACCTCAAGGTAAAGTTGCTACTGACCAAGCTAGGTTTGCCAAAACCAACTAAATTTACTCATGCTCCCAAAGTGATACCAATACCAATCAACAAGACTAGTCATACAAGAGAGATTGCAGACTAACATAAAGTGCGCGGAAAGTAAACGATAAAACTTCTCATTAATATTTAATTACCGCAACTCACACCAAGGGATACATAGATAACCAACTAAGGAGGATACTTCCAAACTGCAAACTATTCTATAAGATAATTTCTCTATTCATGATATGACTCTACTTGAAAAGTAAATGAGCAAAAGGTAATGATGTGATACCGCGGCACTCCCCCAAGCTTGGAACAAGCCAAGGGGATGCCTATACCGATGATGAATTACTCCTTGGGTGGTATTGGTAGCAGCCTTGGATTAATGAAGTATTCCAGCATCTGGCGAAGCCTAAGATTTTCTTCTTGCAGCATCTCTACCTCCCTTTTCAAAGCTTGATATTGAGCAGAAAACCCATAAGTGACCAGCATACCCTCTTCTATCACGGGCATGGAATTAAGATCCAAAACATGATATGTTGGTCCCTGCAAATCATGAGAAAAGATACGTCTAGCTTTCGTTGGTCCCTCAAAAGCAGGGTTCTTGGGCCTTGCTCTCCCTGAACCTTGCTCTTCCTTCCACTTTTGGCGCTGGTGATCATCTACCCAGGGTCCTTTGCCCTTGTTGTCACTTGAAGATGCCATGGTTCCCCCAACCTTAAGATCAACTCCTGACAGAAACAGCTTGAAACAAAACACGACGAGAAAACGATATACATACCTCGGGGACTCCGGGGGGTTAAATAGGCAAAAATTATACATCGAAACGAAATCACAGGAGGAAACCGGGACGGAAACGAGTTCCGGGGTGTTCTCACACCTAGGTGGCGCGGCCAGGGGTGGGCCCGCGCCACCTGTGTGTGAGAGACACACGAACTCTTTTTCCTGACCTTTTTTGTCTCGTGATTTTTAATATTTAGTAAAAACAGCAAAAATATTAAAGGAAGAGCTTTTCGCGAAACTTCTCTGACTAGAACTGTTACCTATTCGAAAATGAACTCTGCAGGTACCTGCAATTTGTCTTGGATGAATTCTTCCGGAGAAATTGTTTCAATAACATCAACATCTTCATTATAAGAATCTCCAGAAATATAATGTTTGAGTCTTTGCCCATTCACCACTTGTGTAGAGTCATCTTTCAATGAAGCGATCTTAATAGCACCTGAGCGGTACACTTCCACAATAACATATGGTCCTTCCCATTTAGAGAGTAATTTTCCTGCAAAAAATCTGAGACGAGACCTATACAAAAGAACTTTCTCACCAACATGAAACTCTCTCTTAAGAATTCTCTTATCATGCCATTGCTTGACTTTCTCTTTAAAAAGCCTGGCATTCTCATACGCTTCACTTCTCCACTCATCTAGAGAACTCAAATCTAATAACCTTTTCTTACCAGCTAGTTTAAAATCTCTATTAAGCTCTCTCACTGCCCAAAAAGCTTTGTGTTCTAATTCTAAGGGCAAGTGACATGCTTTTCCGTAAACCATCTTATAAGGAGACATACCCATGGGGTTCTTATAAGCAGTTCTATAAGCCCATAAAGCATCGTTTAACTTACTAGCCCAGTTTTTCCTAGATCTATTGACAGTCTTCTGCAAGATAGACTTGATCTCCCTATATGAAAGCTCTACCTGCCCACTAGTTTGGGGATGATAAGCAGAAGCAATTCTATGATTGACATCATATTTAGCAAGAGTTTTTCTAAAACCACCGTGAATAAAATGAGAACCTCCATCAGTCATAAGATATCTAGGCACACCAAACCTAGGAAAAATAACATCCTTAAGCATTTTTAACGAGGTCTCACCATCGGCACTCTTTGTAGGTATGGCTTCTACCCATTTAGTAACATAATCTACAGCAACAAGTATATGGGTATAGCCTTTTGAAGGAGGAAAAGGACCCATAAAGTCAAATCCCCAACAATCAAACGGTTCAATAACAAGAGTGTAACTCATAGGCATTTCATTGCGTCTAGAAATATTACCAACTCTTTGACATTCATCACAAGATAAAACATACCTTCTGGCATCTCTAAAGAGAGTTGGCCAATAAAAACCTGATTGTAGAACCTTCTGCGCGGTTCTATCTCCAGCATGATGCCCTCCATAGGCGCTGCTATGGCATTTTCTTAATATCTCTTGTTGCTCATATTCCGGGACGCATCTTCTCATAATACCATCAACTCCTTCTTGATATAAATGTGGGTCATCCCAAAAATAATGCCTCAAATCATAAAAGAATTTTCTTCTTTGCTGAGCTGTAAAGGTCGGAGGCAAATACTTGGAAACAATAAAGTTAGCATAATCAGCATACCAAGGAAGGTCTCGCAAAGTTACATTTATTGCAGCCAACTGTTCATTTGGAAAACTATCGTTAACAGGAATAGGATCAAAGGAAATGTTTTCCAATCTAGACAAGTTGTCAGCCACAGGATTTTCAGCACCTTTCCTATCTACGATATGCAAATCAAACTCTTGTAAAAGCAACACCCATCTAATAAGCCTAGGCTTAGCATCCTTCTTAGTCATAAGATATCTAATAGCTGCATGATCAGTATGAATAGTAACTTTAGAATCAACAATGTAAGATCTAAACTTATCACATGCAAAAACAACAGCAAGAAACTCTTTCTCAGTAGTAGCATAATTCTTCTGAGCAGCATCAAGAGTCTTACTAGCATAACGAATAACATTCAACTTATTATCAATGCGTTGTCCAAGAACAGCACCAACAGCAAAATCACTAGCATCACACATAATTTCAAAAGGTAAATTCCAATCAGGTGGTTGAACAATAGGAGCAGTAGTTAAAGCCTTCTTAAGAGTTTCAAAAGCTTCCTTACAATCATCATCAAAGACAAATGATACATCTTTTTGAAGAAGATTAGTAAGAGGCTTTGAAATATTAGAGAAATCTTTAATAAACCTCCTATAGAAACCAGCATGACCAAGAATACTACGAATACCTTTAACATCTCTGGGACAGGGCATTTTCTCAATTGCCTCCACTTTCGCTCTGTCAACTTCAATACCTCTTTCAGAAATTTTATGTCCAAGGACAATTCCTTCATTCACCATAAAGTGGCATTTCTCCCAATTAAGAACAAGGATAGTTTCTTCACACCTCTGCAAAACTTTATCAAGGTTGTGCAAACAATTATCAAAAGAAGTTCCATAGACGGAGAAATCGTCCATGAAGACCTCCACAATTTCTTCACAAAAGCCATGAAAAATAGCAGACATGCATCTTTGAAAAGTAGCAGGAGAATTGCATAAACCAAACGGCATACGTCTATAAGCATAAGTTCCATAAGGACAAGTAAAGGTGGTTTTCTCTTGATCATCCTTCTTAACAGCAATTTGAGAAAAACCAGAATAACCATCAAGGAAACAAAAATGAGTCTTCTTAGACAACCTTTCTAATATCTGATCTATAAATGGTAAAGGGTAATGATCTTTCTTAGTAACTTTGTTTACCTTCCTATAATCAATGCACATTCTATAACCAACTACTACCCTTTGAGGAATAAGCTCGTTATTCTCATTAGGCACAACAGTCATACCTCCTTTCTTAGGAACACAATGAACAGGACTAACCCATCTACTATCAGCAATAGGATAAATAATACCAGCATCAAGGAGTTTTAATACCTCATTTCTTACCACGTCCTTCATCTTGGGAATTAGGCGGCGTTGATGCTCCACGACTGGCTTCGCGTCTTTCTCCATATTAATGGCATGCTGACATAAAGTGGGAGAAATTCCTTTTAAATCATCAAGAGTATACCCCATAACTCCTCGGTGTTTCCTCAATATCTCCAATAATCTTTATTCTTCCTTTCCTGAAAGTTTAGAGCTAATAATAACAGGATATATTTTCTTATCATCTATGTAAGCATATTTAAGATTATCAGGCAAAAGTTTTAATTCAAACACAGGATCTTCCTTAGGTGGCAAAGTGGTACCAAGATCCTCCACAGGTAGATTATGCTTGATTAATGGTGGTTGACAAAGAAGAATATCGTCAATCTCTTCTCTTTCCTTGCTGAAAACATCACTTTCGTGATCTTCCATGAATTGCTGCAAGGCATTATTAGGAGCAAGAGCAATAGAAGCAAGCTGTTCAACTCGAAAATTTTCATTAGGCGTGTCATTTTCATAAGAAGTCTTAGTAAACTTGGAAAAATTAAACTCATAAGACTCTCCATTAAACTTAGTAAAAAAATTCTCCTTCTTACAATCTATCACGGCGCCACAGGTGTTCAAAAATGGTCTACCAAAAATAATAGGACAAGTTTTACTAGCCTCCTTACCAAGTACTAGAAAATCAGTAGGGTATTTAGTCTTACCGCAAAGAACTTCCACATCTCGAACAATACCAAGAGGCCAAACAGTCTCTCTGTTAGCAAGCTGAACAACCACATCAATATCTTCAAGTTCACAAGCGCCAATCTCGTGCATGATTTCTTTGTAAAGCTCTAAGGGAATAGCACTTGCACTAGCACCAATATCACATAAACCATAATAGCAATGATCTCCAATCCTGACAGAAATAACAGGAACACTTGTTTTCCTATGCTTTTTAGGATGTGAGAGAATGTTAGAAGCATCTTCACAAAAAAGAATATATTCATCCCCTACATCTTTAGTAACAAGATCCTTCAATATAGCTATAGGAGACTTAATAGTAATTTGCTCATCAGGTTCTGCAGCTTTCTTAGTACTTTTATTAGACACACTTACCAAAGTAGAATACTTTTTTACCTTAGCAGGGAAAGGTGTCTTCTCAAAATAAGGTTCAGGCACAATGCTATCAACAGTACAAACTTCAGTAGCTACAGCAGGTAAATGACTAATAGAGTCTTTATAAGGCGCATGATATTTGTTCCAATCTTTCTTTGGAACATCAATATAAGAGGCAAAGGCCTTAAGACAATTAGCAAGAATTTGTGAATCAAGACCATAAGCAGCGCTAACACTATGAAAGTCATCGGTCCCCATAAAAGATTTAATGCATTCATAATCATAGTTTATACCTGACTTCCTACCTTTGTCGTTCTCCCAACCTTTAGCATTCTCTTGTATATGGTCAAGAAGTTTCCACTTAGCATCTTCTTTCATATGAGTAAATGATCCAAAGCAAGAAGCATCCAAATAATCCTTATCAGGAAGAGTCAGCCGCGCATAAAAATTATCAATAACAATATTATTGGGGAGCTCATGAATGGGACATTTGATCATTAGTAACTTCAATCTCCCCCACGCTTGGGCAATACTCTCTCCATCATGAGGCCAAAAATTATATATCCGGTTACGATCTTTATGAATTTCACTTGGAGGATAAAACTTGGAATAAAAGAGAGGTACAATATCCTCCCGTGCCATAGATGGACCATCTTGGAGTAGTCGATACCACTCTTCAGCTTTGCCTTTCAATGATAATGAGAATAGTTTCTTCTTGACCTGGCTTGGTGAAATACCTGCACATCTGAACAACTCGCATAATTCATGTATAAATAATAAGTGATCACCCGGATGGACAGTTCCATCACCTGAATAGCAGTTATCCATAATACGCCCAACAATTTTCATAGGTATTTTAAAAGGATCAATTTCAGCAGGCGGTGGTGGTGGTGGTTTATCCACATGTGCAGCAGTAGTAGTAGATGTGTTTCCAAATAGGAAACCAAATGGAGAGTTCTCCATAGCAGAATAAAATAAAAATAAAAATAAAAGACAAAATAAAAACGATACTCACAGC
Source organism: Dactylis glomerata (assembly GCA_007115705.1). Classification (NCBI taxonomy): domain Eukaryota; kingdom Viridiplantae; phylum Streptophyta; class Magnoliopsida; order Poales; family Poaceae; genus Dactylis; species Dactylis glomerata. Next base: position 1,913,369 of record QXEO01000200.1, on the reverse strand, counting down.
GACGGTTACCTTTTCCAATTCCACTCTTCAATAGCGCTACACTCCCCGGCAACGGCGCCAGAAAATAGTCTTGATGACCCACAAGTATAGGGGGTGTATCGTAGTACTTTCGATAAATAAGAGTGTCGAACCCAACGAGGAGCAGAAGGTGTTGATGAGCGGTTTTGATCAAGGAATCACTGTAAATACTAGCAAACAGGTTTTCAGGGGTATTTGGTAATACAAGTAAATAAAGTGCGAGTAAATAAAAGACAGTAGTAACAATTGCAGCAAGTGGGCCAATCCTTTCTTCAGCAAAGGACACACGGGAGTTTCTGTCAAGAGCTTTCGCTTCATAAAGCCAATAGTCTTTATTGGTTTGATAGGTGTTATGGGGGTGAACCTGTGCTAGCGCACTACCCTTACTAGGATAAATACACACTTGTGATTATACCCCTTGCAAGCATCCGCAAATACAAGAAAGTAATTAAGATAAATCTAACCACAGCCTTAAACTCTAAGATCCTACGCTCCCTGGTGCAATGGTTTTCCAACGGAGGTTTAGGTTTCTGTCACTCCAGCAACCCCACAATCGGTAGCCAAATACACAATGCATCTCACTAGGCCCATAAATGGTGAAGTATCATGTAGTCGACGTTCACATGACACCACTAGTGAAATAGCACCACAACAATATCAAACCATTAAATATTTCTCAACAATAATTCACTACTAACATCTTGACTTCTCCCATGTCCTCAAGAACTAAATGAACTACTCACAAGACATCATATGGATCATGATCAGAGGTGAAGTAATGGTAAATAACGATCTGAACATAAACCTTAATTCAATGGTTCCACTCAATAGCATCAACTACAAGAGTAATCAACACCGGGAAAGTTTCCCCTATGAATATAACAAGATCCAACTCAAGATGTTATAGCGGGATGGCGTGGTGATGGTGGAGATGAAGGTGCTGGTGATGGAGATGATGATGATGATGATCCCGATGAAGTCCGGTGCGATGGTGATGACGATGGTGATGATCTCCCCTCTCCGGGAAGGAATTTCCCCGGTAGATTTCTGCCTGCCGGAGAGCTTTTCTCTCTCTGGTGTTTTCCGCCCCGCAGAGGCGGTGGTGTCTAACTCTGAGCCTCCCCCTCGACTTAGGTTTTCGGGGACAATAAAGTACGCGGAGGAGCGAGACCAGAAGTGGGCCAGGGCGGCCTCACACAGGGCTGGCGCGGCCAGGGGTCTGGCCGCGCCACCCTGGCGTGTGGGCCCCTCCTGGCTCCTCTCGACTCCTCCTTCTGGCTTCCTGAGTCTTCTGGGAAAATATAATTTCCTGGTATTTTTCTGGAATTTTCCTGATCTTCAAAATATGGTCCCTTGATGGTCCTTTTTCCAGCAGAATCCTGATTCCGGCAGCAACTCCTCCAAAGATCATCAAACATGTGAAAACAAAGGAAATAACATAAGTATCAACTCTAAATATGAAATATATCAATGAATAACAGTAAATTATGATACAAAATAGTGATGCAAAATGGACGTATCAAACACATACCATGGTTTTCACTTCCAAGATATGTAACTCCTAAGTAGACACTAAACACACCCAAAGCCACACCAATCCACCCAGGTAGTTCATTGAAGTTGTAGTTTAATTTTCAGAGCAAAATCACCAATAAAGCATGGCATCACTTTCCAAAGTCAATTTGCAATCCTATCAAGTGGGGTTTAAAGGATGGCTACACACTACTAGGTTCTAAGCATTTCATAAACTTCTTTGAAAAGAACCTATCATGCATACTACTGAAAAACACTAATGCAGTAGTTAAAAAATAGGTAGAAGAATGTGTGTCACTTGCCTTTTTGAAGAATACGATCTTTCCACTTCTCTCAACTAAGCACGTAGCTCTTCGCACAAACTATAGCACAAGAAATAGCATACCATAAACAATCCATTCAAACACAATCAAGTAAGACAAACAATTAAAAAGTGTTTGTTTAACAATTTAGATTTATTCAAGATGTTGTGTTAGAATAGATAGGACAAAAGAATAGTGGATTGTATGATATAGATTTGAGAGCTTGATTGGGAAAAATCAAATGATTGATGAGAATTGAAATAGGCAAAATATTGTTGACAAAGTCTTTATGCTTTATTAAAGCATGAATGAAGCTTTAGAATAACTCATGTGAATTAGATCACATAAGTGGCAATTAGTGCAATAACATTACTATTGAATAAGTGTGATTAACAATTATTCTTAAATAGTATATATTACACTTAGGTAATGGGCTAGGATTCATGAAGCATTGAGTTACTCAATTAACTCATTTGTTAATTAAATAGTTCTACACATGAAATCAGGATCAAGTGGACAGAGGATTGAGTAGGGGTAGATAGCATTTGAGATTATGGTTTAAGGTTCCTTGGGTACATGGAGTATTGGATAGGTGCTGTAGTATTGATTAGATCAACACCATAAAGATAGCAAGAATAGAATCTATGATTGAGATGTATCACACTTTACTCAAACAACACAATTGTAATTTGAATATGTGTGAACTAGACATGATAGGTCTAAGTAGATATGATCTTGATCAAGATGTTGTTTAGACAACATTGATGACTAGGTATGATTATAGGATTTGCTAATGTAGAAAGAAACATTACTGAAAAGGTATAGGTTTATTTCTATAGTGGAAATTACTCAAATCCTCATGTTAGAATTTGAATAATTGTGAAATGGTTCAATCAATTATGGGAGTGATACTACTGGATAGCTTGCAGTAAAACAAAGCTACTGCAATTGGAATCATTCTAAAATTAATTCTAGAAATCAAATTATGTTCAATTTAGTGATTTGAATAGATTTGAATGCACAAAGTGTGTCCACGTATGAACTTTGGAATTTCTTGTTCCTATGATGTTCTACATGTTGAGAGGATTCCAAAGACTGCAAAATTGTAATTTTTGGATTAACAGAACTAAAGATATGATTTAAACAAGTTAACAGAAGGTTTGATTTAATTCTGAAAATAGATTCAAATTGAACCCATAAAATATAAGATATTATTGTACTACTGGATTCTACAAGTCTCAAGGATTCCAACAGTATATTATTTGTTAAATTTCGAAATACAGATCAAAAGATATTGATTTTCAAAGTTTATAGTTATTTCTGTTTTAATTCCTAATTCGAATTTCTGATTTAACAGAGGCCTGCCACGTGCTCTGCTCTGATTGGCCCGTACCCCTTCGGGTGGATCAAGGATTTCGGCCATCGGATTAAAGTGGATCTGAGTGGCCCAGATCTGCCGGTACCGATTCATTGAGTGATCTAATCCTAGCCAACAAATTAAGATCCGAGGGATGAGATGAGATGGGAGGGAGCTCACAGTGGGGGGTTTAGGTTTCCGGTGAACTCCGGTGGCAAGCGGTTCGGGGTGGACGTCGTCGGCGTTCTGGAAGTCCCCGGTGGCAGTGGAGGTATGGACGAGGTGCAGACGGTCACGTTGGAGTCGGGTGCGTGGTCCCTGTGGCCGATTGCTTCCTCGAGCGGCCGCAGGATGCGAACGGAGTGGTTCCTGGCGACGGTGGCTTCGGTCGTCGACGGTTTGATCGAAACACTGGGAGTTAGGAGGAATGGGAGGCATCAGCATGTGCGCCAAGGAAAAAGAAGAAGGAAGGAGTCGGAGGGAGGGCGCGGCTTTACCTGGGAGCATCGGATTCGAGCGGGGATGGCCACAGGCACGGCGGATCCCGACAAGAAATTGCGGCGGCCTGGCAGCATAAACCAGAGAGGAAGGAGGGGGAGAATGGAGAGGGAGGAGTGGGCTATTTGTAGTTGCAGCGTGGCATCGAATCAGGCAGGGAATCGCTGGGAATTAAGAGAGGGAGGGAGTTACTGCTCGGGCTCGGTCACCGGCGTGATTAGCGGCTGGAGGAGGAAGAAGGTGTCGGTGCTGACATGTGGGCCCATGCTATCAGCGAGATGAGAGAAGGAGAAGGGTACCGATTCGGGTAAGGCTAGATGGGCCGTGGGTTGTTTCCTCTTCTGGGCCGAAAGGGTTCCCCGAGGCCCTTTTATTTTTTTTTTCCTTTTCTCTTCGTTTTCTTTTTCTGTTTTGTTGATTATTTCATAACTTTTTCATTTGTGCTTCAATTTGATTCAAACCAGTTTGTAAAATTTTCTAAAATTCAACTTATCAATTTAATACAGTAAGAGACATGTTTTCATAAATAAAACAACCTTCTCTAAAACTTTATAAATTGGTCTAAATGGCTTACTTGCATATCCTAAAATAGGAATATGGTTTGGAAAATGATCATTTAAAATCAGAGAATAAACTTTATAGAAATAGTGTTTGAAATTCTATTTAAAACATGCTTTTGGCATAGCAACTTTATTTGATATAAATTCTCCTTTGTAAATTGTTTCCTTTGCAATTATTGCTTGCATAGGATAAAAGCAAAAATGGTAATAGAGATTTTATTTTCTCAAAATAATTTCTCAAGATGAAAATAATCTTTCAAAACAGGAGGTTGATGGAAAATAGTTTTGAAAGAAGTAATTTGATAAATAAAATTTTGAAGTAGATGATATATGGGAATAACTTTGATATTTTAATATTGGGCTTTTAGGGTTTTTGATTTGATCTTAAATTGTTTAAGGTAACCTTTAGTTATAGTTCAAAAAGTTTTAATTTCTTGTGATTTTTCAATCAAGTCAAACAATTACAAGCACTTATTTTAGATTTTTGATTTTCTAAAAATTGGAAAAGTCAGGGACGTTACAGACTACCACCCTTAAAAGAAATCTCGTCCCCGAGATTGGAGAAAGGTTACAAAGTTTATTGATTCCAATGGAACTAGGGTGCTGCCACCCTTAAAAGACAATTCCTCTTGGCGGTATCTTGATGCTTCTTTAGGCACTTGCATTTTGTTCCTAGCTTGCATTCACTGTTGTGCCATTTTCCCTGAACCGCCTGATACGTCTCCAACAAATCCATAATTTTTGATGCTCCATGCTTGTTTTTACACCGTTTGCTTAGTGTTTCGTTACACTTCGTGGCACTTTTATGCATTTTTTGGAACTAACCTACTAATAAGTCGCCACAGTGCCAGTTCCCTGTTTTCTGCTGTTTTTGTGTTTCAGAAAAGCTACACAGGAAATATTCTCGGAATTGGATGAAACCAAAGCCAGTCGCCCAGAATTTCACCAAAGCTTCCAGAGAACCGAAGAGGAGACGGAGTGGGGCCACGAGGACCCCACACACCAGGGCGGCAGGGCCAGGGGCTGGGCCACGCCCCCTATGTGTGAGACCTCCTCGGTCTACTTCTGACGATGCCCCTTCGCATATAAAGACCCCCCGATGGGAAAAACCTAAATACCCGATCACTTTTCCAGAACACATCGCGATCCGCCACCGCCGTCGACCCGAAGATCGGGAGGGTCCAGAAGCTCTTCCCGGCACCCTGCCAGAGAGGGGAATCACCACCGGAGGTCTTCTTCATTGCCATGCTTGCCTCCGGAGCGATGAGTGAGTAGTCTACCTTGGACTATGGGTCCATAGCAGTAGCTAGATTGTTGTCTCCTCCACCATGTGCTTCATGTTTAGATCTCATGAGCTGTCCTACATGATTGAGATCACCATTATGTAATTCTACATGTTTGGTTTGTTGGGATCCGATGAATATTGGTGTTATGATTGAGTTGCTATACTGAAATATATCTTTTGTTATCTCTATGTTGTTTATGATCTTGCATGCTCTCCATTGTTAGTAGCTATCTTGGCCGAGTAGTTGCTAGTGACTCCAAGAGGGGGTATTTATGCTCGATAGTGGGTTCATGCCTCTATTTAACCTGGGAGAGTGACAGAAACCTCTAAGGTTGTAGATGTGCTGTTACTACTAGGGAGAAAACAACATTCATATGCTCAAGGGCATATGTTTTGTTTACATTACACATTTTGCTTAATGCAATTATCTGTTGTTCGCAACTTAATACTCATGGGGTGTTTGGATGATATCCCCGTGAGTGGATTATTAGTCATAGATGCAGTTGGATCGCGGTCTATGTATTTTGTTGTAATGCCCAGAGTAAATCGCATAGTAATCTTCTTGACATATCATGTTTATCTTTATTCTATCAATTGCCCAACTGTAATTTGTTTACCCAGCATGTGTTATTTATCTTATGGAGAGACACCACTAGTGAACTGTGGACCCCAGTCCTATTTCCATCATATTATTATCACCTGTTTACTTTACTCGCATACTTTCACTGCTTTCCACTCGATACGCTCATACTCTTTGTTTCAAGCAAACCGGTGAGATTGACAACCTCATCGCAAGTTGGGAACAAAGTATTTGGTTGTGTTGTGTGCAGGTTCCGCGTTGCTACTGGCCGAAGACGAGTCAACAAGTATCGTTAAGCGGCGCCCTTGTTGGAGTGCTATTAAGCCAGTCTGCATCACCTTCAGTCGTTTGTCTCTCCTCTCCAAGAACGATAAACCTTGGTTTCTTAACTGAGGGAAAACCTTGCTGCTGTATTCATCACACCTTACTCTTGGGGTTCCCAACGGGCTGGACATTTAACTAGGCACCAACTCTTTTCTGGCGCCATCAACCAGCAATCAAGCTCTTTTCTGGCGCCGTTGCCGGGGAGGAAGTAGAAGACTTCTGCGAGGGGAGTTTTTCGCATGCACATCCTTTACTTTGTTATTGTTTTGCTTTACTTTATTTATTTTACCTGCATCATTTTTTATCAAAAAACCAAAAAATTAGAATCCTTGGTAGTTGTTATTTCTTTACTCTAGTTCATTATGTTGTTCCCTAAGTACGTTCTGGAGGACCTCTCAGTGGGTAGTGGTTCAATTATTGGGAAAGATAACATTGAGGAGTTCTTTAACCACATTAGTATGCATAAAGAAGTTGAGGAAAAGTCTATGGTTGAGCTTGCTGCTAGTATTGAAGTTGCTTCTGCTTATTTAATTCACATGTTGGAACTAGGTTTGCTAGTCTTAATCCTTTTATTCAAAACATGTTCCTTAAGCTTCATGAAATTGAAGATCCTGAAAAGAAAGCTTTCTTTTTGGAAACTATGCGCTTAGAATTTAAAGATGTTGCCAATGAGGCTAGAAAAGTTTTTAAGAAATTCAATAAGCTTGGCTCACCTATAATGGTTGTTGGCACACCCAATAATTTTAGAGTGCCAATACCTTATAAACTTTCAGGAATACATGATGTTTGGGAAAACAATTCTAGTTGGATTTGTCCTGAAAATCCTTTCGATGAAAGTAGTGTACCAAAGCGTGATCATAAAGGATCTTCAAAAACTCATTTGGACATAATTGCTTGCATTGTTGAAAAAACTCCTATTGTGGATCCCGATGCTTCTTTCATAATTACTTCATCTCTTGATGTTACTTGACTCGCAATTTTCTGCGTCTAGCTCAAAGGCGTTAAAGAAAAGCACTCTTGGGAGATAACCCAATGTTTTCTTTTCAGTACTTTTTATTTTATTTGAGTCTTGGAAGTCATTACTACTGTAATGACTGCTCCTTATCTTGTTTATTTCATTGTTGTGCCAAGAGAAGCCTCTAATTTGAGTGAGGTAAGATTTGGGGATGTTGCTGTCCTGAAACTGTTTTCGGTGCTGCACCGTAAAAATTCGTATAAATTCTCTGTATATCTTTTGGACCTCCGATTTCTTGTGCATATGCCCCAGATTATATCCAAACTTTCATTAGTTGAACACTTTTTGATTTGAGCAACAGAAAACCCCTAAAAAATTCGGCCTTTATCAGCTGTTCTGTTTTGACAGATTTCTGCCAATATTTGTGTTTGCCGCTTTATCGCTTTCTTTTGAGTTCTTTTGATCACGGAACTTTTGGGGAAGTTGCTACAGTAGTATATGCTATATATGTGGTGGTTTTGGGTTGAAACCTGAAGCAAAAAAGAGGTTGATTATATGTTATGCTACACTAATGTTGCTAATAGATTTGTGTTTAGTTTTGTATGAAGGAAGTTTTCAAGTGTAGGGATTGGAGAATGATGAGATGAGTTGAAGAATGGACAAAAGCTCAAGATTGGGGATGCCCATGCATCACCCCAAGAAATATCCAAGAAGTACAAGCGTCAAAGCTTGGGGATGCCCCCGAGGAACCCCTTCTTCATCGGCAAAATCAGGTCACCTTTCAAAACACTATATTTTTATTGCTTCATGCACTATGTGTTTTTCTTGGAGCGTCAGTTGTTTTAGTTTTCTTAGTTAGTTTAGTTTGTTTGATGCAATAAATGGTTGGACCCCAACAAATTTCTTTTGGAGAAGTTGCCTTGCTTTTCATTTGCCAAGAACGCTATAGTTTTCATTCTTATCAAAAACCGACTGTTCTTCTTTTTCTGCTACTGGTTTTGGTTTTCGTTTTCGCCTTGATTTGCGTTCAGACCTTGTCATATCTTTTCATCAAGGTGTATTTTTGCCTCTGATCTTTATTGGTTTTCATCAACAGAGCTGTCTTTAAAAATTTCAAATGGTGTTGGAAAAGAGAAAAAGCTTTATGCAAAAAAGTGGTACAAGAAGGAGCTTGTGTAGACTGCGGCTTAGGCTTTTTCATGCCATGCTTGATGTCTTGTTATAGTATGCTTAGTGATTTTTGCTGTAGCATGACTTGTCTCAAATAACTGAGATTGCTTAATGAGCCTTTGAAAAAATCATGCGTTGTTTTTAATTATATGGAAGCATTATTTTGGTTTTCTCCTTGATGCTTTATTTGGGTTGACTTGGCGCATGCTCACACATGTTAGACTCTTACAAAGTCGCCAATAGCCTCTATGATCATTTAGTTTTTGACTTTTGATGCCATCTTATGCTTCTTTTAATGTCGCTTTGTCGCTTTGCATAATTATGGCCGTTATTGCTCTCTTAGTTGGTCGCTCCCAGTCTTTTGCTAGCCCTCGCCTTGTACTGAGTATGGGCTCTACTCGTGCATCAAACTCCTAAAAAACCAAGTTTGCCAAAGTGTCCACCATACATACCTATTAGCAATTTGCTATTCCAAAGTACATTTGACTTGCTTTTATCTACTCTTCAAATTAAACTCTTACCAGTGTTATGCAAAAATTGGTCAGTAAAGCTCACACGAACCGGATGGCACACTTTATTTTTCTCGTTCTTAAAAATTTGACATTGTGGTATCTTATGTTGAGTTGTTATGCTTGCAAGTTGTAAGTTGGGAATTAGCCCAACCATGCCGTCATGGGGTAAGCTTTCGACATTGCACTTCTTATTTGAGTTGATATCGTGATCTTTTGTTTATGGATACTCGCGGTGTGAAATGAATTGGGAATCTTGCGGGATCATGGAGTTTGTATATGTGTTAGAGAAACGCCTGGGCCGCTAATCTAAGCCATGCATAATTTATGGTGGAAATTTGCAGCATACCCACAGTGGACATTCGACGACGCATCTCAAAATAAAAAGCTATACAAATAGTAAATAAAAGAGATGTCGAGGTGTTCATTGTCTGCTTGTCCTGTCATTTTGATGTGGGCTTGTTCCATGTCATCGGGCACGGAGGTACCCCGTTGGCGGTTCTCGATGATACGTATATACTTAAAATGACAAGAGCCTTGCTTGGGACTCTAAGTAAAGTAGCATGAGGTTTGGGTACTCGTATTCATGGGACACGAGGTTTTCAACTTATGATTTGTCAAGCATATGCAGCATAAGTGTTCTCGCATTAACTTTAACCATTCAAGATGCTTATGATGGGGGCAATGAGAGCTCAAAGCCGGTAAGTACCATAATTTTTGAAGGTTTATAAAACTTGCAATCACTGCTTCCCTCTGCGAAGGGCCTTTCTTTTACTTTTATGTTGAGTCACCACCTTCTATCTTTATGCACCATTAAGAGAGCATAGTTGTCATTCTTAGTATAATGTGCATTGTCCCAAAGTTTTCATTGATTGATTCATATTGTTGGATTCACTTGTTCTTAAATTATTTGTATCTAGTCGCCCTCTTAAACTTGAAGGTGTCCTATGCATTTATGTTTTGCTCTCCATGAAGGACAAGCTGAAAACCATTTGTATGTTTTTCCTTATGATTTGAACACACATTTGACTTTCATTGTTTCATTTTCATGATCTTTTGTTTATGTTCATTTTCATGTTATAACATGGTTGCTAAGTTTCTTCTATCAAGATTATGTCTTTCATGCCCATGTTTTAAGTTCTTTTGATCCCAGCACACAACACTTACATAGATGATCAAGATTGTGTAGGTGCATGTCACCTCAAAAATTATTAGTTTTGTTATCACTTACCTACTCGAGGACGAGCAGGAGTTAAGCTTGGGGATGCTGATACGTCTCCAACGTGTCCATAATTTTTGATGCTCCATGCTTGTTTTTACACCGTTTGCTTAGTGTTTCGTTACACTTCGTGGCACTTTTATGCATTTTCTGGAACTAACCTACTAATAAGTCGCCACAGTGACAGTTCCCTGTTTTCTGCTGTTTTTGTGTTTCAGAAAAGCTACACAGGAAATATTCTCAGAATTGGACGAAACCAAAGCCAGTCGCCCAGAATTTCACCGAAGCTTCTAGAGAACCGAAGAGGAGACGGAGTGGGGCCACGAGGACCCCACACACCAGGGCGGCGTGGCCAGGGGCTGGGCCGCGCCCCCTATGTGTGAGACCTCCTCGGTCTACTTCTGACGATGCCCCTTCACCTATAAAGACCCCCCGATGGGAAAAACCTAAATACCTGATCACTTTTCTAGAACACATCGCGATCCGCCGCCGCCGTCGACCCGAAGATCAGGAGGGTCTAGAAGCTCTTCCAGGCACCCTGCCGGAGAGGGAAATCGCCACCGGAGGTCTTCTTCATCGCCATGCTTGCCTCCGGAGCGATGAGTGAGTAGTCTACCTTGGACTATGGGTCCATAGCAGTAGCTAGATGGTTGTCTCCTCCACCATGTGCTTCATGTTTAGATCTCATGAGCTGCCCTACATGATTGAGATCACCGTTATGTAATTCTACATGTTTGGTTTGTTGGGATCCGATGAATATTGGTGTTATGATTGAGTTGCTATACTAAAATATATCTTGTGTTATCTCTATGTTGTTTATGATCTTGCATGCTCTCCGTTGTTAGTAGCTATCTTCTCCAAGTAGTTGCTAGTGACTCCAAGAGGGGGTATTTATGCTCGATAGTGGGTTCATGCCTCTATTTAACCTGGGGGAGTGACAGAAACCTCTAAGGTTGTAGATGTGCTGTTGCTACTAGGGAGAAAACAACATTCATATGCTCAAGGGCATATGTTTTGTTTACATTACACACTTTGCTTAATGCAATTATCTGTTGTTCGCAACTTAATACTCATGGGGTGTTCGGATGATATCCCCGTGAGTGGATTATTAGTCATAGATGCAGTTGGATGGCGGTCTATGTATTTTGTTGTAATGCCCAGACTAAATCACATAGTGATCTTCTTGACATATCACGTTTATCTTTATTCTATCAATTGCCCAACTGTAATTTGTTTACCCAGCATGTGTTATTTATCTTATGGAGAGACACCACTAGTGAACTGTGGACCCCGGTCCTATTTCCATCATATTGCTATCACCTGTTTACTTTACTCGCATACTTTCACTGCTTTCCACTCGATACGCTCATACCCTTTGTTTCAAGCAAACTGGTGAGATTAACAACCTCATCGCAAGTTGGGAACAAAGTATTTGGTTGTGTTGTGTGCAGGTTCCGCGTTGCTACTGGCCGAAGACGAGTAAACAAGTATCGTTAAACAGCGCCCTTGTTGGAGTGCTATTAAGCCAGTCTGCATCACCTTCAGTCGTTTGTCTCTCCTCTCCAAGAACGATAAACCTTGGTTTCTTAACTGAGGGAAAACCTTGCTGCTGTATTTATCACACCTTCCTCTTGGGGTTCCCAACGGGCTGGACATTTAACTAGGCACCAACTCTTTTCTGGCGCCATCAACCAGCAATCACTGCCCTTCTCAGAAATTTTGATGATCCATACTATGTTCAAAAGTGGGCATACCAAGGGTCCCATCCAATTCTGGTGATAAGCAAATATCATCCATTGCGTTGTCACCAATAAGGTAGTCCACATCTTCCAAGAATGTGTATCTAGCCTTTTCTTGGTCGGTCCGCACCAAGACCAGGAATTCATATAGGTCATCGCCAAACTCCTTGTTGCTTTTTAGCTGATTTTCGTTGCAGAATCTCAAAAGATGACCCAGTGCCAAGTACTGCATGCTTGCCCCACGAACATGATGAGACCACACATCCCAAAGGATTAGGATAGCATCTCTCTGCAGTCTTCTCATGCATTTCATAGGGGTAAACAAGGTGGACTCTGTAGGATGTACTTGAACTTTTAAGGGCCGGAAGGTCGCCTTATAACCAGCATTGTTGAATCTTTTCTTGATACCAGTGCTCATCATGCTATCTGCCACTAGTACCAGATGGTCCTTAAGAATTTCTTTCGCAACCATCTTCATGGTCGTTGAAAGGCGCTGGACAACTTGATCATATCTCGAAGGTGAACTCCTTTGCAAGAAAAAGGGATCTAACAAAGCTCTCATGGGCAGGAAAGTAGTTTCAGGGATTCGGAGAGTTGTCTCATAGCATCACAGGTTGGGATGGGGTAGACTACAATGGCGTAAAGCTTTGAAACCAGGAGGAAATCTTATAGGTAGTGGGGGCTCTCTCTGTTGTGTCTCTCTGGAGAGGAGTAACCTCTCTTTTATAGGCACCGGGAAGTAGCCGAACAGGCCACGTAGGGAGTCGAAACGAAGGGTCGGGAAGGTGAATCGAACAGGCAGCAGACAAAGCTGAACAGCCTTCGTATTCAAAGCCCACTGAGCAAAACGTTTCTGATTCGTGTAGCCGTTCAAATACCAAAACATCCTCACCGTAGTCCTACGTTTTGGCCACACTGGCTCACTATAAGGGATGTAACATATTATCCTCCTAAGGTTATGGTTTAACGATGTCGTCTCTCATGTAGGTATGTCTCTCTAGGTGTGTAAAACCAACATTATGAGAGCGAATAATAAGAGTAGTAGGAATGGTGATCAATCCATCCTGCACCCAAATCATTACTTCATACATGGTTTGCAAACCTCGTGTTCTAACTCTTGGTCAGCCTCACTAGCTTTTAAACAAAAGTTTTGTTGAAATTGGAACCAAGTTCCCAAATCCTTTTTTTTTGAATTTTGAAAACAAAATCTATCGTTCCTAGCTAGTGTTTGCTACGCAACTCATGGCAACAATCCTTAAGTTGTATATCCTTAAGTTTGCCATTTAAGGTGAATTAAAATCCTTTCTGTTGCTCTATTTGTACTTTCCATTGCTCTATTTGCTCTTTCCATTGCTCTGTTTGTCCTTTCCATTGCTCTGTTTGTCCTTTCCACCTTTTTTGCATGAGGTGGTTGAATAGTATTACTTCCACATTAGCTACACCTTGGGGTGTCTTCTTATTGTTTGCGTGGTATCCTTCAACCATCCTAGCTTACTGGAGTCTTGGGGTATCATCCTTTGTGCACCCTCTTGCGTAATGTTCCAGTCTCTTTTACTGGAAACACTACCTCTTGTTGTTGTACTCTGTATCCTTATCTCCAATTGAGGGTCAATGCAGATGTTCTGTTGTTGAGAATACTTTGGTTTGGGTTTTAGGTCAGGTTTAGGTCTTAGCATAGATGAGAAATAGATAGAAGGGATCTAAAGAAGATTCCTACCCAAACACAACAGATCAAGAGAATTCATCTTACAAGCAACATCTAACAAACATTCATCACATCTAGCAAATTATGTCAAACACTAATAATCTAGTATGGTCATACCCCAATTTGGTATGATCATTAGATTATCACAACGTCGTTGGTTCTATAAACTAGAATTATTGGTGGTCTTGTCTATTACTGTCTTCATTGTTCCAAGTTCTCATTTCCACTTCCTCAAGGTATTGTGGGGTGTGGTCCAGTCTTCATATCTGTATTTCTCCAAATTCTTCATCGGCCTTCAATGTAGTTCTTCATGTTGGGTCAAGGAGAACATATGAAGTATCAACCTCACACTTCTGGCATCATTGATCTTCTTTCCTTTCTTGATGGTTTCAGGGTTGGGTCATCTCTAGCAAAAGGAAAACATTTGAAGAGAAAGTAGGAGAGAATACAAGGAGTTCAAAATGTAAACTCTTTTTTTTTGTAAACGAAAACAGGATGAGATAGATTAATTTTTTAATCCTAGGGTCTTCCTATTTCTAATTCCAAACCTAGGATCTCGATCCTACAGGCAACACAATGCTCTGATACCATTTTGTAACGCCCTACCTTTTGCTAAAGGCAGAACTCCTGTGTTAATGTGCTACTCCCTAGATCAGTAGATAGCACCACAGTACAAAATATAGCAATCATTGTAGATAGTGTCATTTATTACATCGCAATCTAGATACAATAGTCTTTAAACCTTACAGAAATAGCTTTGCCACTTGGACTTGCTTGAATACCAGAGTTTAACACAAACTAACACAACGGAAAGTAAATTGCAATGAGCCACCATCTTCAGCAATGTGCCACAGGCAGTCATGTTGGTATGCAGGCTTGAGACTCCTCCATCTACTCCACATCAGAACAACCTACACGTTTGAATATGTAGCCCCAAAGGGGCCAGTACAACAATGTACTGGCAAATGACACATATTTGGTGGCATTTGTGGAAAGACTATACTACATGATACTTGGCTAGTGGATCTCAAAGGCTAATTTGCATAAAGCAGTTTTATCCTATATTTTTCCAAATCAAAACATTTTAAAGCATTCAGATTTTTCTTTCTTTAATATCAAGATAACTCCTAGGTCACCACCACATACATGGTTTTCACTGCCAGTATGTAGCCCCGGGTAGTCACTCTACAAAACTAGGTTAATCTCTCAAGTTACTACAATACCATGGTTTTCACTGCCAGGCATGTAGCCCTGAGGCATCTCCCTTTTCTACACAAGTTTTAATTATTTCAAAAAGGTGATGAGATTCTTCCGTACATTCCATGTCTAGAGACTCAAGTTGTCCATAACCGGGGACACGGCTAATCGATTAGTTTTACACCATGTAGGGGTTGTGCACTTTCACCTTAAGACTCATTTTACGCCCATACATAAAATGAGACGAGACCTTTTAGACGGAGAGAGCAACCAACTGGCAAGATCCGTTCCCAACCTATCATTCAATTACCAGCCCTCTTCTTGCACACAAGTTGCACCCTCACATCTAATCAGTCAAGACAGAGCCCATATTGTCATAAGGCTGCACTGGAAGTACTCTAAGCATGGAAGACATATTAATCCCTTTAATCCTGAGTGGCAAACCACAAGTGTACTACTTAGGCCATTAACACATACCATGGTTTTCACTTCCAAGATATGTGACTCCTAAGTAGACACTCAACACACCCAAAGCCACACCAATCCACCCAGGTAGTTCATTGAAGTTGTAGTTTAATTTTCAGAGCAAAATCACCAATAAAGCATGGCATCACTTTCCAAAGTCAATTTGCAATCCTATCAAGTGGGGTTTAAAGGATGGCTACACACTACTAGGTTCTAAGCATTTCATAAACTTCTTTGAAAACAACCTATCATGCATACTACTGAAAAAACACTAATGCAGTAGTAAAAAAATAGGTAGAAGAATGTGTGTCACTTGCCTTTTTGAAGAATACGATCTTTCCACTTCTCTCAACTAAGCACGTAGCTCTTCGCACAAACTATAGCACAAGAAATAGCATACCATAAACAATCCATTCAAACACAATCAAGTAAGACAAACAATTGAAAAGTGTTTGTTTACCAATTTAGATTTATTCAAGATGTTGTGTTAGAATAGATAGGACAAAAGAATAGTGGATTGTATGATATGGATTTGAGATCTTGATTGGGAAAAATCAAATGATTGATGAGAATTGAACTAGGCAAAATATTGTTGACAAAGTCTTTATGCTTTATTAAAGCATGAATTAAGCTTTTGAATAACTCATGTGAATTAGATCACATAAGTGGCAATTAGTGCAATAACATTACTATTGAATAAGTGTGACAACAATTATTCTTAAATAGTATATATTACACTTAGGTAATGGGCTAAGATTCATGAAGCATTGAGTTACTCAATTAACTCATTTGTTAATTAAATAGTTCTACACATGAAATCAGGATCAAGTGGACAGAGGATTGAGTAGGGGTAGATAGCATTTGAGATTATGGTTTAAGGTTCCTATTGGGTACATGGATTATTGGATAGGTGCTATAGTGTTGATTAGATCAACACCATAAAGATAGCAAGAATAGAATCTATGATTGAGATGTATCACACTTTACTCAAACAACACAATTGTAATTTGAATATGTGTGAACTAGACATAATAGGTCTAAGTAGATATGATCTTGATCAAGATGTTGTTTAGACAACATTGATGACTAGGTATGATTATAGGATTTGCTAATGTAGAAAGAAACATTACTGAAAAGGTATAGGTTTATTTCTATAGTGGAAATTACTCAAATCCTCATGTTAGAATTTGAATAATTGCGAAATGGTTCAATCAATTATGGGAGTGATACTACTGGATAGCTTGCAGTAAAACAAAGCTACTGCAATTGGAATCATTCTAAAATTAATTCTAGAAATCAAATTATGTTTAATTTAGTGATTTGAATAGATTTGAATGCACAAAGTGTGTACACGTATCAACTTTGGAATTTCTTGTTCCTATGATGTTCTACATGTTGAGAGGATTCCAAAGAATACAAAATTGTAATTTTTGGATTAACAGAACTAAAGATATGATTTAAACAAGTTAACAGAAGGTTTGATTTAATTCTGAAAATAGATTCAAATTGAACCCATAAAATATAAGATATTATTGTACTACTGGATTCTACAAGTCTCAAGGATTCCAACGGTATATTATTTGTTAAATTTCGAAATACAGATCAAAATATATTGATTTTCAAAGTTTATAGTTATTTCTGTTTTAATTCCTAATTCGAATTTCTGATTTAACAGAGGCCTGCCACGTGCTCTGCTCTGATTGGCCCGTACCCCTTCGGGTGGATCAAGGATTTCGGCCGTCGGATTAAAGTGGATCTGAGTGGCCCAGATCTGCCGGTACCGATTCATTGAGTGATCTAATCCTAGCCAACAAATTAAGATCCGAGGGACGAGATGAGATGGGAGGGAGCTCACAGTGGGGGGTTTAGGTTTCCGGTGAACTCCGGTGGCAAGCGGCTCGGGGTGGACGTCGTCGGTGTTCTCGAAGTCCCCGGTGGCAGTGGAGGTATGGACGAGGTGCATACGGTCACGTTGGAGTCGGGTGCGTGGTCCCTGTGGCCGATTGCTTCCTCGAGCGGCCGCAGGATGCGAACGGAGTGGTTCCTGGCGACGGTGGCTTCGGTCGTCAACGGTTTGATCGAAACACTGGGAGTTAGGAGGAATGGGAGGCATCAGCATGTGCGCCAAGGAAAAAGAAGAAGGAAGGAGTCGGAGGGAGGGCGCGGCTTTACCTGGGAGCATCGGAGAGAAGGGTACCGATTCGGGTAAGGCTAGATGGGCCGTGGGCTGTTTCCTCTTCTGGGCCGAAAGGGTTCCCCGGGGCCCTTTTATTTTTTTTTCCTTTTCTCTTCCTTTTCTTTTTCTGTTTTGTTGATTATTTCCTAAATTTTTCATTTGTGCTTCAATTTGATTCAAACCAGTTTGTAAAATTTTCTAAAATTCAACTTATCAATTTAATACAGTAAGAGACATGTTTTCATAAATAAAACAACCTTCTCTAAAACTTTATAAATTGGTCTAAATGGCTTACTTGCATATCCTAAAATAGGAATATGGTTTGGAAAATGATCTTTTAAAATCAGAGAATAAACTTTATAGAAATAGTGTTTGAAATTCTATTTAAAACATGCTTTTGGCATAGCAACTTTATTTGATATAAATTCTCTTTTGTAAATTGTTTCCTTTGCAATTATTGCTTGCATAGGATAAAAGCAAAAATGGTAATAGAGATTTTATTTTCTCAAAATAATTTCTCAAGATGAAAATAATCTTTCAAAACAGGAGGTTGATGGAAAATAGTTTTGAAAGAAGGAATTTGATAAATAAATTTTTGAAGTAGATGAGATATGGGAATAACTTTGATATTTTAATATTGGGGTTTTAGGGTTTTTGATTTGATCTTAAATTGTTTAAGGTAACCTTTAGTTATAGTTCAAAAAGTTTTAATTTATTGCGATTTTTCAATCAAGTCAAACAATTACAAGCACTTATTTTAGATTTTTGATTTTCCAAAAATTGGGAAAGTCAGGGATGTTACAGCGGCCATGGACGGCAAGGCGTGGCTGAAGGATATGGTAGCCGGGGCGGCGGCCCCGAGATCTTGGCGGAGGGAGGCCAGAGCGGCGGCCTCGGGATCCTGCGGCTCAATGGCTGTGGTGGCCACGAGGGTGGCACGATAACCGATCCTAGATGCTCACGCTTATAGCCGTCGGCTACGTGGAGCCAATGTGAAAATTGGCGTTGGCGTTGCCCGAGGTCCAATCGGTGGCAGGTGGCAACAACCCGCTTTTCATTTCCGCAAGGTATGGGGTGATAGCGTTGCTCGCTGAGCGCTATGGGCTGCTTGTGGTGGCTATAGCCAGCTTATGGCATGGGGGCTATGGGCTGCTTGTGGTGGCTATAGCCAGCTTGTGGCATGGGGGCTACTGGCTTAGCATGAATAATGGAGGTGGTCCTAGGGTTTCTCTCGCTCCAAGACAAAGATCTGCCTGATACTTGCTCTTATTAATCTGGCCGGAGTGTTAAGTTCCGGAACACTCCGCCGGCGAACTCCACTATACGCCTGCAGATTGCAGGATTGGATGGGATCATGGGATTCGGTCATGCACATCCATGTTTCTTCTGACCGTGCGGTTTCAGAGGGAGCGTTGTGAAGCTCTGTTATCTGTTGCCATCATGGGACACGTCTTACAGTCCATGTTAAAGTCAGAGGTGGAGAATGACATGGAAGCCGAGTTTCTGAGGACTAGTGGTGGTTTGAGTCTGTGGCGGTGAAGAACTTTCTTGGTGATTCATGACTCATAGGAGCGATATCGACAAGTGGGGGTGACAACACATGAGAAGTTCAAAGTCCTACATTGCAGGGTGAAAATCTAAGGTCTGGCCTTAATTGGTAGTGTCTAGCAAGGGCCTTGTTGTAGACATTGTTTTGTGAGCGAGGACTTTCTCCAGGGTGAAACCCTATGGTCTCTAATTAGGCGAAGACGACGCTTATACACTGTTTTCATCTTGGAGGTGTCGCTATTGGAGAAGCTAGACTTCTGGTGTTGTCTTGGTGGTGTTTGCACTGCTGCTAAAAGGAATAGATCACTATAGCGGGATCTTTTTTTTTCATATAGTTCTTTTTTTTGGCAGTATGCATCCGTAATATGATTAGGGCATTGCATTGTTGCAGAGGCTTGGTGTAATTGGTATCTTCTCAATATTAATAAATACTTCTTATCGAAAAACATGCATAAGTACACCACCCATGCATCAATGGACAATAACGTTATGTGTGGTGGACTAGTGGTAAATCTTTTCTCCTACAGCCAGGATACAAAGGCGCTAGTGTTTTCCATATTCACCATCGCGTCTATACTGAGGACGTACGTACGTACTGCATTTCCTACCATACTGCTACACCGCTGGTACGCAAATGCATGCATGCATATCAGCGTAATACGTCAGTGCACGAAATATCTGCACCCCATGAAATATCTGTATGAGCAGCCCATGCATCCGATCGATCGATGAGCCGAAACGTTCATCTCCAGCCACGAGTTCGGTGAGGCCTTGGCACCCTTTTTTTTCATCCGGACGGCGAAAAACGGTCCAGTCATGCCCCCGGATCCTCGTTTTCGCTCGGATTTGGGCCTTCATCCATCCGGCGAGCCCAGGCCATCCCGGCCTTCCGGGGCGCGCTCGGGGACTCCGGACGAAAGAAACGCGCGCGAAATGGCGAGGAAATTTCCAGCGCGTCGTGTGGCCCCGACTTGTCGGCGAGAGAGGGCGGTCGTTCTCATCGTCTCGTCTTCCGCGCATCGTCGTCTTCCCCGCGCATCGTCTTCCGCGCGCTGTAAAAGCTGCCACCGATGGACGGCCAGCCACACGGCGAGGCGAGTTAATGCCCGGCCACCTATATATCGCGGCCTACCGCGCGTCTGGCCGGCCACATTCACAAGCTTCTCCCCAATCCACTCTCCACCTCCTCCAGGCGAGCAATGGCGGGCTACGGATCGGACGACGACGGCGCGACCAACAACGGATTTGGCCGGCGCTCCCAGCACCAGTGGGAGGGCCGGCTGCTGTACGCGGCGGGCTACCCGGCGCCGCCCGACTTCCGCGCGGCCGGAAGATGGCGTCTGAGCGCGGGCGGCATCCCGATCCCGCCGCCGCCAACGGGCGCTGGTGGAGCACGCCCAGCCGCACTCTCGAGGCCATTCTCGCGCACATCGAGCGCGGGAACTCGCCGGTCCTCGAGATGCCGCCGCCACCGCGCCCGATGCTGTCCCGCCACCGCGGGAGCTCCTGGATGCCACGGCGGATGGCATCCGTCTCCTCCGGATCGGCATCCTCCGGGTCGGCGAGGTCGGCATGACGGTCGTCGGCATCCACGCCGAGGACCATCAAGCGGAAACCGCCGTCCACGCCGCCGAGGTGCAGCAGCGGTGCCCTCGTCATCCGTGAGAGGGCGCGCACCTCGTCGCCGCCGCCCAACCGCAGGCGCAAGATGAGGAAGGACAACGCCGCCAAGGCTGCGTCTGACCTCGCCGAGGCGGAGGCCGCGTGGGCGGAGGAGGAGGCCATGCGCGAGGCAATCGCCAGGTCTCTCAGAGACGTCGTCCCTGCCGAGAACTCTATGCCGCTCGACACGGCGCTCGACTGGTCCAGGCGGGACTGGGAGAGGGAGGAGGCGGAGCAGCGGCGGCGGCTGCTGGACCTGGCGGCCGCACAGCATCGCGCCGCCGCCGCCGCCGCACAGCCCACCTGAGGCGCGCCGGTCGTCAAGCTGGAGGACTCCAGCGACGACGACCTCTACCGGCCTACGCCGCCATGCTTCGGCGACGCTGGGCAGGGGTCAAGCCGCCAGGCGCTGCTACCGCAGAACGGCGGCGACGACTCTAGCGACAACGGCGGCGACGACTCTAGCGACGACGGCGGCGACTACACGGCGTTCTACCACCAATTAGGCATGTAGAACACCGTGTTTTTAGTTAGTCTATTGCCGAATTCGAATATATTACGAATTCGGCCTATATATGTAAAATATCTCTAAATTTTGCCCTATATATATAAATATCTCTAAATTTCGCCGAACTTTGAACATTTTTCGTCTACTTATGTTTGATTTCAAATATTCCCCTGAGCTCGCCGCTGGAAACATGGGCCTCACAGACCAAAATTATCATCCATTCGGCGGTAAATAGCGCCGGATTTCAGCCAGAGGGCCTCAAACGGCTGGAGATGCTCTAACTAATTAAGGTGCACACGTGAAATGTCAGTGTCGACATAGAAGCGTCTGGAAGCTACCCATGGATGCACTGCATTTGTTCAACCTAAGCTATGGATGGAGATCTAGAGCGAGCTCATTTGCTAGCTAGCTATAATACGACTAGGAGAAGAAGAAGAGGAGGAAAGTTCCATGCATCGGCGGCGGAAGATAACGGACACTAGTGGAAAAAGAGGCTTTAGTACCGGTTCCAGAGGCCCATTTGTACCGGAAAACAAACCGGTACAAAAGATTCGGGACAAAAGGCCCCCCCTCTTTGGTACCGGTTCATTACAAACCGGTATTAAAGGGGCCTCCACGTTGGCTCCCAGGGGAGTGCAGGCTAGGGACCTTTGGTACCGGTTTGTAACACGAACCGGTACCAAAGGTCCGGACGAATTTCTGGTATAAATTTTGAAAAAAAATTGAAAAAATTTGAATTTATTTTTCAGAATTTCTCAATTTTTGGATATTTGAATTGTTTGACAGTTTCCACTCTAATCTCTAATCACCCCTATTCTCATGTCAAAGTATATACTAGTGGTCCCACTTCCCGATCGGTCACCCATCCTCACACTGCTCCACCCTTAGCACGCTTAACTTCTCCATTCTTTCTCTACTAGCTTCCAAGACTGCGCTCGCGACTTCTTGATAATACTATGCTGTGAATTCTATTAACCCATACACTTTGATAACATATGATTTAACTTTTTTGAATTCCAAATAATTTTAAAAATAAGCAACAATGATTAATTATTAATAAGCATCAATGGTTTCCAAATAATCTTTGTGTATAATTTAATTATTAATTTTAAAATTCAAAATATTCAAAAAAATCAAAAAAACTTAAAAACTTAAAAAATTCCAAAATAATATAAAAACTTCAAAATAACTAAAAAGTAGAAGAAATAATAAAATAAATTTCAAAAAAACAAATTTTTAATTTTTTTGACAAAATCGAAAATCTTCCTGCTTTCATATTTCCCGTTGAAATCGGATGTAACTTTTTGCGTAGATGGTTTTTCATATATTATATGTTTTTTTCAAGTCCGTACGCAATAGTTATTGCCAATTTAATTTAGAATAACCTTTTTGTTCAAAATATATCAAAATTCAAAATTTCAAATTTTCCATAAAAGTTGGTTGCGTGAGGTACATGCATGTCAAAGGATTTTGAAATTTGAAGTTTTTATCATTTTCGTTTAATTTTTAGACATTTTTTCTGCGCGGGGTAGGCATGAGTGGAAAAAATGGGTGTCAACCCTTTAGCACCGGTTCGTGGCTCGAACCGGTGCTAAAGGTACCCCTTTTGCACCGGTTCGTGCCACGAACCGGTGCTAAAGGTCACTACCCTTTAGTACCGGTTCCTAGTATGAACCGGTACAAAAGGCCCTTATCGAACCGGTACTGATCTTGCTCGGCCGGCTGGGCAAATCAACCGGTACTAATGTACCCTTTAGTACCGGTTCATACGGGAACCGGTACTAAAGGCTTAGACCGATGACCCTTTTTCTACTAGTGGGAACAGTATCCAACACACACAGCGTCCACCCACAGCACCCAAAGGTCAAGCAAGGTGACTGTAGACATATATGCTGAACTTGTCGTGGAAACGTCTGGAAACTACCGATATGGATGCACACATAAGTTCACGGCGCCTATGGAGTCTAAAAGAGAGAGCTCCATGCATGCACTGACAGGAGAAGATAACGTATGGAATGAAGAACTAAAGTTCAGTATCCAACGTACATACCCCAAGTATCCAACGGGAAAGTTCAGTATCCAACGAATGCATATATACAGAGCAGTACAGACGTTATACACTAGTACCAGCGCAGCGCATGCAGGTCCTCATACTAGGAGATCGATGACGAGCTGCTGGGACGGGGACGACCTCGCCTCCTACTTCCTCGACCTGGACGGTCATGACCACCACGCAAGGTAAGTAACTTGCCATATCTAACCCGGCAACTCTCTTCTTCTTAATTAATCGAAAAGGCAAAACTGTTGTCTTGTTTTTAAAAAAAAAAACTTGCGATATCTAGTTGTTTGTGCATCAAGGTGTGGCTTGTGTTCCCTTACTTTGCTCCTGGGCCCATATGTCGTTCCACAGCGATGATCTCTACGAACTGGTAGCTAAAGGAGGAGGTCTCGCCGCCTCGGCGCCACATATACATGGGCCTGAGGTGCAGCCTCGCGTGCCACCTTCCGAGGACGAAATGGCGAGGTGGCTTCACCCGATCATCAAGCAAGGTCAGGCCTATGCCGGCCTGGCGAAGGATGATCGAGTAGTGCTGGCGAAGGAGTCCAGCAAGTTCGATAAGAAGCTTCCCACCATGGAAAACATTTTTGCTGGGGTAAGTACTACGTATGTTCTACAATTCTTAAAACGTTTGTTTAAAGTACATCATACAACCAAGAAAAAGTTTTTTTCCTAAGTAGGTACTAAGTCAAACCATTGGATATAAACATCTAGATTCGTACAAGTATAAATTGATGAAAATATCATGGTCACATGTATTGGCGGAACGTGAAGGCCAACTAGATAGTGCCAATTTATTATGTCTTATTAAATCATACTCCCTTCGTACATAGATATAAGGTGTATAGTTTTCTCACGAAAGATTAGAAAAAATATAAGGTGTATTGCGTTGCAGCACTCACGTGGATAATTTTTTAATGGATTTGATTGTGTTTTCTTATCTCATACAAACTCCTCTACTTTTTTATGTCAATTAGCCAGAGTAATCCCTTGTAAATATGTTATAATTTTCCCTCCTTGTGCATTCTCTAATTTCCCGGCTTCTTCATAAATTGATGCCTATGGCATTTCATGGAAGCCAGAAACTATACACTATATATTTAGGAACGGAATAAAAACTTAAATGCTCCCCACTATGAACGAAGGAATGCACATCCTATCCCTATGAGAGGCTACGAAAACTGAGATGGTGGGTCTTAGAAGTGACAAACTCACCACATGCTGCTTGCTTTCGACGGGAAAGTCACCTAGAGCAAAATGAAAACCGCCGTTCAATCCTGAAATAAGGCAAGAGGAATGCTAGCAACCACCGCCCAATTTAGGGTTGAAGCCGAGGTCGACTGGTCCACCAGAAGGAACCTAAGCACCCAAGGTAAGCTCGGTCCGTGTTTTGCATACTCAGACTGTACCCTCTATATGTTGCAGGGGGAGGTACTCCGATGAATCCAGACTACACACGCCTAACAAGAATCAAAACTGCTGGAATGATAGCATCGGAGACTAATTGGTGGCACAAATCTATATAACCCTATTAATCAAACAATTCATAATTTGACGTGATTATTTGAAAAATAGGCAAAAGACTTAATTTTGAAACGATTAAACAAACAATGTTGATTGACAGGGCGAAACGAGCGACTTCGGGGCAAGGAGGAAAATAGGAGGAGTAGGGGGAGCGGGAGTAAGAAGGTTAAACTATGCAGTAGCACACAGCCAAACAGAAAAGGTACCTAGCTTGACATTATACACACTCTGATCCTGGAATAACTATTAAATGAGTGCGCACTGATCCTATATATGTTAACCTTTTTGCCAAAAATATATATGCAGAGACGAAGGTCAAAGATAAATGAGAATCTAAAGACCCTTAAGCAGCTCGTCCCAGGATGCGATAAGGTCATGTCGCAATGCGGCACACTTAATTTGTTGAAATCTGTTAATGTCTAGTAACTGATCGTCTCAATCTACCGTCAACATTTCAGCTGTCTAACCAAGCCTCGACTCTGGACCAGACCATCCGGTACGTCAAGTCGCTGCAGCATCAAGTTCAGATCATGTCCGTCTCCATCCAGTGCGGCATGAAGCCAGTGCCCGTTTCTCCCGGGGTCCATGTCCGCCCAGCGGTGGTTCTAGGCAGGGGCGGATCTGCGTAGGGCCAAGGGGGTGCACAGGACACCGGTAAATCATATTTTTCTTTGTACAATAGCAGATTTTCACCATATGTGCACCCGGAAACCAACATTTTTATCTACTTTGACACCACTTGTGCACCATGGTCTGGTCTGCTCTAGCTCCGCCACTGGTTCTAGGGGCGCCGCCTCCGATGGTTCCGTTCGCGCCCACGATTCATTCGGTGATGATGCCAGCGCAAATGATCTACCGCTCTGAAGCTGCTCTAGATGTAGCACATGCTCGGTGGCTATCGTCAGGGCACAAGTAGCAGCAGGAGGAAGACGAGCAGCTTGCAGCAGAGTGGGTAAATTCAGGTAATTCACCATGTGCTAAGCTGCTAAGCTGGACACAACAATAGGAAGTTGAGGAGCGAGCGCGCAACGTGGATTTTCTAAGTTGTTGGGCCGGTTAAGAGAATCGGAGGCCCAATCTTACCATCACTGTTTTGGACCAAGTAGGGCCTCTCCTCAATCATAGTTGAGCCATGCATTAGTCGATGTGTTAAAAAAAGTCGATGTGTTATAAAGTTCGGCAACATTTGTAAAAAGGTGTTCTGTTCTGATTATTTTATAATTTATTAAATGCTAGTCCCTAAATAAGTAAAAACGGGTCAAATAAAATAGGTAGAAGCTGGTGAGACGCCAACAAGATTATGATAAATCCACCACAATGTCAAATGTAGATTAAGAAAAATCATATCATCAATAGCAACTGAAACTGGCAGTGAGATTATGAAACAGTGTTTGGTATCCTGCTAGATAATACAAATTCCCATCACCATAGGCGGAAACAATCACTTATATTATGATAATTCGGCTATTCTAAACAGTTTCTCCTATTGAACATTTATCTACCTAACTTCTCTCTTTTTTAGCGAGTGGCTATTTTTCGCAAAAAATTGTAAATAAGGTTAGCACACCATAGCTCCGTAACCATAGCCTAAGTTCTTGTCTCATCTTATTTTATTCTAAGGGCACGGAACATTTGTTCCGTCCAGTTCCGTTAGGTTAAAATTATTCGTAATCATTGGATTAAATCTGTGATAAGTTATATGAAATAACTAGAACGATTCGATCAGAAGCGATGGACTAAATCTGGCGCTATCAATTAGGATCTCAAAAATCAGAAATAAAATAACGATCGCAAAATTGATTGGCTCATATCGCTCGACAAAGCAATACCACATAGTTATGGACGTCTAGGTCTTATCCTCATCCATTCATCCTGCTTTTAGATCTATGCGTTGACTCTGTAAACAATGCAAACAGCACCCTCAGTTCCAGCGATTTCTAATCTATCAGTCCTAGTTTCTTGCACAACATTTTTACTTTTATCACATTTTGCACCTACCGAGTCACCATTGTACCAGGTTCCTGATTATATATTGGAAAACATTAGTCAGATATGTTCCAGGTTTGTGATTAATTTCATTCCCGCTGGGGATGCATGCTCGTTCGTACAAATAACCACACTATTAGCAGCAGGGATCTTGTGGATCTGTACCATTAGTAGAGATTAAAAGTAAACACACAATTAATTGGATCTGTACCATTATGCAAACATTCGCCATACCAATGATTATGGTGATTAACTGATTTAGCAACAGAATAATTAAATTGATTTAGCAACAAATCTGTGTCGTTCCACCTCTGGAAACACTCTTAAGATTTAGCAACACAAATGATTACATTGATTAACTCCCTTTGCTTGCTTATCATTCCACATCTGAACCAACCATAAGATGGACCAAAAAAAGTAAATCACTTAACACTATGCAGCCCCTGCTTGATGCCCAGCCTCGCCCAGCCTCGCCAGACTCCTCCAGCGCAGCCAAGAACCGCGCCATGGTGTTCCGCTCCGCACGAAGAGTACATGGTGCGCGGCGCGGACACGGCCTGCTCGACGATGGCGCCGGGGCGGGTGTACTCTTCGCTGATCTGGCGCGCGAGACCAATGAGTATGAGGAGGATGGAGGGGAGCGCCACCAGGGTGAGTTGCTAAAGGATGGCGTAGCTTCCAAGGAACACGGCGGCGCTCCTCGCCATGTTGGAGATTTTCTCGCTCAGCACGTCCTGGACAACCAGGCTGTCGTTGGAGACACTGGCAACGTCAACCTCGGCCTTGGAGCGCGGCGCGGACACGGCCTGCTCGACGATGGCGCCGGGGCGGGTGTACTCCTCGCTGATCTGGCGCGCAAGACCAATGAGTATGAGGAGGATGGAGGGGAGCGCCACCGGGGTGAGTTGCCAAAGGATGGCGTAGCTTCCAAGGAACATGGCGGCGCTCCTCGCCATGTTGGAGATTTTCTCGCTCAGCACGTCCTGGACAACCAGGCTGTCGTTGGAGACGTTGGCAATCAACCTCGGCCTTGGAGTCCGCCTTGAGGTTGAAGTACTCCACATCCTGCCGGAGCACCACCGCCAGGTACCGCACGCGCATCCGCGACGCCTGCCGCTCCGCCGTCCGACACCAGCAATACCCCTCTGCACAAACGTCATGGTTTCAGGCAGACATAGGCACACACACACATGGGAACATGATATATATATGTTTAGATAGGGAACATGATATATATGCTAGCTAGCTGCAACGTTGCACGTACCCCATTGTTGTCAGCCAAATATGTTCTCACTCACCTAAGAACACCATGAACCTGAAGCCCAACGCCAAGTAGACGAGATTCATCACGTTCTAATTCTGTCAATCGCATGCGACAATAATTGCAAGTTAGTAAAAATGTGATTCTGCGAACTGGCCGGCGGAGGTAGATGGTAAATTACTAGAAATGTGTTGCCATGCGCGTGCGTATCTCGTTGATCTTGTTGGAGCTGAACTCCCTCGTTGATCTTGTTGGAGCTGAACTCCCTCGTTGATCTTGTTGGAGCTGAACTCCTCCTGGACCAAAAGTTCCTCCAGGGATCCATTCACGGAGTTATTTTCTTCACCATTCATATCAAGATCAGGGTCCAAAACAGGACCAATTTGTACTCCACTCACTTTACATTTGTACATCATGCATTCCTGATCGTACATAGTATTTTCTATCAAACCATTATTTTTGTATGTTACATGATAACTAGAAAATATTTGTTCCGATGAAATTTCTTATAGGAAAACATTAATGTTGGTCTGCAGAATTCGTTGTTAAGATTCCTTGAACTGAAATAAGGATCTACATCATTTTTATTCAGAGATTACTTTCACAAAAGATTCAATACTAACATTCAGAATCTGTTCTCATCCACCATGAACAAACCAATCTATGAGCAGCATCTTGTTCCTCATCCACCACAGGAGAAGCACTACGGTGCCAGGAGAAAGAAGAAAGTGAACCAGGAAAAAAAAAGCACGAGAAGAGAGGCGGATCTGATTTACCATGGAAAACTATCTGATCTGGAAAAAGCTCCAGCAAATCGTGAGCAACCTTCAGATCCAATAACATCCTCCCTCCCACACATGGCCGCCGCCTCCTCCCACAAATCAGTGGAGGATGGCCGAGATTGGTGGCTCCTATATCCTCGCTGCCGCCGCCGTCCGCCGTCTCCGGCGTCGCCAATAGCCGGCACTGGCTCCTTCTTCTCCCATGGGTGGAGGGCGGTCGTGTGGATGGAGAAAGTGGGAGACAGGAGCGGATAAGGAGGACTGAGAACAGGGAAGATGTACCTAGTCCACTTCGGTGTCCATAGAGGTGAAAAGATGAATTTGTACAGGTTGTAATTGCAAAGTGTACTTGTTACAATCTTGAAACGCTAGCAGCCCTTGGATAAGCCCGAGACGTAAGGTTGTGAAAAAACTGCGTCCCATATCGCTAGGGCTTGGAGCAAAAATTTCCACGCTACGACTCCATAGCCGCCACAGCAGTCTGCACTCCCCGCCGCCTCCCGCCACGGCTGCACTTCCCGACGCCGACCGCCGCGCTGCACTTCCCGACGCCGGCCGCCGCGGCTGCCCTTCCCGACGCTGGCCACCGCGGCGTCACTCCCCAAATCCGGCATGCACGTTGGCGTGCTGGTGCTGCGCGGTGCGCGTCGACATGAACACGGCGGAGTGGGCGGCGGAGGGCTGCGCGGCATGCACGTTGTCGAGGCCACGGCGGAGCGCGCGGGCGGCGTGGCGCGCGTCGACATGAACACGGCCGAGCGGGCTGGCGAGAGACAGTACGCATCCGGCATGCACGTTGGCGTCCTGGTGCTGCGCGGTGCGCGTCGACATGAACACAGCGGAGCGGGCTGGCGAGAGACAATACGCATCCGGCATGCACGTTGGCGTCCTGGTGCTGCGCGGTGCGCGTCGACATGAACACGGCGGAGCGCTGCGCGGCATGCACGTTGTCGAGGCCACGGCGGAGCGCGCGGGCGGCACGGGGCGCGTCGATATGAACACGGCCGAGCGGGCGTCCGTGAGTTGTGCGGCGTGCACGTTGTCGATGCCACGGCGGAGCGCGCGGGCGGCGCTGTAGCTGCTATGCATGGACAGCGTGCCAGGGACAGTGAGATCGACGGAGATCTTCTTCTCGTCCTTGGTCATCTTGATCGCCATCGCTGCTACGAGATCGACGGAGATAATATGGACGAGTGTACTACGATACACGGCGATGACAATACACGGAGATAATATCGCCATTGCTGCCAGTGGCGGAGCCGTAAGCGAAGCAAGAGGGGTGCTAATTCATGGTGGTAGTTGAAGAGCCAAGAAACTTCCGGTGGAGCGCACTACCTGCCTGGGACTGTCCACCGCATGCGCCAAGCGATCCAAAACTCATAGAAGGCAGAGACACATCGCTTGCTGATTGGGAATCAACTAAGCCAAAGCATTAGGCACTGCTGCTATACATATCAATTCTGTAATTCGTGCCATGAATTCAAACCTAATTACATAGGATTTGTCTTCCGGACCGGTGCTATAGCACTCGCAGCACCGGCGGCAGCTCCGCCCCTGATTGCTGCTAGGAGATCGCCATCGCTGCTACGAGATCGGCGTCGCTTTAACCTAGCTGAATGAAGAGCCAGAGAGTGAGGGCTGCGAGGGGATTTTCTTTGGGAAGAGCCAGAGAGTGAGGGGATAAGAGAGATTTTTTTGAGAGATTTTTTTTGGAAAGAAAAGACACGGTGGTCGTCTGCTAAATAGCACTTTACTAAATACTATTTTTTAGTTTTGGGTCTATATTTTTTAGTTCCGGTTTCACGATTTCTAGCAGCGTTGAGTTCCGTCCATTTTGTTCCGTTCAGTTCCGTTAATTTTATCACCGTTAGATCGGCTCGATCAACGGTTTCTAAAAATGCCAATCACCGTAAAACTTGTATATAACAAAATATTAGTATGAAAAGTAATGTAGCATTTCTAGGATAACAGAAATTTTAAAAAATTGGCCTGCTAATACCCAGGGACGGATCTATGCTGGGTCATGTGTATACATGGATGTACACCCAAAAATTTCTGCAATTTTTTCATATATAGTGGACACATGTATCACTAGTGATATTTTCTAGCATTTATATGTTGTGTTTTCTCATAAAATCAACATCAAACCTCGGATTAACAAACATCGGGCCAGGCATATATCACATTTTCAGTTTTGCACCTATTTGTTTTGTGTTGGTTGGAATTCTAAACATCCAAAGTTAAATTTGTGGACCCTCTTTGCTAATACCCCTCTAGCCACGCTAGTATATATGATTTTGTTGTTAACAAAATAACACATACGAAATCAAGAGAAAATAAGACTTTGGTCACAATTTTTGACACAAATACAGTAGGGAAAAATCCCTACTCTGTCATTTTTATATTTTTTAAATGGGGATAATTATGGTGAGGATTACATAATATTTGACAAATAATTAATGATTATTTTTTGTAAAATGACATGTATTTGCTAAAGCTAAATTTGTGCCTATTTATTTCAATTTCAATACATAATTTATGTTTATCATGCCGTTGTAATTTGCAAAAGAAAACAAAGTCATCTTTCTCAGGGATGAATACATCAGCATCGCTTGCATCATGTTTGAGTGTGTAGGCATCAGGTTTTTTCTCAGTCGGTATTTTCAAAATTTTACTCGAAATCGGTATTTCGCACTAGTGGGGACAGGGCCTCTAGTCCCGGCCCGTAAGGGCCTTTAGTCCCGGTTTGTCAACCGGGACTCCAGAGGCGGGACTAAAGGCTAAACCTTTAGTCCCGGCTGTTGGAATTATGCCCTAGAGGCAATAATAAAGATGTTATTATTATAATTTTCGTTCATGATAATGTTTATATTCCATGCTAGAATTGTATTAAGCGGAAACTTTAATACTTGTGTGGTTTATGAACAAACACCGTGTCCCTAGTACGCCTCTATGGACTAGCTCATTGATTAATGATGGTTAAGGTTTCCTAACCATAGACATGAGTTGTCAATTAATAATAAGATCATGTCATTAGGAGAATGATATGATGGACAGACACAAATAAAGCACAGCAATTAGATCGTGTCATTGTGTTCATCTTTGCAAAGCTTTTTCCTATGTCAAGTATTGTATTCCTTAGAGCATGAGATAATGCCCCTAGTGCCGAAAGAGAGCTTTGAGGTCATCAAACGTCATCCTATGAAAGGGTGATCATAAAGGTGTCTCTCAGGTGATCGGAAAGTACTTGTTGGGTTGTATGTATCGAGATGGAATTTGTCCCTCCTGAGTCGGATAGATATACTTTGGGCCCACTCGGTAATCGATATCAACACCGCTTGCAAGCACGTGGTTAAGGAGTTAATCACAAAGTGATATCGGATTATGGAATGAGTAAAGTACTTGCTGTGAACGAGATTGAACTAGGTATGCCGATGCCGACGATCGAATCTCGGGAGAGTAAAATATCGCGAGACGAAGGGAATACAAATACGGGATTGATTGAATCCTCACATCGTGGTTCATCCGATATGATCATCGCTGAGTGCGTGGGAGTCAATATGGATTTCCAAATCCCACTATTGATTATTGATGGAGATCATGTCCGCGTATTCTCGAACCCATAGGGTCACACACTTAACGCAAATCAATGCTAGGGTAGTTCGGGATATATGTGAAAGCGTTTCGGAAAGTTGCGGAATTGTTCCGAGTGGAAAATATTGATATTTATTAATTATAAGAATTAGTAAATATTGATTCTATTTATTTGGAAGAAATAAAGAAAGAAGAAAAAAAGGGAGGCGCGGCGGCCAGGAACGCCCTGGCTCGCTCGCTCGGTCGAGCGGCTAGGGGCGATCGGGGCTCACTCGCTGGCGGGGCTCCCAGGCGCTGGCTGCCTCGATGGGAAGGCCCGGCTGGGCCTTGGCCAGGTGGGCTGGCTGCCCATAGCCAAGAGGCCTCGCACGCGTCGCTTGTATGGATATCGATCTATGAGATCGATCATCGTGCAGCGCACGATAACGCGACGGCGGCGACGGTAAGTTTTTGGAAAACTTGCTGTGCACTTTTAGGTATAGGGTTTTCTCTATATGCCTATAAATACAAGTGCATAGCGTTGGCTGCCGAACCAGTTTTTGCATAGCCGCTGCCCAGTTTCTGAAGCCTCTTTTTCCTGTTTTTCTTCCACCACGCAAACAGGCGAAGCCCTGTCGGCGCATACTCTCCACCATAGACACCACACCATCGTGTTGTCGATCCCATCTACCACTCTGATGCGGCACGGTGTTGATGTAATTTCACCGTCCAGTTGGGAACCCCAAGAGGAAGGTATGATGAGCACAGCAGGAAGTTTTCCCTTAGTAAGAAACCAAGGTTTATCGTATCCAGGAAAAAGCCAAACTCCAGAAGGTGATGCTTGCTAGCCTAGTGACTTCCAACAAGGGTGCCGTTTACGACACTTGTTAGTGCGTCTTCAACTAGTAGCAACGCGGAACCTGCACACAACACAACCAAATACTTTGCTCCCAACTTACAATGAGGTTGTCAATCTCACCGGTTTGCTGTAAACAAAGGTATGAGCGTATCGAGTGGAAAGCAATAGTAGTATGCGAGAAAGTAAATAATGCGAGTAAAGTTAACAGGTGATAGCAATATAATGGAAATAGGACCGGGGTCCACAGTTCACTAGTGGTGTCTCTCCATAAGATAAATAACACATGCTGGGTAAACAAATTACAGTTGGGCAATTGATAAAATAAAGACAACGTGATATGTCGAGAGGATCACTATGAGATTTACTCTGGGCATTACAACAAGATACATAGACCGCCATCCAACTGCATCTATGACTAATAATCCACTTGTGGCGAATCAATCTGAGAACTCCACAAGTATTAAGTTGCGAACAACAGATAACTGCATTAAACAAAGTGTGTAATGTAAACAAAGCATATGCCCTTGAGCATATGAATGTTGTTTTCTCCCTAGTGGCAACAGCACATCTACAACCTTAGAGGTTTCTGTCACTCCCCCAGATTAAATAGAGGCATGAACCCACTATCGAGCATAAATACCCCCTCTTGGAGTCACTAGTATCTACTCGGCCAAGATAGCTACTAACAATGGAGAGCATGCAAGATCATAAACAATATAGAGATAACATAAGATAATATTCAGCACATCTACTCAATCATAACACCAATATTCATCGGATCCCAACAAACACAACATGTAGAATTACATAATGGTGATCTCGATCATGTAAGGCAGCTCACGAGATCTAAACATGAAGCACATGGTGGAGAAGACAACCAACTAGCTACTGCTATGGACCCATAGTCCAAGGTAGACTACTCACTCATCGCGCCGGAGGCAAGCATGGCGATGAAGAAGACCTCCAGTGGCGATTCCCCTCTCCGGTAGGGTGCCGGGAAGAGCTTCTGGACCCTCCCGATCTCGGGTCGACGACGGCGGTGGATCACGATGTGTTTCTGGAAAAGTGATCGGGTGTTTAGGTTTTTCCCGTCAGGGGGTCTTTATAGGCGAAGGGGCGGCGCCAGAGATGGGCCAGGGGGCCCTCACCACAGGTGGGTGCGGGCCAGGGGCAGGCCGCGCCCCCTGGTGGTGTGGCCGCCCTGTGGCCCTTCTCCATCTCCTCTTCGGTTCTCTGGAAGCTTCGGTGAATTTTCGGATGTTCGGCTTTTGTTTCGTCCAATTCTGAGAATATTTCCTATGTAACTTTTGAGACGTATCAGCATCCCCAAGGAACTGGCACTGTGGCATCTTGTTAATAGGTTAGTTCCGGAAAATGCATAAAAATGCCACGAAGTGTAACGAAACACTAAGCAAATGGTGTAAAAACAAGCATGGAGCATCAAAAATTATGGATACGTTTGAGACGTATCAGCATCCCCAAGCTTAACTCCTGCTCGTCCTCGAGTAGGTAAGTGATAACAAAAGAAATAATTTTTGAGGTGACATGCACCTACACAATCTTGATCATATATGTAAGCGTTGTGCGCTGGGATCAAAAGAACTTAAAACATGGGCATGAAAGATATAATCTTGATAGAAGAAACTTAGCAACCATGTTATAATATGAAAAAGAACACAAACAAAAGATCATGAAAATGAAACAATGAAAGTCAAACGTGTGTTCAAATCATATGGAAAAACATACAAATGGTTTTCAGCTTGTCCTTCATGAGAGAGCAAAACATAGATGCATAGGACACCTTCAAGTTTAAGAGGGCGACTAGATACAAGTAATTTGAGAATAAGTGAAACCAACATCATGAATCAATCAATGAAAACTTTGGGACAATGCACATTATACTAAGAATGACAACTATGCTCTCTTAGACGGTGCATAAAGATAGAAGGTGGTGACTCAACATAAAAGTAAAAGAAAGGCCCTTCGTGGAGGGAAGCAGTGATTAAACATGTGCTAGAGCTTTTCATTTGTAAAACAGAGAGATAAAAATTGGGTTTTGAGAGGTGGTTGCTTTTGTCAACGACTGGCAATGGGGTTCTTACTATCTTCTATACAAAAATGAAGCAAGTTTTTGAGAGAGATTGGCACTTTTTGTGCTCTTTTATAAAACTTGGCACTCCTCCCCACCTTTTTCCTTTCTCAAACCATGGCTAACCGATTCCATTGGGTGCCCACCAACATTCACATAGCATGGAGGAGTGCCTTTTTTTTCTTTTTATAGAATTAGATTGCAATGGTCTGACAGCTCTCATGCAAAATTAATGATGAGCAGATGAAGCTGCCTAGTCGAGGGGTACTTAATTTAATATGGAAGATAGCAATTCCGACCACTACATCCCCATGAGCTAAAAACAGTGGCACAAAACAAGAAGTAGTTGAAAGTTTTGAAAGGTAGCACATGAAAATTTACTTGGAATGGCTTACAAATACCATGCATAGGAATTTATAGTGGACACAATGGAACAACTGGGTTTTTAGGAGTTGGATGCACGAGTAGAGCTCATACTCAGTACAAAATGAGGGCTAGCAAAAGACTGGGAGCGACCAACTAAGAGAGCAATAACGGCCATAATCATGCATAGCGACAAAGTGATACGTCTCGAACGTATCTATAATTTTTGATGCTCCATGCTTGTTTTTACACCATTTGCCTTGTGTTTCGTTACACTTCGTGGCGTTTTTATGCGATTTCCGGAACTAACCTATTGACAAGATGCCACAGTGCCAGTTCCCTGTTTTCTGCTGTTTTTGTGTTTCAGAAAAGCTACACAGGAAATATTCTCGGAATTGGACGAAACAAGTTCCAGAAGTCTTATTTTTCCCGGAAGCTTCCAAAGAACCGAAGAGGAGGCGGAGTGGGGGCAATGAGGGCCCCACACACCAGGGCGGCGCGGCCCAGGCCCTGGCCGCGCCCCCTATGTGTGAGGATGCCCTGGCAGCCCCCTGACGACGCCCCTTTGCCTATATAAAGCCTCGGGACGGAAAACCCTTGGAGAGTTGGCAAATTTCCAGAAAGAGTTCCGTAGCTCCGCCGCCGCCACCGACGAATTTCGGGGGACAGAAGTCTCTATTCCGGCACCCTGCCGGGACGGGGAAGTGCCTCCGGAGCCATCTCCATTGGTCTCCATCGCCGTCTCCATTGACCTCACCGCCATCTCCATCAACCTTGCTGTCTCCTATGATGAGGAGGGAGTAGTTCACCCTCGGGGCTGAGGGCTCTACCGGTAGCTATGTGGTTCACCTCTCTCTCCCATGATGTGATCTTTATGTGATCGTGAGCTTTGTATCATGTTGAATAAGTAGATGTTACTCTTCTTCATTATGTGTACTCTAGTGTGTTATTAAAGTAATCTATTCCTCCTGCCATGGTGTAACGGTGACAGTGCGTGCATCGTGGTGGTACTTGGTCTAGGCTACGATTGTGATCTCTTATGGATTATGAGAATAATTATCACTATGATAGTTTTGAAGTGATCTTTTCCTCCTTTCATGGTGTAATATTGACAGCGTGTGCACCGTGTTAGTACTTGGTCTAAGTTGCAATAATATTTATCTTGAGTTGTGATTTGATTTGGATATCTCTATGATTGGTGTTTGTTAAGTACTTGATGAACTTTAAGGAGTGCTTCGTAGCCCTACGCAATGATTAGTGTTGTTCAATAGGAGAGTAATTCAGAGTACCATAGTGAAGAGAAGTTATTTATTTGTTCAATTATGTTATATTTGTTGAGAGTGTGCCCAGTAGTGAAAGTATGATCCCTAGGCCTTGTTTCCAAGCTTTGCACACCGTTTACTTGCTGTTTTGTTACTTGTTTGCTTGCTGCCATTTTTATTCCATATTATATTTACTACTTATAATCATCTATACCACTTGTATTTCACTATCTCTTCGCCGAACTAGTACACCTATACATCTGACAAGTGTATTGGGTGTGTTGGGGACACAAGAGACTTTCTGTATCGTAATTGCAGGGTTGCTTGAGAGGGATAGCTTTGACCTCTTCCTCCCTGAGTTCGATAAACCTTGGGTGATCCACTTATGGGAAATTTGCTGCTGCTCTACAAACCTCTGCACTTGGAGGCCCAACACTGTCTACAAGAACAGACGCGTGCGTAGACATCAAGCTCTTTTCTGGCACCGTTGCCGGGGAGGTAAGGTAAGGTACTCGCTGATACGTCCAAAACGTATCTACTTTCCCGAACACTTTTGCTATTGTTTCTCCTCTAATTTGTGTGTTTTGAATACAACTAACACGGACTGACGCTGTTTTCAGCAGAATTGCTCTGGTGTCTCGTTTTTGTGCAGAAATCAACTTTCAGTAAAAATTTGGGAAAAATCATGAAAAATCCTATTTCACCAGAAGACCCACGGAGCCACAAGACAGGAGGGAGAGGAGGCCTGAGGGCCCCTCACACACTGGTGGTGCGGCCCAGCCCTGGCCGCGCCACCCTGGCGTGAGGAGGCCCTAGCCATCCTCTCGGCCTCCCCGCTCGCCTACATATACCCTCTGACGACATAATATCGGGGAGACGGCGTTTTTCCCGGATAGACTTATGCTGCACCGCCGCCATCAGAAACCGCGATTCGGAACCAGAAACTCCGTTCTGGCACCCTGTCGGGACGGGGATTTGGAGGAGATCTTCATCACCATCATCACCGACGTCACTCCATCGACCATCCATGACTCCCCCATCCATGTGTGAGTAATTCCCCCGCTGTAGGTGAGGGGATGGTTGGGATTGGATGAGATTGTTCATGTAATTTGATATGAGATTGTTAGGGCATAGTGCCTAGTATCTTTATTTAGTGCCTATGACATTGTTGCAACTTGTTGTGCTTAATGCTTGTCACTTTGGGCCCGAGTGCCATGATTTCAGATCTGAACATGTTATTATTTCTATGTTGATAATTGTTGTTTATGGTCTTACCTACAAGTTGTATACACATATTATTGTCCGGAACCCGAGGCCCCAAAGTGACAGAAATTGGGATAACCGGAGGGGATGGCTATGATATGAGGATCACATGTGTTCACCGAGTGCTAATGCTTTGCTCCAGTACTTTATTAAAAGGAGTACCTTAATTACTAGTAGTTTCCCTTGAGGCCCTGCTGCAACAGGCTGGTAGGACAAAAGATGTCGTGCAAGTTTCTCCTTGTGAGCACGTACGACTATTTACGTAACACATGCCTATAATTGTTTGTACTAGGATGCTTTATCATTATTTATCTGCAATGCCCATGTCTCATTGATTTCATGAATTATCTTATCCATGCAACGCCTGTAATCCATCCCTATGCCTACAGTATTTGTTCCTACTGTTTACTACTGTTACTATTACCGCTGCTATTTTACTACTGCTATTACTGTTTCACTACTGTCACCACTATAAAACTGTTGCTACTGATAAACCATTGCGAGCAAGACTATTTCCAGGTGCAGCTGAATTGACAACTCATCTGTTAAGGCTTATATATATTCTTTGGCTCCCCTTGTGTCGAATCAATAAATTTGGGTAATACTTCCCTCGAAGACTGTTGCGATCCCCTATACTTGTGGGTCATCAAGACTATTTTCTGGCACCATTGCCGGGGAACATAGCTTTATTTGTAAGTTCACTTGGTATTCATATTGCTCGCTGCAATTCTTTTCATCATGGGTAAACCTCGTGATGGAAAAGTTCCTATATTGCCATCCACTACAAGAAGAGGTACGACTCTGAACACCTCTGCTGCTCTTAATTCACCGTCTGTTATGAGTAAGTTGCTTACACCACCACACCCACACTCTACTGCTACTACTTCTTCTGAGATTGAAAATGCCACTGATAATTTAGATAATACTTCTACTGTGCTTGATGAGAGTGGTTCACTAGGTTCCTTTTTAGATGCTACTATTGCTAGAGCTAAGTTGGGAAACACCACTGTTACACATGTTAGTTCACCTGAGTCTAGGGAATGTCCTAGTGATGATTATGATGATGATGCTTATATTGAGCTTAATGATGATTTTATTGCTGAAGCACGTGCTGCTAGTAATGTTAGAGAACTTCTTGCAAGATGTTCTGTTAGATATAATTTGTCTCCTGATCTTAAGTTTGCTGCTTCTCCCATAAATATTAGAGACAAGGATTATGATTTCTCTTTGGATTTATCTTACATATCTATTGTTGAGAAAACTCCTTTTTGTGGTACTAAAGATGAGAGTGCTATGGGGCACATGAATGAGCTTTCTACTTTGAGTAATTTGTTTTCTGATGATATTAAGCTCCGCACTTACTTTGTTGCTAAGATTTTTCCTTTCTCGTTGAAAGATGCAGCTAAAACTTGGTTTAATAGCTTGTCTCCTGGATCTCTTACTAGTCCTATTGCTTTGGTTAATGCTTTCTTTCAGAAATATTTTCCTGCTAGTGCTCAACATGCCGCTGTGCAGAAAATCTTTGATTTTGAACAGGGAAAAGGAGAGATATTGCCTAAATCTTGGACAAGGTTTTGTTCTTTAATTAGAGCTTTGCCTAAAGAACCATTGCCTAAAAAAGAACTCCTTGATATATTTTATAATGGACTAACGGATGAATCTAAGTCATATTTGGATAGTTGTGCTGGTTGTGTTTTCAGGGAAAGAACTCCGGCTGATGCTGAAGAATTAATGGCTAAAATAAGCCGGAATCATGATGATTGGACTTTAGCTGAGCCAACACCAGCACCAACCCCTGCGCCATCTACAGAGCCTACGTCAAAGAAGAGAGGGATGATTGAATTAAATGATGAAGTTATGAAGGAAGCTAAGAAATCTCTTAAGGAGAAAGGTATTAAGGCCGAGGATGTGAAGAATTTACCTCCTATAGAAGAATTATGTAAGCTAATCCCTCACTCATCAACTATTGAGGTACACTCTCTCCAACGCTTTGATGAAAGAGATATTCCTTATACTAAACCTCCTGATCAATGCTTAGATGAATTTGATAATTTTATTGTTAAGCAAGAAAATTTTAATAGAATGGTGCATAATCATTTGTTGGAAAATTCTAGAGCTATTAATAAGTTGCAGGATATTGTGGAGAGAACTGCTAATGATGTGAAGATACTTGTTAAACATTTTCAAATGGTTCAAACGCAAATTGATCAGCTTACCAAGGTGCAAAAAGACTTGCTAGTTAATGCCGTAAGAGAGAAGCAAGCATGTAAAATACGCACAAGAAGTGGCGCTGCTACTCAAGATCCATTATATCCTGAAGGACATCCTAAGAGGGTCGAGCAAGATTCTCAACGTACTTCAAGTGATGATATTCCTTCTAAGGAGAAGAAGAAGAAGCATAAAACAACCACAGAATCATCTGATGCAGGTAAAGATCCTAACAGTGTTTCTATTTCTGATGTTGAAACTGAACCAGGAGATGCTTCCGATAAAGAAGAAGTTGAAGAGGAACCGGAAAAGAGTGATAAAAATGCAAAGTACACCAAAGAAGACTTCATTGCCAACAAGCATGGTAAAGAGAGAGAACCTTGGGTACAGAAACCAATGCCTTTTCCTGGTAAGAAACACAAGTCCAAGGAAGAAGAACACTACAACAGGTTTTGTGAATGGATGAGACCTTTATTTTTGCAAATTCCTTTGACTGATGCTATTAGAATGCCTCCTTATGCAAAGTATATGAAAGATATTGTCACTAACAAAAGGAAAATTCCTAATGAGGAAATTTCCACTTTACTTGCTAATTATTCTTTTGATGGTAAAGTTCCAGAGAAGCTTGGAGATCCAGGTATACCAACTATTCCTTGCTCCATTAAAAATAACTATGTTAGAACTGCTTTATGTGATTTGGGAGCTGGAGTTAGTGTCATGCCTTTTTCTCTTTATAAGAGACTTGATCTAGAAAAATTAGTATCAACTGATATATCTTTGCAGATGGCTGATAAGTCTACTACTATTCCTATTGGTATATGTGAAAATGTTCCTGTTCAAGTTGCTAACAGCTATTTGATTTTAACTAACTTTGTTGTGTTGGAAATGCCTGAAGATGATAATATGTCTATTATTCTTGGAAGACCTTTTCTAAACACTGCAGGTGCTGTTATTAATTGCAATCAAGGAAAAGTCACTTTGAATGTTAATGATAAAGAGTATACGGTCTATTTTCCCAAGAAGATTGAAAGGAAGAATCCTCTAAATTCAATCAAGCATGTTGAGACCATCAAAGTTGGTCAAATTATTTGTTCAGAGCGAAAGCCCAAGGAAGAATATCAAATTGTTATGGTTGGGACTATACCTATCAAAGTTGAGGTAACATAAGCGTTTAGTGAAATGCAAAGTTTTGCCTCATATAAAGTTAGTTTGGGAACAAGACTTGATCAACCTTGTTAACAAAGTGGTTTTATATGAACGAAACTTCGTTTTCACCGCATCCACTCCACCTCACTTGTATTTACTTTCATCAATTTCTATTCCTTCAATTTAGTTGCATGATTAAGAGTATCTCAGAGCTGCTGCATGCTTGGTTTTGATTTGCTTGAAATCTTTTCATCTTCATTTTTCTGAATTTTTATCGATATGCCAATTTCTGAAAAATCCTCAAAAATAAAGTTTCTTGAAAAATTCCAGAAAATTCTTTATAAATTTTTATGTCAAAAATGGGGCAGAGAGACACCTGGGAGGCACCAGGAGGGGCTACCACGCCACCTCACACATAGGTGGCGTGGCCCAGCCCTGGCCGCGCCACCTAGGTGTGAGAGGGCCCCACCTGGCCCCTCACTTATCTCTTCCTCCCCTGCTCTTTCTCTCTCCCAAAAACAACGACACACTCAGCTCAAACCCGAATTCTTGCTGTTCTTCACCTCGATTTTTCGATCTCCTTGCTCAGCCCAACATTTCTGCTAAAATTTGGAGCATTTGTTCTCCGGTATGTGACTCCTCCGCTTGTCCAAGTAGAATTTCTTTTGGTGGAATATTTCTTGAGTATTTTAGCTTTGTAGGTGGCGGGATAAATGAGTATGCATGCTTGTTTTATTGCTTAGAATTGTTATTTTGATGCATGTTAGCTCTCTAGTAACCCACTATAATAGTTTTCTACACTTGCTTGTCTTAAGATCACTTTTTATGAGTTTGTAAAAAAATTCAGAGAAGGGAGATGGACAACTTCACATATGGAGAAGTGTTTGAAAGTGATGCACCAAGGTCATCAAGGCCCTCAAGATCCACTGCTCAATATAGGATGTCTTATAATGAGGATCTCATGTCACCGAACCTTGAAGGGGACGATGGAGATGCACATCCATCCACCTTCCCTTGTATTAACTTTTTGAGTGATGCAGGGATTCTTGATGATTTCTTGCTCCTTATTAATAGGGTTGGGTTGACTGATTATATTACAGATGAAAGTAACCAATATGCTATGCTTACAAAGACTTTCGTTGAAAGTTTTAAATTTATTAACGCTCATTTGAATCCTTCCATTGCATTTAAGATTTATGATAAGTCTATCACCATGTCTTTGGGGAGGTTTTGTTCTATTTTAGGTATTCCCATGTTTGGAACGGCCAAGAGGATACAAAATCACCCTGCTGATTTGTTGGAGCTTTACCGAGGGGTGACCAATGATGATAACCGCACCGCACAGCGTGGCAAGATAAGAAACATTCAGCTCCCAGCTATTAGATATTTCACTTACTATCTTGCAACTAGTGTACTTGGTAGAGAAAACACTAGCAATATCTCCAACTATCATTTAGCTTTTCTAGCTACCGCTCTTGATGTTAGTAAGAAGTATAACCTCGGTGCTATTATTGCTCGTCGCCTAGCCGCTAGGGGACCTATTTATGGAGGTATTATTGCCGCGCGCATTGTTGCTGAGCTAGGACTTTCTATTGCTCCTAATGATGTATTGTTGGCTCCACAGAGGCTTGATCTTGCTACCATGAAACTCCATCATTTTGTTACTGCTAACTCTTGTGCAGGGAAATTAGTTTACAGGATGTTATTTATTGATGGAGAGGAAAGGGAAGTTCCCTTGCCTCAACCTAACTTGTTCAGCATTCACGTGAGGCCATGGTCGCGCACGAAGGAGGAGTTGGACGATCAGCTTAGGTTGCTTGGTTTCAACATCCAACACGGTGCGGTGGTCCAGGAGGAAGAGGAGGAGCCGACCTATCACTTCACCACGTACCACTCCGGGGCGTCCTCTAGCTCATATCAGGACGATGGTGCTACTTCGGCACACTACGAGGGCGCCACCTCATGGCCGAGTTGGCCGAGTTGGGATTGATCTCCACTTAGGCCAAAAGCCTAAGCTTGGGGGGAGGTACGCCGATGATTCACTCATCTACATATCATATTTTGTCGGACCTTTGTATATCCATGTTTCGCTTTCTTTATTGTTCTCGTTTTTATTTCCACTTTTCCAAAACACAAAAAGACCAAAAATATTTCCGTTGTTTCTCTCTATTTGGTTCTTTTAAGTTTGCTACCTTTGGTTTGCTTTACTTGCTATTTTCGGTTTGCTATTTGAAAAATTCAAAAATATTTTGCTTTGTTTGCTATTTCCTTCTGCTTTTGTTTCAAAAATCGAAAACCCCAAAAATATTTGTTGTTCTTCTTCAGTTTTGTAAAGTTTGTTGCAGAGTTCAGTCTCCCGTTACTCCATTGGAGCTTGGTATTCACTTTATATTATTCAAGCCACACAAGTGAAGAGCAATAATGATGACATATGACAATCCGAGATGTGGTAAGAGACTGGTATGAACTCTATTTTCTTTCATTTTTGTACATATACTCATCCATGTGGACATGCTTAGTCGGTTCATGTAAGGTATATGTTATCTAATAGATGCTTTGTTGTTCTTGCTTTCTTATGATCAGTTTCAATTTACTAATAGTCTGTAGCATGTCATATAGACGCTTGCATGCATTGTTTTATTCATAATATGGTATGTTATTGTGGTATCCACCTCTGAAAAGTTTCATTTGAATCGACTTGGCACATGCTCAAGCATGCATATGACTAAACAAAAAGTCAATTGAGCCTCGATGATCTAAATTGCCTCAGAGTTTTTGTATCATTTTTATGCCTATATTAATTTTGTTTTGTCGCAAGCATGATTATGATAGTAATTGCTCTCTCGATTGTCGCTTCCCAGTCTTTTTGCTAGCCTTCACTTGTACTGAGTATGAGCTCTACTCGTGCATCCAATTACCAAAAACCAAGTTTTCCAAAGAGTCCACTATAAATTCCTATGCATGGTATTTGAAAGCCATTCCAAGTAAATTTTCATGTGCTACCTTTCAAAACTTTCAACTACTTCTCATTTTGTGCCACTATTTTTAGCTCATGGGGACGTAGTGGTTGGAATTGCTATCTTCCATATTAAATTAAGTACCCCTCGACTAGGCAGCTTCATC
The DNA here is from genome assembly GCA_007115705.1 of Dactylis glomerata. Taxonomy (NCBI): domain Eukaryota; kingdom Viridiplantae; phylum Streptophyta; class Magnoliopsida; order Poales; family Poaceae; genus Dactylis; species Dactylis glomerata. Next base: position 1,868,561 of record QXEO01000200.1, on the reverse strand, counting down.
TTCTCGTCATTAATTTTGCAAGGGAGCTGGTCAGACCATTATAATCTAATTCTAAAAGGAAAGAAAAAAAAGGCACTCCTCCGTGGAATGTGAAAGTTGGTGGGCACCCGATGGAATCGGTTAGCCATGGTTTGAGAAAGGAAAAAGGTGGGGAGGAGTGCCAAAGCTTTATAAAAGAGCACCAATGTGCCAAAATTTCAAAGAACTCGGAACCGCTCTCACTTGTTTATTATGGAAGATAGCAAGTCCCCATTGCTAGTCGTTGACATAGAACAACCACCTCTCAAAATAAATTTTTATCTCTCTTTTATAAATGAAAAGCTCTAGCACATGTTAAATCCCTACTTCCCTCTGCGAAGGGCCATTCGTTTATTTTTATGTTGACTCACCATCTTCTAACTTTAAGCACTTCTTGAGAGCATAGCTGTTATTCTTAGTGTAATGTGCTTGTCCCAGAACACGGTTAATTGTGGTATAACTTTGATGCTTGTATCTTTGATATTTCTACTTCTAGTCTTCTCTTGAACTTCAGAGGTGCCTCAGCACTTATGTTTTGCTCCACAAATAAAGGCAAGCGGGATACCACTCTTTCATATCATTTATGCATATTACAACCTTGTTAGCTTCTTATGTACATGTTACTTGTTATTAGTGCATTGGCACTCTTTCATAGCTTGCTTGACTATGAGGTGACATTAGTTGCATATCTCTTATTATGAATTTCCTGAGTACTTGATCATATAGTAAGTATATATACATCTATGAAGCAAATGTGTTCGTGAAAGTTTCTTTTATCGCTCTCAGTTGTTAACTGAATTGCTTGAGGACAAGCAAATAGCTAAGCTTGGGGGGAGTTGATACGTCCAAAACGTATCTACTTTCCCGAACACTTTTGCTATTGTTTTTCCTCTAATTTGTGTGTTTTGAATACAACTAACACGGACTGACGCTGTTTTCAGCAGAATTGCTCTGGTGTCTCGTTTTTGTGCAGAAATCAACTTTTAGTAAAAATTCGGGAAAAATCATGAAAAATCCTATTTCACCAGAAGACCCACGGAGCCAGAAGACAGGAGGGAGAGGAGGCCTGAGGGCCCCTCACACACTGGTGGCGCGGCCCAGTCCTGGCCGCGCCACCCTGGCGTGAGGAGGCCCCAGCCATCCTCTCGGCATCCCCGCTCGCCTACATATACCCTCTGACGACATAATATCGGGGAGACGGCGTTTTTCCTAGATAGACTTCCGCTGCGCCGCCGCCATTAGAAACCGCGATTCGGAACCAGAAACTCCGTTCTGGCACCCTGCCGGGACGGGGATTTGGAGGAGATCTTCATCACCATCATCACCGACGTCACTCCATCGACCATCCATGACTCCCCCATCCATGTGTGAGTAATTCCCCCGCTGTAGGTGAGGGGATGGTAGGGATTGGATGAGATTGTTCATGTAATTTGATATGAGATTGTTAGGGCATAGTGCCTAGTATCTTTATTTAGTGCCTATGACATTGTTGCAACTTGTTGTGCTTAATGCTTGTCACTTTGGGCCCGAGTGCCATGATTTCAGATCTGAACATGTTATTATTTCTATGATGATACTTGTTGTTTATGGTCTTACCTACAAGTTGTATACACATATTGTTGTCCGGAACCCGAGGCCCCAAAGTGACAAAAATTGGGATAACCGGGGGGGATGGCTATGATATGAGGATCACATGTGTTCACCGAGTGCTAATGCTTTGCTCCGATACTTTATTAAAAGGAGTACCTTAATTACCAGTAGTTTCCCTTGAGGCCCTGCTGCAATAGGCTGGTAGGACAAAAGATGTCGTGCAAGTTTCTCCTTGTGAGCACGTACGACTATTTACGGAACACATGCCTATGATTGTTTGTACTAAGATGCTTTATCATTATTTATCTGCAATGCCCATGTCTCATTGATTTCATGAATTATCTTATCCATGCAACGCCCGTAATCCATCCCTATGCCTACAGTATTTGTTCCTATTGTTTACTACTGTTACTATTACCGCTGCTATTTTACTACTATTGTTACTGTTTCACTACTGTCACCACTATAAAACTGTTGCTACTGATAAACCATTGCGAGCAAGACTGTTTCCAGGTGCAGCTGAATTGACAACTCATCTGTTAAGGCTTACATATATTATTTGGCTCCCCTTCTGTCGAATCAATAAATTTGGGTAATACTTCCCTCGAAGACTGTTGCGATCCCCTATACTTGTGGGTCATCACTCGCATCCTCCTGTGTGAGTGCTCGGAGTTATTTCCTTTAGATTCTGCAATTACATCTTTTTGTTTCTTGTTTTTATTTTCACTAGTTAGGCTTAATGGAAAACAAAGAGTTCTTTAGTCTTTTTCCTGAGTTTAGATATGAAGTGTTTGAAGAGAAAATTGAAAAACCTTTGGAGCTTAATTTGCATGCTAATAGTGTTGTTAGTATGAATGCTTTGAACACCATTGTTGCTAATGCTATAGAAAAGTCTAAGCTTGGGGAAGTTGGTTTTGTTAAGCATGATATTTTTAGTTCCCCAGCTTTAGTGGAGAAAGTTTGTTCTGATAATATTTTATCTCCCATATGTGATGTTCCTTCTTATGATGATATATTTGAAGAATATGCTTTGCGAAATAGCTGTTCTTTAGCTTGCGATGATACTAAACCTCTAGTTTATGATAGCTATGATGATGAGTATAATATTTTCAGTTCACCTACTTTTGAGGAGAAAATAAGTTATGATTACAATATGCCTCCTATTTATGATGATTATGGTGATGAGAATAATTATTCTGTTGAATCTGCTCCTATTACTATTGTTCATGTGGGGAGTATTAATCCTTTTATGCACGTGGCTCATGATAGGGATGCTTTATGTGATAGTTATATTGTTAGTTCTATTCATGATGCTACTGAAAGTTATTATGAGAGAGGGAAACATGGTTTGATGGATCTCAACAATATTAAGTTTCCCCTCTTTATGTTGCAAATCTTGAAGTGGCACTTGTTTTATCTATCCATGCTTGCTACTATGTGCCTCGTTGATTTATTTTCTTACAAGATTCCTATGCATAGGAAGTGGTTTAGATTTAAATGTGTTTCATATCTGCTTTTTGATGCTTCCTATTGCTTTAAGTTCCTATATGGCGCCTTTGCCTCAAGCTCTTATATGGCGTCCACATGAGCATCTTTGCAAATTATTGCGCCTAGCTCAAAGGCATTAAAGAAAAGCACTCTTGGGAGATAACCCAATGTTTTATTTTTAGTACTTTTTCTTTTATTTGAGTCTTGGAAGTTATTACTACTGTAATAACCGCTCCTTATCCTTTTTATTTCGTTTTTGTGCCAAGAAAAGCCTCTAATTTGAGTGAGGTAAGATTTGGGGATGTTGCTGTCCTGAAACAGTTTTCGGTGCTGCACCGTAAAAATTCGTGAAAATTCTCTGTATATCTTTTGGACCTGCGATTTCTTGTGCATATGCCCCAGGTTATATCCAAACTTTCATTAGTTGAACACTTTTTGATTTGAGCAACAGAAAATCCCTTAAAAATTCGACCTTTGTCAGCTGTTCTGTTTTGACAGATTTCTGCCACTATTCGTTTTTGCCGCTTTATCGCTTTATTTTCGAGTTCTTTTGATCACGGAACTTTTGGGGAAGTTGATACAGTAGTATATACTTTATATGTGGTGGTTTTGGGTTGAAATCTGAAGCAAAAGAGGTTGATTATATGTTATGCTACACTAATGTTGCTAATAGATTTGTGTTTAGTTTTGTATGAAGGAAGTTTTCAAGTGTAGGGATTGGAGAATGATGAGATGAGTTGAAGAATGGACAAAAGCTCAAGCTTGGGGATGCCCATGCATCACCCCAAGAAATATCCAAGAAGTACAAGCGTCAAAGCTTGGGGATGCCCCCGAGGCACCCCTTCTTCATCGGCAAAAATCAGGTCACCTTTCAAGACACTATATTTTTAATGCTTCATGCACTATGTGTTTTTCTTGGAGCGTCAGTTGTTTTTGTTTTCAGTTTTCTTTTGTTTTGTTTGCTACAATAAATGGTTAGATCACATCATGTTTCTTTTGGAGCAGATGAACTTCATTTTTCATTGCCAAGAACACTCTAGTTTTCACTCTTATCATTTAACGAGTGTTCTCTTTTTCTGCTACTGGGTTTAGCTTGCATTTTTTGCCTTGATTTGTGTTCAGATCTTGTTATATCTTTTCATCAAGGTGTATTTTTGCCTCTGGTCTTTATTGGTTTTCATCAAAAGAGGTGTTTATAAAAAGTTTGAATGGTGTTGGAAAAGAGAAAAAGCTTTATGCAAAAAAGTGGTACAAGAAGGAGCTTGTGTAGACTGCGGCTGACGAGGGTTAAACTCGACAAATGTCCTAGATGAAGGACTTAGGATCGGGGAAAGAGCAACGACTAGAGATTCCGGGATCGAGATTGGCACACGATGTACCCAGGTTCACGTCCCCACGGTGGAGGATCGCTACATCCTGCTAGCAATCTAGTATATGATCACAATGGTGTTTACATGGTGCCGCCGTAGGCAGAGTTTTATGTCTAATCTATGTCTAATCTATCTTGTATGTCTAATATTGTGTGTCTATGATATTCGATGTCTATGAGATCTCTCTCTAGGGGCGCCCCTGCCTGGCTTTATATATGCAACCGGGCTAAGGTTTTACAAGTGTCCTAGTCGAATACGGATTAGAACCTTCCTTCTTCGTCTCCAAGTCAATCTTCGAGTCCTTGTGCCAGTCCACCTCCATAATGGGCCGGACCCGGTATACTAATCTGTGGGTACCCAACGGGCATATACATGTCAGTAGCCCCCGAGACTCTACTTGAGTCGTAGACTCGGGTTGAGTCTCCAAACTTCAAATCTTCGACTTCATTTTGACTTCATATAATTTCCACTTCTTCAATCTTCAACTTCTTCAAAACTTTGATTTCTTCAATCTTCGACTTCTTCAAACTTTGATTTCTTCAATCTTCGACTTCATATGCAATGGCCAAAATCGTCGGATTCTTGAATCCGCTCTCCCCATGGGAGTAAATGTTGAGTTTATTTTATGGTGCTTGCCACCAACAATGGACTCGAAATTTTCTTCCTCGTTCTTCTCGAAGTAATTCTTCATCGGGTGCGTGACCAGCGCTCCCGATGGGAGTAGCCCCCGAGGCTATGATTGGATACTTGTAGTTGATCATAGGCTCAAAATTTCTTCTTCTTCCATGCTCAAATATTCTTCTTCTTCTTCTCTTTTTGTCGAATTCTTTCTCGAAATTATCTTTCTATCGGTTGCGCGGCCAGCGCTCCCGATGGGAGTAGCCCCCGAGTCTATGTTCGGGTACTTATAGCCAGGCATAGACTCAAGTTGTACTACTCGAAGAAGTTTGGCTCTTTGATGAATTTGTCGACTCCTGCAGAAAATATGAAGAATTGTGAAATACTTTGTCTCTCGAAGAAATATTGCGTTTGCATATTGTAATGATGATGTAGTATGTAAAATAAAAACTCGATGTTTTTTGTGCAATTTTGTTGCTCGTACGTAAGACCCTTTCGTTAGCCTGTTGCACTTCACGGCTCGATCAGCTACTCAGGTCAGACGTAATGTGATGCGTTTGCCGCATTTGAATTTCAAGATACTTGCTAAGCCTTTTCGTTAGCCTGACGCCCAAGGTTTGTGCCTTGCCAACCGTTAGTCGAGCTTCATGCGACTGTAAACTAAATTGTCAAGTATTCGACAAGGAACGCCAGCTACTAGGGCTTTCACAATTTTTTGAAGTCAATGATATGCAAGATGATTATTCACGGCGGAGCCCCCGAGTGTCGGGTGTGGCAAAAAGGTAAAAATTGACTCTTGGAAGAGGAAAACTTAGCTTTTATCGGGTGCGGCGTGGTCGGCGCGGCGTAGTCGACGATGTCATAGTCGAGTTGTTGTCGTAGAATCAGAATCACGATCGGAGGCAAAGTTGTTGTCGAGCCCCCGAGCGTTGTTGGGATCGTCGCGTTGCTGATGTCGACGAAATTGTAGGTCTTGAGTATGAGGTTTCGCACTCAGGGGCGAGTTGATGTCGAGCCCCCGAGCGTTGCCGATAGTTTGCGTGAGTGCGCGATGACGAGCCCCCGAGCGTGGCAAGCCACAATTGACGCCGCAGTCGACGATGTTGAAGACGAAGTAGTCAAAATATTTTTCCCAGGTTGTCCAGGCAGTCAGGCGTCATGCCATTATAGTCGAAATATTTTTCTTCGAGTTGTCTGTGTAATCTGGTAACTTGCCGAAACAGTTTGATTGCTTCCAAAATTGCTTGGCATAACTTGTGGTCTTCACGTGAAACAACTAGTACACACTTTTGTTTTTCTTTTTCTCTTTCCACGCAGGAGACAAATCGCCTGTGAACTCTTTTCCGGTTCGAATAGGTATCATAATTTGCAATTTCCGTCGGCCTTCGTGCTTTGTTCCGACGCCGATGTGTAGATCATGACGAGTGAACTTTGATCTTTGTTGTAGCCTTCACGTGGTGGGATAGATGTGCTACACAGCTTGGCCTTCACTTGTTTGTACTTTGTACTCCTGGAACTTGTATATAACGACTGACTGATTCCAATCATGATGAGAGGGATTTTATCCTTAGGCTTCCACGCGAGTGGCATCATCAGGGAGTAATATATGCGGATATCAGCAGATTGATTTCTCTTCTTGGAACTTGGACCTTGGACCGATCGACGCCTTCATCACTTCTTCTTGACGGCGTACGCGCAGCAGCTTCTTCGACTTCAACTTGGACTCGAGCCGCCGGGGAAACAGGGCCGAAGGAATTGCCATACCCTTTGACTCGGGCCTCTTCGGACGCGACGAAACTTGTACTGGATGTCTCCAGTTAGATTAAGTAAAAAATTGTTGCTTGCCGGAAATCTTGATCTTGCTGAGAATCTGTCTTCTCTTTCTCGACACGTACGCGCAGCGCGAAGTGACGTGCTGCCGGCAACGCGTGTGTATGTATGAGCTTGATCTGGTTTTGAAGATGAACACCAATCCTGTTGTAACAACTCAAAAATTTGTAATCCATTTCCTATTAACTAAAGTGCCAAATTTGGACCAAGATAAAACTTTTTGTCTCATATCACATGCATGCATAATATTTAAATAATTGTTGTTCTATGATTTCATGTGTGTTATAATTTGTTGTGAAATGTTTAGTTAATCCACACTTAACTATCAGAAGCATTAGAGAAGAACCACAAAGACCAAAGGAACCAGAAGCAAAAGAAATAAAGAAAAAGAGAAGAAAAGTTGATCTAGAAAATATTATTGATCACCCTACTTTGGACACTTAGATTAAGCAATCTGTAACTCAATTAAGTGTGTGGTCAGTTGTTTGAGCTTGACCAAACTACATACTTACTCAACCAAAGTTTTTCAAACAAAAACACAAACCAGAACCCCACTCAAACATCCGCCAAAAACCGAATCTGAATCAGCAACCAAACCTTATCTTCGAATTAAAAATTTTGCAAAACAATATCTTTCTTCAGAACAAAAATAGATTTGGAAACCCTACTAGATATCTTGACAACCCACGGTGGCCGTTTTCAAAAATTCAAATTCGGAGTTCATTCGGGCATTTGACCGAACACCTTGTGGGCGATTTTTAGCAAACCCTAATCTACTGTAGCCGACGTCGATTCCGTGCGCCCTAGATCATCTCCGTACTTGTAGAGCCCCGTGCTGTCGATCCCCAGCCTCACCTGCCCGGACCCCGCCCGAGAGACCCGGGAGAAAGAGAGGAAAAGGACCGGACCCCCTCTCCTTTCCCTCTGCCTCTCTGCACGACACCGACCCGCGTGAGCGCGCCAGGGCACGCCTACAGTGCCCAGACGCCGTGACCTCACCTCGCCGCACGCTCCCAAAGCCGCCGCGCCCGGCAACGACCGTTGCATGCCGCCGGACCCCCACCGTCGGCCACCTCCGCTCCAGACCTCTCCCGCCTATAAAAGGGCCCCCTATTTGCCTGAAAAGAACCACACCACCCACAGCACCCTCCCAGACATACTCCTCTCCCCTCTAGCTCTTCACATCGACCTCGCCGGAGCCGGCCGAGCTCCCAGGGCGCCTCGGGTTCCCGGCGACTGGAGCGCTGCCCCGACCTGCCGCCGGTCCAGGGCGGCCGAGAAGGACCTCCTCCGCCGCCGTGACACCCCGCCGTCGCCTCTCCTTCCTCCCTGCTGCACCTCCGTCGCCGCCCTAGTTCCTGCAGGCCACGGTGAGTCCGCTCCTCGTGAAGAAGACGACCCCCCCGTGCGTACCGATTCGGTTAGGCCGGCCTGACATGCCTGGCCCGCTGGCAGGCCAGCGATATATATATATTTTTTCTTCTTCCTCTCCCGGCCAGCTTAACCTAGTGGGCCGGCCCAGTAAAAGCCTATGCGTGCGGCCCGGTTTGGTTCAGAATTCATCCATTCCGTTTATTAATTTTCCCGCCCGATTTTCGAATTCAATTCAGAACTATTTTTGCAATTCAAATTCCAGGAGATTTATAAATCCGTTTTTAGCAAAAAAATACTCGTTGGAAAGCTTAGAAAATAACCTAGCCCCTGAAATTGGTTGTAATCTGATTTGAGTTAGCTATTTAATTCAATAAAACAAATTAACCCGCAGCCTTTAACCTTAGAAATTATTCTAGAAAGTTAATTAGCAATTAGAAAATCTTGAACTTAAGTTTTTGAACTCCTAAACTACCCTACCTACTGGTTACTAGAGCCATTACCATTTGAAACCTTGTTAGTACCCTCCATTAACTTCTAATCCAATCTTAGTTGTAGCATAAAATGATAGATCCCCATATACATCTAGTGTGATATTTCCCTCATTACCAATTTACTTAATTAATCCCTCTCCACTTGAACTAGCCCTAATACCCCTAGTCTCATACCAATGTTAAGAAAGTGATCAACACTTAGCACTTGGTAGAAAAATCTAGCTTGCACACTTAATGAAAACTTGGAAGGAAACTTGCAAACCAACTCAATAAAATCCAACATGAACTTTATTGTTTGAAAACAAGTATGTGTGTTTGGAATGTTGTTAGTATTGTTTAGTGATTGTGTGCATTGTGTTTATTCGTTATTAGACGCTAGTGTTGCTGAGGAGGATATTGAGGGGGGATTTTATCAAGAAGAAGAAGACTACCCAGGACACTTTGCCAACCAAGGCAAGCCATCTTTTGAATCCTCATACTCCAAATGCCTAGTTTTTCCTATTGCATTCTACTTGTTTTTAAGTAAATTGCATGATTGAATTGCTACTTTAGAATGATGGTTGTGTAGTGATATCCTGCTTAGCAAGAGTATCAAGCTGAGTTTATCCTACCCTATTTAGTGGTATCATCACTCAATGTAGTTGCTTAGTCGCTAATAAAATTGAGGCCATCTATATGGGGAACCCTACTTAAATTGGTGACTTGAACTTGAAAACTTGAATGGGAGACTTCTCCTACATGATGGTTTTATGAAGGCAAATAATCTTGACTAAGGACTATGGAATGGATTTGTAAATGATGATAAGTGATGTACCATGTGAGCCAACCATTACCGTACGACCACATTACCCCTAAATGGGAAGGGGCTTAATCCGTAGCTTGTTTATTCTAGTATGGGAGACCTTGTATCATCTGTTATAGAAGTAAGCCATGCGTGGGTGCTTCCGAACCGAGTGGAAATTTCCATTCATGCAGCACTCTGCAGCGGGCAAAATTATGAGTGCCAGAATGGACTCTTAGGGAAGGATCCTATACTAGAGTAGACAAGTGAAGGAGTTTGTTTGATTATCTAAACCTCGCATACTTTGTGTATGACGATCCGTGGATTTCTCCCGGCAGATGTATCGAATCTTGTGGGTAAAGTGTACCCCTCTGCAGAGGTTTCAAACTATTCGAATAGCCGCGTCCGCGGTCATGGACAATTGGCAAGCTGTACTTGACTTTTGTCAAGAATGTTAACAACTTATGGTGAACTTGGTGAATGACTTGACTTAACATTGATGTTGACCAACACTTGAAGTTCCTCTTTAGATTGAACTTAGAGAATTAAATCTTCTTCTCTACTAATGAACATGCTTGGGAAATAAAACTAGCTTTTGCAAATAAACTTAGTGCTTAGTCCACCCTATCAACCTTGCATATCTACTTCATCATTTTGTTTATAAGATGGTTTGCGAGTGCATCCAATGTACTCATGGCTGTGTCCCTGGCTATCAACTTGGCCAGACTATGGGGAAGATTATCCGGAGGAAGGTTATGAAGACGAGTACCAGAACTAAGATCATCTCCTGAGTCACCATTGCCTGTAGGGTGAAGGCATGGACCCGAAGACGTTATTTCCGCTGCTATATTGTGTTGTAATATGAACTTGGTCACTATAACCATTTGTATTTGAACTATTCGTATTGTAATGTCTATAGAACTGGTTACCAACTACGTTATGTGTATCACAACAATGATTCTGGGATTGTGGTGGAATGCATAACGGGCACTTTGAATTTCTGGAAATTCGGGTGTTACACCTGTCGACTTGGCCTTGACGAAATCGAAGTCGCCCGTAGCCAGCAAATATTGTCGATGATGAGCCGAAGTAGCCGATGATTTAGCCAGATGTGTTCCGGCTGCTGTTGGCAGCTGCAAAATTTGCTGATCTTCTCGATGGAAAAAGTTGAAGGATCCCGCTCGGATAACAAAATCTAGTCGCCGCGATCCCCACGGTCGGCACCAATTGACGAGGTTAAACTCGACAAATGTCCTAGATGAAGGACTTAGGATCGGGGGAAGAGCAACGACTAGAGATTCCGGAATCGAGATTGGCACACGATGTACCCAGGTTCACGTCCGCACGGTGGAGGATCGCTACATCCTGCTAGCAATCTAGTATATGATCACAATGGTGTTTACATGGTGCCGCCGTAGGCGGAGTTTTATATCTAGTCTATGTCTAATCTATCTTGTATGTCTAATATTGTGTGTCTATGATATTCGATGTCTATGAGATCTCTCTCTAGGGGCGCCCTGCTTGGCTTTATATATGCAACTGGGCTAAGGTTTTACAAGTGTCCTAGTCGAATACGGATTAGAACCTTCCTTCTTCGTCTCCAAGTCAATCTTCGAGTCCTTGTGCCAGTCCACCTCCATAATGGGCCGGACCCGGTATACTAATCCGTGGGTACCCAACGGGCATATCCATGTCAGCGGCTTAGGCTTTTTCATGTCATGCTTGATGTCTTTTTGATAGTATGCTTAGTGTTTTTGCTGTAGCATGACTTGTCTCAAATAACTGAGATTGCTTAATGAGCCTTTGAAAAAATCATGCGTTGTTTTAATTATTTGGAAGCATTATTTTGGTTTTCTCCTTGATGTTTTATTTGGGTTGAATTGGCGCATGCTCACACATGTTAGACTCTTACAAAGTCGCCAATAGCCTCTATGATCATTTAGTTTTTGACTTTTGATGACATCTTATGCTTCTTTTAATATCGCTTTGTCGCTTTGCATGATTATGGTCGTTATTGCTCTCTTAGTTGGTCGCTCCCAGTCTTTTGCTAGCCCTCGCCTTGTACTGAGTATGAGCTCTACTCGTGCATCCAACTCCTAAAAACCAAGTTGTCCAAAGTGTCCACCATACATATCTACTAGCAATTTGCTATTCCAAGTAAATTTGACTTGCTTTTATCTTCTCTTCAAATTAAACTCTTACCAGTGTTATGCGAAAATTGGTCAGTAAAGCTCTCACGAACCGGAAGGCACACTTTACTTTTTGTTGTTCTTAAAAATTTGACATTGTGGTCTCTTATGTTGAGTTGTTATGCTTGCAAGTTGTAAGTTGGATACTAGCCCAACTATGTTGTCATCGGGCAAGCTTTCAATGTTGCACTTCTTATTTGAGTTGATATCGTGATCTTTTGTTTATGGATGCCCGCGGTGTGAAATGAATTGGGAATCTTGTGGGGATCATGGAGTTTGTATATGTGTTAGGGAAACGCCAGGGCTGCCAATATAAGCCATGCATAATTCATGGTGGAAGTTTGCAGCATACCCATAGTGGACATTCGACGACGCATCTCAAAATAAAAAGCTATACAATTGGTAAATAAAAGAGATGTCGAGGTGTTCATTGTCTGCTTGTCCTGTCATTTTGATGTGGGCTTGTTCCATGTCATCGGGCATGGAGGTACCCCGTTGGCGGTTCTCGATGATACATATATCCTTACAATGACAAGAGCCTTGCTTGGGACTCTAAGTTGAGTAGCATGAGGTTTGGGTACTCGTATTCACGGGACACGAGGTTTTCAACTTATGATTTGTCAAGCATATGCATCATAATTGTTCTCGCATTAACTTTAACCATTCAAGATGCTTATGATGGGGGCAATGAGAGCTCAAAGCCGGTAAGTAACATAACTTTTGAAGGTTATAAAACTTGCAATCACTGCTTCCCTCCGCGAAGGGCCTTTCTTTTACTTTTATGTTGAGTCTCCACCTTCTACCTTTATGCACCATCTAAGAGAGCATAGTTGTCATTCTGAGTATAATGTGCATTGTCCCAAAGTTTATCATTGATTGATTCATGACTATGGTTTCACTTGTTCTTAAATTATTTGTATCTAGTCGCCCTCTTAAACTTGAAGGTGTCCTATGCATTTATTGTTTGCTCTCCATGAAGGACAAGCTGAAAACCATTTGTATGTTTTTCCTTATGATTTGAACACACGTTTGACTTTCATTGTTTCATTATTCATGATCTTTTGTTTGTGTTCTTTTTCATGTTTATAACATGGTTGCTAAGTTTCTTCTATCAAGATTATGTCTTTCATGCCCATGTTTTAAGTTCTTTTGACCCAGTGCACAACGCTTACATATTTGATCAAGATTGTGTAGGTGCATGTCACCTCAAAAATTATTCTTTTGTTATCACTTACCTACTCGAGGACAAGCAAGAGTTAAGCTTGGGGATGCTGATACGTCTCGAACGTATCTATAATTTTTGATGCTCCATGCTTGTTTTTACACCATTTGCCTTGTGTTTCATTACACTTCGTGGCGTTTTTATGCGATTTCTGGAACTAACCTATTGACAAGATGCCACAGTGCCAGTTCCCTATTTTCTGCTGTTTTTGTGTTTCAGAAAAGCTACACCGGAAATATTCTTAGAATTGGACGAAACAAGTTCCAGAAGTCTTATTTTTCCCGGAAGCTTCCAGAGAACCGAAGAGGAGGAAGAGTGGGGCCACGAGGGCCCCACACACCAGGGCGGCGCGGCCCAGGCCCTGGCCGCGCCCCCTATGTGTGAGGATGCCCTGGCTGCCCCCTGACAACGCCCCTTCGCCTATACAAAGCCTCGGGACGGAAAACCCTAGGGGAGTCGGCAAATTTCCAGAAAGAGTTCCGTAGCTCCGCCGCCATCACCGACGAATTTCGGGGGACAGAAGTCTCTGTTCCGGCACCCTGCCGGGACAAGGAAGTGCCCCCGGAGCCATCTCCATTGGTCTCCATCACCGTCTCCGCCGTCTCCATCGACCTCACCGCCATCTCCATCAACCTTGCTCTCTCCTATGATGAGGAGGGAGTAGTTCACCCCCAGGGCTGAGGGCTCTACTGGTAGCTATGTGGTTCACCTCTCTCTCCCATGATGTGATCTTTATGTGATCGTGAGCTTTGTATCATGTTGAATAAGTAGATGTTACTCTTCTTCATTATGTGTACTCTAGTGTGTTATTAAAGTAATCTATTCCTCCTGCCATGATGTAACGGTGACAGTGCGTGCATCGTGGTGGTACTTGGTCTAGGCTACAATTGTGATCTCTTATGGATTATGAGAATAATTATCACTATGATAGTATTGAAGTGATCTTTTCCTCCTTTCATGGTGTAATGTTGACAGCGTGTGCACCGTGTTAGTACTTGGTCTAAGTTGCAATAATATTTATCTTGAGTTGTGATTTGATTTGGATATCTCTATGAGTGGTGTTTGTCAAGTACTTGATGAACTTTAAGGAGTGCTTCGTAGCCCTACGCAATGATTAGTGTTGTTCAATAGGAGAGTAATTCAGAGTACCATAGTGAAGAGAAGTTATTTATTTGTTCAATTATGTTATATTTGTTGAGAGTGTGTCCACTAGTGAAAGTATGATCCCTAGGCCTTGTTTCCAAGCTTTGCACACCGTTTACTTGCTATTTTGTTACTTGTTTGCTTGCTGCCATTTTTATTCCAGATTGTATTTACTACTTATAATCATCTGTACCACTTGTATTTCACTATCTCTTCGCCAAACTAGTGCACCTATACATCTGACAAGTGTATTAGGTGTGTTGGGGACACAAGAGACTTTCTGTATCGTAATTGTAGGGTTGCTTGAGAGGGATAGCTTTGACCTCTTCCTCCCTGAGTTCGATAAACCTTGGGTGATCCACTTAAGGGAAACTTACTGCTGCTCTACAAACCTCTGCACTTGCAGGCCCAACACTGTCTACAAGAACAGACGCGTGCGTAGACATCACAAAGCGACATTAAAAGAAGCATAAGATAGCATCAAAAGTCAAAAACTAAATGATCATAGAGGTAATGTCGACTTTGTATGAGTCAAACATGTGTAAGCATGCGCCAAGTCAACCCAAATAAAGCATCAAGGAGAAAACCAAAATAATGCTTCCAAATAATTAAAACAATGCATGATTTTTTCAAAGGCTCATTAAGCAATCTCAGTCATTTGAGACAAGTCATGCTACAGCAAAACCACTAAGCATACTATCAAAAAGACATCAAGCACGACATGCAAAAGCCTAGGCCGCAGTCTACACAAGCTCCTTCTTGTACCACTTTTTTGCATAAAGCTTTTTCTCTTTTCCAACACCATTCGAACTTTTTTAAACAACTCTTTTGATGAAAACAAACATGGACCAGAGGTCAAAATACACCTTGATGCAAAGATATAACAAGATCTGAACAAAAATCAAGGCAAAAAAGAAAGCTAAATGCAGTAGCAGAAAAAGAGAACACTCGTTGAAACGGTAAGAGTGAAAAACGGATTGTTCTTGGCAAATGAAAAGCAAGGCAACTTCTCCAAAAGAAATTTGTTGGGGTCCAACCATTTATTGCAGCAAACAAAACTAAATAAAACTGAAAACTAAAACAACTGACGCTCTAAGAAAAACGCATAATGCATGAAGCAATAAAAATATAGTGTATTGAAAGGTGACCTGATTTTTGCCGATGAAGAAGGGGTGCCTCGGGGGCATCCCCAAGCTTTGATGCTTGTACCGCTTGGATATTTCTTGGGGTGACATGGGCATCCCCAAGCTCGAGCTTTTGTCTGTTCTTCAACTCATCTCATCATTCTCCAATCCCTACACTTGAAAACTTCCTTCATACAAAACTAAACACAAATCTATTAGCAACAATAGTGTAAGTATAACAATGAATCAACCCTTTTTGCTTCAGGTTTCAACTCAAAACCACCACATATAAAGCATATACTACTGTAGCAACTTCCCCAAAAGTTCCGTGATCAAAAGAACTCAAAAAGAAAGCGATAAAGCGGCAAACACAAATATTGGCAGAAATCTGTCAAAACAGAACAGCTGACAAAGGTCAAATTTTTAGAGGGTTTTCTGTTGCTCAAATCAAAAAGTGTTCAACCAATTAAAGTTTGCATATAACCTGGGGCATATGCACAAGAAATTTCAGGTCCAAAAGATTTACAGAGAATTTTCACGAATTTTTACGGTGCAGCACCAAAAACTGTTTTAGGACAGTAACATCCCCAAATCTTACCTCACTCAAATTAGAGGCTTCTCTTGGCATAAAAACGAAATAAAAAGGATAAGGAGAGGTTATTAAAGTAGTAATAACTTCCACGACTCAAATAAAAGAAAAAGAATTGAAAGTAAAAACATTGGGTTATCTCCCAAGAGTGCTTTTCTTTAACGCCTTTGAGCTAGGCGCAGAAAGTGCGAATCAAGTAATATCAAGTGATTCATTAAGATCAACTGCAGAAGTCTTTTCAATAAGGCATTGTATTTCATCCACATAAGTTTTTGAAGACCCTTTGTGATCACACTTTGGTTCACTCAAATCACTAAAAAGAGTTTTGGGACAGATCCAATCAAAATTATTTTCAAAAGCTTCATACAATCCCAAGAGCTTGCTAGGTATAGGTATTTTGGTTCCTTCATTATTTGTACTAACAACCTTTATAGGTGAGCGAGTTTATTAAAGCGCTTAAGAACTTTCCTAGCTTCAATGGCAACATCTCTAAATTCTATGCGCAAAGTTTCCAAGATAAAAGCTTTCTTTTCAGGATCCTCAATATCATGAAGCTTAAGAGGCATGTATTGCATAAAAGGATTAAGGCTAGCAAACCTAGCTTCCAACATGTGAATTAAATAAGCAGAAGCAACTTCATAACTAGGAGCAAGCTCAGCCAAAGACTTTTCCTCAACATCTTTATGCATACTAATATGATTAAAGAACTCCTCAATGTTACTTTTTCCAATAATTGAACCACTACCTACTGAGAGGTCCTCCAAAACGTACTTAGGGAACAACATAATGAACTAAAAGTAATAAAGTAACAACTATAAGGGAAACTAATTTTTTGTGTGTTTTTGATAAAACGAAGCAAGTAAAAATAAAGTAAAGCAAAACTTAAAACAAAGCAAAGGATGTGCGTGCGAAACTCCCCCTTGCAGAACTCTTCTTTTTCCCTAGCAACGGCGCTAGAAAATGTCCTTGATGCGGCATGGTGTTGATGTAATTTCACCGTCCAGTTGGGAACCCCAAGAGGAAGGTATGATGAGCACAGCAGGAAGTTTTCCCTCAGTAAGAAACCAAGGTTTATCATATCCAGGAAAAAGCCAAACTCTAGAAGGTGATGCTTGCTAGCCTAGTGACTTCCAACAAGGGCGCCATTTACGACACTTGTTAGTGCATTTTCAACTAGTAGCAATGCGGAACCTGCACACAACACAACCAAATACTTTGCTCCTAACTTACGATGAGGTTGTCAATCTCGTCGGTTTGTTGTAGACAAAGGTATGACCGTATCGAGTGGAAAGCAATAGTAGTATGCGAGAAAGTAAACAATGCGAGTAAAGTAAACAGGTGATAGCAATATAATGGAAATAGGACCGGGGTCCACAGTTCATTAGTGGTGTCTCTCCATAAGATAATTAACACATGCTGGGTAAACAAATTACAGTTGGGCAATTGATAGAATAAAGACAACGTGATATGTCGAGAGGATCACTATGAGATTTACTCTGGGCATTACAACAAGATACATAGACCGCCATCCAACTACATCTATGACTAATAATCCACTTGTGGCGAATCAATCCGAGAACTCCACAAGTATTAAGTTGCGAACAATAGATAACTGCAATAAGCAAAGTGTGTAATGTAAACAAAGCATATGCCCTTGAGCATATGCCCTTGAGCATATGAATATTGTTTTCGCCCTAGTGGCAACAGCATATCTACAACCTTAGAGGTTTCTGTCACTCCCCTAGATTAAATAGAGGCATGAACCCACTATCGAGCATGCAAGATCATAAGCAACATAGAGATAACATAAGATAATATTCAGCACATCAACTCAATCATAACACCAATATTCATCGGATCCCAACAAACACAACATGTAGAATTACATAACGGTGATCTCAATCATGTAAGGCAGCTCACGAGATCTAAACATGAAGCACATGGTGGAGAAGACAACCAACTAGCTACTGCTATGGACCCATAGTCTAAGGTAGACTACTCACTCATCGCGCCGGAGGAAAGCATGGCGATGAAGAAGACCTCCGGTGGCGATTCTCCTCTTCGACAGGGTGCCGGGAAGAGCTTCTGGACCCTCCTGATCTCGGGTCGACGGCGGTGGCGGATCGCGATGTGTTTCTGGAAAAGTGATCGGGTGTTTAGGTTTTTCCTGTCGGGGGGTCTTTATTGGCGAATGGGCGGCGCCAGAGGTGGGCCAGGGGGCCCTCACCATAGGTGGGCGCAGGCCAGGGGCAGGCCGCGCCCCCTGGTGGTGTGGCCGCCCTATGGTCCTTCTCCATCTCCTCTTCGGTTCTCTGGAAGCTTCGGTGAATTTACGGATGTTTGGCTTTTGTTTTGTCCAATTCGGAGAATATTTCCTGTGTAACTTTTCTGAAACACAAAAACAGCAGAAAACAAGGAACTGGCATTGTGGCATCTTGTTAATAGGTTAGTTCCGGAAAATGCATAAAATGCCACGAAGTGTAACAAAACACTAAGCAAATGGTGTAAAAACAAGTATGGAGCATCAAAAATTATGGATACGTTTGAGACGTATCACACTCCACCATATCTCGCTGGACCGGGAAGGCGGAGTCGTTGGTGCGTTGTACGTGTGCATCTCTCGGAGGCGTCGCCACTTGCGGCGTTGGATCGGATCGGATCGCGAGGAGGAGAAGGCTAGTACGACTACGTCATCCACGTTCTATTGAACGTTTTCGCTGTGCGATTTCTTCAAGGGTATGAAGATCTCATCTATCTCTCTCGTTGATTACATCTCCTAGATTAGATCTTGGCTTTCTTGTTCGCATCCGTAGGAATTTTTTTGATTTACTATGCTGTGAAACCCTTCAGTGGTATTAGAGCTAGATCTATGCGTAGAAGTGTTTCATGAGTAGAACGCAATATGCTTGTTGCGTGCGTTGATGTTTTCTGTTGCAAACCTCTATGTTGTGTATTTCTTATGGCGCGGCATAGTGAGATCGAATTTTTTGATTTACTTTACGCGACCTCGTTCGCGAGACCGGCTCCGCACTTGACGTGTGGCTTGTTCCACATATGCGGCAGGTGGATGCCAGTTTCTCTCACTATAGTAGTCATGGGATTTACAACGGATGTTAGCAACCATAATATCACCGTTGTGGCTTTTCGTAGGTAAGAATTGTTCTTAACTTGTTACTCCCATAAGCCACGTAAAACATGCAACAACAAAGTAGAGGCGTCTAACTTGTTTTTGCAGGGAGTGTTTTGTGATATGGTATGGCCACAAGATATGATGTGATATATGTGATGTATGCGATGATCATGTTTTGTAATATTTCACGACTTGCATGTTGATGAGTTCACAACCGGCAGGAGCCATATGGTTGTCTTTCTAATTGTGTATGACCTGCGTGTCAACTTCTTATACGCCATGTAATAGCTTTACTTTATCGCTAAGTAGTTAGCAAGAGTTGTAGTTGCTATTCATGGTGGAGGCAATCATGGTGGAGTGATGGAGATCATGTCGGCGCGCACAAGATGGAGATCATTGCGCGGAGATTGGCTATACCATGTCACATAAAATTATATGCATGTGATGTTTATCTTTTATGTATCTTATTTTGCTTTGATCGCGACGGTAGCATTATAAGATGATTCCTCACTTAAAGATCAAGATAAAATTGTGTTCTCCCCATGTATGCACCGTTGCGAAAGTTCGTCGTTTTGAAGCATCTCATGATGATCGGGTGCTATAAACTCTACGTTCACATACAACGGGCGCAAGCTAGTTTTTGCACATGCGGAAATACTTGGGTTTGACTTGATGAGCCTAGCATGTACAGACATGGCCTCGGAACACACGAACCGAAAGGTTAAACATGAGTCATATGAAAGATGTGATCGACACTTTGTTGTCCACCATTGAAACCACATCTCTTCTCGTGAAGATCGGATTAGGTGTGGTGAATTTGGATCATGTTCACTAAACAACTTGACGGATGTTGAATTCAGTGGGAGTTCATCTAGTAATTTGATTAACTTGAACAAGTTATCATGAACATAGTCTAAATTGTACTTGCAAATTTTGTAGATCAAATGGCTAAGTCCAACTTCAACGTGTTTGCTGAGAAAGAAAAGCTTAAAAACAATGGGTCTAACTTCACCAACTGGTTCCGCAATCTGAGAATCATTCTCGCTGGCAGACAAAAAGCCTATGTACTTGAACAAGCGCTAGGTGACCCCCCTGCTAAGGAAGCGCCGACTGACGAAAAAGCTATTTATCAGTCGTGCAAAGATGATTATGGTGTGATTAAGAGTACCGTGTTGTTTGCTATGGAACCAGAACTTCAAAATCGTTTTGAGGAGTTCGGCGGGCCTTTTGAGATACTTGAGGAACTGAAAACCATGTTTCAGACTCAAGCCCATTCTGAGAGATATGCGATCTCTGAGAAGTTCATTAACTGCAAAATAGAGGAAGGGAGTTCCGTTAGTGAGCACGCCATTAAGATGCCGGGCTACACTCAACGCCTTGAGCAGCTGGACTGCAAGATTCCAGAAGAGCTCAAGATTGACAGAGTTCTGCAATCACTCCCTCCTAGCTACAAAGGCTTTGTAGTTACTCACAATCAAATTGGTTCCACTGATATGATCACTGAGCTCTTCGCAAAGCTGAAAGCTGCGGAGGTGGATATCAAGAAAGATAATCATGTGTTGATGGTCAACAAGACCACTAGCTTCAAGAAAGCTAAGGGTGCAAAGAGATCCTTCAAGAAAGGCAGTGGCAAGCGCGTTGCCCCTACTGAGAAGAAGCTCAAGTCTGGACCTAAGCCGGACACTGAGTGCTTCTATTGCAAGGACAAGGGTCACTGGAAACGCAACTGTCCAAAGTACTTAGCGACAAGAAGGCTGACACCATTAAAGGTATATTTGATATACAAAGTATTGATGTTTACCTTACTAGCGCTCGTTGTAGTGCCTGGGTATATGATACTGGTTCAGTTGCTAATATTTGTAACTCGAAACAGGAGCTACAGAATAGACGACGGCTAGCAAGGGATGAGGTGACAATGCGCGTCGGCAATGGATCAAAAGTTGACGTGATGGCCATCGGCACGCTCTCCTTAGTTTTACCTTCAGGATTAGTTTTAAACCTTAATAAGTGTTATTATGTGCCTGCGTTGAGCATGACCATTATATCTGGATCGTGTTTATTGCAAGACGGTCATTCATTTAAGTCAGAGAATAATGGTTGTTCTATTTATATAAATAACATCTTTTATGGTCATGCACCTGTCGTGAATGGTTTATTTCTTCTGAATCTTGAAAGCAATGAAACACACATCCATAACATTGAGGCTAAAAGATGCAAAGTAGATAGTGATAATCCAAATTATTTGGGGCACTGCCGTCTAGGTTATATTGGCGTAAAACGCATGAAGAAACTCCATTCTGATGGACTTTTGGAGTCTCTTGATTTTGAATCATTTGACACGTGCGAGCCATGCCTCATGGGCAAGATGATCAAAAACCCGTTCTCGGGAATAATGGAGCGAGCAACGGACTTATTGGAAATCATACATACCGATGTGTGCGGACCAATGAGTATTTCGACACGCGGTGGATATCGCTATTTTCTCACTTTTACTGATGATTTAAGTAGACATGGGTATGTCTATTTAATGAAACATAAATCTAAAACGTTTGAAAAGTTCAAAGAATTTCAGAACGAAGTGGAAAACCATCGTAACAGGAATATTAAATTTCTGCGATCCGATCGTGGAGGTGAATATTTGAGTTATGATTTTCTCACGCATCTTAAAGCAAGCGGAATCGTTTCGCAACTCACGCCACCTAGAACACCACAGCGCAATGGTGTGTCTGAACGCCGGAATCGAACTCTATTAGATATGGTGCGATCGATGATGTCTCTTACAGATTTGCCGTTATCATTTTGGGGTTATGCATTAGAAACCGCTGCATTCACTTTAAATAGGGCACCATCTAAATCCGTTGAGACAACACCGTATGAACTATGGTTTGGTGCTAAACCTAAGCTGTCATTTCTTAAAGTTTGGGGATGCGAAGCTTACGTCAAGAGGTTGATGCCGGACAAGCTCAAACCCAAAGCGGAGAAATGCATCTTCATAGGATACCCTAAAGAAATGATTGGGTATACCTTCTACCACAGATCTGAAGGCAAAGTCTTTGTTGCTAAGAACGGATCCTTTCTTGAGAAGGAGTTTCTCTCAAAAGAAGTGAGTGGGAGGAAGGTAGAGCTAGACGAGGTTATTGAACCTTCTCTCGAATTGGAGAGTAGCGCAGCACCCGAAGTTGTTCCGGTGCTGCCTGCACCAACAGGAGAGGAAGCTAATGACGAGGATCATGAAACTTCGAATGATACTACTACTGAACTTCGCAGGTCGACAAGGTCGCGTGCCACTCTTGAGTGGTACGGCAACCCTGTCTTAACCGTCATGTTGTTAGACAACAATGAACCTGCGAACTATTAGGAAGCAATAATGAGCCCAGACTTTGAAAAATGGCTAGAGGCCATGAAATCCGAATTGGGATCCATGAGCAAAAACCAAGTATGGACTTTGGTGGACCCTCCTAGCGACCGTAAGGCCGTTGAGTGCAAATGGATTTTCAAGAAGAAAACGGACGCGGATGGTAATGTTACTGTCTATAAAGCTCGGCTTGTCGCAAAAGGTTTTCAGCAAGTTCAAGGTGTTGACTACAATGAGACTTTCTCTCCCGTAGCGATGTTTAAGTCCATTCAGATTTTATTAGCAATTGCTGCGTTTCATGATTATGAAATTTGGCAAATGGATGTCAAGACTGCGTTCCTCAATGGAAACATTGATGAAGAGTTGTATATGATGCAGCCCGAAGGTTTTGTCAATCCTAAAGATGTTAATAAGGTGTGCAAACTTCAGCGTTCCATTTATGGGCTGAAGCAAGCATCTCGGAGTTGGAACCTTTGTTTTGATCAAGTGATTAAGAGTTTTGGATTTATTCCAAATTGCTACGAAGCTTGTGTCTACAAGAAAGTGAGTGGGAGCTCGGTGACATTTTTAGTACTATATGTGGATGACATATTGATTATTGGAAATGACATCGATATGCTTAACGATGTGAAGAGTTATTTGAATAAATGTTTTTCAATGAAAGACCTAGGAGAAGCTGCTTATGTATTAGGCATCAAAATCTACAGAGATAGAGAAAGACGCCTAATAGGTTTAAGCCAAAGTACATACCTGGACAAAGTTTTGAAAAGGTTCAGAATGGATAGACCAAAGAAAGGTTCATTGCCCATGTTGTCAGGTAAGATATTGAGCAAGGCTCAGTGTCTAGCTACGGTAAAAGATAGAGAAACTATGGGCAAAGTGCCATATGCCTCGGCCATAGGTTCTATCATGTATGCCATGCTGTGTACTAGACCGGATGTGTCCAATGCTCTTAGTTTGACGAGCAGATACCAAAGTGATCCAGGAGTGGAACACTGGACAGCCGTAAAAAACATCCTAAAGTATTTAAATAGGACTAAAGAAATGTTCTTGGTCTATGAAGGTGATGAGGAGCTCGTCGTAAAAGGTTACGTTGATGCTAGCTTCGACACCGACCCGGATGATTCTAAATCTCAGACATGATACGTATATATTTTGAATGGTGGAGCTGTGAGCTGGAGAAGCTATAAGCAAAGCGTGATCGCAGGATCTACAACAGAAGTGGAATACATGGCTGCTTCGGAAGCATCAAGTGAAGGAGTTTGGATCAGGAACTTCATCACTGAGCTTGGTGTGGTTCCAAGTGCCTTGGACCCACTGGAGATATTGTGCGACAACACTGGCACCATAACACTGGCTAAAGAACCAAGATATCATCCAAAGACCAAGCACATCAACCGCCGTTTCCATATAATTCGAGTTTATATATCAGATGGAGATCTGAAGATTAGCAAAGTACATACGGATCTAAATGTCGCAGATCCATTGACTAAACCTCTTCCACGAGCAAAACATGATTAGCACCTTAATGCCATGGGTGTTAGACTGTTACCAGATGTAAACTAGATTATTGACTCTAGTGCAAGTGGGAGACTGTTGGAATTATGCCCTAGAGGCAATAATAAAGATGTTATTATTATAATTCTTGTTCATGATAATGTTTATATTCCATGCTAGAATTGTATTAAGCGGAAACTTTAATACTTGTGTGGTTTATGAACAAACACCGTGTCCCTAGTACGCCTCTATGGACTAGCTCATTGATTAATGATGGTTAAGGTTTCCTAACCATAGACATGAGTTGTCAATTAATAATGAGATCATGTCATTATAAGAATGATATGATGGACAGACCCAAATAAAGCACAGCAATTAGATCATGTCATTGTGTTCATCTTTGCGAAGCTTTTTCCTATGTCAAGTATTGTATTCCTTAGACCATGAGATAATGCAACTCCCTAGTGCCGGAAGAGAGCTTTGAGGTCATCAAACGTCATCCTATGAAAGGGTGATCATAAAGGTGTCTCTCAGGTGATCGGAAAGTACTTGTTGGGTTGTATGTATAGATATGGAATTTGTCCTTCCCGAGTCGGAGAGATATACTTTGGGCCCACTCGGTAATCGATATCAACACCGCTTGCAAGCACGTGGTTAAGGAGTTAATCACAAAGTGATATCGGATTATGGAACAAGTAAAGTACTTGCTGTGAACGAGATTGAACTAGGTATGCCGATGCCGACGATCGAATCTCGGGCGAGTAAAATATCGCGAGATGAAGGGAATACAAATACAGGATTGATTGAATCCTGACATCGTGGTTCATCCGATATGATCATCGCTGAGTGCGTGGGAGTCAATATGGATTTCCAGATCCCGCTATTGATTATTGATGGAGATCATGTCCGCGTATTCTCGAACCCGTAGGGTCACACACTTAACGCAAATCAACGCTAGGGTAGTTCAGGATATATGTGAAAGCGTTTCAGAAAGTTGCGGAATTGTTCCGAGTGGAAAATATTGATATTTATTAATTATAAGAATTAGTAAATATTGATTCTATTTATTTGGAAGAAATAAAGAAAGAAGAAAAAAAGGGAGGCGCGGCGGCCAGGAATGCCCTGGCTCGCTCGCTCGGTCGAGCGGCCAGGGGCGATCGGGGCTCGCTCGCTGGCGGGTCTCCCAGGCGCTGGCTGCCTCGATGGGAAGGCCCGACTGGGCCTTGGCCAGGTGGGCCGGCTGCCCATAGCCAAGAGGCCTCGCACGCGTCGCTTGTATGGATATCGATCTATGAGATCGATCATCGTGCAGAGCACGATAACGCGACGGCGGCGACGATAAGTTTCTGGAAAACTTGTTATGCACTTTTAGGTATAGGGTTTTCTCTATTTGCCTATAAATACAAATGCATAGCGTTGGCCGCCGGACCCGTTTTTGCGGAGCCGCTGCCCGGTTTCTGAAGCCTCTTTTTCCCATTTTTCTTCCACATGCAAACAGGCGAAGCCCTGTCAGCGCATACTCTCCACCATAGACACCACACCGTCGTGTTGTCGATCCCATCTACCACTCCACCATATCTCGCTGGACCGGGAAGGCGGAGTCGTTGGTGCGTTGTACGTGTGCATCTCTCGGAGGCGTCGCCACTTGCGGTGTTGGATCGGATCGGATCGCGAGGAGAAGAAGGCTAGTACGACTACATCATCCACGTTCTATTGAACGTTTCCGCTGTGCGATTTCTTCAAGGGTATGAAGATCTCATCTATCTCTCTCGTTGATTACATCTCCTAGATTAGATCTTGGCTTTCTTGTTCGCATCTGTAGGAAATTTTTTGATTTACTATGCTGCGAACCCTTCACCGGCCCTGTTACGAGTCGGGACTAGAGGGCCTCCCCGTGGGCACCTCGGAGCACCCTCAGGGACAGGCCCTTTAGTCCCGGTTTGTAACACGGACCGGGACTAAAGAGCCTCTACAGATTTTGTTTTGTTTTAGGGTTTTAGGGTTTAGGTGTTCGGGGGAATTATTTTTGTTGTATTTTATTTTATTTCTTTCTTCATTTTAAAAACACTTTTCATATAATTCTACGCATACATGTTAGTGCATATATATGTAAGATAACTTATCTTACGATCGAGTATATATATACAATTATATGGAGATCACAATTACCGGGACTAGAGCCCATCTATTCGATTACATGGACCAACATTAGTAATGGCCCCTAGCTACACTAAATCTTCCTTTATCATCTACAGCTTCTGTCCTCAAAAAGGCCGCTAGCTCCTCTGCAACAGCAATCACGCGTTGCTCAGGTAGGTACTTCTCCCGCATAGCCATGAACTATATAAGAAAAGGAGATCAATATGAATGCCAATCATGATAACAAAGAATGACGGGTAAAAATAGAGGTGTGAATGTGTATTGCTTACGTCGTATCTGTAATCCTCATGCTCAAAGGTAAACGTGCGAATGAACTCGCAAACGTAGTATCCACATAGATGCGTCTCCTGTGGCTGCTGGTCGCACGTTACGAGAATAGAATATAATCAAAATAATAATCTAGCATCATAAATGTATTGAAAATAGATGTATCTCGTACTACTTACCTGAACCGCTCTAAAGGTCAGCTTCTCATAAGAGATACCGTCAGTCACGCACTTGAACCACTTCCAAACCCTGCCCGACAAGGAAAATGATTTGCTAAGTTTTTCATTACTTGATATCTCAGAAAATCATCGAAAGAGACCGATATAGCGCAAGAATGATTGAAATTACCCTTGGAGCATGTCCTGCAGGCTTTGGAACTGTTCCATGTTTCTCGATAATGGGTCGAAGACATCAACTCTTCCCTTATCAATTTGAATGTCCAACAGAATCCAGTGGTAGCTGCACATGTATATATATATGTCAGTAACTTATCAATTACACTTATAAGTGAATGGACACAACAGAGTAAGACCCTCACTTGAAGTTGTATGGAAACAGTATGTGGTCACAGAAATTTTGATCCGTTAGAAACCTTAGAAGGTTTTCCTCCGTCTCCTTGGGTTTATCAGTTAGCGTCTTTATATGTATTTTATCTGGGTCAATAAACCCAATATTTATAATGTTCCTACTTTTACAGACCAGGATCTTCATTCTGCATAATAGAGTACAAAAGGATATAGTGAGGATAATTACATGCAATGAATTGAAATAACTGAACAAGTTATATGTAGACAACGAATTGAAAAACTTACAGACAATAGCAATTCATGAGAGATTTGTCGAGGGCGTCGCAATTGTACATCTAGAAGAGTTTGTCAAAGTTGACATGGATCTCTTCGGGACGGCCGTAGTACTCCCGTGGGACACGCACCACGATCATTATTCTCCCATTCTTTGCTTCATTCATATACCATGCATGCAAGTAACGCATATTTGTTGGGA
Organism: Dactylis glomerata; assembly: GCA_007115705.1. Lineage (NCBI taxonomy): Eukaryota > Viridiplantae > Streptophyta > Magnoliopsida > Poales > Poaceae > Dactylis > Dactylis glomerata. The sequence continues at coordinate 1,841,323 of QXEO01000200.1, read as the reverse complement.
GATATTCCAACCTTTCTTTGCTGACCAAAGGGCCTCCCATGACAAATTTAGGCTTAGGGGCTACAACAGCCTTGGGAAACCTCTCGTCTTGGGAAGCCAGAACGTCTTCAACACTCATACCCCATTCATCCGCCCACTTCTGTGCTATTTCCAAATTTTGCCCCTGCACCTGAGAGGGAACATTCTCGGATAACACCCTGAGGGGTGGGATCGATTGTTTAGCCTGTTGTCCAAGCTGAGGAACGTCTGATCATTTTTTGCTTGTACTTGTACTTGATTTGCTCCCACTTGCACTTGTACGTGATCTGCTCTTTTTCCCTTCCTCCTGCAATGTGCGTAGATAGTCATCAGGCTTATGGTGCAAGCCATACTGCGATGGAAGGGTCAGTAAGTATTTTGCATATTCTTTTTGCTTCTCGGTGTATTTCGGGCGGGGCTCGGGTTCCTTCTTTTTCATCTGCGCATCATAATGTTCCTTTGCAATCCTGGTGTTTTCCTCAGGGGTACGATCATAAGGTCTGATGGGAAGATTAGGATGAGGTACCTTTGGGAGGGGCGACAGTTTTCGCTTTGGGGGGCTCCGTCGCTTAGAACTCATCGACGGAGCGTTCTTGCTGGCACGGTTCCGCTTAGTTTCCTTAGCGGCCGGCGGTGGAGATGGCCGACCCAAGTCCGGCGGCGGTGATCGAGATGGACTCGTGTTGTGGTGGCCGTAGTCATGTGGAGGGCTTGGAGGTGATGGAGGTGTAGGTGTCCTGCGATGACTCAGAGGCGGTGCTGTCCTTGGGGCCGAGCCTAGAAGCTTGATGTAGTTCTTGTCCCATAGAATGACTCCACCCAGTACTTCTTCGAGTGTCTTCTCATCTTCGGGTCCAGCGATGTCAAGCTCCATATCATGAAACTCCATCACGATTTCATCCACCCCGACTTTAGCATAGCCAACTGGAATCTCACGCCCATGCCAGCATACATCAGGGCCAGAAGGTAAAGCTTGTCCGACGGCCACCTTCATGGATATGTTCTTTATTCTCTAATGGAGTTCACATGATATTGACTCCTTGATTCCATCCACGGGGTAGCCGGGACTGCCCTCTATCATTCATCGTGCATCATTAGTCGGGGCCTCAGATTCAGCCATGCTGCTTTTCCGCTTAGATGGGCCGGCGGTAATATCGAGTGCAGGATCTTGCTGGCGCACTACTCCTCTAAGTTCGCCAATCTGCTGTTGTTGCTCGTTAAGTCTGGCAAGCAACTGGTTGAATTTGTCATTTTCCTCATCCTGCTATCGCTTCTTTGCTGTCGCTCGACTTCTGTAAGTCTCTTGGTCTTTGGCAAACCCAAGCCACCACGGGTAAGAAGGACCAAAGCCTCGCGTTCGTCCTCCGTGTTCGTCATTCCCGAGGACCAGTGTGAGCAAGTCTTTCTCTCTATCTGGAGTGAATTGTCTCTTTCCCTCTTTAATTTCTTTCACTATTTTTTTCCAATTTTCCCTGGGTATCCTAAGACCGTCACTGCAGATAAGGTCCCCTATTAGTTCGTCGTACGAACCACCATGCGCAAGGAACCAATTTCTTGCTCTCATTTCCCACTCATCATGGATGGGTTTAGGTGTGATCCCTTTAGCAATCATCTCTTGCTCTTTCTTATCCCACTTTGGGATGGCAGTCTCGTAGCCCCCTGGCCCGAGCGTGTGGTGATATTTCTTCTTGTCAGCATTTTTCTTGTTCTTTTCTGATAATGCCTTGGCATCTTCTGACTCCTTATACTCCTGAAATGCCTTCCAGTGATTCGCCTGCTTCGCTAGATACCCTTCAAATACTGGCACTTTCTTTGTCTTCAGATAGTTTTTCCATAATTTTTTCTTCCACACCCGGAACAGTTTGGCCATCTTCTGTAGAGTCCACTTCTTGACTTTGGCCCTCAATTCTCTTGCGGCGACTTCATCCTCACATTCTAGTAGGTCGAAATGTGCCATGAGATCATTCCAAAGACTCTCTTTGTACCTTTCGGCGACATACTCACTATCGACTGCCCTTTTGCGCTTGTTCCACTCCCAAACGCTGATCGGAATGTGATCCCTAACCAGAACTTCGCATTGTTTCTTGAATGTGTCGGCAACCTTCTTAGGAAGCTTAGGTTCGCCCATAGGCAATATGACCTCAAAGGTGTAATGCGTTCGTGCATCCAACTTTTTGGTCGGGCCTCGTTTCGTAGCTTTGCTCAATGTGGAGGCCTAAGAGGAGAAACATTCGTCAATGTATATGTATACAATATACAGCTATCTCCAATATTTTCACATATTACAAGTGATTGCCGAACTTCATATATATACCTCTCCGGACTTCGTTAATTGTCCACCGGCTTCTCCATCAGCGGAGCTATCGCCATCTCCATCATCGGAGCTATCGCCTTCTCCATCGGCTTCATCTTCATGTCGTTCGACCTCCATTCCATCCCCGGAGGGGTTTAGATACAATGATGGAGATTCAGCTGGTTCAACATCGGGGGCATCGTTGATTATATCTTTGAGACACAATACCGACATTTTTAAAATGATATATCAAATAACTTAATTTAAATTTTGCTCACAAATAACTTAATCTAAATTTTACTAAACAACTTAATCTAACTAAATAACAATTAACTAAATAACTTAATCTAACTAAGAATCTAACTAAGAAACTAACTAAATAACTAACTAAGAATCTAACTAACTAAAAAAACCCTAACTAAGAAACTAACTAAACCCTAACTAAAAACTAACTAAACCCTAACTAAAAACTAACTAACTAACAAATACTAACTACTAACTAACAAATACTAACAAATATTAACGAACTAACAACTAACTAAAAAATACTAACAACTAACTAACAAATACTAACAACTAACTAATAAATACTAACAACTAACTAACAAATACTAACAAATATTAACAAAAATTAACTAACTAACAACTAACTAACAAATACTAACAATTAACCTAATTAAAAAATACTAACTTACTAACAAATAATAACTAACTAACTAACCTAATTAAAAAATAGAAACTAACTAACAAACCCTAACTAACTAAACCCTAACTAAGAAACTAACTAAACCCTAACTAAAAACCCTAACTAAAAACTAACTAACTAACAAATACTAACTACTAACTAACAAATACTAACAAATATTAACAAACCCTAACTAACTAACTAAACCCTAACTAGAAACTAACTAACCTCTGGGCGCCGACGAGATGGTTCGGGCGGGGCGGCGGCTGGCGCGGGGAGGCGGCGGCGTCGGGGCTCGGGCGGCGGCGGCGGGCGTGGGGAGGCGGCGGCGCTGCGGCTCGGGTGTCGCGGCGTCGGACGCGGGCGTCACGGCGTTGGGCGCGGGTGCGGGCGGCGGCGGCGCGATCGGACGGTGGCGGCGCGGTCGGGCGGCAGCGGCGAATCAGGTGCGGGGCGTCGGCGGCGGGCTTCGGCAGCCTGGCGGCGTCGCAGTCTTCTCCTCGCGCGCGATAATGTCCAAGTCCCCGACCGGGGATGAAGGACTTCTTTTTATACCCCCTGCCTTTAGTCCCGGCCGGTGGCTCAAACCGGGACTAAAGGGCCTTTAGTCCCGATTTGAGCCACCAGCCGGGACTAAAGGGCTTGGCCGGGGGGGTTCCAGAAACGGGCCTTTAGACCCGGTCCGTGGTTCAGGCCGGGACTAAAGGCCCAAAACTGGGTTGTTTTTAATTTATTGTAAATCAATTATCTGTTTTGGAAATTAATTATCTGTTTTGTAAATCAATAATCTATTTTATAAATCAATTATCTGTTTTATAAAACAATTATTGTAACTTATCAAACTATTAACAAATTTGCTATTTTGAATTAAAAAATCAAACTTATCAAACTAATATTTTTTGCATATTTTTGAATCTTATTAAACTTTCAACATGAAAAGTGCTTGAATTTGAATAAGTAATTCAAATCCATTTTCTGTTTTATTAAATAATTTTTCTAACTTATCAAACTATTAACAAAATTGCCATTTTCAATTAAATAATAGATTAACTAATATTTTTTGCATATTTTTGAATCTCATTAAACTTTCAACATGAAAACTGCTTGAATTTGAATAAATAATTCAAATCCATCCAATGTTTTATAAAATAATTATTTTAACTTCTCAAACTATTAACAATTTTGCCATTTTGTAAGTCTGATACACATGGAGAGGGAATAATCCTAATTCGCCACACTGAATTGCAATACTACCTCTCCCTTATGAATCAATAATTGCTAATTGAGAGTCAGTTCATTATTAACACACATGCTCCTTAAATAAAGGTTTAGTACATTCCATACATGCATTACATAAAAGGTTTAATATATTATTACATTATTGCACTAACATTCCTATCTATTATTTCTGTTTTCTTCTGGGTCGTAGCCATGGAGAATCTTCATCATTCAGTAGGATGCTTGGGTCAGTTTTCACTTTGAAGGGCAGAATTTCATGAAACTTATTATAATCTACTGACATGTCTGTCTTGTCATCTACTCCCACGATATTTCTTTTCCCTGAAAGAACTATGTGGCACTTTGGCTCATCGGACGATGTCTTCTTTTGCTGATTTCTTTTTCTCGTTTTTGTAGACATGTCCTTCACATAGAAAACCTGAGCGACATTGTTGGCTAGGACGAATGGTTCATCCATGTACGCAAGATTGTTGAGATCCACTGTTGTCATATCATAGTTTTGGTCTACAACTACCCCGCCTCCTGTCAGCTTCACCCATTTGCACCAAAACAAAGGGATCTTAAAAGTAGGTCCATAGTCAAGTTCCCATATCTCCTCTATGTACCCATAATATGTGTCCTTCTGCCCATTATCGTCTGTTGCATCAAAGCGGACACCACTGTTTTAGTTGGTGCTATTTTTATCTTGGGCGACCGTGTAAAATGTATTCCCATTTATCTCGTACCCTTGGAAAGTACATATAGTCGAAGATGGTGGCCTAGCCAAACAGTACAGCTGATCTCCAACGGTGTTGTTATTCATGAGATGTGTCTGCAACCAACTGCCGAAAGTCTTCTCGTGTTCCCTTTAATCCAAGAGTCAGCCTTCCCCGGGTTTTCGGAGCGTAGAATATTCTTGTGTCTCTCGATACACGGAGCCATCTCGGTGAATTATGTAGAACTGTGTAGTGTGCTTGAGTGAATGAATGCCCGTCCATACATACTTTTGCTTTCCTTCCTAGTGTGCCTTTTCCTATTAGCCTACCCTCATACCGAGATTCAGGAACACCAATCGGCTTAAGGTCAGGAAGAAAGTCTACACAAAACTCAATGACCTCCTCTGTTCCATAGCCCTTGGAGATGCTTCCTTCTTGCCTAGCACGGTTACAAACATATTTCTTTAAGACTCTTATGAATCTCTCGAAGGGGAACATATTGTGTAGAAACACATGACCGAGAATTCTAATCTCTTCGACTAGGTGAACTAGGAGGTGTGTCATTATATTGAAGAAGGATGGCGGGAACAACAACTCGAAGCTGACCAAACATTGGACCACATCAATCTGTAACCCTGATAGACTATCTCGGTTGATTACCTTCTGAGAAACTGCATTGAGGAATGCACATACCTTCACAATTGCCAGGCGAACATTTTCCAGTAGAATTCCCCTCAATGCAACCGGAAGTAATTGCATCATAAGCACGTGGCAGTCATGAGACTTTAGGTTTTGGAATTTTTTGTCTTTCACATTTACGATTCCCTTTATATTCGACGAGAAGCCAGTCGGGACCTTGATACTGAAAAGGACTTCAAAGAAGATTTCCTTCTCTTTCTTGGTAAGAGCATAGCTGGCACGCCCTTGAAACTGCCCTGCATGCATGCCGTCTCGTCCTTTATGATGTTCCTGGTTCTCCTGTGCTTCCGATGTTTCTTTTGACTTCCCATACAAGCCCAGGAATCCTAGAATATTCACGCAGAGATTCTTCGTCAGGTGCATCACGTCGATTACGGAGCGGACCTCATGGACTTCCCAATAGGGTAGCTTCCAAAATATAGATTTCTTCTTCCACATGGGTGCGCGCTTATCAGGGCCGTTAGGAACAGGTTGGCTGCCAGGACCCTTTCCAAAGATTACTTTTAAATCTTTGACCATATCAAATACTTCAGCACCAGTACGGGTGCCAGGCTTCCCTCGGGTTTCTGCCTTGCCATTGAAATGCTTGCCTTTTTTCTTTAAGGGATGCTTGGGCGGAAGAAAACGACGATTGTATGGGTACACATTCTTCCTATATGTGTCCAGATATATACTTTCTGTCTGATCCAAACAGTGTGTGCATGCATTGTATCCCTTGTTTGACTGTCCTGAAATGTTACTAAGAGCAGGCCAATCATTGATGGTTACGAAAAGCAACGCTCGAGGTCAAATTCCTCTTTTTTGTGCTTGTCCCACACACGTACACCTGGTTCGGCCCACAGCTGTAAAAGTTCATCAACTAATGGCCTTAGGTACACATCAATGTCGTTGCCGGGTTGCTTTGGACCTTGGATAAGCACTGGCATCATAATGAACTTCCGCTTCATGCACAACCAAGGAGGAAGTTTGTAGATACATAGAGTAATGGGCCAGGTGCTGTGACTGCAACTCTGCTCCCCAAAAGGATTCATGCCATCTGTACTTAGACCAAACCATAAGTTCCTTGCGGCACCTGCAAATCTTGGGAACTCTCTCTCGATTTTTCTCCACTGCCGACCATCAGCGGGGTGCCTCAACTTGTCGTCTTTTATATGATCTTCCATGTGCCATCGCAACAACTTCGCATGCTCTTTATTTCTGAACAGACGTTTCAACCGTGGTATTATAGGAGCATACCACATCACCTTGGCAGGAACCCTCTTCCTGGGTGGCTCGCCCTCAATATCACCAGGGTCATCTTTTCTGATCTTATACCGCAATGCAGTGCATACCGGGTATTTATCCATATTCTCGTACTTCTCACCGTGGTAGAGGATGCAGTCATTAGGGCATGCATGTATCTTCTGTACGTCTAATCCTAGAGGGCAGACAAGCTTCTTTGCTTCGTACGTGCTGGCAGGCAATTCGTTCTTTCTTGGAAGCATCTTCTTCATCAGTACCGGCAACTTTTTAAATGATGAGTCAGTCACACCGGTCTCTGTCTTCCACTTCAACAATTCCAGTGTGCTACCCAGCTTCTTCTGGCCATCCTCACAAGTTGGGTACAATAGTTTGTTGTGGTCCTGTAACATCTGATCGAACTGCAACCTCTCCTTTTCTGTGTCACAGCCTTGCCGTGCATCAGAAATGACCCGACCAAGATCATCAGCGGGCTCATCTGGTGCCCGTTCTTCACCCTGACCTTCTTCTTCATTGTCTTCCATTGCGGTATCAGCATACTCAGGGAACATAGATCGGTAGTTGTCATCAACGTTCTCTTCTTCATCATCGTCTTCCATCATAACCTCTCTTTCTCCATGCTTGGTCCAAACATTATAGCCAGACATAAAACCGGATCGAAGCAGGTGGCTCTGAATGACTCTTAAGGAAGTGTGATCCTTCTCATTCCGACATTCAACACATGGACAAAACATAAAGCCACCACCATGCTTGTTCGCCTCGGCCGCATCTCGAAAAGAATGCACGCCTTCTCTGTAAGCGGCTGTGTGTCAATCTCTGTACATCCATGGATGGCTCATCTGTGTCATACAACAGTATATCAAATGCAATCACGATCCTAAAATTAGTACCGCATGGTCTAAACGAGGAAATATAGTTGCTAACCTTTTAGAACAAGTGGAAATAAAGAGGAAGAGGCTTAAGCGTGGCTCGGGCACCTCATATCGTAGTTGTGTTCGGTGAACTTAAGTGGCATCGCTCTAACAGATATTTTAACAAACACCTCTAGTGCATAGGAATAAAATACAAAACTAGCACAAACCCACACTCCTCCATCCAAGAAAAATACAAGGGAGAGGGGAGAGGGGCTGCGGCCATATATGTAGGCAGAAGCCTTTAGTCCCGGTTTGAGACACAAACCGGGACTAAAGGGGACGCACATGCGGGCCGTCCACCGCATAGCCCTTTAGTCCCGGTTTGTGTCTCAAACCGGGACTAAAGGCTTGTAACGGACCGGGACTATAGGCTGCCGTGTAGGTGGGCGAATTTGGGGCCACATGGCCAGGCCTTTAGTCCTGGCCCAGATAACGGCCGGGACTAAAGGGTCCTGACCAAAGGCCCGTTTTCCACTAGTGTCGGTTATTACTGAGAATTACCACACAATATTTACATGTATTTCTTGCATTTATGCGTTGTGTTTTCTTATCAAATCGAGCTCAAACTTTGAATTAACAAATAGCAGGCCTGGTAAAGTGCCCATGTTTGGGTTTTCACCTTCATGTTTTGTGTTGGCTGTAATTTTGAACACTCAAAGTTAAAATCGTGGACCCATCTAGCAACACTAGTATATACGATTTCTGTTGTTAACAAAATCAAGAGAAAATAAGACTTCGGTAGCAATTTTTTAGGTAGGTATTGACAAAAAATTAGTTATTATTATTTTTACAATCACATGTATTTGGTGACCTGGAATTGTGCCTATTTATTTCAATTTCTAGTACAGAATTTATGGTTACCATGCCGTTGTAAGTTGCAAAAGAAGACAAAGTCATCTTTCTCAAGGATGCGTACATCAGCATCCACTAGTGGAAAACACGGCATTAGCACCGGTTGCTAACTGCCTTTTGCACCGGTTTTGCAACCGGTGCAACGCATCTGGGACTAAAGCCCTAACCCTTTAGCACCGGTTGCGTTACGAACCGGTGCTAAAGGGTCTCCACGTGGGTGTGCAGACGAGCTCCTGCTGATGGACCTTTAGCACCGGTTCGTAAATCGAACCGGTGCTAAAGGTTGGCGACATGGCAGCCCCTAAACGCTGCCGTGGCTAAAACCCTAAACCCTAGCCATTTGAAATATGTTTTTTTTGGGTATTTGAAACACGTTGATGCACATATAAATCACATCATGGGAGAGAGGTGAACCACATAGCTACCGGTAGAGCCCTCAGCCCCGGGGAGAACTACTCCCTCCTCATCATGGGAGACAGCAACGGCGATGGAGATGGCGGTGGAGTCAATGGAGATGTCTCCGGGGGAAATTCCCGGTCCCGGCAGGGTGCCGGAACAGAGACTTCTGTCCCCCTGAAATTGGTCTTCGACGGCGGCGGCGCTGCGGAACTTTATCTGGGAAAACGTCGATTGATTTAGGGTTTTCGCGTCGGACTGTCGGAGGCTTTGTATAGGCGGAGGGGCGATGCCAGAGGGCACCAGGGGCCCCCACACCACAGGGTGGCACGGCCAGGGGTGCACCCGCGCCCCCAGGTGGTGCGGCCACCTCCTGGCCCTCATCCGTCTCTGCTTTGGACTCCGTCTCATGTCGGGGAAAATAGGAACTTCAAGCTTTGTTTCGTCCAATTCCGAGAATATTTCCCGTGTAACTTTTCTGAAACACAAAACAGCAGAAAACAGGGAACTGACACTGTGGCATCTCGTTAATAGGTTAGTTCCAGAAAATGCATAAAAATGCCACGAAGTGTAAACAAAACACAAAGCAATTGGTGTAAAACAAGCATGGAGCATCAAAAATTATAGATACGTTTGAGACGTATCATCGGCCACATAGGATTCTCATGTCGGCGGCATGGGAGAGAGAGGGAAGGGCAGCGACATCGATAGGGTTTTGGGCGGAGGGAGGGTTGTCACAAGTCTTTTGCCCTGGGCTAGAGGAACCAAAGAGGCTTCAGGAACCATTTGTCTATATTGTTGGAGTTTCTCTTAGTGCACTCTGTGCCTTTGTAAAAATTTCCTAAATGCCTGGTGACAAGGGTATAGTTAATAGAGCCCGTTAGTTGAGTACCCCTGAGGCCCGTTAAGCTAGGCCCAATTGTAATGATAGTCGAATACGAGTCTTTACCGTATGTCGATATTGTAATCTGTATCGGACCCTACCCGATCCTCGAGACCTGGCCACCTATATATAGGGGCCAGGAGGGGACGGTGTAGGGCAGATTGAAAGCAAGCCAGGTTGAACACCCAAGTTTACTTTCGACACACACCTGTTTCGACTAACTTTACCTTCGAGTTCATCCGACGCCCTGTCTCCCCGATCCTAAGTCCTTCATCTAGGACATTTGTCGAGTTAACCCCTCGTCAATTGGCGCCGACCGTGGGGAACTTGGGCGTTGGAATCATGAATTCGACGGCTTTTTCGCTTTTAGTCAATAGCAGTACAGAAGTCGACAAAAATCAAGAGATGGAGTTGACAATTGGAAGCTTAAACATCCTCATCGAACCGTCGGGTTCATCTCGCCTTTCAGATCCGACGAAACAAGATCCGTCAGCAAGGGAGCCCGAAACAACAGCAATGATGGAATATTCTGAAGGCTCTTCCAGCGAGGTAAACTCACCGGTCAGCCCAGAGGAAGTGCAAAAACAAAAGATCGCAGAAGACAACGAAGAAAAGGAAAAATTTGACGTGGAAGTCCAACTCGAAGATCTCACGATCTGCCTCGACGATACGGCAGACAAGTCAACAGATACATGGAAGACAGGATTAGAGCTTTCTGAGGATAGTAACTCGATCTTCTCAAGCTTTAAGGGTAACATCGGCAAACAATGCCAGGTGCTCGCCATTATAGGAGATAATTCAGAAGAATTCGACGAAAACGACAATCCAGTATTAAACCCAGCAAATATCGACAGAGGAGCAAATCACCTAGCAGAAGGGCAAACACCAGAATCCCACTCAAGCAGGGAAAAAATTCGACTATCAGTCGACGAATGGAGGATAATAAGAGAAGCCGTAGAACACGGCACGCCAATACCATCAAATTCTAGCAAAGACATGCTTTTGGGGTATCACTACGCCCTAAGGCAGCAGGCCAAGCAATTAGCAAAGGAGAAAACAGAGATACAAAGAAGAAAAGATTCAGCCATTGCAGCTAGCGAGGCTGCTCGAAAAGCACGGAGCGACGCATCATACAGCAACGCAAGGAAAAATCGTCGACACGGTTCAAGGTACGATAACCTCGAGTATTCTAACAGGCAAAGTATTTCCAAAAACCTCGACTCGTCCTTCCTATCGGTCGACGAGCAGGGAAACATCCTACCAAAAACTCCTGAAGCAGCACTAGTGGCAGCACAAGCATATCTACTTACAACTCGACCAAGTCCAGGAGATCCCAGAGAACATATGCATAGAACAGCACTGAACGGACTCAACATGGTGGGCCACAAGCTATCAGCAAAAGGAGAAGAAGCATATCACCACAAGGAAGTGCACAAAGCAAGGTCACCTCGCCGTCACAATAGTCCTCGGCGCAGAAGCAGCAAACATCGATCTCGATCGCCATCACCAAAGCAGCACGGTGGAACCCGAAGATCACGATCCCCAAATGAAAAGCGCGACTATGAAGACGACGAAAAAGAGATGGGGGCATCATGCTTTACCCGCAGGGTTCGCACCACTCCAGTTCCCAAGGGATTCAAGCTACCTCATGATCAGCAAAAATACGATGGATCACAGGAACCACAATCATGGCTTGCAGATTACTTGCAAGCAGTTCAAATATTAGGAGGAACCAAGGAAACAGCAATGCAAAGTTTGCAACTACACCTCACCGGTGCAGCAAGGTCATGGTTGAGCAAACTAGAGAAAGAATCTGTTGGAAGCTGGGAAGACCTCACAAAGCAATTTACAAGCAACTTCAGGTCGACATACAAACGACCAGCATCAATAGAAGAAGTCAAAGCGTGCGTACAGCAACGCGACGAAACACTACGGGCATACATCCAAAGATGGAGCCTCATCAAAAACTCAGCAGTCGAAGTTTCAGACGAAAGAGCAATAGACGCGTTCATCATCAGATTAAGGCAAAGAGACCTAGTCGAAGAGATGGGCAGAATCAAGCCGAAAACAGTGTCAGACCTCATGGACACAGCAAACAGGTTCGCAGACGGAGAAGATGCGTGCAACAACAAGCGGACGCGATCTCCAGAGGACGACAGAAGAAACAGATATGGAAGTCAAAGGAGACGATCCCGAAACTACGACACCTACGGCTCGCATAGCCAAGTCGCCGCAGGATATAAAGACAACAACTATCAAGGAAATGATCGCAGAAGTTCGGGATATAGAAGTTACGGAAAGGAGGACTATAAGAAGTTCCCTATAAGGGAATCCAGAGAGTACAACCCATCACCAGAAGATATGCTCAACGGGCCTTGTCATATACACTCAGCGTTCGTCGACGGGAAGCGAGTATCAAGGCACGCAATGAAAGACTGCACAACATTCTTAAAACTGCAAGAAGCAGCAATAAATAAGCAAACCGAAGCAAGGCGACAAGGATTCGAAGGAAGTAACAATCCTCCGACAAAGCAGCAAGGAAACAATGGAGCGCCTCAAGGACAAGATCAGCAAAACCAGGGACAGGACGACGACGAAGGGTATGTACCATCAAAAGGACACATCATATCAATGATACAACCTGTACCCAAGTCGAACAAAGAAGAGAAGAGCATAACTCGACAAGTCAAGTTAGCAGTCATATCACCTCCAGCTGCAACAGAGTATCTGCACTGGTCAGAGCAACCAATAGAGTTCAACAGAGAAGATCACCCTATAACAGTACCTCGGCCGGGAAACGCGCCTTTGGTACTCAAAGCTCAAATCGGCGCGTATGATGTCGACAGAATATTCATGGATGCAGGGAGTGGAATCAACTTGATATACGCAAAAACACTCCGAGCAATGCATATATCACTAGAGTTCCTGAAGCCAACAGATTGTTCCTTCCATGGAATCGTACCAGGAAGTGCCAATTACCCGCTGGGTCGAATAGCACTCAATGTTTGCTTCGGCAACCGACAAAACTATAGAAGAGAAAAGCTAGACTTCGAAGTCATGGACTGGCCATCGCAATATCACGCGATCCTCAGACAACCCGTGTTTTCGCGATTCATGGCAGTGCCTCACTACACATATTTGGTACTTAAAATGCCAGGACCAAGAGGAATAATTACAGTGAAAGGAAGTTTTGAAGTTTCAGATCTCTGCGACAGGGAATTCCACAAGATGGCGCAAAATTTTGGCGTAATAGCCAACCATGCAGAAAAGGCAAAAAGCGCGACTACAGAAGGCGTCAAGCTACTCGAAGGATGCGTCGCGGAGCCCGAAACGAAGGAACCACGAGTAGGAGCATCAGGAGAAGACACAGGCGCAGAGGAAAAAGGGAAAGCCACGACGACATAAGCATCATAAGACAATAGAGTAGAACAATAAAGGCTGTAAAAGCCACGAGTTATACCAGGGGCAATGCCCTCTAGATCCAGAACGCAGGTCACAGGCCGGATCTCTTGGGTCACCCCATGTATCTTACATTACAAGTATAAATAAAGACAAAGCGTTCCTCATATTCGAGTTTACGAGTCTTTCAAAGAGAAGATGCGGCAAACGCACGAACCATGCAAATACGCCTTGAGAATAAATTTCAGACATATAGTCGCGAAATAAATAAACTCTCGCGTTCCACATACACCTTACAACATCAGGTTGTCAGAATCATCTACGCCTAAAGGATCCAGATAATGATACTCGCGGAAAAACGCAGCATCCGCCTCTAGAAGCCTAGCTACGAGTCTTCGAGCAGGTTGCAGCGTGTTCTCCATATGAACCCGAAGGCTAGCTCCACCTGGAGCTAAACTCAGGGACATCGTGCTATAATGCAATCTGGGGTGCCACTTGCGTATCCACCCGAGAGCAAAATTGGCACCAGCCATTAAGTTCAGTTCTATCAACCTATGAATACGATGGCTGGATCTGAAAGTATCAAGAAGAAGTGGGAAAGTTGTAGGCAAAGGATTACGGGGAAGCATAATGGAGTGCATAGTTGTGAGAGCTCGCCGGCAACCATCAACTGATTCGCCAATATGCTGGGCACGGTCTTGAAGCAATACAATGGCGCTTCGGCGTCGAGGATCAGACCACAAAGTCTCACAGCCAGTCGACATTTTCTCCAAAGCCGCATTTCGCTCAGCAATTCGACGTTCTTCAGCAGCAAAATCTAAACAAGTACCTACAAATGGCGAAAGATGTCACAAAAACAGCAGTGCACAAGCAAGGAAAGGAAGAGCTGAAAGAAAACTCACATCGCAACATCTCGCAGGCAGACTCGACAATGCCAAGGATGAAAGATTCGCATTCTTCATTATGAATAACCTTCGCCATCAGACTGGAGACCTTTTCATCAAGGGAAGAGATTTTCTTCACATAGCTACCGGCTTGGCTAGCCTTTTTAATAGCCATCTGTGCCTGACATTTGGCCAAAGTTAGGCGAGCCTCAAGGTCAGATATCCTGGAAAAGTACTCTGCGCATTGACAGCATCGACTAGGAGTCGACGAAATCTGAGGATCGAATCCACGGGCAGAGGAAGGAGCAGTAGCATGAGCCAAAGGATCATTGACGCGCGTCGACTGCAAGCCAAAAGGAAAAGAAAGGAGAAACAATTTCAGAGAGGCAGCATAAAACTTCATACGAAGAGGATATATTTACATAAGAGCACAACCCTATGGCTAAGGTTCTCGGGTTGCACTTAATTGAAGTCTTTACATTCAAAAGGAGAAAACTAAAAAAGCTACAAAGAAGCTGAATCTACGCCACCTCAGCATTGTGCTCCGTGGAAGAAGGGGGCGCGGCCAGTTCCTCGCTAGAAGTCGACGGTGGCACTGGATCTTTCGCCGCTGGAGGTGGCGCAGCAGGCACAGCAGAGGCTGCCGAAGGAGAAATCGTTGTCAACAATGCAGGTGCCAACTTCTTCGCCCTCTCGAAAAACACCTTCATCTCGTCACGGGTGTGACCATGAGGGGAGCTAACCCTCTCCCAGTCGAAGTCTGTACCGTGCGCAAGAGAAAGTGCAATAGCACCCTCGGCGCCGCGCTTAATGGACAGCCCTTTCAGCTGGAGAGTGGGGTCTTCAGTGGTATCGAAGGACTTGGCAAGTTCAGTCAGGTTGTCCTTCGGGATTGCCGCCCTTTTCTTCGGCCACAACCCGGCAAATAGCTGTGATAGAACGCGGCTAACCAACTCAAAAGTCTCCTGGATAGATATCCAGTTTTCTTCGAGTAGGTTAACTGCATCCATTAGAGGATCATCGTCCGTTTGCAAGGACGATGGAGATACCCCGGTGAATTCTAAGCAATAGAAAAGAAAAGAAGAGACAAGTGTCAACAAATACACCAGTGCAACAGAAGACGAAAACTGAAGACAAGGCGAAGCACTTACTTTCAGCGGCAGTAGACATGGTGTGAAGACGCTCCGCCACGGCTTGCTCTCGTTGAGCATGCTCCTTGTTGGCTTCAGCTAAAGCTTTTTCAGCTTTCTTCGCCTTGCCAAGCGCAGCCTTCTGCGACTTCTCAGCATCCGCTTTAGCAGCGGCCGCCACATCATAAGCTTTTTGCGAAGCATTGAGCTCCGCTTCCAGCGACGCGATTCGAGCATTGGCTGTTGCTAAGGCAGCTACAAAAGAAGACGAAAGGGAGTCAGATAAGTGGGAAAAGAAAAAGCACGGAAGAAAAGTAATGACTGGACATCAAGATTGTACCTTCGGAAGCTTTCGCAACCTTTAGGTACCCTGCACACTCCGTGCCCAAGGCAATAAATCTCTTCACTAAAGCCTGAGAAAAGAAGTGTGTAAGAGTAGAAGTGCATGAAAGGAAAGAAAGTAAAGAAGAATTGCTCACGTCATCAGAGGAAATCGTAGGTGCATGGGCTTCCAGAGAAACTTCGACTTCTTTGGCCCTCTTTGAGCGTTTAGGGTATCGGGCTTGAGGAACCTTCTTCACACCGGACCTGGTAGCCCTCGGTGCAACATCTGGTTCGATAGGCTCATCAACCGCCACAGGAGAAGGTGGTGGAGCAGCTGTCGCATATGTTGGTTGTTCTTCATCATCACTGCATGAAAAATATAAGTTATGACAACAAGGCAAGAACAATGCAATTGAAGAACTCGACTACAATACTTACGATGCAAGCATGTCGAAGTACTCCATATCTTCTGCAAGAACGGTGGCTTTACCAGCCGCTGCAGAACTCGATGAAGCAATTTCGTCGACACGCTTCCTTTTCTTCTCGACACCAACATCTTCAGCTAGTATAGGAGGAGGCGATGTCCACGAGCTAGTTTCCTCTTCTGATTCTTCGACATCATCTCCATCCTGACTTTCGTCAGCCTCGGGGGCTTCAGATGCAGTAGAGGCAAGATCAGCTGGTAGGGGCCCTGCCTCTGGAAGAGGAGGACGAGAGACAAGGAATTGATGACCCTGCATATGAATAAATTAGCAGAGTGCAATGGCACAGAGTAAACACAAATCGAACCAAGCAAAGTTCGACAATAAGTAAACGCGAAGATACATACCTCAGGCAGAGGGTGCACGGAGTCGAAAAAGTCAGCGGTTAAATCCGCAACTGCGTGTTCCTTGGTGAGTTTGGTAAGATTCCTGACTCGCTTGTCGACCTCTTCTTTCGATATCAGATCTTCAGATATGCGAGTAGGATCTTCCAAACCGGAGTAATTCCAAAGTCTGGTAAGGCGGTGTTGTAAGGGTTGAACTCGACGTTGAATGAAAAACGCCATGAGTTGCATACCCGACAGAGCACCTCCTTGACCTCCTTTCAAAGCCTTGATGCGGGAAAGAAGAGGAAGAATTTCTTGTGCTTCTGCATCTGAGGGGAGTGTATCCCATGATGCCAATTTCTTAACCTCCTGGGAAGCATCAAAAGGAGGCAGGCCGAATTCATCTTCAGGAGAGGATTTGCGGTCCTTGATATAGAACCACTTTGTCCTCCATCCCTGGACAGACGCGGCCATGGAAAATTCAAAGTATTGCGCCTCAGGGCGCACAAAAACGACGGCTCCGCCCAGTTCGGGTTTCCTAGCCAAAGAAACGTTGGGGCGGAGTCGAAAGATTGACCTCCACAGAAGGAAGTGGGGTTCAATACCCAAGAATGACTCGCAGAGAGTCACGAAGCAAGCAATGTGAAGAAGGGAATTTGGTGTGAGCTGATGGAGCTGCACACCGTAGACAAATAACAGCCCACGGAGAAACTCATGGGCAGGAAGGGACAAGCCGCGGAGGAGGAAAGCAAGGAACATTACCCGGTAACCGCTCGGGGGCTTCGGGATCCGCTCAGTACTGGGAA
Source organism: Dactylis glomerata (assembly GCA_007115705.1). Lineage (NCBI taxonomy): Eukaryota > Viridiplantae > Streptophyta > Magnoliopsida > Poales > Poaceae > Dactylis > Dactylis glomerata. The sequence continues at coordinate 1,824,059 of QXEO01000200.1, read as the reverse complement.
ATTGGATGGAATCCTGGGCGGTGATGAGGCCGTCCGCCGTGGCCTTCTCCACCTCCTTCTTGGTGATAGTTGAGCGCACCCAGTTGGTGGCAGAAGTTTTGGCCATGGTGCTCTTAGTGGCCAGATGTTTCACGCGCATCCAGCACAAAGCACGCTAGGGGGCTCCGCAAGAGAGGAAGAGACAGAAGAGATTAGCAATGGAGGCGGCGGATGGAACGAGCTGGTAAACAGTACGATTCCCCACTATGCCATTTATATATCTTTTGGAAGAAGGATCGTGGGCTGGGACGTGGCGCAAAGATCGGAAACGGCTGCCCACCAACGGTCAAAAATCGTGCAGCCCACTCAACGGTCAAAAAATTGTGAAAGTTACAGTGTTACCCATAAAACGGTTTGCACTGATGAAGAGCTACGTCTTCATTGACGTCATAAAGGAAACAGGATGGCGCCGACAAATGCAGAATTGATAAAAAGGATCATATGTGAAGAATTTTTTGATTATAGCCTTGGGGGCTGTTATTTTCGAAGTTAAAGTATCTTGAGTTGAAGAACCTCGAAGTTGAAGAGTTTCGAGTTGAAGTATGAAGAGCTACATTATCTCTTGAGCCTATACTCGAAAAACTCTTTTTTCGACTATAGCCTCGGGGGCTACTCCCATCGGGAGTGCTGAGCGGGCACCCGACGATATTTATTGGTAAAGCATTAGAGATTGGAGAAGTGTAGGAGTGTTACTCCCATCGGGAGCGAGTTTTATGGTTGTAGAAACCCGAATATTTTCAGTCAAATTTTGACTGCGACATAAGATTCTCGAGTTGTGTTATCGCAACACGACTCGAATGCCGTGACTAGTCACGAAGGTAAGACCCCGGGATCTGTCCTGTGTGGCCTGGTATACGTACATGGATGCGCTCTGCTGGTATGAATCTGTGTCTACGACGCGAAGAAAATCCTGGTGGACGCACTGGGTACCCTGAGAACCACTGGGATTCATTCTTTATAAGTCCTAAATGCGGCAAAAGAATGGATTTGACCGGTATCCCGAATTCAAGTCCAAGGGGATTGAATTTGAAGTAGGTGACAAGTATCTGTTCCGGCAGTTAACTGACCTCTTGATCCGTCAGAGTTGTCAGGCTTGTTCATCAAAACCCCTTGCGAAAGAATATCATGAAAATAAGTCGAAAAGACTAAGTCGAAGATTTGAAGATAAGAAGAAGTTGAAGAATTGATCAAGTCGAAGATTTGAAGATTAGAGATTCAACCTGAATCTACAATTCTGGTAGAATCTCAGGGGCTACTGACAAGGGTATAGTTAATAGAGCCCGTTAGTTGAGTACCCCTGAGGCCCATTAAGCTAGGCCCAATTGTAATGATAGTCGAATACGAGTCTTTACCGTATGTCGATATTGTAATCTGTATCGGACCCTACCCGATCCTCGAGACCTGGCCACCTATATATAGGGGCCAGGAGGGGACGGTGTAGGGCAGATTGAAAGCAAGCCAGGTTGAACACCCAAGTTTACTTTCGACACACACCTGTTTCGACTAACTTTACCTTCGAGTTCATCTGACGCCCTGTCTCCCCGATCCTAAGTCCTTCATCTAGGACATTTGTCGAGTTAACCCCTCGTCACCTGGTGAGGTGACATTACAATCTTCTGTTGAGATAATATCGTTTCTACCTTGTACAAGGTTCGCTAAAATGGCTAGGCTTTGTACATGCATAAGTACACTCTCGCCCATCTCTGCCGCATTAGTTGCCCGTGTTGGCCCCGCGTCGCTCCCAGGGGAGCGGCTCGGGTCAAACTCTAGCTGCTGCCACCCTAATCCACTTTCGCCCATCTCCGCCGCTGTCGGACGACGCTACCGGCAAAGACCGTGCGGTTGATGATGGCGGCGGGATCTCATCTTATCACGTGGCGTGCGTCCATGGGGGCCTTCTCTTTTCGCGTGGCGGGAGCTCCTTGCCGGTGCGGCGTGGTGGCCATGGACGGCAAGGCATGGCTGAAGGATATGGTAGCCGGGATGGCGGCCCCGGGATCTTGGCGGAGGGGCGCCAGAGCAGCGGCCTTGGGATCCTGCGGTTCTACGGCTATGGTGGCCACGAGGGTGGCACGTCAACCGATCCTAGATGCTCACGCTTGTGGCCGTCGGCTACGTGAAGCCAATGTCAAACTTGGCATTGGCGGTGCCCGTGGTCCAATCGGTGGAAGGTGGCAACATCCCGCTTTTCATTTCCGCAAGGTACGGGGTGATAGCGTTGCTCGCTGAGCGCTATGGGCTACTTGTGGTGGCTGTAGCCAGCTTGTGGCATGGGGGCTACTGGCTTAACATGAATAATGGAGGCGGTCCTAGGGTTTATCTCGCTCCAAGACAAAGATCTGCCTGATACTTGCTCTTATTAATCTGGCCGGAGTGTTAAGTTCCGGAACACTCCACCGGCGAACTCCACTAGACGCCTGCAGATTGCAGGATTGGATGTGATCATGGGATTCGGTCATGCACATCCATGTTTCTTCAGACCGTGCGGTTTCAGAGGGAGCGTTGTGAAGCTCTGTTATCTGTTGCCATCATGGGACACGTCTTATGGTCCATGTTGAAGTCAGAGGCGGAGAATGACATGGAAGCCGAGTTTCTGAGGACTAGCGGTGGTTTGAGTCTTTGTGGCGGTGAGGAACTTTCTTGGTGATTCATGACTCATAGGAGCGATATCGACAAGTGGGGGCGACAACACATGAGAAGTTCAAAGTCCTACTTTGCAGGGTGAAAATCTAAGGTCTGACCTTAATTGGTTGTGTCTAGCAATGGCCTTGTTGTAGGCATTATTTTGTGAGCGAGGACTTTCTCTAGGGTGAAACCTGGCCTATGGTCCCTAATTAGGCAAAGACGACGTTTATGCACTGTTTCCTTCTTAGAGACGTCGCTATTGGAGAAGTTGGACTTCTGATGCTGTCTTGGCGGTGTTTATATAAGTGCTATAAGGAATAGATCACTATAACGGGATTTTTTTCTGTAATTCTTCTTCTTTTTCTGGTAGTGTGCATCTGTAATATTATTAGAGCATTGTGTTATTGCAGAGGCTGGATGTAATTGATTTGTTCTCTATATTAATATATACTCCTTACTAAAAAATATGCATAAGTACACTACACCACCCATGCATCAATGGACGAGAATGTTATGAGTGGCAAATGTGTTCTCCTACGGCCAGGATACAAAAGGCGCTGGTGTTTTCGTCTATACTGAGGACGTACGTACGTACTGCATTTCCTACCATACTGCTACACCACTGGTACGCAAATGCATGCATGCATATCAGCGTAATACGTGAGTGCACGAAATATCTGCACCCCACGAAATATCTGTATGAGCAGCCCATGCATCCGATCGATCGACGAGCCGAAATGTTGGAGCTACTGAAGAAACTAACTAATTAAGGTGCACACGTGAAATGTCAGTGTTCGACATAGAAGCGTCTGGAAGCTACCCACCCATGGATGCACTGCATTTGTTCAACCTAAGCTATGGATGGAGATCTAGAGCGAGCTCATTTGCTAGCTAGCTATAATACGACTAGGAGAAGAAGAAGAGGAGGAAAGTTCCATGCATCGGCGGCGGAAGATAACGGAACAGTATCCAACACACACAGCGTCCACTCACAGCACCCAAAGGTCAAGCAAGGTGGCTGTAGACATTGCCGTGGAAACGTCTGGAAACTACCGATATGGATGCACATGCACACATAAGTTCACGGCGCCTCTGGAGTCTAAAAGAGAGAGCTCCATGCATGCACTGACAGGAGAAGATAACGTATACGTATGGAATGAAGAGCTAAAGTTCAGTATCCAACGTACATACCCAGGTATCCAACGGGAAAGTTCAGTATCCAACGAATGCATATATACAGAGCAGTACGGACGTTATACACTAGTGCCAGCGCAACGCATGCAGGTCCTCATACTCGGAGATCGATGACGAGCTGCTGGGACGGGGACGACCTCGCCTCCTACTTCCTCGACCTGGACGGTCATGACCACCACGCAAGGTAAGTAACTAACCATATTTAACCTGGCAACTCTCTTCTTCTTAATTAATTGAAAAGACAAAATTGTTGTCTTATTTAAAAAAAAAAACTTGCGATATCTAGTTGTTTGTGCATCAAGGTGTGGCTTGTGTTCCCTTACTTTGCTCCCAGCCACTGGTGGAAAAAGGGCCTATGGTCCCGGTTCATTTGGGCCATTGGTCCCGGTTGCCGAACCGGGATCCATTACTCGGGACCAATGCCAGTCCCGGTTCCAGCACGAACCGGGACCGATAGGTCTCCACGTGGACGCGCTGCGGCGCGAGGGGGCCTGAGTCATTGGTCTCGGTTCGTAGGACGAGCCGGGATCGTTGATCCAGGTTTTTTTTCCCATTTAGGGTTCAGGGTTTTATTTGGTGTGTTTTGTATTCAATTTAATGGTATTATATATATACAGCAATAATGAAGGAACCACACTATATATATATATTACACATCATGGTCACGAATATATTATTCACCGTCTCATCCGTCATGCTTGGTCGCTATTACAATCGGTAACTCACACAAATTTGATTTTACATCTTCTTTTTTACACTTCACCCTTCTAAATGAACCGGGTAATAGTATTCTCCTTTCGGATCTATGACTTGTTCTAATAAGAATCCGGCAATTTCCTCTTGAATTGCTTGCACGCGTTCCCGTGGTAGAAGACCGTCCCGCATCCGTTCGATCTAATTTAAAGAAGGGGATCAATATATATGAATGAAACTAAACACAGTTGATGGTAATAAAATAATGTTGAGATTATTGTTTATCGTACTTCAAGTTTTTTGATGTTTCGGTCTGCACCCTTCTCTTTGGTCGTCTGGCGAATGAACTCGCAGACATAGTATCCACATAAGTTATTCCCAGCTTCTTGCCTCAAGCACTTTACGAGAACGGAGTTCAATCAAAATAAGAATCAAGCATGATAATTGTATTGAAACTAGAATCAAAGAGATACGTGGATCTAGCAAGTAGTACTTACATTCAATGGTTTAAATATAAGCTCTGGCTTCCAAACACCCCTAGTGTTGGCGGTGAACCGTTTCCAAGCCTTCTGGAGGCATTCCTGCATGTTCGCCCAATTTCCTAAAGGTGTGCATTTTGAGTCCATGACTTTGACTACTCCTTCGTCAACACTAATGATTAACAGAATAAAGTGGAAGCTGCACAGACATAATGAGTCAAATAGCTTAACATCGAGTAAAGCGAAAACAAAATGTGTACAAGACAGTAACACTCACTCGAAGTTGTAAGGAAATAGTATTTCCCTTCTGTTGCTGAAATACTTCAACGATTGTACCAAGTTATCCTCTGTCTCTTTGGGTTTTTTTTTTAGAGTATCTTCATGAACGAAATTGCAGTCAACGAACCCAAGGTCAAAGATTCCTCCTCGGTCGCATTCGAGAATCTTCATTCTGCATATATAATTAGTATAATGATGAGTAAGATTATACAAGCAACGAATGAGCTGAGCTAGAAAGACTTAATAATACTTATAGGCAATAGGCACTGACAATAGTTTTGTCGAGGGCGTCTTGTTGGTAAAACTGAAATAATTCTAGAAATTCCATCAGTAAGAAGCCATCTCCATGACCGTAATGGTGGTGTTTATATCCAGCATAGATCCAGTTTGTGGATTCAGCACAGGCTTGTATGTACCAGTTATGCAATCTCCGCATTTTTGTTGGTAGATCTTTGACTAACTCGGGTTTGACGAGAGGATTCCCGTACCGGTATTTGTACGCTATTTGCTGGTACCCCTCGAACTCATCCAGACGGCTCATGTACTCAGCAATAGACAGTCCATATAACTTGGCCTTTTCTCCGTAGAGTTGAATAAACTCCGGATCAATGTTCGGATCATGCCGCTCCTGGGCTCTCCACTCATTGGTATCGTACACTTTGAGCGGTTCGATCGATTGATTTTTCTGTTGTCCGAGCTGGGCAACTTCTTTCCCGACTCTCCTCTCTTTTGCCTCAGCCGACTTGGTAATAGAGCGATTATAGTCAGGTGTGAGCGCTATGGGTTGGTGAAGCTGAATCTTAAGCGCGGCTGCTTTGGCTTTATCTTCTGCGGTGACCGGGAAGATCAATGGCTCCGTCGGCTTTGGATTTTTCTTGTTAGCCATGTCAGTCTTCCACTGTTGATAATGGGCATCTGCGGCCGTAGCAATTTCCTCATCTGTCTTCTCGTAAGGAAGCTTCTTCATATTCTGATGAGGTACTCTTGGGAGGGGCGATAGCTTACGTTTCGGTGATCGGAACGTGCTCTTGCTGCTGCTGGTGGTGCTGCCCCTCTTAGTATACTTCCGCTTTAGTCTCTGAGGCTCAGGGGATGGAGACGGCTGACGCGGCGGAGACGGCTGAGGCGGCGGTGGAGACAGCTGCGGTGAGTGGTGAGGCGGTGAAGGCGACGGTTGCGCTGGAGAATGGTGAGGTGGCGGCGAAGGTGGACTGCTGCTCTGAGGAGTGGGTGGCCTTGGCGGGACATAATTTGGAAGCACGATGTGCTCCTTTGGCCATACAATAGTCCCCCCTTTGGCTTCTCCTAGTTCAGTCAGGTCCCTATCTTCCCCTGCAGGGTGGTCCAGCTTCAGCTCCTCAAAATCTTGCTTGACATCATCCACCGTGACGACAGCGTACCCTTTTGGAATCGGTCTGCAATGCCAAGTTCCGTTAGGCGCAGTTGGTACGGCCATGCCGACCGCCGCTGTCACCCTTAAGTTCATAACTTGCACCTTTAGCTCACAAGCTGTGCTCTCCGTGATATCATCCACTGGGTAGCGTTTAGGAGGAGCCATCGTCAGTGCATCATCATCACCATCGTGGAGCTAGGTGGAAGCGACGCTGCTTTTCTTATTTGATAGGGCGTCGATACCATCGAATGCAGCTTCTACCATGTGCCGCTGAGATTGGCTGCTGATACCTTGCTGGCTAAGTCTGTCGAGTTGATCCTGCTGCCGCTTTAATGCTTCTTCTACATTACGCAGTCGGTCTGCAACTGCCGCTTTCTCAGCTGCCTCCCTTTCCTTTCTCCTCTGATGACTTTTATCGGGATATCTCTTCATTTCCGCGGGGAAGGCAACCTTCCACGGCTTGGAGCCCGGTGTGCCTCGTGCTCGTCCAGTGTGTTCATCATTTTTGAGGGCTCGTGTGAGCTCGTCGTTCTCTCTATCGGGAACGAACCGTCCCGCTTCCACATCTTGTACTGCACTTCTAATATCTTCGATGGGCAGTAGGGGATGATCTTTGTGTTTCTGGGTATATATTGCCCTCCCTTCTTCGTCCAACGTGCCCCCATGGCCGTAAAACCAGTTTCTCGCCCGTGGTGTCCATGTTGTGGGCTCTGGTCTGATCCCGGCAGCAATATACTTGACCTCAAGTGCATCCCACTTAGGCATGCAACCGGCGTAGCCAGCAGACCCCATATTATGGTGGTACACTTTCTTAGCAGCGTTCTCTTTATTTATTCTCGACCTTTCCAAAGCTTTCTCCGATGTCTTGTACTTCACAAAATCAGCCCACTGGTGTCTTAACTTAGCATAGCCGGCTTGATTAAAATCCGGAGTCTTGTCTAACTTGACAAACTTAAGGTACAGTTTCTTCTTCCAGTTCTTGAATGCCTCGGCCATCTTGATCAGAGCAAACTTCTTTACTCTTTTAAGTAGCTCCTCATTTGCTTCCTTCTCCTCATCTGGATTCACATCTAGCCTCGGCAGGAGGAAATTAAGCATAAGCCTGTCAAAAAGCTTATCTTTGGCGACGTCGCCGACAAACAGGACTCCACCGCTGCTTGGCCGATTCCATTCTTGAACGATGATCGGGATGTGGTCCCTCACAAGAACTCCACATTGCTTGACAAATTTTTTTGCGACATCTTCAGGAGCTAGCGGTTGGCCGTCTACACCGACCACTTCGATCCTATAACTCACTTTGTTGTCCAACTTTTTGGTTGGGCCTCGTTTTGTTCTGACGGAACAAGTGCTCGATCCGGAGGGCTAAAATAAGAAAGAGTGTTAATATATGCATGTATATATAGACAGTCGGGCATTACAAAAAAACATATATACACCTCGCCGGAGTTTCCGAGATTTAAGGTTCGGCCGGAGCCGTCGTCTTCTCCCTCGTCGGCTTCTCCCTCGTCGCCTTCTCCCTTGTCAGCTTCTCCCTCACCGGCTTCTCCCCCGTCCCAGGCTTCTACCTCACCGGAGTCGTCTCCTCGGTTGAGAGATTCATCTCCCTCACCGGAATCGTTCAGAAATGTCCTGGTGACATCAATATCTACATTTTCTCGGATCATTCCTTGGAGGAAGTATTCATCATCTTGACTTTTTTTATGTGTTGGATCCATAGTTTCTGCAATATACCGACATTTGTTAGTTAGAATACACGCTATATATTCAAAATGCACGCTAAAACTAATTTTAACTAATTCTAATTCTAACTAACAAACTAACACTAACTTCTAACTAAGTACTAAGGGCATTCCTATTCGGCGCTTCAAGCGCCTGTTACGGGTGGACGCCTGAAGGCATGTTCTTGACCGGACAAAAATAATAGATTTTTATTTCTATTGGGCCAGCCCACTAAGATTTTAACGTCTGTGGGGGGTGCGCGTCAAATAGGAATTGCCCACAGCACCCAGCGGACAAAAGAGGCCGAAAAAACAGCACCAGCGGCCAAAAGAGGCCCAAAAAAAATAGCACCACGACGCGTCGGCCCGCGTCAGTACGTCTTCTCCAACGCGACGCCCGCGTCAGTGCGTCTCCCGTCGCCTCGAGTCCCGCCGCGTCAGTGCTTTGGGCGCCCCGCCGTCACCTTCAATGCCTGCCGCGGCATCAACGCCGGCGTGCCGATTGGGCTGCCGCTCGGTGGCATTCATTGCGGCCGCTGGATGCCCGGCCACTGGCCCCTTTAAAAGGAGGCCAACGGAGCCGCGGCCACCAGCCTCCATCGCCATAGCCACCGCAGCCGCCAGAGCCACCACATCCCGGCCACCACAGCAGCCATGGGGTTCTGGAAGAAGGGCAAGGGCAGCCACGACCACGAGGCCGGCGGGTCGCGCCGGTCTGGACGCCGCCAGTCTCCTCCACGCCGCCAGTCTCCTCCACGCCGCGCCAGGACGGCCTCGCCGCAGCGCCAGCGTGATCGCCGGTACATTCCGGTGAGTCACTGCCAGGCGCTGTACCAGTACGGCCAGAGCGTGGACTGGCCGGACTGCAGCCTCCCCGGCGGGTGGCACCTCAATAGCCGGCGCGTGCCGGTCCCGCCGGTGCCGCGCTTCGGCCCGGAGCGGGTCGCCGAGATCCGCCGCCGGCGCGCACTGATGCCGGCGCGCCTCCGCGCCGATCCCGCCTTTGGCTACGATAGCCAATGGTGGGACAACTTCGGGCCGCGGGAGCGCGACCCGGTGCGGCGGGCGGCCTTCCTAGGGGAGGTCGCCCCCAACCCCTACGCCGGCGTGTACATGCCGGAGCCGGGGCCAGAGCCGCCGCAGGCGGATCCCTTCATCGAGGAGATGGAGGAGGACGAGGAGGCGCCGCCAGAGGTGGGCGCGACGACATCCCTGGCGAGGAGCCCAGGGACGACACCGACGACTTCGTCGGCTGCGTCGCCTACGGCATCCTCGACGCGATGGACCACGGCGAGGCGCCGCCACCCCCGCCACCGATGTCCGAGGAGGAGGAGCTCCGGGTCGCCGTCCTCGTCTCCGAGGAGGAGGAGAAGAGGCGGTGGGCCGGCATCGACACGACGCTGGCCATGTCCGTGCACCAGCAGCACGGCCGGGCACCGTCGCCTCCTCCACAGCGTGCGGCGACTCCACCGCCGCCTCCTCCACCAGGCCCGCCGCCGCCGCCACCGCAGCGTGCGGCGACTCCACCGCCGCCTCCTCCACCAGGTCCTCCTCCACCGCCTGCGGCCAACTGGTCGTGGCCGCAGTGGCCCTACATCATCCTCCCCGACGAGGACGACGAGTAGGCCGCGGCGAGGACGACGACGCCGACGCCCCTGTGCCCGCCCCGACGAGGGCTTTTTATTTTTATTTTCTATGTTTTTTTAATTTCTATGTATTATATATATATAAGTAATGAAAAATTTGCTTACGACAATTTAAATGCAAAATTTAAAAAAAGAAAAAATTGGCCAAAGGGCCGGCCGGCCGGGCCGGGAAGCTCCCTCCCGAGGAGCTCACCGTCGAAGGGGGCGGCGGCGCTGGGGGGCGGGGCGGCCGCAGGGTGGCGTCGGGGGGCGGCGCTGGGGGTGCGGGGCGGGCGCACGGGGCCGGGCGTCGCGGCGACGCTGGGGGGGCGGCGGCACAGGCCACCTGCAGAGAGAGAATGTGATGAGCGGCGGCGCGAGGGGAAAAGGGAGAGGTCGCGGCGGCGGCGGCGCTCACCGAGGACGGCGGCAGTGGCGGCGCTCTCCGAGGACGGCGGCACGAAACTCGGACAGCCTGCCGGCGTGGTTTCGCTCCGCGCGCAAAAGTCCTTAGCAGTTTTGGCCGATTTGGGGGGAAGTGGGGGAGGAAGAAGGGCCAATTATATTTGGAGGGGTCATTGGTCCCGGTTCGTGGCACCAACCGGGACCAATGGATCAACGGTCCCGGTTGATGCCACAAACCGGGACCAATGACCTGGGCGAGGGGCGCTGCTGAGCCGCCACGTGCCCATCAACGGTCCCGGTTGATGCCACAAACCGGGACCAATGACCTGGGCGAGGGGCGCTGCTGAGCCGCCACGTGCCCATTGTTTTTCTGTTTTAACTTGCTGTTTTCATTTTAACAGGAAAAAACTTTCTTCTATTTAAAATTTGAAAAAACTTTCAACAGGAAAAGTGTTTCAATTTAAATAACTAATCCAAAACCATTTTCTGTTTTCAAAATTATTAATTCTAACTAAACAATTTACTATTTTTAATAAAAAATGCACTAACACGTTTAAACGGGCATAAGAAAAATTCAAAAATGATCCAAACAATGTGAAACCTTCGCGTGGTGTCATATTATGTGTCATAGTTGCAAGGAAAAATATTGAACTTGGAAAATTGCAAACGTCATAAAAAATCCTTCACAAAATGACCTATCATGTTCGAGGTTTCATGGCATTTAGGTCAAACCACCAATGTTATGGCTAGAATCAGGGCATAGTTTATGATAATGTGCCCATATTGTGCACACATGTGCATCTTGGGATGGCTTACGATGTTGCAGGAGGAAGTTTTCGTTTTCGACGCACGAAATAGCCAATTTCCATTTTTGAGGTGCCGAAATTGGGGTGTTCTATGAAGGAACCACCAAATTAAAGTTTGGCATTGGCACCAACCCATTTTTCAAAAATACTAGACCACCTTAGATGGACCAATTCCCAACCGGTGTATCAGAAACCTTACCGTCCATCCCTCATGAAAAAGACAAATTCCTGCCGATTCGATAGGAGGGTGCCCAGATTTGAACTACAAGTACAGGATATAATGCTTGTGAATTTTTTTAAAAATCATTTATAGGTTCACAACATGCTATTTCACTAGAGATCTACTTCAAGTTTAGCGAGGCTCAGCCCCGGGCTAAGAAGCTTCAAGCCCGCCGCTTTGAATATAGTTTGAAACGGGCATAAGAAATTCAAAAATGATCCAAACAATGTGAAACCTTCGCGTGGTGTCATATTATGTGTCATAGTTGCAAGGAAAAATATTGAACTTGGAAAATTGCAAACATCATAAAAAATCCTTCACAAAATGACCTATCATGTTCGAGGTTTCATGGCATTTAGGTCAAACCACCAATGTTATGGCTAGAATCAGGGCATAGTTTATGATAATGTGCCCATATTGTGCACACGTGCATCTTGGAATGGCTTACGATGTTGCAGGAGAAAGTTTTCCTTATCCCACCGACAGTTTAGTTAGATGACACAAAAACCACCTTTAGTCCCGGTTGTACCCACCAGCCGGGACTAAAGGTTAGATAGTTTCCCGCGCCACTGCGTTCCCGCCTATTTTCTTCCCGCGCTTTCCACCTTTTCCCGCCTCCGTCTTCCCGCCATTTTTTCACTATATATATGTAGGCTTGGCCTCCATTTACATATCACATCTAGACTCATATCTGCAAACCTCATCACTCTCTCCCATGGCCTCCATCGTATCTCTAACCCCCAAGGAGGCGGAGGCGCTTTGCGCCTCAAACTACCCCTGCCCGCCGGGCTACCGCGTCCCCACCGGCTGGATGCTGAGCGTCGGAGGCGTACCGGTCCCTCCTGTCCCTCTAGGTGTGGCGCGTCAGATGGCCATCACGAACCACTACTACTTCGAGCTCACGCCAGAGCAGCGGAGGAATCCCCAGTGGCATCCCGACTACAGCCCGACTTGGGACGCCTTCTTCATCAATCGGCGTGAGAGTGCGCTTGCCAGGCACGAGGAGGACGGCCCACCTTGTTCGAACTTCAACGAGGCCGGCCGTCGGCTGTGGTGGCGCGGCCGGACTCTCCAGAGCGTCATGGCCTACCGTGGCCCCCGCCTGTGCTACCCTCAGTCTCAGCCCACGCGTGCTCACCCGCCGAGGTTCGACTACCGCGACTCCGACGACTACGACGACTACAGTGGCGATGTTTATAGGGCTAGGCATGACTATGACTGAATCACTCCAATATTATGTGTCATAGCTGCATGGAAAAATATTGAACTTGGATAATTGCAAACATCATAAAAAATCATTCACAAAATGACATGTCATAGTTTTCATACATTACATAGATTTACATAGGGTTTAGGGTAATTCTCCTTCGTCGCGTATGTCGATCCCTTGCCTATGATCGCTTCTTAGGCCGTAACCATGGAGCATCTTCATTATTTAACGGGATGCAAGGGTCAGTTTTCACGGTGAAGGGCGGAATTTCTTCAAACTTATCATAATCTGCTGACATGTCTGTCTTGTCCTCGACTCCCGCGATGTTTCTTTTCCCTGAAAGAACTATGTGACGCCTGGGCTCATCGTCTGATGTATTCGTTTCCTTATTTTTCCTTTTTT